>VDFB02271358.1:382169589-382885179 GCA_007258455.2 Sequoia sempervirens | reverse complement strand
AACTAAATAGAACCTACACTAACGAGAACCAAAAACAAACCAAAGAAAAGAAAAGAAAACCAACAAAGCAGAAAATGAAAGCAAAAGCAAGAGAAAACCCAAAATAAATCAACACCTAAACTAACTATTTACAATGGAGAGTTGAAAATAGCTTAGGGCAAGAAGTAATGCTTCAAATACTATACATTGATAGGAAATGGCACATCCTCTCCATTGAGAGTCTTCAAATAGAAAGCATTATCCCCCAATATCTCTGAGATCTGAATGGGGCCAAGCCAAAGTTTATCAAATTTTCCATGTTCTCCCCTTTTTTCATTTGCTTTGTCCCAATATAAGACTAGATCAAAGATTCTGAATGATTTCGCCTTGCATTTTCAATCAAACCATCTTTTAACAATGCCTTGGTGTTTATAAAAGTTCTCTAAAGCTTCATATCTTTTCTCTTCAAGTTGTAAAAGCTCAGCCAAACGAGCCTCACATCTATCCCCTTCATCATAGTAATCATTAATGAATTGTAAGGTGAGGATTTTTAGTTGGATTGGAAATACTAGCTCAAGACCATACACAAGGTGATAAGGAGAGGTTCCTAGAGAGGCTTTGTGTCTAGTACGATCTATCCATAGAGAAAACCTAAGCTGGGTGTGCCAATCTTTGGGATTTTTCTCTAATAGTGTATGAATGAAGGTTAGAAGGTTCTTGTTTGTGGACTCAACCAAACCATTTCCTTGTGGGTAATAGTTAGAAGCAAACTTAATAATGATACCATGATCAAAATACCATCCAAAAAACTTAGTGAAGTAAACGTGAGACCATTATCATAGACTAAAGAATTTGGACAACCAAAATGATTGATAATACCTAATTTCAGAAAATTGATCACTACTTCAGAAGTGCACTGCTTACAAACAAGGGCTTCATTCCATCTAGTAAAATAATTAGTTACGGTAAGAATGTACATGTGGCCTACAGAGGAAGGTGGGTTAATTGGACCAATGAATTCCAATCCCCACTACATAAATTATTTTACCTCAATTACTGATTGCAGTGGAAGTGTTGAATGGTTCTCCTTACTAGCTATACTTTGACATACATGGGAGGTTCAAACATGATTGTATGCATCCTTGAATAATTTTTTCCAATAATATCCTACCCTTAAGATTTGGTTTGTAGTAGCTGGTCCAGAACCATGGCCGATACCATATTTATCATGAAATTTTGTCACCACTTGTGTAGCTTCTTCTTTCCCAAGACAACAAAGGTAAATTCCTTCATGGTTCTTCTTATATAGGATAGCGCCCTTCAACATATAGTTGTCACTCTTTAAATGCAAGACTCTCTATTATACTATGTTGAGATGATCAAGACACTTTTGATTCAGCATGTAATAGACAATATCATCATACCATTCATCCAAAGAGACACCTTGAAGGTGGCACTACTGGGTTGTGATATTAGGACCAATTTCAGCCATAACCTTAGTCAATCCTTTCCCTCTCACAAGTTTCATATATTGTATTTCAATGTCATTATCCTATAGAATTGTCACCCATTTTTCCCTTCATTCTCCCAACTCACTCTGCATCAGTAGAAGTTTGACTGCAAGGTTTGGCACTATTGCAAAGACTTTGTTACTCAGGATGTAGTGTCAAAATTTCTTTACACCTCTAACCAAAGCATAAGCTTGTTTTTCCACACTGGGGTACTTCAATTCTACATCTTTTAATAGAGCACTCATGAAGGCTATATGGTGCTTACTTCCTTGATTAGATATCTGAGTCACCATGCCAACACAAGAATGATCAGATGCAAATGAGTATATGTAAAAAGGCTTGGAATAATCTAGACTCACTAACACCAGAGCATCAACTATTGCCCTCTTGATTTCTACAAATGGCTCCTTTGCTTCAGCATTCCATTCAACTTTTGCATCATGTTTCAGCATGACATTCAAAGGTTTAACTATCTCTTCAAATATAGTAATGAAGTTCCTAACAAAATTAATTTCCCCAATGAAAGATTTCATCTCCTTCTTACTAGCTAGAAGTTGGATTTTCAATATAGCTTCAATTCATTTGGGATCAATGGATATTCCCTCTTCTGAGATAACATGACCCAACAACTTCCGTTCAATTACTCCAAAGATTCATTTCTTAGGGTTGAGTGAAATACCAAATTCTCTGCATCTCTGGAATACTTTGCACAAATCTAAAATATGATCACCTCTTTTCTTTGAGAAAATAGTCAAATCATCCATATAGATAATGATACACTTACCAATAATATCCTTGAAGGAAATGTGCATGGCCCTCTAAAAGGTGGCCCCTGCATTGATTAATCCAAAAGGAATTCTTCTATAAGCAATGGTACCCCATTTTGTGGAGAAGGCAGTCTTATGTCTATCCTCATACTACACCATAACTTGATTGTATCTTGAATATCCATCCAAGAAGGACATCATCTGAGATCCATTAACAATTTGTAACACTTCATCTAATGATGGGATAGGGTAATTTTCCTTTTCTGAGGCACAATTAACATTTCTGAAGTCAACACAAAGCTTGATTTCTCCATTTTTCTTCCTCATTGGAGCCAGTTTAGCAACCCAAGTAGAGTGTCTAATTGGAAATATGATGTGAGTAGAAAATAATTTTTGTACTTCTTTCTAGATAATTTGTTCCAATAGGGAATTAATTGGTCTCTATCTCTACATAAATGGCTTGGCACCTGACTTGAGAGGAATGGTGTGTGTAACGATATAGGTATCATTCATCTTCAGATCTTCATAACTCTAGGCTATGAAATCTTGGTATGCATGAAGTGCATCTATTATTCCCCTCCTTTCTTTTGGACTACACACCTTCCTAATGAAAACATTCTTAACATCATTCGTAGTTCCCATGTTATATGTGTCACACTGGTTGCTAATAGGATCCTTTTTCCTTTGCTACTCTTGATCCTTTATTCGGTCTAGATCAAAAATCCTCTCCATCTATACCATTCCTTTGGGAATTGTGTTTTTTTTTTCAAGTTAATAACTCCTTCCAAGTCCATTTATACTTCTTGGGGCTCCACTTCATCAATTATTTGAGGAGTGGATACATCAAATCTTGTAGTGAAATCTAAAATATGCTTTTCATTCTCGAATACTTGGAAATTGGTTACGTTATCAAGCACTGAGGGTACTGCAATGAGCTCCACAGTGAACTTCTTTAATCCCAAGAGTGACAAGGGCTGCAATTTTCTTGTTTCCTATGCTAGAGCATCTGTAGTTTGATTTTTACTTCAGGATATTAGTTGAATGTTAAAAGCATCAAACCCCTCAATTAAATCCTATACTCTATGCTTGTAGTTGGTCATTATTCTGTCATGACATGAATACTGCTTTCTAACTTTCCTAACTACCAGCTCAAAATCCCCAAAGACTTATAATATCTTAACCTTCTTTCTGAAAGCCATCAATAGCTCATGAATTAAGGCTTTGTATTCAACTACATTATTAGTGCAATTGAACTAGAGTCTATGAGCAGTGAAGAAATTTTTACCTCTAGGACTAATTAGTTAAAACCCAACTCTAGCTCCTTCCTTAGACTTGGATCCATCAAATCTAAGTGTCCAACAACTAGCAAAACCTGATCCTTTTGGTCTCTCCTCATTAGCTCTACTACTACTCGGAGACTCCTCCTGTGGCATTGAAATTTTTCCCTTAGGATCATCTTGAATACTTTGCACACTAATCCTAATAGTTGTAGGTGGGTTAATGCAATTCTTTATTTTCTCTACTATTTTTTGGCATAAACAACATTCTAACTCAAGGTGAGAGGCATTGTGAACTCTCCACTAGTTCAAAAGGAGCAATTCTTCAAAATTCACGTCTTTACCAAGCTGGATTTGGTCTTCTATGCACTTTTGGATGAACTCTTGGAAGTTATCCAATATGTTGAATTGAGCATTTTCTTGATCATCCCCTTCTATTGATTCTACTAAAGCTCCAATATTGTTGGATTCCTGAGTGATCTCCTTGGGTACATCTTGCATCATGAATATTCCATCTCTGTCTAGTTCTTGGGGAGTGGCTACTAGTACATAATTCCCTAAACTAGCTTTAGATACCAATACTTCATTTGAAGTATTTTGATATTTAATAATCACATACTTCATCCTTGGTTCCCTCTCAATTCTAATATTGTTTGGCACTCCTTTCCAGGGAAGCCACATGTGAGAATGGTCATTGGACAAATATACATTTAATTCCTTAATGATATCCCTGCTTAATATCAAACCATATGCATCAGGAATATCTGCCACATGAATGTTAATGATCTATTGGATCCTAGGGTCAAATTCAACTTGCATGTGAATCATATTCAATTCTCCTACTATATTCACCTCTGTCTTATCTGATTGAGTGACCTTTCATTTAGAAGCTATAGGAGTAATACCTAAGGGTTTACAAATAGTAAAGGGAATAACATTTGTGGAGGCTCCTAAGTCTAAGAGGTAGTTATGCAAGTTTTTCCCAAAGATGTGAATAGAAATTAGAAAAGGAGGGGTTTCAATCTTGCCTTGGAATAAACTCACATGAGTATCAGCTTGTGCAACTTGATTCCAATCTTTTTCTTTTCCCTTATCCTTAGATTGTCCTTGACCTTGGTCTTTTGATATTTGTGAGCTATAAATTTTCCTAGCTATTTCACTGGATGTCCTATCCTAAGAGACTACATTGGTATTAAAAGCTCCTAGGACTGCATTTATAATAGTAGGAACCCTTAACAATTCAAAATCAGAAAGGCTTACCTTAAATTTCTTGAGTTCCTTAGCTGCATTCTCACCTAATTATTTAGTACTCATATTAGCATGGGTGTCCTTGGAATAGTCCACCAACTTTTCCTTGTATACGTCGACATTTTTTCCCTTTGAGAGATCAGATTGTCCTCCTTTTGAAAGATATTGGGTTGGCACACAAGGATAAGATGTATTATTACTATCATGTGGATAAGGCGGTGTAGAAAAAGTTATTTGGAGGAATTGAAGTAGTGAGTGGACCTCCAGCTTGCCTATTCCTCAAATCATACTACCTTGTGCATTGGTGAAACATCTAAACTTCTTCAATGCCTATTTCCTTCTCATCTAAAGGACCATTATCATTCTCAGTACCTTCGTGGAACAACTGTGAAATTTCATCTTCATTGCATACTTGTTCTATTTTGCCATCTTGTTCACTTGCCTCTTATTTTGGTCCATTTTCTTCACTTTGCGGGAAAGGAGCATGATTCAAAACCAATACTAAAGAATCATAAGGGCCAAATAGTACCAATTCCTAATTATTGGAGTTTATTTTACCTTGCTGAACTTCATACTAGAAGATAGATGCACCAGTTTGGAATTCAAGACCATCTAACTTAGAGTGTTGATTTGTCTTATGGAGTTTGCACCATTCGGATACGGCTTCCTTAGCTAAGTATACACCACTTGAAGGTTTTTCCTAATTAGCAAGTTGATCCAATGGAGTAGGGACACCTCCATTATTTGTCCTAGTCCATATTTTATCTTGGAGGCTTCCTTCTATCAAATCCTTGTCCAAATGACTGCCCTCTATCAAAGTTCTATCCATATCCTTGTGTAGAGTCCCTATTTCCCCTATAATTGGATTGTATATTTATCTAGGCAACTTGAAGTTGACTGTTCCAATTCCTCAAATAAGTGACTTTAGTGGTTAGCTTCTTGACTTGTTATGTCAGCTCATCCCACCTCTCTTTGTCAAAATTACTATAAGATGCAAAACCCACATTGTTTTGAGAATATCCTAGTGGTTCCCCTAAGCTTAAGGAATGGTTCAATACTTCAAAATTTTGTAGCTAGGTTAGGAAACCAAATTACTATTGTGGATTGATTCAACAGAGGACCTAGATGTGGGACCAAGGGCAGTTGTAGTACTGGATTCATGATGGGTGTATGATTGATCAAGGCTTGATTAAGTGCTTGAATTTTCCCTGGGTGAGTAGTAGGCCCTAAAGATGGCATGGGTCCTAACAAATGTTGCCTCAAATCTATACTAACCTTAACTACCTCTGTATAAGAATCAAGCAAAGTGTTAGGAGGGTAGGTATCCATTTAAGGAAGGTGGTTGTAAGGTTTTCAAGGGCTTCATAATAAACTTCCAGGGCAGTAGCATTGTCCACAACATAGGGTGCCTATAATCTAGTGTATGCATGGTCAAATCTATTGTTGAATGACCCTATGGGATCATTGACCTCCCTCTTAACCTTGGTAAATTGTAGATACAACTCACTGGCACCAATGGGAATTTTGAATTTCTCCAAAAAGGAATTTTCAAGCTCAGTCCAATTGTGTATGGATCCAAAAGTCAAATGGTTGTACTAGTAAAAAGGAATCTTCTCCTAGGAAATATGGGAAAATCCTACATGTAACGTATTCATGATTAATTCCCCTATCCCTAAGGCAAGTCTAGAAAATCCTAGTGTGTTCCTTATCTATCCTATTTGGGTCATTGACATGGAACTTGGAGCAGAAATGTGCAAAATTCCTAGGAATGACATTGTAGTTGTGAAACGATGAGGGTGAGGGGTTATTTTCCAATAAAGCAGTTGGGGGTGGTGGAGGTGGTTGTGGTTGATTAACAATTGGCTAGGGTTGCTGAATGGAAATGACCTCAAAATCAGAGGATGATGGAGAGGATGGAAAAGGTGGAGCAGATGATAATTATCCTCATCTTCTAGTCCTTCTTGACCTAGTAGGGGCTTGTAACTACTGGAAATCTTCCTTCCTTGGTGTAGATCTAGTTCTTCTTCAAAACATGTGAGGAGAAATTACAGATAGAAAGTGCTCCAGCTTGCTTATTCAATCCCTTCTTCTAGCGACAATCTATTGATGGTGTTTTCTACATAGAAACAATTCAAACATAATATAATGTCCTATCTCTCTTGAAAGGTAAATCTCTATCAGCAAGCCTCAAGAGATAACCCTAAGGTCTCTATTGTAAGGTCTTGACAATGCATAAACAACTTAGTGGTAATATGTGAAAATGCTAGTAATCACAAGGGGCCTTAAAGAACAAATGTTGGAAGCTTCAAATTCATCAAATATTACAATATGTTGATGCTTTTAATCCAAAACTAACCCAGGTTTCAAAGAAATAACAAAATATAAAGGGTTGAGAGAGATTTCTAAAACTAAAATCTAAGACCAACTATGCAAACAATCCAAACATTCAAAGTGGACCAATCCTTCCAAAACCAAATCTTGCTAAACCCAGATTAAGCTTGCAATCTCATAGAAATAGTGCAATCTTCTAAGGTAATCAAGATTTTCATATCATGGAGCATTCACACAAATCAACCTTATTTTATAATTTAAATGAATAAATACCCACAATTGAACTTAGCACACAATATTTAGGCCTAGACTAACTTTACATAGCAACTTACAATCAACAAGCTACTAAAAGTATGGACCAAAAATTTCTCAAACACTTCAAATATTGAATCATCAACAAAATTGCATCACATATAAATATCAAATCTAACATGCAACTCCAATTTCAAACCAATCTTTAAAGATTTGGAAAAAAAGAACCATGCAAAAGTGAATAACATAGGAAAGAACACCAAAGCACAATGTCTTTATTTGTATTAAATTCACCCAAATTTGTAACAATTCTGGTATTCACAATGTTTCAGCACTTTCTCTCAGAAAACTCTAACTCTTTCTACATTCTAACTATCTCAACTATGTACAAAACTTACAAATGAAGCTGAAGCCTCAATTTATATAGAAATCATTTTAGGTTGGCCCAAAATTAGGGCTACAAAATTAGGTCTACTAGACAAGTCAACCTAGAGAGTTTTTATAAAATAAAATTACATTTAACATTTTAAAATAGGCTCTAGGTCAGCCTAGACCCTTCTAGAAATATTCCCTTCTTGGCACAAAATTCTAGGTCACCCCTCCTGGTTGTAGAGTCATGTGACTGGCACTTTTTCCTAGGTGGCTCCAAGCTAGTCATTTTCTCCTTCCTTATTGGCTTCCAATTTGCTAGATAGTTCATTGAATTTTTCCAATATCTCTTTCATATGTGTTGGGTCTGGATTTGGAATAAATTTCATGCTTAATTTATGAGTTTTTAACTCATCAACATATTTAGGCATCATTTTATTCCATTCAACTTGTAGCTCATGATATTTGTCCAGCTAAGAAATATAAATGGTTGTATCCTCTAAATGATCCTAGGAAATGGGAACACTATTATATGGAGCATAAATTTCATGCCACCATGCATGCAATCTACTAATGTTCATATTTTTCTATCCAAACTTTCTTCTCCTAGACACAATTTCTAGAAAGGTGATGCAATTGTCATATATTTCCTTCATTTTTCCTTGCAACTTCATTATCTTCTTCAAGGCCTTAGAGATTATCTCCTTTCTATAATTCCACAATTCCATCCATTCCATTACTTTACCAATATCATAAGAAGTAAAAATATTCATTTGAGCTAATTCCTCCATAGGCACCTACAAAATCTTCTTCAACTCTTCAACAATTGACTCATAAGCTTTATTACAATCAGTAAAAAATTGAGAACTATCCTCCAAGAACTCAACAACTTTGGCATGGATGTTGAAGATTTTCTTAATAGAATCATCTCCTCTACTACTGACATCATGGAGCCATTCTTGAGTGCTGTGAATTGAGGACTTCAACTTTTTTATTTTTGAGACAGCCTCCTTTGGATATAATCCTTCTGGAATTGAGCTCTTATTGCCACCCATTTGCAGAGGTTTCATCAAGTGTTGAACATAATTATAAACATCACTAAGTTGTTTTTGCAACTTCTCCTTCTCCTTAATTTCTTTATCAATCCTCCTCAAGATAGCCTTGGAGGATTCCTGAAATTCATCCTTCTCTTGCTCTTTAGTGGATGGACTCAAATTGATGGTTTGTACCTTGTAGTTCATGGGACCTACTTCATCCTTGTACTTGTTCTCCACAGGAAAAAGTACATGAACAACTTTGTTGTTGAATTCATCCCTTGAGAATTTTGAGACTGTCTTGGCTCTTTTCCTTTGTTTGGGTTGTCCCCATTGCTCTAAAAGTTTTTCTTAGCTAGCAGTCTCCTCTTGAACAATAATTGGCTTCTTGCTAAGAATATTTTCCAACCAACTTGGGACAACAGGTTGCTCTGTTTCTATTTTAGTATAAGGAACCTCTTGTTCAGTTTTGTCCTAGGTTGGAATATCAACAACTTCTTCTACATTCTTCTTTGTTTCTTATTAATTTTCCTACTCATTTAGTATTTCCTTCTCTAGAGACATAGATGGCATTTCTTGAGTCACCTTAGATTCAAAATTCCTACTTTGGGCTCCAGAGGTTGATTGCCCAATTTCCTCCATGAACTTATGCCATTCTACACTTCTAGGAGTAGATATTTCTTCATCATTTGTCTCATGCTGCCTAGGATCATTCGATATGTTACCTTCCTCATTGATTGTTTCCTTTGGGATTAGTGCATTATGAAGAGGAGAAGGAAGAGAAGAATTATTTCCTGTAGTTGCTCTGTTTGCATTATCATCAATAGGTGCCTCTTCAATCTACACCTCCTTTTCAGTAGTCTTTCCTTCTATTACTAGGAATGTCTTGTGTTTTGGAGAATTCCTCCTAACATAAACCTGAGGTTTCTCCCCTGAGCTCTCTATATCCACAACCTTGGTTGAAGTGGGGGCATCAGTAGTGGTGTTATTCTTTTTGGCCTTGGCTGCCTTTTGGCCCTCAATGACCAATTTCCTCTTCTTGGTCGGCTATGAAGCTTCTCCCTATTTAGTTGTAACACCAACCTTGGGAGCCTACTTTGCTTTAGGAGACTACTTCTCTACATGTCTAGCTTGTGTTTGAATCATTTTTTTCCTCTTTAGTGTAAGAAGTCTTTCTTCTTCTTTTCCATCTCCATCATGAGGCTCAGTGTTATCACCTTTGCCAAGTTCTACCTCCTCTTCATATTGGAATTCAAGACCCCCCATCAGGTCATAAGTAAACATTGTACCATCTTCCTCCAGTTCCAACATATTATGTTTCACCCAAAGCCTTGAATATTTATTCACTGGCTCTATCACTTATTCCAAGTCTATCACTTCTTCTTCTAACCAGTTTACTGGATGTAGAGGTTTGTTCTTATAAGCCTCAAAATCATGATGTTGAATTAAATCTACATCATCATCCTGAATTTGGTATGGTACCTCTATTACCTTGTAGAGCCTTATCAAATTGAGAGGTAGCCTAGAAAACCTTCTCCTGATAACTTCAAATTCATATTGGATTGACAATTTGTGCCATCTAAGTAGGTGCACTTCCAAACATCCTTTTTTGGAAGTCATCATAGTCCACATGTCCCATATTTATGTCTGCAATCTTTGCTCAAGTAGAAGAAATTCTGGATTTTGGCCATATACCATTGAAATCATACTTCATTCTCTCAGATCTCTTCCTAACCTACTCTTGCACTATAGCAACTTTTGATTTGGAAGTTTTGTCAAAGCTTAACTCTGCCTTCATTTTTTAGAAAATACCATAATCACCTAGGTATGTGCAAGATCATCATGGAAAAAACAAGCCCTTAAGCATTGAAAAATTCAAAAAAAACAGAGTCAAGCAACTTGATGTAAAAATTTGAATAATTTATCTATATTATTTCAAAAATATGTAAGAATAGAATCTATAGAAAATTGAATGTAGTTTCTAAGCTATTAGGTTTATTTATTTATTTTAAATCTATTTGGTGAAAATTTGAAATTTCAATGTAGTAGTACTTAAATTTCAAGGAAAACATAAGTAGTAGGTGTCTGTCTGACCACCCTAACCACAATAAAATGATAATATTTTTTTATAATATTTTAGATATAAGTAGAGGACTCATGTCTCGATGTGATGCATATTTTTTGGTAATTTTTTTCTAAGTAAATAATTAATTATGAATTTTTTATTACAAATTTTGAAAAATATAAAAACTCATATGTCTGACCACCTTAACTTGGTCAAAACTTCATGAAATTCAATTTTTTTCAATTCTATACTATGCGAAGCATAGAATGTGATGCATTTTTTGGATTCAAAAAATGTGATACTGTTTGAAAGCTATAGATATTTCAATCAACCTATAAATCAGGACTTTAGTTGTAATTCAAATAGAAAATGAATAATAATTATTTATTAAATTTAAAGTAAAGTATAATTTATATTGGTGGAAAGTTGAGAATCTCCTTTAAAAACCCTTTTCGTTTCATCAATTTTGGGTAAATGAAATCATCAACCACATACCCATCATATCACAACTTTTGGCCCATCATGATCCTGCACATACCCACCCATGTACATATAATAATACAGTTCATTAATACATGCCATTCCTTCAATAAAGACTTGTTAATACATGCTCAAATGATACTATTGAATGCAAACCATAATGACAATATAAACCTAAATGGAACTAAAAAATAAATATCCACCCAATGAGATTCAACCATTAGTTTAACCAAAAGTATACAAATGAATCCCATATAAAGCATGCAAATGCTCAAAACTCAACAATGAATATCAAATAACTTCATTTGGAAGCCTGTTTATCATTGAAACTTGGAATTTTAAAGGTATTGAAGAAAGCTCAAAAATTCCACCCTAAGGTGGATTCTCCAGCCAGATTGAAGCTCAGATAATTCGAGGGAGCTCAGATTTTCCAGCGGCCTGCTCAATTTTCACTTTAACATGTATCCAAGGGATCCTCTAGCACTTTATGGGGATCTTTGACATAACAAGGCTCATGCATTGATAACATTATCATTCTGAGATCACGCTTTAAATCATATTCATCAAAGTCCAATCTGCCTCAAACATCAGAAATTTGAAGGCTTAGAAGATTCAAAAATTTCAAGGGAGGTCAAATTCTCCAGGTGGATCAAGGCTTGGAAAATCCAACCTAGCTCATAATTTCTGAAGGCAAGTCAAACTCAAAAATTTACTAAGTGTCAAATTTTCAAAATTTTCATCCATTCATTTGCATTCTTGATCTCTCAGGATTTTGAGGCTAGGAGGAAGTTGAAAAATCCGAAGGAAGTTGGATTTTTCGAGCAGATTAAGGCTCAAAAAATCTGAGCTACCTTAGAATTTCCAAAAAATTTCCCTAGTTCAAAAACTCACTAAGTGTTTAACTTCCTCAAGTGCTAAAAGATAAACAATGATCGTTTCACTTGGTTGAATTTGTGCTAACTCTTTATGTTGGTTTAAATCAAACACTTTGCAACACTCTTTTAGCATTATTCAACCCATTCACCAAATTCTCAACTTGAAACTAGGGATTTTTAGAGAACTAGGGTTTCTAGATCAAACTTTAATATCAAAGGGCACCTTAAACTCTCAATATCATCATGACAGAATGACAAGGGAAAATATAGAAGGTTTCAATGAACCCTAGCATCTCATACAGACCAACATTCTTGATTAAAACCCATCGCACGCACACTTGAAGAAATGGGAAGCCCTAGATGATGATAATAAAGCAAGAGATGAAGCAATTTAAAACCTCCTACTTAATGATTAACATACACTTCACAAAAAATCAACCATCTAGCACATAATGCATCAAAATTACCATGGAGATGACAAAAGACCCACCTTGGATTGGCCTGCAAAAAGAACAAATCCAATGGAGGCTTTCTAGAATCTTGCAATGACCACTTGATAACACTACCTTCAATTTGGAGTTCAAAAAAACATAAGATGGGAGCAAGTTCTCTTGAGTTCAAACACTTTCAAACATTAGAATAACAATGAATGCTTCATTGGCATCAATTATATTCCCCACTTCACATTTAAACAACCAACAATGTGCATAATAAATGCTTGAAAAGATGGCTAGGAAGCTCGGGGATATGAGGACACCTCAGATTCAGAAAATCCAAGGGAGCTCAGAATTTCTGGGTGGACTCAAGTTCAGCTAATCCAAGCTACCTCGGATTTACCAAACTTCTCCCAAACTTAGGAAATTTTAGCTTCCAAGATGAAATTTTGAACTGGGGAAAAATTTAAAGAGCTAGACTGCTACCATGATGTTGGAAAGAAGAAACCTCGAGTGTAGATAAGACCTTGAATTCCTGGGAGAAACAAAATCAAGAAACCTATCCCTTAAGGGGGAAATGTCAGAGCCCTAAAGCAAACAAGCAAACAAAATCAACCAAAAGAGGGTCCCCGCTTTTAGAGGGGTGTCTATGTAAAAACTGCACAACAATACTCAAGTTTTACTTCATTTTCCACAACCTTCTCTATCAAGAAATGATACCTGATAGATATATTCTTTTTTCTTAAGTGCGCCACTAGATTCTTTGAAATGCTAATTGAACTTGTGTTATCACAAAAGATAGAAATAGGATCATCATACATAACTATGATATCTTTCAATGTTTTTTTGATCCATAGAACTTGTGTATAGCAAGATGCAACAACAATATACTGAACTTTAATAGTAGACAAGGAAATTAAATCTTACTTTTTACTTGACCATGCCACCAATATGTAACCAAGAAAATATGCACCACCACTTGTACCTTTTCTGTCATCTACACATCCAACCAAATTGATATTTATACAAGCACTTAGTGTAAAGTTAGTATCCCTAGGATACCATAAGCCATAATCCAGAGTGCAATTCAAGTATCTGAATATTCTTTTAGCATGTGTTTCATTAGGATCTTCTTGAAATTTAGCCGCAAGACAAACAACATGCATAATATCTAGTCTAGTAGCATTCAAATACAATAGTCCACCAATCATAGATCTATAATTGCTATGATCAGCCTTAGGTGAATCATCAACTTTACCTAATTTTCAACTAGTCACCATAGGAATGCATATCAATTTGGAACCATCCATCTCAAACTTCTTCAACATTTCTTCTGCAAACTTCGATTGTGCAATAAAAATCCCTTTCTCTATTTGATTTATTTTTAGCCTAATAAAGAAAATATTTTTCTCCAAACATAGAGATCTCAAATTCTTTTTGCATTTATTCCACAAACATCTTACACATAGTTTCATTTCCTCCAAAAATAATGTCATCAACATATACAAGCACAATCAAGATTTTGTCATTTTCAATTTTAAAGTATATATTACTATCTGTCATACCTTTGTTGAAACCTTGTTGAATCAAGTACCTGCCTAGCCTCACATACCAACCTCTAGGAGCTTGCTTCAATCCATATAAATCTTTCTTCAATCTATAGACCATATCTGATTGGTCTAATAACTAAAATCCTTTTGGTTGTTCCATGTAGACCTCTTCTTCTAGCTCACCGTTCAAAAATGTATATTTGGCATCCATTTGATAGACCTTGAAATCGTTATGAGCAACAAATGCTAAGAACATCCTTATAGCTTTCATTCTTGCCACTAGAGTAAAAGTCTCCTAGAAATCTATGCCTTCTACTTGTGAGTAACCCTTCTACACAAGCCTTGCCTAGTTTTTGACTTCTCCATTCTCATTCAACTTATTTTTGAATACCCACTTTGATCCAATAATGTCTTTTGGTCTTGGGACCAATTCCCAAGTTTGATTCTTCTCAATCTTCATAAGTTATTCCTTCATAGATTTCATAAAATGATCATCTTTACATGCTTCACTTATAGTCTTTAGTTCTATTGGTTATTTTTCTTGCAACCTTCAACCCTAAGGAGAAAGACAATGCCTAAACTATGGGATACAATATTTAGGACAAGGAATTTGAACTATCAACAGGTTGAAGACAAGAAAAGCCAACAAACAAGGCTATGAAAACTTTCTTCACTCTGAGTTCCACAAGACTTAGGACGGTACCCCAAATTGTAAGTTTGATTTCAAGAAAAACTTATGCCAAGCAACAAACTACAAACCTATGAAAGTGAATGGTTCTTAGATATATGAGTAATGGGTATTCTATATTCCACCAT
Source organism: Sequoia sempervirens (assembly GCA_007258455.2). NCBI lineage: Eukaryota > Viridiplantae > Streptophyta > Pinopsida > Cupressales > Cupressaceae > Sequoia > Sequoia sempervirens. Next base: position 382,870,191 of record VDFB02271358.1, on the reverse strand, counting down.
ATTCGAGCATAATCCCATTTGCATTGAACATCACTAAGAACAAATAACTTAGATATCTTCATCTCAAAATACATAGAGGGTTAACAGATATAATTCTTTCAACTTTAGCCTCTATACTCCTTCAAATACCATGAAGATATAGGAAACTTTGATAACTTAAACATAAAAGCAAAAGGACCAAAGTAACAAAAATTTAATATGATTTGATTGTTTATGAAAAATGATCTAGGTTATATCACAGATCAATGCCTAATCCTAAGGCATGGAGTCAAATCTAAGCTCATGAATGCAAACTTAAACAACAACCTATTTCAAATTAGTGGTCCTTTAACAATTAATTATTTACATTAATGTGACCTCTCATATTATTGCATGATCATACTTAAAAATCCATTTTATTCCCTCAAACCCATAGTAGTTTGCATACAAAATTTAATCCTTTACTTGAAGAAACCCATACACAAATCACACAACTACAAAAATATTGCAATGAAAAATTAATATATCATTGATATATTTAATCCATATGCTATCTAAGAACCCTATACAAATGAGAAGAAGAAAGAAGATATAGAAGAAGGAGAAACCCTAAAACTACATCTTCAATTGACATCTTGCATCTTCAACTCTCGTTGATCCATAACTGCCTTTGTTTGCTGAAGAAGTTTCAATCTACACCCAAATTCATTCATCTTGCACTTCCTGCCCTTCTAATAGAAAAATATTCCCTTCATGATGACCTTCTCTATTATGCCCCTATTGTTGAAAATATCCTTGCAGCTAAAAAATATCTTCATGAAATTCCTTCACTTCTTTAATTACCCCTATGGTGAGAAATTATCAGCTTAATTTTACCCTAGCTGCTAATATTTTGCTCCTCTGTAAAACTTTTACTCTGCTCTCCATTTTCCTTGCAATGAAAAAATTGGTTTTCTCTCGTGAAAGCCCCTTTACTTTGCCCCTACTTTGCATATTCATCCCCAACAAATAAAATATTAGACTTTCAATTTTGCATTTAACCGCATACAAATATTTACCCATGACATTTCACTTTTCACTTTAATTTGTGAGCACCATGGGTTTTATTTTAACATTTGAATGCTCTCTTTAAAAAAAAAAAATTATCAGGCCATTAAAACTTATTTACTTGTGCCATTTTAAACTTTCACTCAAAAACATTTAAAATTTACTTTTGAAAATTTTGGTGAATGCCTTTCTTTAAAACTTATGGGGCAATTAAAATATTTCACCAGGGATATGCAAACATACTTTACCCATGTAATTTAATTCCTTCACAGGCCCACTACAAACCTTCTTCCAATGCTCATTCTCCCATGGAATTTGATCACAACATCAAAACTATACTCAAGCTGGTGTGGGGGCCTTCAAACTGCAAAATGAAATATTTTTAATAACTTAAAATATTTGATTTGGAGAAACCAATCCCCATGCCCCCATATCTTCATGGTGATGTCAGCTCTTCTCTTCACGGGCTAGCGGGAAAATCCCCTCTCAGGCTCCTTTGACTGCACTAGCCATAGAGAAAACACTATAGCAGCCTACAATTCAGATTTCATATCATTGTTGGGTCAGTTTTTGTGACTCTAGGGAATTTTTGGCATTACCAAGCACTTACAGATATCAGAAACTATGTTAAAAATGCTTCCAAGGAATTATTAAAGCTTCATGCATCTTTCTACAAGCTACAACAATGGTTTTCAACTTTTAAGTGAGTGCAAACTTTTTCCTTAAGTTCAAAAACATGAATAGACTTTTACATTTGCTCCTTCAACAATAGAAAACAATTTTTAAAGGTTTGGTGAGCATTTGCAATGTTTAATGGAGCCTTAATAAAGTATTTAAATACTTTAATATTCACTTAGCACCTTTCCTTCTCCTCTCCCACTTGCTCACTCACATTTGGTGACAACAACATTATTTGCACAGGCTCACGGGAAAACTCATAAAAAGCATTGAAAGCTTTAATAAAGCATGAGAGATTTGATAAAATTTTAATAAAACATTTAACATCATTAAAATCCTTCCAACACTCCTACCAATCCTCACTACCATGGGCTGGCAGGAGTGACTATCGTGCACATAGGAAAATGCATTTTATAAAGTTTAACTTTATAAAACTTTGTAGCATTTAATCTACCCTAATTCCTCCCCTTTTCACATGAAAATTCACTTTAGTAATATTTAAAATATGCAAAATATTTCAAACATTAGCTTTTGCAACATTACGAAAATGTTTATTTTTTAATTTCGCCTATGACCCTTATAGTGAAAGTTTATTGCGATAAATCCAGGACACCTGGAGCCACAAAAATTTGTGTAGGGACTTTATAATTTATTTAGAGAAAACCCATCTCCTCAAAACTTGCATTGCTGATAGATTTCAAGTACCTCCTTTGTAAACTGGCCTATCAGATGCCTTTGCCGCAACTGATATGCATTAAAATAATGCATCATATGATCTTTGATATTGACGATAAGTGATATGGAGATGTTTTGGACTAAAATGAGAAATGGGTCACCCTTAGAATTGCAAGATTTGAAACTTTTTTGGAACACCCATTTTGACCCGATTATAGTCAGAAGACAATTAAATAACCCATCAGAACTCATCCAAGGGGCTTGAAAATGAGCATTCATGTTACCATTTGAACCAAAAATTCATCATGAAGTGCAAGATATTAATATCCAAAGTGCCTCAGTCATACTTTTCTACACTTGCACCTATTCAAAACCAATCAGGGCTCACCAAGTTGCCATCTCAGAAAAATATCAAATCACCTTTGGGGAAACTAGCAATGGACACACTAGGTCATTTGGGCACATTGAGTATGTGTGCAATAGGGATTTCCTTCAATCCACATTTATCAAAAGATATTGAGGGTCAAACTTTACCACCTTGAAACATTCTGAAAAATGTAGAAGCAAAAAATGAACAAACTGCATTAACTTTTGACTTGGTAAAAGTATCAAATCTGATCTTGAGACTCTAAAAACAGACCAGGGAGCATATGAATGTGGGGATAATGGAGAGAACTAATCCATTTTATAGGAAAATCAACTAGCTCCCAACGGTGACCCTCCAATTTAGGTCACTTGGGCAGATTTTTCAGGGGCACCTCTGAGTGTGTAAATCAACTTTTTTCAACATAGGCACTTCAAATTTAAAATTTTTGAAGGTGCCATCAGGTTCAATCTTAGAAAGTAAACAAAAATTTACCTCACCAAGAGTAGCTCTACTTTTAAATACTCCTTTCTTCTTGTCTCCAATGATCTGACTTTCTAAATGATTCTTCTACACATATCTAAGTGTCTTATGGGACACCATCGAAGCTTCTTCTTCTCTTTCTTCATTTTTCTTCTCTTGCTCATCCTTTTCCTATTCTTCCACAACTTCTTCAATCCTTGTGCAATCAAGTTCATTAGATACATATCCATCAACATCAATTGAATTCGTCATTGCTTCATCAACCTTGACATTTGTACTTTCTATAATCTTCCTCTATCTTTTATTGAAACACCATAGCACATAGGGGGTATTTTTACTATTTTATCTTTCTTGAACTTGATTGAATACATAAACAACAAGGTTAATAGCTTTTCTCCAATAAACTTCTGATAGACCAGCCTCAGTAATCATTGATCTAGTGGCCTCTTGAATTGTTCTCTTCTTTCTTTTAATAAGTACATTATGCTAAGGAGTTCTTAGAGCAGATAATTGTCTTTTATTCCATGAACTTCACAAAAAATATTAAACTCATGGGAGGTGAATTTGCCACCTCTATCAGACCTTAAGCATTTAATCCTCAAATTTACTTCATTTTCAACCATAGCTTTGAATGTCTTAAATCTATCTAATGCATCATAGTTCTCTCTAAGAAATGTAACCCATGTATATATAGAATAATCATCAATCAAAAGCATCAAGTACCTTTCACCCTATAGACTTCTCACTCTTGTAGGACAACAGAGATTTGTATGAATTAAATCTAGTAGTCTAGTAGTAGATTTTTCCTTTGATCTATAATGGCTTCTTGGTTGCTTTCCAAACTGACAATTCTTGTAAATACAATTAATAGGATTTGTAATCCTTGGTAAATCTCTCATGACCTAAACTTCACTAATCCTCTCCAAGTTATCAAAATTCATATGACACATTCTTTGATGTCACAACCAACTTTCATTAATCTGAGTCATAAAGCATTGCCCATCAACACACTTAAGTTGATAGATATTTCCTTCAAATTTCTTTCCTATAGCAATCATTGTTCTGGATCCTTTCCTAATCTCGCATCTCTCATCCTCAAATATAAGATTATATTCTTTACTACACATCTATCCAACACTCAAGAGATTATGCCCTAAACCCTTAACATAATACACATCATCAATATTATGCTTTCCATCAAAATTTACTAAACTTATCCCACAAATCTTAGCACCAATATCATCTCCAAACATAACTAAGCCTCCATCATGCTTTTCAAGTTTAACAAATGTATTCTTATCACCAATCATGTGATGTGAACAACCATTGTCAACAACCCAATAGTTCTTTTCCTACTTATCATTTAGGGTAGAGATTACAATACCTTCATTTTTCTCCTTTGAAGGGCATTCCTTCACCTATTTTTCAAAATTACCAAAGTAGGTTCATCTTTTATAGCCAAGAACAAGTATTCATTGTCATCAATATCACCATAGTTAGATTCTGCATCAAATATACTAGCATCCACATTCACATAATATACTCTATTTATCTTCTTACCTTTCTTTTCTCTCTCATATCTTTGTTTATTCCTCTTAGCTCTTTTCAAAAACCTCAAAGCATAATGTCCTATTCATCCACAACTAAAGCATTTAAAGGGTAACTTACCTTCATACTTGTCGGATCCTTTCTTCATCCTTCTCACAAAGTTAGCTTCTACTTCATCAAGATTTCCTTCATCTGGATCTTAAACTTTTGTAGCCTTAAAAGCAATCTTTGATTTGGATCCATTTCTCATATTTGGCTTTCTCATCTCACAAGATGCCAGAGTTCCAAACAACTAATCTTTAGTGTAATTCTTGTAATCTATATGTTCTTAAATAGCACATACCTTTTTCATTGTAAGAATTAGGGAGAGTTCTAAGAATATTCTTTACAATCCTAGATTCATCTATTGTAGCACCAAGTCCTCACATTCCAACAACTACCTTATCCAATCTCTGTACATAAACTTTAACATTCTTATCTTCAAACATATGTAGGAGCTCAAACTGTGTCTCCAAATTCAACAACTTTCCTTCTTTGACCCTTTCATCACCTTCGTGTGTCTTTTCCAAAGCATCCCAAACTTCCTTAGCAGTCTTCAAATTTTGAACTTTAATCAACTCGGAATGTACAAGACTATTCTTCAAAATGTACTTCACCTTATTGTTCACTTCATGTTCCTTGATCTCATCAGCCATACTCAGACCATTAGCAGTAGGAGTGTAAGGATTCTTGTAAGCTTTCTCCACATCATATCCACAATACCCTAGATATTCTTCCATCAGTATTTTCTAGATAGCATAATTAGTTCCATCGAACCTCGGATTATCATGAGTAACTTTTCCAACCATATCGGACTTTCCTTAAGTGGTTAAGATCTTCTCCAAGGAACCAAGCTCTAATAACAATTTTTGAACAGGACAATTAAGAGGGGGGGTGAATCATTTGTAACAAATTTAAACTTTTAAATCATTCACCAGAACTTAGATCAATCACAAATCCTTAACACTGCTAAAATGATTAAACATTAAGTGTAAATGTAGAAACTGAAAACCATCACACAAAAATAGTAACACTGAATTTATGTGGAAAACCCAATGAGTGAAAAACCATGGTGAGTATTAACTCACACTATAGAGAATATCAAAACTAATTACAAAGGCTCATTGCCTGAGAGAAAAAGGCTCACTATGAAAATAAGGACTCACCATCCAACAAGGTTAACCATTTGGAGGGCTCACTGCCACAAAGATACAAAGAAGATAGAAGAGATATGTTATAGAGAGAAGAAAATCTCAATTCAATATATATTTCCACCATAATTTAGTCAGTCACTTGCAAAAATTCATGAAATATAGAGTACACCTACAACTCACTGCATCCAAAAACTCAACATTTAGAATTCACGGTGATCTGCCACACTTGCATCACACACACACTCTGATTCACATCTATTTTTCATTTGTCTTCTCTATTTCTTTGCACTTATTTCTTGTTCATCTTTCACTAATAACTCATCTTGTATTTATACCATCTTCAACTTTGAAACATATCCAAATTCAGGCATCCATCATTAAATTCAAATTAGGTCTGTGCCAAAACATCCTAGGGTGGAATTAGAATGAGGGAAACCCAAGCACAAGCTTAATGAGGACCCAAATAGGTCCCAACATGCTTCATCAACTTTGAAGGTAGTGTTTTAAACAAGGTCAACCAAACCAATGTAAAACACATAGAACAATTAAGCACACACAACCCTTACCATGATCAAATCCTTCTAGACACTAGAATTATCTTCAACATGATCATAACAACTTAACTCTAGAACCACAAGTCATAAGAGTTAACCAAAGAGAAATTTGGACCAACAATATTTCTCCCAGACCTCAACTAGATACACAGAAAACCACAGTTCATAATTGGTGAACATAACTTGCATTGTACAATGAATTAGAAGCCAAAAATCTAGATATAGCAGTTTCCAACAACTATGTACAACATATCTAAACCACCCAACCATAGGAGCAAATATTGGGGTAAAACTGGAAGCAACCACTGAACACTTGCAACCTTTCTTCATTACAAAATCCTGAATATCCTTGGCATATACAGCTAATAACCTGCATTCATGACATCAATAAAACAAAAAACAGTTGATAAACAATTGACTTGTTGACATCAACGACAACACCTTCATTCTTGCAACACTACTATGAAATATTTTATAGTTTTTGGAAAGTGTTATATCAAAAGAGATAAAGAAAATTTAGCCATTTTTTATGAAAGATCTGATGAAGGAATCTTCCTTGGATACTCTACAAAAATAAAGGTCTACTGGTGCTACAATAAAAGGTTAAGGAATATTTTTGGAAGTGCAAGTCTCAACATGGATGAAGAACCACATCAATATTTAGTGGTGAAGGAAGGATATGAAACTAATGAATCCGTTTGTATTGAAGAAGAAAAGGTTGAAGATGAAGGAAAAGAGTTGAAAATTGAAGAGAGAGAAACTTCATAAACAAATCCTAAGACTCCTAAGTATGTGTAAAAATACAATTCAGAAGATCAGATCATTGGAGACAAGAGGAAAGGTGTGTTGAGAAGAAGAATAATTGCTATGACAAAGAAACAAGTAAACTTATGTTAACTTTTTGAGGTGTAACCTAAAGTAGTGAGTGAGGCTTGCAAAGATGAGAATTGGATCAAAGCAATGAAGAAAAAATTAGAATAGGTAGAGAAGAATCTAACTAGAAAACAAGAATGGATTGGTACTAAGTGGGTGTTCTGGAACAAGCTGAATGAAGATGGAAAAGTTGTTAGGAACAAGGCTAGACTCGTGTGTAAGGGTTACTCATAGGTTTAAGGTATAGATTTTGATGAAATTTTTTCTCTGATTGCAAGAATGGGAGTTATTATGATGTTTTTAGCTTTTACAACACAAATATTTCAAAGTTTATCAAATGGATGTGAAGTTTTCATTTTTGAATGGTGAATTACAAGAAGAGGTATACATTAAACAATCAAAAGGTTTTCATTTATCAGAATATATGAACATGGTTTGTTGATTGAAGAAAGCATCATGTGGACTGAAACAAGCTCCTTGATCTTGGTATGCAAGGTTAAATAGATACTTGTTGCAACAATTATTCAAAAAATATACTACATATAGTAATTTGTATTTCAATGTTGATGAAGAAAAAATCTTGATTGTAGTAGTGTATGTTGATGACATAATATTTGGAGGAAATAAAGGTATGTGCAAGTGGTTTACAAAAGAGATACAAAAATAGTTTGAGATGTCAGTGTGTGGGGATATGAATTTATTCCTTGGTCTACAAATCAGTCAATCCAAGAAAGGTATTTTCATATCATAGTCTAAGTATGTTAAGGAAATGTTGAAGAAGTTTGGAATGGAAGACTCTAAACTAGTATGTACTCCTATGGTTATTGGTTATAAGTTGAGCAAGAATGATGAATTTGTTAGTGCCATTTCTAGTTCTCTCATTGTCTAGTTGTGTACTCCTATTTTTCATGATAAAACTTTGGCTATGGGGTGTTTTTCATTTTAGCATGTGGGTTAAATGGGCTCCCACAAGGGTTGAGCCCAGCGTGCTAGTTTTCATCTCTCTATTGGGGCGGCCTATGTTAGGGTTTTTCTTGGCTTTTCTTTTCCCTGTTTTTGGGCTTTTAGTTTGGTTCCCCTTTCTCTTTTGCTTGCCTTGGCTTTTCTTTTCTTTTATTAGAGCCAAAATGGATGCTTGAACGGAACTAGAACTTTTCCAAATTCTAAAGTTCTAGTTCCTGTTCATGCATCCAGCCCGGTTCCGATTCTACATGATTGAGGTTTTGTTTCCTTTTGGCCCTGTGTCGGTCGCTAGTTGTTTTCCTCTCTGTGTTCTTCCCTTTGATTTTTTCTTTGTTTCCTTTGGCAGGTGCAGGATCGGAATGAGAACAGGTTTGGGAACCTTTTAAGGGTTCCAGTTTCAGGTTCTGTTCCACTCCTGTCTCCCTTCCTTTGTCTTTTGCAGAGGCGGGTCTGGGTTGGGTTTTGGTCTCGAATGGTCATTTTGGTTTTCGTTTCTTCCCCCGCTCTGGCTCTGATTCTGTCTCTTTCCTAGTTCTGGCTCCACTTGCACCGGTTTTCCTTTTGTCTCTACCCCCATGGCTTTTTGGTTTTGTTTTGGTTCTAATTCGGTGTTCTCTGTCTTTTGCGCAGGTGGGAGCGGGATTGTTTTGGGTCTATGGCTTCCTTTTCCTTTGGTTGTTTGTTTTTTTTGTTGGTGACCTGTCCGCTCGGTTCATTTTAACTTAAATGGTTCCCTCGAGCCCCATTTTTTTGTTTGTTACTAGCCCCTTGTTACCGCTTTCATTGGCCTTGCATTGCCTTCGCTATGACCTTTGGCGCTCAGGATAACCTCTTGGCGACCCTGGCTTGTCTCCTTGAAATCTTTGTCAGCCAGTGTTTGTTATGTCAAGGAGATGTCTCCACGAACTCCTCTTGGTCTCACCGACAAGTGCATGTGGAACTCTCTCGGCGGTGGGTGCTCTTTGGAGTCATATCGGCATGAGTTTTTCTCTCGGTATGATGTCATAGCAAGTGTTCAATGTCACACCGACCACTGTTGGAAATTTATCTTTGGCAAGACATTCTGGTGAAACTCATGGCTATCGATATGGTATCTCAGCGAACCCATCAAGTCTTGGAGACTAAGTCTTATGAGGGACTTTCAGTGAAGGGTTTGTACTATCTTAGCAACTCTGAGTGAATGAAGGGCTCTCAGTATGACACAATATATTCTACAAGAGGTATCCCTGATGACAGTATGCTATAGCGACATTCATGTGGGAGAAGGTTACATCAGCGAAAGAAACATAAAGTCACAGCGACATCACATAAAGGGTTTTCTTTCAAAGGCTCAATAGGTGAGAGTTATTTTCTTTGGGGTGAGGTCTTCCCGACTCCCATTGCTCTCCCCAAGATCCTTTTTCTGCCCCCTGCCATGCTCTCGGTTTGACTTTTGGTATCATTATGATCTTTGGGCAACTTTGTGATGTCTCTCTAAGATCTTTTTTTTGGTGGTCCCCGTTCGATGTGTCGGGGAGATGTCTCCCCAACCCCTCTGTGTCTCACCGATTGTGTTAACCCTTCGATGTGACTCCCTTTGGCTGTGGGTACTTTGATATGATGTCTGGCCATCCCAACCGACTCTTGTCGACTATGTTGAATGCTCAATGTAACATGTAGTTTTCAACGAGAGGGTATCTTTTCTATTAGCGATCTGTGGCTTTTCCTCCCGCGAGGATAGTGATATGTCGACACGTGTCACACTGAGTCCCCTTCCTCATTGGGGCCTATGGCCATGAGGAAGGCCAGGTGCTGCGATATCATTCAGTGATCAACGGTGGGAACAGGAGTCATAAGTGCTATCCTACATCAACAACTAATGGAGATTTAAAGGGCAACCGTCTAATCATGGACGATCAACGGTCGAGTTTCAAACTAAACCATAGTCAGGGTTTGGTATTGATGATGTGTGCAAAAAACCAGAAGCCTAGAGCATTGATGGCAATAGAGAGTTGGTCGCTGGCTCCGCTGAGTTAACATTCATGGCGACATGACTCTGGTACAAGGACGGCATGGCTCAAGTATTGACGCATGGATTTGGTGGTGGATTTGACATTGATTGCCTGGCTTCATTCGTGCAGGAATGTCTTTCCTATAGGAACCCCACCAGTGATATTTATGAGACCAGAAAAGTAGTTGAAGAACATGGCAATTAGGGTTTGACCTAGCGTTGATGTGGCCCTGAGCTAGATGGAAACCCCTGGACTGTTTAAAAAGGAATTTTTGAATCATTTGTAGAGGTCTTGGGCCAGATACTGAAATTAGAACAAAAAGAGCACTAAGTCACAAAGTTAGGTTTTTACTAGATTTTGAGGTCTAGGGTTATAGTCTATAAATTGTAAGGTTCTTGGATGCACACCAGAACCCAAATGTATTTCTTTAGGTCTTTGAGTCTCTCCTTTGGATTGTACATTTGAATTGTTAATGAAACTGATCAAGGATCATTCCATTATCCTTTGTAATACTTTCTTGCATTGTCTATTTTGATAATAGCTCATGTTCAAGGAACAAGTTAAATTGCTTTCATCATCTTAGAAGTTTATATGTATGATTGAAGGATTTGATAAGTAGTCTTTAAGATCTAATCACTAGCTATGGGATTAATAAGGTTAGTTTTACATAGGCTTTACTTGTCCAAGTAACCATTCCTTCTGTTTGCAGATTGTCTTGACTCCTAGCCCAATGGATATGGCATTGATCTGATATATGCTATTTGTCTTTAGGGTTTCAGTTATCTTGCTTAAGAACATTCATTTTATTTAATCAATATTATTTGATGTCTTGCCCTACCTCCTAGTTGCTGCAAGTATTGTGTTACTAAGAATCAAGCCATATTTGAGGTTCTCAATACTTGGCATCAAGAGTCATCTGCTATAAAAAGCAATGTCTGGTCTTCTTTAAGGCATTGTGTGGGTACACCCACCCTGGTTCTGTAGAGCCTAAAGTGTATAAGATTTCAATCTAGTGTTGAATCTTTTCAGTTGGTCTAGGTCCTCTGAGCTGCCCTTGATTGGAGATGGCTACCCCATAGGTAGAATAGGAGACCAACCTGGTTTACAAAAAAAAAATCACCAACAAAATCTCCTAACACAAATCAAAGAAAGTATATATCAATTATTGGTGGAATGTTATACCTAACTAGTACTCAACTAGATATCATGCATTCAATTTTTCTTATGGCTATATTTCAAGATCCAAGAGAATCTCATGTTGCAGCAATGAAGAGGATATTCATATACTTGAAGGGCACTCCAAACTATGGTTTATGGTATCCTAAGGATACTAAATTATCTTTCAGTGATATAGATGCAAATTGGGATGGATGTGTAGATGAAAGAAAAATCACAAGTGGTGGTGCTTTCTTTCTTGGAAGCAAGTTACTTTCATGGTTATGTAAGAATTAGGACTCAACGTCATTCACTATTAGAGAAGCAAAATATATTGTTGTAGTATCATATTGTACACATGTTTTGTGGATGAAGAAAAGATTGAAGGATATCAAAGTTTCATATGATGAAACTATTTATATTTTGTGTGACAATACAAGTGCAATCAATATTTCAAAAAATTCTAGTAATGCATCAAGAACAAAAAATATCTCATTCTAGTATCACTTATTGAGAGAGAAAGTTACAGAGAATGAGGTGAAGTTGGAGTATGTGTCTACTAAGGATCAAGTTGCAGATATTTTCCCAAAGGCTCTTCTAAAGGATAATTTTGAGTATCTCTGGAAAAGTTAGGTGTTATTTCTCCTCCATATTTCAATTAAGATGCATAAGTGTTTGCATATCTCTAGGAAGTATTTCAAGGAATATTATTGGTCCTAGACAAATATTGAAGGCTACGTCTCAGGGGGAGTAGGTAGTAGTGGTTGCTAGTTGATGTAGTAAGATGGAGAATTTTGTGTGCCCCTAAGGGGGAGTGTGTAGGAAAGTGAGTATAGAGGAAATAAAGAGAGTTTTTTGATGGTGCTATCCTTTGAATATTTATCAAAGGGAAAGAGAGATAAATGGTTATGTTTGTAGAAGTGCAAAATAGTTGGTTGAGTCTATGCTCCTTTTCCATTGATGTCAAAGTGGGAGAAAGTTAGAGTGTTTACAAAAACATGAAGAAAGAGCATGAAGAGTAAGAGTTGTCCCAATCAAGGGGAGTATTGCTTATTGCAGAGTTGTTAGTTTCTTTTGTTGTTGATGGGTTTTGTTGTTAGTTAGTGTTTTTATTGATAGTTTTTTAGAAAGAAGGTATTACCATCTGAAAAAGGGGGAGATTATTATAATCTTGAGTTTCTTATGAGTTGCTTGGGCATTTTAATTAATGTCAACCCCCTATATGAAGAGTGCTGGAATGCTACTAGTGTTGATGATGTCAAACCCTAGCACTAGAGTTGTTGGAAGCTTGGAGTTGTTGGTATTGATGTCAACACAATATTGTTGATGTTGTCATTGATGTCTTACTTTAGTATAGTTGTAGAGAGTGTTGGAAGCCTAACTTGTGTGTGTTTAAGGAGATTTCTTAGATGTACTATAGTTGATGAGAAGTACTACATATACTAAAGATGTCTTCTATAGGTGTCAGTATTATTATTGATGAAGTTGGTTTACTTGGTTTTTGAAGTGCTTTTGAGAAAATTTGAATAAAAGAGAGTTTCGTGTGATAGTGGTGTGTTCACTAGTTTAGTCCACATTTATTCATGGGTAAAAATATGCTCATGTGGTTTGGACATGATGATTAGAGGTGGTCAAAGGTACTATATCCTAAGTTTTGGGTTCTATATCATACTACAGTGGAAGATGTGTTTGATAACATGTTTGTCTAGTAAAATAGGGTGTATGAGAGAAATGAGATTGCTCTGAATTTCTTTGTAGTCAAAGTTCTAGTGTTTTAGATTTGGGAATGTGCTTATACTACTTGTATCTACTTTCCATTGAAGTTTCAAATGTTGTGGTGTTTTGTAAGGTTTTTTGGTATGTCGGATGTCTATACTAGTATATCTTGTTACACATAATGACGGTGTTATTGAGTTTCAAGTGGTTGTAGTAGTGATGGAATTTTTTTTGATAATGTGTAATATTTTGATATGTTTTGAAGTGTTGATGTATGGTCCACAAGATGTCTCTAGTCCTAGAGAGGTGTTTTTGGAGTCACATGTTAGTGTTAGTGCAACTTTAGCCGACATGGAATGATAGCACTAATTATGGAGGATAATTTTTGTTTGTGGAAGTGTTGAGAAGCATTTCAGTGTAGATTTGGGTCCCAGTTAAGTAATGGTATGGTGTACCTTCACTTCTTTACATTGTGGAATTTTTTGGTTCCAACCTATTTGATGTTGCACATTTGAGGTGTACATCACTAGTACAGAAACAACAGTATACGACTAAAAAAACTACTAAAAATTGCTTATAAATGACTATACTCGGTCACGTGACCATTAGTAGTTTATTTCCAATCATTTATAAAGTGGAAAAATTTATGACTAAACTAATTTTAGTCATTTATTTGGTCATTTTGATTGATTGATTTGGTAGTATATTTAGTCATTCATTTAGTAATTGTTGTAACGCCAAGAAAATGCACAAAGAAAAGATTAAGAGTGAACATGCCATACAAATCTAAATGAAAATCTAATGCTAAGCAACAAAGAAGAAAGGAAAGTAATAACGTGAACAAACTGAAACAATCTCACCAAATTGCTACGTATTTCCATGATTCATCTCGATTGCCCTTCTCCATTTTGGTGTTGTAGTATAATTTCCCTCAGATTTCTCGTAAGTTCGTGCAAGTATAGCCTAAGATAAAGATTTAGAAAAACATCAAAGATTCAAGATAAGTGCTCTCAAAAGTCATAAGATTTCATGAGAGAGATTGGAATGAAGAATGACAAATCAATTTATAGAAAATTGATTATTCGAACAACAGGCCAAGATTGAAAGATCAACAGACGGTTGAGATCGACTGATTAGACATGCATTCTGATAACTATCAGTGATGACATGAGTGATACAAATTAGAAATAGAATTAAAGATTAAATAAATGATTTAATCTTCACATTTGGTATTCAAAAATAGAAGAATTATCTTTGCATGACAAAGATAAATATTGATTAAAGCAACTCTTGTTCGAATGCACGCACAAGGTTTAATTAATTAAATAAGAATATTTAATTAATATGCATGTACATGAAAATGAGTTAGAACTGGATGATTGAATGATTTGATGAAGAGATTACTTGAGAATGCCATTCATACATTAAAGCAAGAGTTAACTAAGCGATTTGAAATAGATCTCTGAGTCGAGTAAAAGTGAATACTTAGATAACTCACACAGTTATCTAAATATAGAGGAATGCGTTAAAATAAAATTCATGAATTAAATAATTCATTTAATTCAAGATTTGATATTTGAAGAATAATTAAATAAAAAAAGATTATTTAATTAAGTGATGAAGGGATTTAAATGAATAATTAAATAAATAAAGAATTTATTTAATTATAGTTGAAGTATGATAAAGAGTAAATTAAATAAGAATTTATTTAATTTGACAAGATGGATAAGGTTAATTAGTAACATAATTAAATAAAAAGCGTTTATTTAATTAATCAAATAGAATAAAGAAAAATGTGAATTAATTAAATAATTAAGATTATTTAATTAATAGAAGAAATAACAGAAGATAAACTAATTAAATAATTGACATTATTTAATCATGACCATGAAAAATACAAATTATGAAGAATATTGAAGTCGCAGGCTTAAACTAGATTTTGGTGTCTACATTTGCCCCTCTTTGATACAATGTCACTTTTGGACATTGTGTCAAAGAAAATCGATAAGAAATATGCCCCAGTAATGCCCTAGTGTAAATCGGGTGAAGGTATGCCCCCTCGGGAAAATTGACAAATTGTCAAAAAAGTTTAGAAAAATTTGGAAATGATCCTGATTAGTCCATTGGATAGCTAGAAATGCAGTGGAGTTAACAGAGTTGAGGTTGGAAATGTTAGGGACGGGTACAGGTTAATTGAGGTTGGAAGCTGATGTGGCCAGTAGGAAAGAAATGCCACCAAAACCCTAGGGATATATAGAAATTGGGGTAAAAACCAATTCATTTTCACCCACCTAACCTTAGAGTTGAGATTTTTCTCTGCACCCACAGCGAGGATATCGCCTATTCTGAACACCCATCACCGAGCCTATAGGATCCGAACTTTCCAGAGACTAGCCGACGCGGACCCCCCAGTATGGACCTCAAACTTGTCTTTTGAAATTTTTCATTTGCGCGTATTTTGATGCATTTAATTCAATCTTTTGTTATGCTTCATTTTGTTAAAACACCGCATCCAAATGCGTGAATGATGAATCTGCTTGCGGAACAATGCATTTGCAATTTTATTTTAACTGTTTTGCATAGTTTATGTGCGGTTCAATGCATTTGTAGATTTATGAACCACATTTGATATTATGCATCGCATTTGCTTTTAGAATAGCTGCATTTGTTTATTGTACAATGCATTTGAATTTTTGTCGACGCATACTTGTTTATTTCAACGCATATGTTAGAATGCAATGCATTTGTGGTATAGTTAGCCGCATGTGAAAAATAATGACACAATTGTATAATGGAATGATGCATCTGAATTTTATGCACCGCATGTGTAAAATAATGATGCATTTGAAAAATTATGAGGCCTTTGAGAAACAATGACGCATTTGAATAGCAGTTTGTTATAGTCAGTTTGCATTAGAATAGATGTTTGAGGCTGACATAAGGCATGTATAATGCCATTGCAGGTCGTGTTGGATATAGTATATACCCAAGAGTCAAGACTGATGACTTTTCAGTTTAGGGACAGCTTGAGGAGTGTAGAGCGATGTTTCCTTTGGCACCTTGGTCTATTTCACATGACAGACATGCCTGAGATTTGGCTGAATCATGGATTATTGATAGTTTTGTGTGAGCAGTGGCACTTGGAGACATCTTCTTTCCACCTACCAACTGGAGAGGCCACTATTACCTTAGAGGATGTCTACAGGATCCTCAGACTTCCTATTAGAGGCACACGGGTGACGTATGATACCCAGAGGGGTGCAACCGAGATGTGCAGATACTGCTCACATGCAGACATAAGGTAGTTAGGATTTGACAACTATGAGATTAGGTGGCATGTGTTGGCTCAGAGGTATAGGCAGCTAGACTGTCTATTGTGTACATTGATAAGCAACATAGTACTTCCTGACCGTCGAGGTCATGGTTTTCTAGTGGGGTGGGGGGAGATGCTAGTAGGCATGCTAGAGCGTCGAGTGGTGTATGCTTGGGGTTCATGTCTGCTCGGGATGTTATACTTTCATTTGCATGATATTGCTTACCGAGAGGCACAGTCCATGAGTTGTGGTACCACACTCCTGATGGTATGGGCATGGGAACACATCACCATTTTCTGGCCACCTATGATAGTTGATCTTCCACATGGAGCTCCTTATGCCTTCCACTATGTGGGGGCTAACACTCAGCACCACATAGGAGATACGGGTTATTTCAGACATGCTATAGACATGATGATTTAGTTTTCATGGAGGCCATACCTGGGCTGCACATAGTGGTCAAACGAGGATGAGCATTTGCAGTTTTGCCGATAGGTACAGTTCTTGATTGGGCGGACAGTGTCACATGTCCACATTATCAAGCGTCAGTTGCCAGATCGTGTCCTACGACAGTTTGGAGAGGTGCATGATGTACTGAGAAGTCAGGCTAAGTTTGCGAGGTCATCACAAGAGATCCTCTTATGGGGTCTAGAGATTCTAGTGGCCACAGCAGAGGCAGACATTGATGCACTACAGGTAGTTCCATGGAGATGGAGGGATGGTCCAGCAGACCCAGGGATGACAGAGGAGTATGATCAGTGGTGGGCAGTACATAGGCCGATGTCATTGACTGATCCAAAGCAGCCAGCACCGGTAGAGCATCGAGGGATAGGTCTATGAGGTAGGCATGGCAGAGGTAGAGGTTGGGGAGATGGAGGAGGCTGAGGTGATGGTGGAGATGATGGCAGAGGTGGATGATGAGGGGGTAGGAGAGGGAGACATGGACAAAGAGCATGAGAGCCACCATTTTCACCAATCTATGAGGAGGGATGAGGGGATGAGGATGTGGCCATACTAGACATTGGGAGAGGAGGGGAGGAGATGGATATTGTGATAGGTGGAGAGGAGGTGCAACCCATAGAGGAGGCCATTCCAGACATCCCAGCAGAGGAGGAGATAGATACCGAGGAGGTAGGCAAAGAGGAGGTAGAGATTGATGCCTTGGGTTTGTTAGGCACCTACCAGGAGGATGATGATCATGAGAGAGATTCGAGATCAGATTCTAGAGGATTTGGATGAGGAGGATGGGGTAGTGAGGGTCAGACAGGATAAGACATGGTCAGTAGATCCTGATACTGCTACATTACAAGCCCAGGTTGCCTCCCTAGAGGAGCAGATGAGAGTCCTAATGTCAAAGAGGGATGCATTCCAGATAGAGAGGGATAGAGCCATCATGGACCAAGATCAGGCTATAGCTCAGAGATAGGAGATAGAGCAGAGATTCACAGAGCTTTAGGACTTATGTACTAGACCATAAGTTACTTTTGCTAGAGAGTTAGTCAGAGCCGAGGAGAGAGAGAGAGATATTACCATGATTTATATGAGGCAAAGATTCCTCCCAAGAGACAGGCTCCCAACTTTTAATAGGCACATAGTAGCAGGTCTCAGACTAGGACCCACACCAGGATAGTTAGCACAGGGGAGGTGGAGTAGCCATGCAGAGCAAGTCCGTATGATAGACCTCCCTCAGCTCACAGGTCGTCGGGTTCCCATCATCATTCCTCCACACACTCCAGGCATGATAGTAGTGGTAGTTTAGGATAGGGATACTTCTTGAGATGCATTGAGACATTGTATTATGATCTTATAGCCTGTGGGCTTCCATGTATTATTGATACATTATGACATTGTGATGTGACATGTTTGAGGGATATATATATATGATTTTGGCGGTGATTCTCATGCTATGCATTTCTATTTATTGATTATGCAGTTATTTATTTATACATGTGAGGGATATATGATATGCCTATGTGATGGATGATTATATGTATTTTATGATGTTTATGCAGCTAATGAGATAATGTTGATTCTATGTGATGTTGATTATGTATGATGTATGCAATTTATAATTATGAGGTTCAATATGATGTTATGTGTACAATGCATACTACATGTAATGCTATACAAATGTAATGTGATGCATGTATTGACATTTGTTTTGTACATGGAATGCTTATGATATGTATTGTATGATGATGAATGTTCATTATGTCATGATTTCCTAAATATGATAAATGCCGATATGTATGTATTTGCTAACATGTATGTGTATACAGGATGACTTATATTTTTGTGTGTTAGAGGACTCCACCATAATGCAAGAAAGAAGAACTATTAGTACGGAAAGAAAGATTGAGAAAGAACAAAAGAAATGTGATAGATGTTAGTATTAAGAATCTTCAATGTTTCACTATATCACAAAAGGTAATGCACTTTATCATCATTGGGTGGGACTAATACAAATGGAGACAAACACCATGATATGACATAGATCAAGGTGTGCAAGGTCATCCACTTGCTAACAACAAACAGTCACAGACAAGGAGTGTCGTTAACTCATACTAAGGGCACAAGTTGCCCTAGTCTTTTTGTCAAGACAAACCATAGACAACAAACAAAAGAAAAGGTGAGTCATGAGACATCATTGCTCCTCTAAATCCTTCATGGGACATCCTTGAGGAAACTAGTAACATGACTCAAAATCAAATTTAAAAGACAGTCGATAGACAACAGTCAAAGAAAATAGAATTTGGATACATCGTAGCTTCTCTAAATCCCTCATGGGACATCCTTGAGAAAGCTAGTAACATAATTCCTAGTCATCAATTCAAGATAAATGATAAGATAAATAAGCCATAAAGTCAATAAGCCAATAAAATATTTGCCAAAACTTGATCTATTTGTTTGATTTGTTTTGATTGATAAAAGGATTGATTGATAGAGCCTGATGTCAGGAGATACACATATTAGATAAGACTGTGAGTCTGGTTTCAATGTTATGACTATTTGTATAAGGCATGACAAAGCTTGGTTTCAGAAAGACATGTATCGTATAAGACGTCGAGTCAGATGTCATTGATGTGATAACCTATGTAAGGCTATATTTTCTTGTTTGACCATGTCGATTATGTAGGAAGGACTCATCCTATATAATACATAGATTGCCTTGTTGATATCCATATTCAAGAAGGACTCATCCTAAATAAGACAAAGGTTGATTGTTTTGATAATGTCTGTTTGGTAGGAAGGACTCATCTTGTAGCAGACATCAATTGATCCGTTTTGATTGTTTGCTTGGCAATTTGTTTGATTTGACTTAGAGACATTGCTGACTTGTTCACCAGATTGATGCATGACTTGAGACGATGTGTTGACAATTGACTTAGGTGGTGACAAAACCCTAAAGGACTGACCTAGTGTGGCCTCGGGGGCTCATCGATTGATGGCCTTTCCTGCATTGTACATGTAGAGACCTCGTAGTTTGACTTGAATCTGACTGACAAGACTGGCTACAAATAGAAGACGTGTGTGAAAATGAATGTGAAGAACCCTAATGGACTAACCTAGTGCAGCCTTGGGGGCTCATCGATTGATGGCCTTTCCTACGTTATACACGTAGAGACCTCATAGTTCGACATGACCAATGACCTTGTCATATAGACATTCACACACCATTTCAGAATCTAGGATATCGTAGGCTGGGACCAACAGCTGTTCTACCAAGAACTCAAACTTAGGAACGTTGTTAGGAATGTCGAGAAGTGATGTAATTTTAGCCATAGCGTTTGCTGCCCTATATAAAACACAAGGTATTTGATGAAACTTGACCTTTTCAAAGTACTCTTTAAAGCTATCATCCATGTGTTTATAAGGAGTAAGCTTCTCATCCTTAGTCTCATAATCATCATTCACCTATCTGATTACTAGTTGAGAATCACCATATACCTGTAAATTCTTAATTTTCCACTTGACTGCCATACGTAACCCTGTCACTAGAGCTTCATACTCTGCCATGTTGTTAGTGCATGGAAATGCAATCCTAAATGACTTAGGGATGGAATCACCCTAAGGTGTAATAAACAATATCCCAGCCCCTAAACCATGATTTGTATGTGAGCCATCAAAGTACATTTTACATGTGGTATTTGTATCTATTGTAAATATAAACTCGTCAAGAAATTTTGCAACTAATGGGAGATCTACTTGGATTGGTTCATCAACTAACTGATCAACAATGACCTATCCTTTAATAGCCTTTCTTTCTACATACTAGATATCATACTCACTAAGTATCATAACCCATTTGGCCAGTTGCCCTGTTAATGCTGCCTTGCTGAGAAGATATTTCAGAGGGTCTATTTTAGCAATCAACATTGTTTGATGGTTTAGCATATAGTGTCTCAGTTTTTGGGTAGAAAATACTACTACAAGATAGGCACATTCAACGGTACTATAGTTAAGCTCATAACCTACCAAAGTCTGACTAATATAATAGATTGCCCTTTCATGACCTTCATCGTCATTCTGTGCAAGCAATGCTCTGAGTGATGAATGGGTTGTTGTAATATAAAGAATCAAGGGTCTTCCTTCAATAGGTGGCATTAAGACTGGTGGTGTGAGTAAATATTCCTTAATCAGTTGAAAGGCCTCTCCACACCTAGCTGTCCATGCAAACGGTACCCCTTTCTTAAGTAGATGTTGAAAAGGATGTGTTTTATCTACTAACTGCACTATAAATCTTCTAATAGATTACAGTCTTCCTTGTAGTGTCCTTAGTTGACTGAGATTAGTGGGTGGTGGCATGTCCATGATTTCTTTTACCTTAGCCGGATCCACTTCAATGCCTCGTCTAGAAATGATATAACCTAATAGCTTTCCTGACTTCACACCAAACACACATTTCTTTGGATTGAGTCTCACTTTATACCTCTCTAGCCTTTGAAATATCTTGTCTAAAACCTGTAAATGTTCTGCCCTTGTCTTGGATTTTACAATAAGGTCATCGAAATAATCCTCCATAAGAGTGTGTACTAGATCATGAAAGATAGTAGTCATGGCACATTGATAGGTTGCTCCATCATTTTTTAGTCCAAAGGGCATAAAATTCCAACAATACATTCCCCAAGGACAAGTGAAAGTTGTCTTAGGTTGCTCTTCAGTTGCAATTTTGATTTGGTTATATCCTAAAAATTTGTCTATAAGGGACACCATCTCATATCCTGCTGTCATGTCAACTATCATGTCTATGTTAGGAAAAGGAAGTCATCCTTAGGAAAAGCCTTGTTGATATCTCTAAAATTAGTGCAGATGCGGATTCCCCCAGTTGGTTTAGTGACTGGAACAAGATTGGAGATCCAATCGGCATAGTCGATTGATCTTATGAAACCAACATCTAACAATTTTTTGAGTTCTGCCTTGACTAGTAAAGCAATCTGTGGATGTATTTTTCTCAATTTCTATTTTACTAGTTTGGCACCTGGTTGTAAGGGCAAGTGATGTAGAACAAGTTCAAGATCCAACCCTGGCATGTCTGCATATGACCAAGCAAAATTTATCTATCTCTATTGAAAGAAGTTGTGGAACTCTACCTGCTCTTTTGTTATCAATGATGCTGCAAAATAAACTAGTCAAGGATTCTCTTTTGTGCCTACGTTGACTTCTACTGATTCTTCAACGAGCATGGGTGACTTTTCCTATTCAATGGGGAGAATGTTCAAACGTCCATCCTTAGGTGCCTTAGAGAGGTTTTCACCTTTAGATGCGTCCTTTCTTTTTACTTTTTTATTGTCTAAAGGTGCCTTTCGGTTTTCACCTAGAGACTCATCCTTTTTATCTTGTTTATTCTTTTTCTCATTTTTGTGACTAGAGGATTGAACAGATTCCCCAAAATATTCCTTGTTGTCCAAGTCAATGGTAAAACCAGCCTTGTGATCACTATTAGGTATGCCTTCTCATAATCCCAGGAACTCAGCAATTGCTTCGTTGTTCTCAAAAATGTCTAAGACGGGTGTGTCCTATTGATCCCAATCGATGAGTTGGGGATAGACTAAGGGCATGTCATTGTCGAAGTTATCAAGGTTTAATGGGGTCAAGGTAAGGATTGAGTTATTCATATGATCACAAAATTTTTGTACCAAATCCTTTTTGCTCTTGGGTTTACGTCTAGATGGATTGAGAGGTGGGCCTAATGCCAAGGTTTGGTTATTTGAAATAGATGTATCGGGTTGCCAAGAGGTAGGATCAAGTGATTCCCAATAGTAGTGTGTAAACCACTCCTCCTTTGTCATTTTCTTTGGTGGACATGAATTCAATGTATTTGGGGAGGATCTTAACATTAAGTCAAGTTCTCCAAATAGCTTGTCAAGGTCATGGAAGAGGTAGAGCATAAGTAATCCCACTCATAGTCGTTAGAGTCAGGGGAGTCACAGTGAAATTGGTCAAATGGTTCGTGAGATGTCTCAAGATCTTTTGAAGCACTTACTTCCTCAATTAAGGGTGATGTGATATTAGGAACACCAATCTGAATCAGTTGAAACCCTAGCCCCACTCCTTTTGGCCATTGAGAAACAAAGATGGGTTCAATCCTTCCATCTTGATTTAAGCCCAACCCACTCTATCCATCGTATCCCTTTCTTTGCATAATTTTGAAACCCTTACCATATAGATCTGTAGGAATGTGAGCAAGTGAGATAAGTTCCTCCTTATCTTCCTTATACAACTAGGAAGTAACATCTTCTGCATCTATGACCTCTTTGCTTAATTCAACCCATTTAGTAAAAGTTGTTGTGGGAGGAATGTGTATAGTGACCACAGATTGTCTCCTATCTGATGTAGGTAAACTGTATGAATTAGGAGGAATCAAATGGGTGACATAATAAGATGTCTTCATGTAATACTCTCCACAACCCTTGTCTTGGATCTCAACCCTAGGAGTGGTAGGAACTGAGGGTAAAATAGATGTTTGAGTGAGCATTCAAGGATCAACATAGGAAGATGGATTGGATGATGAAGCTTCTTGGTTTACTGGCACTTGGCATTGGGGGACCTCTTTTAGATTGGTGCAGTATTGGAATGGATTCGAGTCACCATCTATAGTTATCTCTGTGCCATTGTAAGGGAATTTAAGACATTGATGATACATAGAAGGGACCGCCTTCATGGCATGAATCCATGGTCTTCCTAGTAGAAGGTTATAAGGAAGGGTGAGATCCAAGACCTGGAACTTTGTCTCCATCACCGCAGGACCAATTCTAATAGGAAGTGTTACCACTCCCTTTGATTTTCTTCCCTCATCATCATAAGCTTTAATGACAATACTCTTGGTCATGTACATGCATGCTTCTGAGATACCTAAGGCCTTAATTAGTTTTAAAGTGCACAGATTTAACCCTGCTCCTCCGTCTACCAAAACTCATCTAACTTTGGTGTCATCAACAAGGACTTCTAGATGTAAAGGATCATTGTGGTTTATCTTTTTAGTTGCATAGTCTTGTTCAAAAAATGTGGCATGGTGATTATTGGTCAAGTAGCCCACCATTTCCTGGAAACGATTGACATCAAGGTCATTAGGGACCATGGTGTTCTGTAAAGCTTTGTCAAGAACAAATCGATGCTTAGGGGAAATACGCAATAGTTCCCAGATTGAAATTTGGGCTAGGGTCTTCCCCAACTAGTCTAGTAGGTTATATTGTAACTTGGAAGGTTGTGGTGTTTGTTGCAATGGAGGGACTTGGATAGTAAACTTAGTACGACGAGTATTGACCGCACACTTAGGATTTGTATTGATAGTAATGGTATTAATATTCTCATCGGCAGTGTGAAGGCAATGAATGATTTTTCCACTATTATAATTATGCTTGGTACTCACATAGTTGGCTGACATATTGGTCTTAGTACTCGAACTAGGGACAGTTCCTTTCCCATGGTCATGTAGTGGGTCAGAAAAGACTTGATGATCAGTTTTCGATGACTTTTGTTTTTGTCTGCTAACTTCAATAATTCTCCTTTCGATAAGATCTTGTATGATCTTCAATTGTTGACAGTTTTGTAAGTTATGTCCCTTAGTTCTATGATAATCACAAAAGGAATTATCATCCCACCAAGCTGGTTTAAATTATCCTAGGTCGTATTGTCTTGGTTCTTGTAGTTGTATAAGATTATGTTGTAATAGTTGTTTGAACACCGACTCAATGGGTTCCCCCAAGGGAGTGAACTCACATTTTTGAAATCTCCTTTGTTGTGGACGTTGAGTATTTTGGATCATGTTAGGAGGTTGATTGAAAGCATTAAGCGTGTTGGAAAAAGTGTGAGGTCCCTGTAATGTGATGAGTGGACTTGCTTGTATCATTTTAGCATCAACTACCTCATCATTGGTGACAATTTTGTTACGAGACCAAAATCTGTTTCTGTCAATGAGGGTGTTTTGCACGATTGGATTTCTATTGGATGTTGATGTCTTAAGTTCACCTTTTCCAATGAGATCATTTTCTATTATAACCCCTTTTTCCACTAGTTCTGTAAAATATGTACAACAATGTACCCTTAAGTTACTCCTTAGTTTCGTATGAAGTTTTTCTTGGAACATAGTAACTTTCTATTTCTCAAGTATCTTGACAGGACACCGACTAGCTATAGTCCTCCATCTCTGGAAGAAAGCAATGAATGTTTCCCCTTCATCTTGCATTGTGTGACAAAAGGTTGCTATATTTATCTCATGGTCTATGTTGAAGGAGAATTGCTCCACAAATTTCTCAACCAATTCACCCCAAGATCTAATGCCAGAATCTAGACCCGAAAACCATTCTAGTGCAATTCCTACAAGACTTCTTGGAAATAGTCTCATATAAGTGAAATTCCCTTATATGTTCTATTGGATTCTGTTTGCCATTGTACTTAGGGAGATTCGGTATGACATATCTGTGTGGGAAAGGGGTCATGTACAATGATCTATCAAAGGGAAATGGGCATATGTCCTTTGTTGAAAATGATTTCTTAGTTGACACCAACATGTTATCCATTTGCATTTGTAGTTCTTGCATTTGTGTTTGTAAAACATCAACCTAGGTCAAGGATGTGCTACACGGATAATGCAGATCCACATATGTATTCTATCCAAAGTCTCGTGATGGGTTTCGATTGAATGTTGGTATTTGAGGTGGGTTTGGATTCAAAATGTTGGTAAATGTGTTCTGGGTCGGAATCTGCATAAATTGATTTTGACTTGGGATCTGTGTGAATGGATTTTGACTACCAATCTGAGATAAAGGATTCTGATTTAGAATCTATGTAAATTGGTTTTGACTTGGAATCTATGTGAATGAATTCTGACTACCAATTTAAGAGAAAGGATTCTGATTCAGAATCTGCGTAAATGGATTCTAATTGCCATATTGGAAGAAGGGAATGCCTCTTGTTTGTGTAATCAGTGGTATAGTGCTAGTGACTTGAGCACTAGGTATGGCCATTGACTATGGTATGGTGCTCGTGATACTAGCATTAGGTGTGGTCATTGAATGTGAACTTGTGACACCAACATAAGGTGTAGAGGTTGATGTTTTAGGTCTTTTACTCCCGACAAGAGGACTAAAGGGAGTAGATGATGAAGCCCCTACCATGAAATTAAATCTTGATGTCATGCCGGATGTACCAAATGGTGACATATGGACTGTTGTACTTTGTGTAGGTGCGCCAGATGGCATAGTTGTACTAACCTGGGGTATAGTTGTACTAGCAGTCATTGTGTTTGTCCCTTGTGTAGGTTGAGTTTGCAAGGTGCTAATATCAAATCCTACGGGTAAGGTAGTGCCTTCAACTAGCAGTTTGGCTAAATATCGTTGATGATCATTTGCTAGGTATTCATCTACAAAAGAGGAAAATTTAGGGTCCTATGCAACGACCTCTATGTCCTCTACTATAATAGGACCTTGAGTGTTTCTAGTGGTGAATTTTTCTAGTAAGGTCTTGTGAGGTCTTGAGGAAAATGGATTGATGAATTCGTTTGGGTTTTTCATGTTTTCTCTCTCTTCTCTTAGACCTAGTTTCAACCATGTAAGACAAGCTCAATATGTGGGAAATGCAAAACTATATCTATGAACAATATGACTCTAGTCTATGTTTTTGGGATTTTCGTATGCAAAATAAGGAATGTTGTAGGATGACACTAACATAAAATCTAAGAATGCAAAAGCCTAAGCAAGGTTCTAAAATAATCAAGTCTATAAACCCAAGATGAAGGGACCAACTACCTAAAGTCTAACCAAGACACCAATTTACTTAAGTCAAGGAACCAATGTAGGACGAGGATCAAAGACAAGTTGAGTTTCCTAACTAGACTAATGAGCTAGGAGGAATCTCTGTAGGACAAAGGATAAACTAATAAAACTAGGTTTAATGACAGATTTTGTTGATGCTATGACTTTTCTAGAGTGTAGATAGTGGATCTGTCCTAAAGTTTGTAAAAGTGACCTTTCCAGAAGTTTAATGCAAGGTAATGTGTATTCTAAGATGAAACCAAACTCTGAGTTAAGATAACTATTGTAATGATCGAATGAACCTAAAGGATGCAAAATTGAGCAAATCATTTCAGGTTTCTATTCAAGGACTATTTGTGGAAAGACAACTGAAATTGGTATAACCATGTTGACTAGATAGTGACTATGAATTCTGGTTTTCTGATAATCAGACAAATGCGTCTCAGGATTTCACATATGTAGTCAAGTTTACCAGTTACAGTTAAATTTGATAGTTGTGTTTCTCTGGTAAAGTTTAATGTGTGACTCCAACAGATGTAGTTAACCTTCTAATAGATGCAACTCGTTAAGACAGTTGCAACTCAAAATTTAACATATGTGGTCCTTCGCAAAGAAAGTGCGAGTTAATCTGGCATATGCGACTCTATGCTAAATAGATGTGACTAAAAATGATAGATGCGACCCTAATTGAAACATATGCGACTCATGATAACAAATGTGACTCTAACTAACAGATGCGACTCAAAGTTAAATAGATGCGATGCTAAAAATCAATTGTGACCTTCTGGTGAATAGTTACGACTCTCTGTGTGTTTTCAGTGATTTGAGATTTAAAACTAACTCTATTTTCCATAATTCAATTTTGACAAACAAGCAAAATCATAAGACAACGTGTTTTCAATTTGATTTGGACTCAAAAGAGCATTTAAATTAACAACAAACAAGCACATCCTAATAGGCCATAAGGCCTAGGGTTTGTATACTTGGTATAGTCCACCAAAATACCCTAGATTGGTGATGAACACCTTTCCTTCTTAAGAGCCGATAACTTACAAATTTGGTGGCATTGGCTCCCCTCCATGGCTCATTAACGTCTTTTGAGCACACCAATTTTGAATTCTTTGGGAAATGACCTCCCAAGAACTGCTATCTCTACTCAAGGGGATCAGTAGTGAGTGTCTTCAGGCATGATACTGTACCCTGCACTATACCAAGCAACGACCAATAGAACGGTTGGACACTAAAACAAGAGGTATTTAATATGGGCATTTCATTTGTAGGGCATGATCCATGTGGCGAGAGTCCCCTTTCGGATCCATCTCATCAGAACCATACGTGTGATTCCTAGACATTCCCCAAGAATCCACTTTTATATACCAGCTGGAAGTCCCTCGGGTTCAAGGTACTACCGGTCTGAGTCGTCCTAGGGTGAGTACTTTTTCCCACCAAAATAGGCCCAAGTTCTAGAGTTGGTAACTGTTTCTCTTACACCCAAGATCGCATGGATGCACAAGGGGAGAGGATACTTTGATGTACCAAATTGTGAGGGTAATACACAGATGTGCTTTCACACCAAACATAGTAGACACTTGTTAATTTTAATCCAAATGAAAGATTTTCTACACTACCAAACAATCTGTTTCAAAAATTTAACTAGGGTTTTTGATATGCGTTCTGTAGAAAGATTCATTAGTAATTTTTAGTATTGTCTTCGTCAATCATTATGTAAAAACTTGTTAATTCCAAAAACAAAAATCCCACACGTTGAAAAATCCGATATTAGTAACACACAAATCAATTGAAAATTTCAGATTTCTGAAACCTAAAACAAAAAGTTACCAGTCAGATGCATTGATTTTCTTTGCATTTGTGTCTTGTTATTTACCAGTCAGTTGCGGCTCTGGATTTTGCAGATGCGTCGTGGGTTTTCAGATGTGGCATTTTGGGTGTCAAATACGGTTCAGGAAATCAATTGTGTTGCTTCATCAAACTAATGCGTCTATGAATTTCAATTGCAGCATTTCATCAAGAGGATGCATCGTTTCATATGAAAAAGCTGCATAAATAAAATAGAAGTCTACAGATACATGAAGATGGTGTCTTCATGTCGGGTTCACCAAATGTAACGCCAAGAAAGTGCACAAAGAAAAGATTAAGAGTGAACATGCCATACAAATCTAAATGAAAATCTAATGCTAAGCAACAAAGAACAAAGGAAAGTAATAATGTGAACAAACTGAAACAATCTCACCAAATTGCTACGTATTTCCATGATTCATCTCGATTTCCCTTCTCCATTTTGTTGTTGTAGTATAATTGCCCTCAGATTTCTCGTAAGTTCATGCAAGTATAGCCTAAGATAAAGATTTAGCAAAACATCGAAGATTCAAGATAAGTGCTCTCAAAAGTCATAAGATTTCATGGGAGAGATTGGAATGAAGAATGACAAATCAATTTATAGAAAATTGATTATTCGAACAACAGGCCAAGATTGAAAGATCAACAGACGGTTAAGATCGACTGATTAGACATGCATTCTGATAACTGTTAGTGATGACATGAGTGATACAAATTAGAAATAGAATTAAAGATTAAATAAATGATTTAATCTTCATGTTTGGTATTTGAAAATAGAAGAATTATCTTTGCATGACAAAGATAAAGATTGATTAAAGCAACTCTTGTTTGAATGCACACACAAGGTTTAATTAATTAAATAAGAATATTTAATTAATATGCATGTACACGCAAATGAGTTAGAATTGGATGATTGAATGATTTGACGAAGAGATTACTCAAGAATGCCATTCAGACATTAAAGCAAGTGTTAACTGAGTGATTTGAAATAGATCTCTGAGTCGAGTAAAAGTGATACTTAGATAACTCACACAATTATCTAAATATAGAGGAATGCGTTAAAATATAATTCATGAATTAAATAATTCATTTAATTCAAGATTTGATATTTGAAGAATAATTAAATAAACAAAATTTATTTAATTAAGTGATGAAAGGATTTAAATGAATAATTAAATAAATAAAGAATTTATTTAATTATAGTTGAAGTATGATAAAGAGTAAATTAAATAAGAAGTTATTTAATTTGACAAGACGGATAAGGTTAATTAGTAAAATAATTAAATAAAAAGCGTTTATTTAATTAATCAGATAGAATAAAGAAAAATGTGAATTAATTAAATAATTAAGATTATTTAATTAATAGAAGAAATAATAGAAGATAAACTAATTAAATAATTGACATTATTTAATCATGACCATGAAAAATACAAATTATGAAGAATATTAAAGTCGTAGGCTTAAACGCCGGTATTGGCATGGTGCGATGGTTTATAGGTGGCATTGTTGTTCTTGCCACCAAGGTTCAAACACCGTTGGGGTGGTATTGTTGAATGGTTGTATCCAGTTCATAGCTCCGGTCAAAAGCATTTACCCCTTGAATAAAAAAAAAAAAAAGTCGCAGGCTTAAACCAGATTTCGGTGTCTACAATTACTTTAATCATATTATTCACTCAACTTAGTCATGTGACCATTAGTAGTTTATTTCAAGTCATTAATTAGTTTTTTTTACTGATCAATTTGGTAGTATATTTTTAGTCATCAATTTAGGACTTCATATTTATTCACTAATTTCTATTAATTGGTAGTATATTTATTCATTGATTTCTGTTAACTGGTAGTATATTTAGTCATATAATTTTAGTCATATTTATTCATTGATTTCTATCAGTTGGTAGTGTATTTAGTCAATTGGTAGTTTATTTTAATTATTTTTGTTCACAACTAATTTCTACCTAAAAGTGTTGGAAATGAGACAATGCTTTTAAGGTTTAAACATAAAACACCAAAAATTATAATCAATCATTCATTTGTACATAATGAAATAGCTATTAAGAAGGAAAAATACTAAATTTTTATTGAGAAAAGGTGTTCTTACAATATATACAAGACTTAAATATGTCTTTGCTTCAAAAAAAGTGTTACAAAGTGTCTTTCTCAGTGTTGTGACTAAGAAAATTGAGTTATAATGCTCTATTTTTTGCTTATTGTAAGATAGGGGGACCACCATGTGTAAGACCCTAGGTCACAGAGGGCTAAGATGCAGAAGGATTCCCTAACTTACCTAAACTAAATGGGGTTTTAGGATATGAGGATGAGAATGATGAGGACTATAGAGTCTTACAACCACTCTACAAGATCCAAAGATTCTAAATGAGGCTAGGCAAACTACTTTTTGGGCTCAAAACTCTATCTTGGATAGCTCTTTGTCCAAGGATAGGAGAGTAGTTCTGGGATGAAAGCGTGACGCATTGGCATCCCTCAAGTGTGTTGGCATTCGTATGACCAAAGGACCGAAAGTACAATGTGAACTATTAGAAAGCAAGCTAACAGCCTAGCTAATGACTTCTAAAAGAGAAAAACAACACTATGAAATATGAGAAGTCCAAACGAAGGTGATAAAGTAAATATACCAAAGCTAGGGTGATGAAGATGATTTCGTAGAAGATCCTATTCACTATCTAGCTCACAAAACACGTACACCTACACATAGAAAGAGAGGAGAATGTTGGGTGGCTGTATAGGGGCTTGCCTCAGTCAGACTCCTATTTTGTGTTTCAACCTCCATGGACAACCAAGAAAGCGAGATAAAGAGAACAATGTAGTAAAGAGCACAAAAGCACTACAAAATAGTAAAGTGCTAACTCAACCAAGTGATAGAAGGTAGGAAAGGGAAGCTTACCACCTCCACCAAGAGAACTCAAGGTTGCTTGGGAGAGAAGAGGAGAGTACTCGAGCTTCTGCTACAATGGTGTTTTGTTCCCAACTTGCTCTACCAAAGTGATGGAGTGTTGTGTTTGCTGCAATGGAGTGCAAGAATGCTACTTGAAATCTTAAGAGTGAGTGCAAGAGTGTGAGAATGGATGCTCGAAGTGTGTAGAAGATTGTTTGAATGCTTAGTGGATCCTGATGCTCTTCAGATTCAACATTATTTCATTATGATGTTATCCTTATAGCATGTTTTGGATTAACTTAGAAGATATTTGATTTAACGATGGTTTATGCTATTGAACATATTATTGATGTTAGAATCGTCAATTAATAATTGTGTATTGGTGAAGGGGACAAGATTGTACCACTTTCTTGCGAGTGCCCTACAATTTTGAAATTTCCTTTTCAAAGTTTTTTTATGATCACATTATATATGTATGCATGTTCGATGTACTCTTTGTTCACAGGTTGACAGGTGCATGACATTGACTCCACCTGGTTCACAGGTTTAGCATGTCCATTGACCAACGGAAATTGATTGGGAGATAGTAGCTAGGTTTTCCATGCCAAGTCATCACCCTAGTCATAGCATGTCGTCGGGTTGTCATCGGGTTTAGTTGTTTTAATTTGGTCCATTTCACCTTGGGTATTTATTTAATTTCATATTTTAAAGGTTGCAATGTAGAAACGTTATTTATTTTATTGATTGATTTGATTTAATTAATAAAATTAGATTGAGTTTATTGATTAATTAGATTAATTGTGATATATTAAATGAGATAGTGGTTTTGGAATTATTGTATATTATGATTTAACTAAAATAAAAGTAAAAATCATGTTTGGATAGTTAGAGTTAAATAAAAATAAATAAATTAAAAAAAAAAGAAAATGTGTTTATAATTTCACTTTTGAAAATTATTGATAAAGTAAATTCTTGGCAAAATTTGTATTCTTTTGTTTTAATGAATTTTGAAAAATGCATGAGATTTGAATTAGAAATTAGATTTTTTTTTTTAAATAAAAAATTGGAAATATCTCCAAATTGTTCAATAAATTTAGTTGGTGGGGATATTTTAGGGTTTTCACCAATTTGGGGAAACTCTATTTGGAGCAATGGCTATTTCATTTTGAATTTAATTTTGAAATTGTGGAAGAAAGGAGGAGCAAAGATTTGGATTTTTTTTTAATTCTTGGAATCTTGAAGAAGCAAGGGGATTTCTTGGTGGGCTAGAAAGAGATCTAAAAGCACCATTTGAATCCTTCTATTTGTGGAGAAAAAACCAGGTTCCTCCTTCATTTCTATTTTTTTTTCTTTTTTGAAATAAGTTTCAAATTTTCATTATGCTGTTGGTAAAATCTTTAAAAATATTGTTTAATTGAATGCAAACCCATGAGAATTTTTTTATAAAAAAACTAGCAATAGAATTTGTAAGGGATCAAATGAAGAGTTTAAACTTCCCTGTTCATTTTGAGGAAAACCCAAAATTTTATACCATGATATTGTGTTCAAAATCCTTCTTCTCTATTTTCTCCTCGAGAAAATTTGCCCAATCTATGTATAAAATGGAAAAATATAAATATATATGTATATGGGAAGTATATATATACATATATTGTTTATGATTGGAAATTAATTTTCTTTCTGTGAAAAGCTCTGTGAAATTTTATAAAATAAAATAATCATGAAAAAATTATGTGTCTTGTTCTGTTATGGGTTGTTTCCTATAGCAGGGGAGTATTTTTTTAGTTTTAAATTAAATAAAATGTGTAGTTTGAGGCTGGGCACTGCCCACAGACACCCCCCATCCATGGAGGCATTGGCTATGCAACGCTCCCCATGGTTGGGGAGGGGTTGCGTAGCAGCCACCATAGGGGTGTGTCCCCTATTGGGAGCTACGTTGTAGCCAAAAGGCTTTTTCTTTTTTTATATATATTTTATTTTTTTAAATTTAGTTTTATTTTTGTATATATACTATATTATATATTCAATATAATATATATATATATATTATATATAGTAATTTTATATTATATATATAATATATATACTATATGTATATATACTATAATATTTATAATTATTTAATTATATATATAATGTATATGTATTATATATGTATTTATATATAATATGTATATATTATGTATTTTCTGTGAAAATAATTTGTCATTTGAAATTTATTTAATTGGTTGATTTAAAAGTACTAAAATATTTAAACATATATATATACATGTAATTGTATATATACATTGAGTAGATATATGCATTTTTATATGAATATTTAATACATATTGATATTTAAATATATTGAATTTTTGAAATGGCTATTTTAAGTTAATAGATGCACAAATTGATATTATAATCAAATCTTTTGATTTATTTAAAAGTAGATTTTAGATATTCAAATGATTTATTTAGAAAGTTGAATTTTAATAGTCAAATGATTTATTTAAAGTAGATTTTAGATAATCAAATGTTTTATTTAGAAAGTTGATTTTTTTTAAATAGTGGATGTTATAAGCAAATGGCTTTATTTATAAAGATTATTTTAATCCTTATCTATGATTGAGCAAATAGAATTAGATCATTAATTTAAAATTCCTTAATGTGGCCAAGTGATCCAATTTACTTTTGAGTGTGCAAATATTGTTATTTATTTAATTAATTACCTGCACTATGTCATTGCTTAAATTGGGTTTAGGAAACCTGAACATTAGTTTATTGAGTTGCCAAAAATTCTTTTTAAATGAGGTTTTGTTCCTTCTCAATGTTGGGTAAATGGGGTTAATTGTGTAGTAAGTCTTCCAGAGAAGTTCTCTAGTTTGGGATGTTTCTTGTAGTGGTTCAATTTGAGAATCACCTTGGGAATTGCGTAGAGTTTATCATGTTGTCTCACCCGGTTTTCACAAATAGGGATGGTTAGTGCCTCCTTGGAATTAGGAGAGGGTTATGTGGTTTGTGCCTCCTTTGGAAGGAGTGGGTTTTTTATTTTGGTTTCCTCCAGTGCTTGGAGAGGGTTTGACCTTTGTTTCTTCCAGTGTTTGGAGAGGGTTTTGACCTTTGTAGCCTCCAGTGTTTGGAGAGGGTTTTGTACTTTCGTTTCCTCCAATTTTTGGAGTGAGTTTCCTTTATTTGTGCCTCCTTGGTTTGGAGAGGTCGTCTTATCTGGTTACTCATTGTGGTTTATACTGTGTATGTTGTCAATAGGAGAGTGGCTCTTTGTGGGGGTCTGGCACACAAAGGGGCACCAGGGTAACTCACATAGGGTTTAAGTAAGTGATAACTTAAAAAGAACTAATGAAAAACTCTCAAACTAATTAAGATAATTAATGCCTCTCTCATAACTCATTCCCTTTTAAGGTTTGAGATGAGACAAGAAGCACAGTTTGTATGAGGGTCTGACGACTGGTAGAGTTGAGCTAGGATAACCCAAGGTGGGGATTCGGTTGCCTCAGATAGTTGAGCTAGGGTAACTCATAGAAAATTTTGTGTGACACTCTCTCTATGTCAACCTAAAGTAAGTTTTTTGTATTGTGTAAATGATCCTTGTTCTCTGGAAGCATCGTAAATTTTTGTTAAGTGTTTTGTGGTTGTAGTTGTTTCAATTCATTTTATGTTTTTGCCTATGTCTAGTGGTAGATGGTCTTGTGTTGGATTCCTGGTTACTATCTCCTAGCACGAGGGGTGAGCCTTCAGGTATCACACGGTTGGGTGGAATGTGCACCTTAATCCATTGGGTTGTCTTCTTGTTCATGTGGATGAGATTTCTAGTTGGAGAGCTCGTGGGAACCAGTTCTTTCCTTGTTTAATTCTTTCAGTTGATCTTGTATTTTATTACCCCTCAATTGTTATCGAGGTGGAAATTGTAATATGTAATCATGATTATTGGATTTATCTCATTTGGGGAATGAGCATTGTAATCTTATTGTAAATTAATTGTTATTTGAAATCATGTGGTATTTATGATTCTTGAATTAATTAATCTTATTTGGAATGTATGTGTTTTTATGCTTTAAGTAATTTAAATGTTTTGGTTAATTCATGTTTCTTTTTTGGGTTTAAGTAACTCAATCTCGTAACCTTAGGGGATTGGTTGGAAGTGGTTAGTTAGCTTGCATGTTAATTGTTCCTTTTCAAAAAAAGAAAAAAGTTTGTTTGTGTAGTAAATTGCAACTTCCCCTAGGGTTGTGTGGCAGGGCGTTACATGTATCATATCAAGCATATACACAATGAATTCAAGTTAGTGAATGTAGTGAGTATCATATCAAGCATATACACAATGAAAAATTTGTTCTAAGAGATGTGAACCATTTCCATCATTTTAAACATGGACAATGTTCTTGTGGAGAATATTGGTGATGCTAAATGAAACAATCTAAAAAATAGGCTTGCACTATAATAATGTGTACTACATTAGATATCTAAAGGGACATCCGTCAAAGCATAACAATAGGGATTTTTTTGTCATATGTTGTAGTTACCAGTGCCTTGCCAGACATACATGAAAATATAAGGGATTTTTTTATGGCTAGACTAATAAAATCCTATTGTAGGGGATAATCCAAGT
Source organism: Sequoia sempervirens (assembly GCA_007258455.2). Taxonomy (NCBI): domain Eukaryota; kingdom Viridiplantae; phylum Streptophyta; class Pinopsida; order Cupressales; family Cupressaceae; genus Sequoia; species Sequoia sempervirens. The sequence goes on along the minus strand of VDFB02271358.1, from coordinate 382,834,049 downwards.
ACATATGGCCCAATTCTAATAACAATTGTTATTAAAATTAAAAAATAGATTTGGATGTTATTAGTATGTTATTGATATTGAATCATGAACTGGACTATCTGATACCTTATGATTGAAGATCTTGTATCAATGGGGAGATATGGATCTTGCTACCATTAATCTACCCAAAGAAAGCCATACGCTAATATTTGAATTTGAAAATATACTTAGATATTTGATTTCTTGTTTCATGTGCCACCAAATAGGTGCACCAGATCCTTAAAGGGGATTAACATAGATTTATTCAACAAGAAAAAGAGACTAATTCTATAAGATTAAATGCTTTATAATTCATCCCAATGCTGATAAAAATCAATCTTAGCTTTGTAAGATACACAACATTGTTAACTAATAAGTTCTTTAAAAAATGTTAGGATGTGCCCTTCCAATGGACAAACCTCTCCAAATTTTCAAAATAATTGCAACTAGTCTAGCCATAAAATCTTAAGATGCATAGTGTCGAGGGACTACCTTAAACTATATTTGATTAATCAATTTTTTTTCCAACAACTTATATCTATTTGACCAAAGTTGTGTATTTCATGACATTATCTTTGATGCCTCCTTGTATTCGAAAATGTGTATGAATTTTCACAGTGGAATTAATTGTGTTTATTTTGCCTTCAAAGCCTAATAGTCCATTAAGAGGCTCAAGAAAGCTTCTCAACTCTCTGTAGAGGTTGGCCATGTTCCACTTTGGAAATAACATCTACTTACATTGAAACTTTTGGTGATGTGTGAATGACTTCCAAGATATAGCTACAAGTTTCCTTCAGTGTTCAGATCCGGTTTTGTGTAGTGTTGGTCTATGCTTCTTGGAGTGGTGAGGAGAAACCCTTCCCCACTCTCCTGCAAAAACTTCAATCCATACCCATGGTAATGCGAGATTTTCTAAAATTACTGTAGGAATGGTTTGATGTTTCTACAGGAGATGAGGTGAAGATGAGATTCCATTGGTTAAATTGTTACAAGAAACCTTCTACAAATGACACAAAAATGGTACATAACACTTGGAAATCCCATGAATTTGCATCATGGACTTAACTACGTTGTCTTTTCCTTCAAATCCTAACAATCCATTAAGAGGCTCAAGAAAGCTTCTTAGCTCTCTATAGAGGCTTACCACATTGAAGCCTTCCACTTTGTAAATAATGGCATCTGCTTCCATTGAAACTTTTGGTGTTGTGCGAATGACTTCCAGGATATAGCTACAGGTTTCCTTTAGTGTTCGGATCTAGTTTTGTGTGGTGTTAGTCTCTACTCCTTGGAGTGGTGAGGAGAAACCCTTCCCCACTCTCCCATAGAAACTTCAAGCCATGCCTATGGTAATGTAGGATTTTCCCACATTACCACAGACATCGCTTGAAGTGTCTGTGGGAGAGTGTGGAAGGTTGGGAGGATTAACACAAATCCTTGAAGTGTAATTGCAACTAGTCTAGCCATAAAATCTTAAGATGCATATTGTTGAGGGACTACCTTAAAGTATATTTGGCTAATTGGTACTTTCTTTTGACAAATTATGCCTATTTGACCAAAGATGTGCATTTCATGACATTCTCTTTGATGCCTCCTTGTATTCACAAATATGTACCAATTCCTCAAGTTGCGTACCAAGGTATTAGAGAGTAAAGTTTGTAATTGAGAATGAAGGAATAATGTCAATGTCATGTCATAAAATCTATATCAAGAAAAAGCTTTTACAGAACATAAATCCCTTAAGTAATAACAATAATCAATTTTATCTTGATTTCAAACATTGAGAAAACAATTACTTGACATAGTTTTCAATTTACAAACTTTCTATCAGCTACTTAATATTTTTTATTCTTTAATGTTTATCACTGTGATATGCTCTTGTTCTTCTTGAGCTTCATATTACTGTAGTAGACATGTAGTAGGCACTATTTTTCAGCATTGTACTAGTTTTTAGTACCATTGTCCATTCTTTATATACCTTAATATCACCTATCAGATCACAACTAGGTGAGTACTTACTATAACCTTATGTTAGAGACAGTCCTCTCACATTTTGATTTCCTACACCCCTCTACCTTGTGTCCAAGGCCAATGAAGAAATTCTTATGATCAATCTACAAATTTTAACACCTTTCTATTGTTTATGACAATGCAAGAACAAACCATACTCTTGTTGAATTTTTCTTATTGACTAACATTTAAGTGGCCAAAACTAGTTCAATAACCATAACTAACCAATTCAATCTACAAAAATAGAAATGCAATATATATCTATGATGTATTTAGATGCCTCAAAGTTCCTCTAAAACTTGCTACAAATTACAAATGACACATTGTCACAAATGCACTAATTTCTAACATTTTCATAATGTTATCTCTATGTTTGCTCCAACACTAAATCCTCATTAAATCTGACCTATATATATATATATATATAACCATTTCATAAATAGTTGTAGGCATCAACTTGATATTATTCTATCTATTTATTTATAGTCTTGGATACTCAAAAATCTTGCAGCCCATTATGAATTTATCTGCTACTTTGCAAATATGTTTGTAAGTTGTAACTATATTTATTATCTTTGCACCACCAACATCCCCCCGTATCCCATCCAAATAAATCCATGCAACAATGGTCATTTCATAAATGGTTCCAGTTAGTAGCTTGATATTACACTATCTATTTATTTCTACTCTTAAATACTCAAAAAGTTTGTTGTGCATTAATTAATTTTCATACTAATTTGCAAATAACAAAGAATCAAATAATAATAGTAATAAATATTAGAATACACCACAAAGAGATGAGAAGAAAACAATCCACAAAGATGAGATATTGTCAAGGTTAATTGATGAAGACAACATGTAACAAACTAAATCTCATTAAAGTATTAGAGGCGGGACAAATTAGAAATAAAAGGTTAAATTATGAAGTCACGATACCTTTTGGTGAGAAATGTAAACACTAAGATTTGGTTTTGAAACTAAAAAAAAAACATGGATCGATTATCCTACAAATAATCTCCAAGGCTTGAAGGTTCAAAACAAATGATTTCAACACAAGTCTTCTTCCTTTAACCTTCATTTTCTTAAACACATTTTTAACATCTTTTTATATTCCTAATTATTTTTCATAAACATAACCAGAAATTGTATCTTTCATCACTCTTTCTATCATCATGAGAAACACAATATTTGGAGACCCTAATATTTTAACTAGGAAATAAGGAATATAGAAGGTTTAATGGCATTTGGGAAATCTCCTTTGACATATACATCCAAGGGTGATCCCACAATACTGGTTTATAATTTTTGGCCAAACTGGACACTGAACTAATTTTTTCTAACTAAATCTTCACTTTCAAGCACCTATAGTGGCTAAACCATGAGGAATTTGAAGATGATGCAAAATAGTGATTTTTTGCATTTTGTCTATAGATTCTAATATATTTTTTTCAAATTTTTGGAATCAAATTGCACTTATTTTTCCATCTCCTTCGAAAACTAGTTTTTTTTCAATAAACACCATTTTTAAGGAGTGATGCTCACCATATACAACATAATTTTTTTTTCATGAAGGATAAAATTCTAATTTTTTTAAATTTATATTTGTAACTATGATATCTAGCACTTTCATTTGGTTTCATAGTGTTTTATTGAATATTTTTTCCTTAATCAAGTTTCAAAGTCAAATTAATTAGAATTTAGACATAGGCAGATTGTATACAACATAACATTTTTTGTATGAATCAAAATTCAACCTTTTTTTTTGGGGATCAAGGACTTCAATATATAGTGCACTAATATTTTTCAGAAAAAAATTGATAATCATCTATTTTTCTACATGTGCAGAATAAAGAGCTTGATTTTCAGTGAAAAACCTACATTCACAAGAAATAAAAAATAAATATAATAATAAAATTAAATTTATTTAAAATTATACTTTTTGGGAAGCTTATAATAAGGAATACATACTTACAAAAAATAAATTCTAAATGAATTCATTTGATCCCCCGAAAGGTAAATCAAAAGTGGTTTCTGACAGCATTTTGATAGGTGTAAAGGAGACTCCATTATAGGTATGGTTTAAAACTAGCGGTGTTCTATCCAAGGGGGTTTGATCTAAGGTGGTTCAATAAAACCCTCTTCAATTGGAATCCTTCAAATGAAAATTTTCAAGGCATAATTATTATATTTTCTAAAAATATGTGATTTCAGCAAAAACCAGGATCTCCCAAAAATTGTAAACCAGTATTGTGGGATCACCCCCAACTCAATTATAAAATGGTAAAAGGTAATGTGAAACCTATCAAGATGTACAACTTATCAAGATATACATCCTATCAAATATGCACCTTGATCTACATATAAGTAACCTATCACCCTTCCACTCATTCTTAGCTATTAGTTTATATGTTCTATTTTATATTAAAAATTTGTAAATATATTATATTTTTACTATGTATATATTTTAAATGTTGATCTTGACATCCAACAATTCCATCAATGTAGAGAATGTGGAAGAATATAACAAAGTTAATTCAACCATAGAAAACTCTACCTCTATAGTATCTTGATTATTGTCATTCTCATTTACTACTTCGATCAATGGATTTTTTTCCTCTACACAAAGAGCCATACAACTCATTCAAAAAAAAGTTTCAACCACTAAAAATTAAAATTAAAAATCACATTTTTTATAGATGCCACATGTATATGAAGCAATGAAACCTAAAAATTTGCAAAGAAATCAATAAATTTCATCCTAGAGTAATAAGATGATGTTTCATAAGATCCCTTGGTTATCACCTCAAATAATATATGCATTGAGGTATCTTGATGACTTAATTAATTTTCATTTAACAATAATAATAGATTGCAAACAATAAAGTAAACAAAATTTTAAATGCTACATATCATGAATGCAACACAAACAAAATATAATTAAGGAATTAAAATTACAACAAGCTAACATTTAAGTTCAAATCACTTAGAGAGGAACATATAAGAACCTATCATAGTTTGCACTTCAAAAGATATCTCCATTGGCTTAGCATTTGACTCTTTGTGATGTTTTATTTGATGAAAACATGTCAAGTGGTATCTTATTGGATTTTATTACCTATAATAGCAAGTTTGTACCATGTCACCAACATTCCAAGAATGTATACTATTAGTATACAAGCAATTATTGACAACTCTTAGAGGAGTTAACAATGAAGCTCATATTTGCAAATAGGAGCACTTTCTTTTGAGCATAATGAAGTAAAATGGTGCTTCTTCTAACTTTTAACTGAATAATTCTATCTATTTTGATCATGTACTCACCTATCTATTAACAAAAGGATAAGAAAAATTAAAGACTCTGACCTGATTTGTATTTGTGAGTGCTCCTCTCAAGTTCTTGGGAGTTATTTTAGGTATGTAGATAGGAACCTATCTAGGTATCTAAAAATAAGGGATTTAAAAGAAATGCCAAAAAACAAACATAATCAACCTTTTTTAGACCTCAAAATACTATATATGCTATGAAAATGAGTCATGGTTAGCTATATTAAATAAATATTGATGTTGATTCACCCATATATTCAGAGGATAAACATCAACCCTTTTAATATTATATGGAAAGGAGACATTTTGTATAGGAAGTAAGGATAACCCCATATCCCACAAACAATCTTCCAATATCTAGTGGTAATGCAACTTGCACGAGATAAAAATTTATTTTGACAAACTATTTATGAGTATCAAAGACAACCCAAATTTATCTTATGATATACTCTTTAAAGACATCCATATTATACCTATAAACACTAGTAAATAATCTAAACAAGGTTCACATCATGAAAAAGGAAGGAGAAGTGACTGAAAGTACAAAAAGAGAGAATTCAGTCAGCTATGCAAATTTAGCATTAACAAATAAAAATATTTTTAGCACAAGAAACAATCCTCACCCATCTAAACAGGCACCCATAAGACAAACACAAAAAAATGAGTTTATCACAATCAATTTATTTCGTTCTACGTCAAACCCCAAATGGAAGATTCAAAACTCAAAGCACCATTTTACCTCTACCACAAGACAAGTTGTTCAATGAGCACCAAAACCTTAGTGTATTCATTGGCCTCCTTAAGCTTGCTTTCCCAGTGCAAATGGTCAAATTCGTAACTAGACCAACCACCAATCCCATGAGCCCTGAATCTGCAGCCTCTACTAGCTCGCCATACAAATTGACACCTTCATTTTCATTTTCTTTCTCCTTTGTTTTCCTCAAAGATACCCCAACATCCTTTTTGGTCACGTTGGAGCTTTCCGCTTTGGAAATATTATCATCTTTTTCCATTTAAACTTTTGGTGACATATGAATGACTTCCAAGTGTTGTGTGTTCTCACAACATGCCCCATTTTGCTCCTTCAAAAAATGTGGACCCCTTTTCTTTCTTTTTTTTTCCTCTATCGCTTTCACTTGCTTTGGCATTATTTTGGGGGGTTGGTAAAATTGCAAGATTCATTTTCAATTTGCTTGGTCTTTTCTCAAGTCCTTATTCTTTCATAGATTCAATGTCCCAATCTTTTCATAAAGTTTTATCAGTATACTGAAAATCAAAATCCTAGAGTTATGATGGTTGCATCAAAGATGTATCTTTGATTAGTCCTAGTCTTGCCTAGTAGGTCCTCAACCAGAGGTTGTCAGTCCCGGTGATCGTGTTTTCTTGCATTGGTTAGTCCAATGGTTTCTTTTTGTTTTCTTCATTCGGAGGTCAGAAATTGAAGGTTTTGTTATGAAATGTTTGAATCACTTTTGATCTCTCTTGAACCCAGTTCCAGGTTCCTCTCTCTGCTCCTAGTTTTTTTTTTTCTTAAATCTTGTAGGTAAGTGTCTCAGTTCCTAGTAATCTTTCCAAGGTTTGGTACTAGACATTTTCAATCCCAATGATTGTAAATGATCACATATCTTAAAGGCCTTTTCCTCATAAAAATAAAAGTGAGACAAGAGTGCCACATAATCTTTTCATGCCATCTTTTCCTCTAGCAGTGAGCCTACGTAGAAACCTAGGTGTTTGTAATTTGAACCCTAATTCACAATGATTGCACCTTTATTCAAGAAATTAATGCATTATAGTAGGTAATTAATGAAGGTGGTGAACTACACACATACATGCTTGGAATCACCTCGAGCATGCAATTGTTTTTATAACACTCTACTTCACATCATACTGCAAACTTACAAAAGACATTGAATGATCGAGACTAATATTGTGGATAAAAAGGAGAGGTAAATTTTGAGAAACTAAGAAAACAACTACTAAGGGTTTCAAGGTTGCATTCATAAAATATTTCCATCATCAACAAAACTAGGAATGTTTCAAATAATAGAAATTCTATCAATCATTTTCACACATGAAAGTATCAAGAAAATGGTATTTCCCTTAATAACTAAAATGTTAATTATTTTGATACAAATATAATCGAAAGGTGAATTGAAAGTTTTATGAATCATTAAAAATAACTAGTTAAATTTAACCCTAACTCGCACAAAAGGAACATATTTGAAAATGTAGAATACACTGACAAAAATGAATACTTCTCAAGCAAGACAAAAAGATGAATTCAAATACTGCACTTCACAAGCTATACCAATTGGTTGGGTAGCTAATGATACTTATATGGGATGGTCTTCTAATGTCGAATTCTTCACATGGGAATGAAAAGAAAATACTTCTCAGTGTATAAGGAATTTTATAGCAAGTGGGTTACTTTTAATAGGAGGGTTTCCACTAGTAATGGAGGCCCTTGAATTGGTTATGGAATGTTTAAACCACTACAACCCAGAAAAAAGAGTCATTGAGAAGGACGGAAGAACTTATGCAGATCTCTTTGAGAAAGGAATTATATATACATTTGGGCTTCCTACATTTACTCAAATGTACCATATTGATATGAAGGTGAAAGCTAAAACCTACCTAAGTGTCAAACAACACAACAGATAAATTATGAACACACAGTGGTGCCAGGAGAAGATTACAAAGTAGACAAAGCCAATTCTACGGTCTATGTTAACCCCAAATGTTCAAGATACCATAACTATGCTAAGCAGGATAGTTGGATTGTGAGACGCCAAAAAATTTGAATCATGAATATTTGTAATCATAGTTAAATTGCTAGAAGGCCCTATTCTAATGCATTGGGGAAGATTTATTAGTGACAGATTACATGATCAGATAAAGGAATTTCCAAAGTCCATATATTTTACTATGTCATCATATGTGATTTATTCCTCAACCTTAAGGGTTGAAAAGGATTGGTACTCTAGGTAGAGAAGGAGGAAACAATTTGATATAGGCTCATTTACCCCAAACTAATATCCATGGATACAAAAAGCATTATTAGAGAGTTAATGATGTGTTTTCCATGAAGCTAGTCAGAATAATGGAAGGCGACAAAGCCAAAATATTGTCTTTGGAATCACAAAGTGTTATTAGATCGATTAGAGGCTGGTCATTCAATTTTCCACCTTCACCTACATTAGGGTGGAAGGGTTTGAAGGAAATCCTTTCATGTTGCCCAAGTACCCTAAAGATAAAATTGTGAACATACTAGAATTGGTAAGACAGTTGAAGTTATCCCAAGCTCTTTATAGTGCAGCTCATAAGAAGACTTCTCTCAGATTTCCTATTATAATAGGGAAATATAAATGTAGTGGAATTAGAGCAGCTAGTTTGTGTGAAGAGGGGTTGAGAATGTATAATTTGGAATACTTTCCACTTTGAAGAAAGTATTATGACCCAAAAGGGAATATTTCCAAGAATATAGCTAGTTATCATGCTCATGTTTAGCATCTAGAAGACTATGGGCTAAATTGTGATGACAATCATAAAGTAAGAAAAATAAAATATGAAAGATTGTCATTAGAATCTATAGGAATTCTCAAGATTCATGACGTTTCAGATCAAAAGCAGGAAGATGATGGTGAAGTGTTCAGTAAGGCTTACAATGAAAATAGAGTCTATCATGAACCTATTCCAGATCTAGATTATGAAAGTAAAGAAATAACATCAGCTGATGAATTCTCTGCACCTATTCTACTATAGACTCAACATTGGTTACACAATTTTTGTAAATATTTAAGATAGAAAGGAATAAAGCCCACATACTCACAAGATACAATAAAGAAAAAAAGAGAAGAAAATGAGCCTAAGTATGGGGAACCTACTAAGACAAAGAGAAAATTTGGTAAAGAAACTACTAGTATACATATTGAAGAAAGAACCCCTAAGGCTCAAAGCCAAGGAGTTTCATTAAAACCAGTTGATAAGCATAAATATGTTGAATCAGGCAAGGTTCAATCAAAAGTAAAACCAATAGTGGCATCTTCTTCCACAACAAAGTCAAAGACTAGGCCTACTACTAATGAATAGGTGGGGATGATAGAAAATATTGGTACACAGACAAGGTCTACATCTTTGAGAGCTACAACATTATTCACTTCTCCCCCTTCAGTTAATATGGCTATTATAAAATAGGCACTAGGAAAAACTCCTCTAGTTTTAGATGAGGGTATGTGCAGGATCATCATGGAAAAAATAGGCCCTTAAGTGGCGAAAAATTCATAAAAAATCAAAGTTAGGAAACTTGACGTAAAAATTTGAATAAGTTATCTATATTATTTCAAAAATATATAAGAATAGAATTTGTAGCAAATTGAATGTAGTTTCTAAACTATTAGGTTTATTTAAAAAAATAAAATCTATTTGGTAAAAATTTGAAATTTCAATGCAGAGTACTTAAATTTTAGGGAAAAAATAAGTAGTTGTCGTCGACCACCCTAACCACAATAAAATGAGAATATTTTTTTATAATATTTTATATATAAGTAGGGGACTCATATCTACATGTGATTCATATTTTTCTATAAATTTTTTCCAAGTAAATAATTAATTATTAATTTTTTATTATAACTTTTAAAAAATATAAAAACTCGTATGTCTGACCACCTTACCTTGGTCAAAACTTCATGAAATTCAATTTTTTTTTATCCTATAGTATGTGAAGCATAGAATGTAACACATGTTTTGGATTCAAAAAATTTGGTACCATTTGAAAGCTATAGATGTTTTTCAACTAGCCTATTAATCAAGACTTTAGTCGTAATTCAAATAGAAAATGAATAATAATTATAAGTAGTCAAGATTTTTGGATAAAACTATGTGTTGTTTTTTTTTTTTTTCACTTCTCTCTATTTGCTAATCATCCTGATGATGAATCATGGAGTATGATCTGAAACGTTGATGAAAAAAAAAACACAGTTTTATCTAGAAATCTTGACTACTTATGATAATGGACTGTGGAAACATAATGTTATTGAATAATAATTAGTTATTAAATTCAAAGTAAAGCATAATTTATATTGGTGGAAAGTTGAGAATCTCCTTTAAAAACCCTTTTGTTTCACCAATTTTGGGTAAAAAAAAGTCGTTAGCCACATACCCTACACATACCCATCATATCGCCACTTTTTGGCCCATTATGATCTTGCACATACCCATGAAGTTTTTGAGACAAATGAAGCTAATATTAAAGAAAAAATGGATAAGTGGGGCACCATGTGGGAATGAGTAAAAGAAAATAAGTCCAAAGATAAACCCATGGTATAGCTAGTGGTTGAAGAAATTCCAAATACAGGGTCAATTCCTATAAATTTTGAAGACGAAGAATTCATAAAAGGATTACTCGCTTTAGAAGTGGGGAACCCTAAAGTTCTTGAAATGGAAATAGAGGAGACTCTAGGATAGATTTTTAATGATGATATTGTTATTGAAGATACTTTTGATGTCCATCCTTTGCTAGGGAATGATCAAAATGATAATGAGAAACCACAGGTCTTCGAAAAATCAAAGGAGGGCCAGGTTGAAATTGAAAATGAAGAACCTTCACATATTTTAGGTGATAAGGTCAGAGATGAAAAAAATCTTGATGTGATAGGATATGAAGAAGGTGATGTCCTAGGAATTGATGTTGAACACTTGGCTGGTAGGAAAATACAAGTCTTGAAACTGAAGAGACGGTGTTGAATCCTGGTAATCCAAAATCTACATTGGAGAATACTAAAGATGTTCCTATTTCAGAGGACGTAATAGATAAAATTGAAGATGTAATAGAAGAAGTTCTCGAGAATACTAAAAAATAGGAATAGAGAAGTATTATAGAGGTAGAACACAAGGAAGATGCACCTAATTGGTTAATCAGAGAATTAACTTTCCCATTGGAAGTGGAATGGTACCTCTAGATCTTAAAATTTTTATGCAAGAAGTGTATACTCCTAAGCCTAGGCAAAGAGCTAAAATGAAACATGTCATATAGAAGAATGCATATGGAGGCAGAACACTCCATATAGCTACCCCAATAGTAGATAAAAATAGACATGAGATAGTGCCTAATGAGTATCAATATTGGACACTCATCCTCGATGCAACAATTAGAAAAAATGAAGATGAATTTAGAAAAAAATGTTTCCAGGGTACAAAAAAGTAAACAAAAGAAAAGAGAGTTGAAAGAATATATTGCTAGCCTAGAGAATTTTGTAAAATCATTAACCCAATCTAGTCAAGCACAGGCTGAAGTGCCTCGAAATCTAGTACTTATGTCATAGGAACAAGTGGATGCCATTAGCAATTCACCATAGGATGAATGTATTTGAAGAATGGATTGAGTATTGGGTAAGGAAAGGAGAAAAACTCATTATAGATGCAATTGAGAAATATAAGGAAGCACACGGGTATGTGCAGGAACATGATGGGCCAAAAAGTAGTGATATGATGGGTATGTGTAGGGTATGTGGCTAAAGACTTTTTTTTACCCAAAATTGATGAAACAAAAAAGGTTTTTAAAGAAGATTCTCAGCTTTCCACCAATATAAATTATGCTTTACTTTGAATTTAATAAATAATTATTATTAATTTACTATTTGAATTATGACTAAAGTCCTAATTGATAGGTTGATTGAAAAATATCTATAGCTTTCAAACGGTATCACATTTTTTCAATCCAAAACATGCATCACATTCTATGCTTTTCATACTATAGGATTAAAAAAAACTAATTTTATGAAGTTTTGACCAAGTTAAGGTGTTCAGACATATGAGTTTTTATATTTTTTAAAATTTGTAATAAAAAATTCATAATTAATTATTTACTTGGAAAAAAATTATAAAAAATATGCATCACATTGGGACATGAGTCCTATACTTATATCTAAAATCTTGTAAAAAAATATTATCATTTTATTGTGGTTAGGGTGGTCAGACAAACACCTACTTCTTGTTTTTTCCCTGAAATTAAGTACTACTGCATTGAAATTTCAAATTTTCACCAAATAGATTTGTTTTTAAATAAACCTAGTAGTTTAGAAACTATATTCAATTTGATATAGATTCCATTCTTACATATTTTTGAAATAATATAGATAACTTATTCAAATTTTTATGTCAAGTTGCCTAACTCTAATTTTTCTGAATTTTCATTGTCACTTAAGAGCCTTTTTTTTCCATGATGATATTGCACATACCCACACAATTAGTTTGAAAAATCTAAAAGATTGGAAGAAAAATGTAGATTTCACCAAGAAAATGTTGATGCTAAAAGGTGAAATGTAGAAACTCTCATTCAAATAGATGTCCAAGAATTGATAAGAGAAAGGATAATTTCAGAACAAGTTCCATTATGTGAAAAATGGAAGAAATAGTTAAGTTGGAAAGGTGACACTTTAGTACAATGTATATAAGGATTTGAAAAGGTCACCAAGAAATGTAGTAAGTTGATTGATAATGACCAATATTTCATTGAACTGTTAGCATGGCAAGATTGTGATCCTTGGACACTTGGATAGGAGGGTAAAGAAGCAAAAGCTTTCAACAAATGGATTGAGAGAATAAATAAAGACCTTTTTTAGTTGTTAACCCAGGAAGTCATTGATGAGATCATACATTGTAGAAACACTATAGTCAAATATGAAATAGAGAAAATGCAAAGGAATGTCAACATACTCTAGATATCATAAGATTATACGGGGCTCAAGTTTAGTTGGAAGGTGATCAAAGGAATTTCAAAAGAGTGCATGCATCAAATATTAAATACTTTCTGAGAGTATTAGTTGAATAAAAATGAAGGTTCCTGGAACCAGAGCTCTAAGTGATATAAGGAAGTACTAGATATCGAATACCAGAAGTGTTAGTAAGTTTTTATGCTAAAAAATGAAAAAGTTAAATGATTTAATCTATGAATTCAAATAAATATACCATCATATCATCAATAAAGCCTTTACAAATGAATACAAATGGAAGATGCAAAATAAAATATGCAAAAACTAAACCAAATGCATTCAAAGGAAAATTAGCTCCATTGTTTTCCTATTTCACCGTGATCTTAATTTATGCATTAATGCTCTTAGATTTTTATGAGCACAAGTGCAACAAGAAGTTGTGATGAATGGAAAAAAAGATTGATAATGTATGATCATAATTCAATATATGCTTTTTTGGTGAGAAGAGAAGGATTTTTATAGATGTCCTCATGTAGTGGATTCATGTTGTGGGAGAGAAGTGGGATAAAAAGCATGAGATGAGAAATGAATAATTATCCCATATTCTTTAATCAAATGAAATTGATTGAAATGGGAGAGATAAATGAGTGACTTTATGATATGATGGAGGTTTGGAATTCATATTAAAAGTGGATTTATGAATGATTTAATGGATTAAATGATTTTATGGATTAAATTTTTTTATGATTTGTGAATTTATATAAATGATTAAACAATTTTATGTATTTAAATGATTTAATATGCATAGATATTTTAATGATTAATGAAAATGGAGCAATAAGAAATGATTGATAAATGTAGATGGATAAGTGCTTATAAATGCATAAATTCTTATAATATGTTAATGATTTGAGAAAATTAATGAGTGAATAGAAGAAAGTATTAAATGAATCAATTAAATAGATAATAATATCCATTTAATTAATAGATGAAAAATAGGATAATTCTGAGGATAATTTTGAGTGTCTACATTTTGCCCCTCTTTGAGACAATGCAACTTGTCACGTTGTTTCAAAGAAAGAATGATTAATGGATACATGCCCAAGGGATATCCTGGTAAGGATGATGATTAATATGATATTCCCCCTCGACAGATTGATCAAACAAGTTGTGATAAGATTAATCTCTCAATAGATCACGAGGATAAAGTTTGATAATTGATATTGTGCAAGTGATTAAGTGGTGATGTACATTTTATGAAAATGCACAATTGATGGGCGTAACTAAACAATTGATGTAAATGATTAGTATAGCTAGGTTGATGAGATTATTAAGCTAATTGAGATTGATGCTAGCCCAAAAGAATGATTTATTAATAGATTGAGTGATCAAGGAGTAGATTGATTAATTTGATATTTGGATTAAAAAACAAGCATCAGTTATGTAAACCAATTAATCATTATTTGAAATAAGGAGCATAAAGAAAAGTGAAATGATGAAGGAAATGGATGATGGAAGAAATTATTGATGAAAAAGATATATGAAGGAAATGAAGGTGATGAAGTTTCTTGTGATTTATAGAGTGCTTTATCATCATAGAGCTTATTATGTCATATATAAGTATAAGCGTCTAGACAACATGAACATCTAGATGACCTAAATAGTGTTTGCATTTTTATTTAGCAGTGAAGTATAAGCATCTAGGTATAAGGACCTTAGACGACTTGAATACTTATTGCATGGAAGACACTATCATACAAGGAATGTGTTGGAATTATGTACCTCAATCTCACAGGCTAAAACCTCTGATAGAGCCATGTCAGTGTGACATCTTTATTGTCTGGCCGACTAGTAGTGAAACCTTTTGAAATTATCTGGTCACTATGACCTTGCTTCTGTCTTACCAACTGGGGTTATCGTTGTGACCTGTGGCATTCGTTGTAACCTTCTACCGAATGGAGATCTCTGGCCAACAAGCCACGCTTATTGTATATCAGGGAGACTCTGGATGACAAGCGATGTTGGGGAGACCCTTGGCTAAAAGGCTTATCTTGGTATGAAGTCTTATCGAGTTTGCATGTCTCACTGACAGGGTGTTACACATGTGGTCATTAGAGTAACTCCTATGCTTCGGTATGAATTCTTGTCGATATGGAGATGTCTCGCTGATAGGTATTCATTTGGAGTCATCGGGGTGATGAAAGGGTTCGGTAAGAACTCTTGGCGATGGGCGTCTATCTCACTGATGTTGTGGGATGTGTTCGGTAGGACTCCTGGTGACTAGTGGTCTCGTGGTAACTTGGAGACTTTTGTAAGATCTCTCAGCGAAAGTGATAAGTCTTGCCGACTGTTGAATGTTTTGGTATAACATAAAGAGCTCAGTATGATCTCTCAGCGAAGGACAATAGTCTTACCGATGGGAATTCTATTGTCTATGTGACTTGGGAGCTTCAGTATGATGTTTCACCGATAGCAATAAGTCTTGGTGATAGAGATACACGTGATGATCATCGGTATGAGGTCTTGGCGATAAGGCGAAGTCTGAATGATAACTTTATGAACTCGGTAGAACCTCTTGCCAATAGTGTTGACTCTTGGTGATATCGATTGTTGGCTTTTTTGGCATCGGGGAGACACAGTTAGTGTCTCACCGACATGCCAACATAGGTTGAATACTTTGAATGAGTGAAGACCATCCTACGTGGCTGGTGTTTGACCAATCAGGAAGTTGAATGGGAACCGCTAGCAGTTGGACTGTTGCAGCCATTACTGAGAGGAAGTTCAATAGATTGGAAGTGACATGGATTTACTCTACAGTTGTAGATGATGTTCAGTTGGATGATTAGTTCAATGAATGGATACTTTTGGTGAATTGTTCAGTGTGTATCAGTGTGAATTCTATTATGATTGAATTGTAACTTAAATATTCTTTACAAGGTTGATCATGGTGAATGCTGCTATAAACTGACATCAGAAAGATAAGTCTAATCTTTGTATGTAATCTTTATTACTATAATACAAATTTACTTCTCTTGGTGTGGTGGGTTTTTCTCCCGTAAGGGTTTTCCCACGTAAAACTAGTGTTCATATGTGTATTTCTAATTCTCTATTTCTGTTATCTCTTTCAAGTGCATCTTAATTGGACTATAATTATAAAATTTAAAAGTGTCTTTGCATTCTTCCCTGAGGTTTTGATGTTAGGAGAGTTGTTTTTGTACTTAGCTTTCCTTACATAATGCTCTCATCCACACTAGAATCATAGGTCCTCGATGGTTTTAGACAACAATGTCCTAAGACGAGTCATCTTGCAAATAAGAAACAATCCACATATAGCAAATAAGTGAACATCCCCCATCCTCACATCTCTAGTCCAAGAAATCCTCGAGAAGCTAAAATATATGACACGAAAGATAAAATCATAAAATAATCAAAGATCGACAAACAAACAGGCATCATGCTTCCATGTAAATTTGATTCTTGCCACAATTTATGTGTTTGGTTGGATTTGAAGAGGGGGTTGATGGGTATGTTACAATGTCTAATTGGTTGTCAATCTTAATGTGTTTTGATTTTGTTGAAGTTGAAAGTTGTGTGATGATCTAAAAGTGTCATTGATTAGGGTTTTTTGAGGTTATTTGATTTTTTTCAGAATTAACGTGTTTTGATTTTTGAGGTTTTTGAAATATTTAATTTTTTTGGGATTTTCTTAATTTTTGATTTTTTTGGATTTTTAGGACATTTTATGATTTTTATGTATTTTTAAGGACATTTTATGATTTTAAGGGAGTTTTTCACGAAATTTAATGATTTTTATGGCTTTTTTCAAGACATTTTATGATTTTTTGGGATTTTTTTAGGACAATTTATTAATTTTTTGGATTCTTTTCAAGAGATTTTATGATTTTGATGGCTTTTTTTTAGGACATTCATTTTATGATTTTTTATGGCTTTTTTCAAGACATTTTATCATTTTTATGGATTTTTTTAAGACATTTTATGATTTTTATGACCTTTCTTAGGACATTTTATGATTTTTATGGATTTTTTCAAGACATTTTATGATTTTTTTGGATTTTTTCAAGACATTTTATGACTTTTAATGGATTTTTTTAGGAAATTTTAAAGAGGGAATAAAATGAAATGTGATATATGCTTGGTTTAAGAAACTAGATGCCCCAAACTAGAGGTAGTGCAATCATGGATAAATGATAGATCAAAAGGAAAGATTCACTTAAAACATGTCACACAAGCAACATATCTCTTGTCAAAAGATGATAATGGTTGGTTGATTGGATGCCAGGAATGATCGATTCCATAGGTCATTGATGATGGTAAGTACTTAGGATCACTAATTCCTCTAAGTACGATAAGATTGATGATTGTTGATGACTGATTGAAAAAAAAAGAGGATTGGATAATGTTTTTCAGGTAGGCTCAAGTGTGATTTGCATGATAAGGTTTGAGGTTGGAAAGGGACATGATGGACCACCCTGGGGTAGTGTAATCATGGATAAATGATATGGATGTGAACTATGATGGAATGGAAACGCATAACGATATGAAAGGAAATCCAAAGCATGCATTTATGATTTTTCCCCTAATCTCATCAAGAACAAAGGAAGGAAATGGGACATGGATTTTGATAAGCTAGGAGATATGGAATGGAAGAATGCAAGGATAAGGATAATGAATAGGATGATCAAGGTCAACTAGATAAGACATGGACACAATGCCCAAGTATTTTTCCCCTATTCCTCATTAAGAACAAGGAAGGGAAGAAATGATGTATTTACATAGAATGATGGAATATGGATAAGGTGAAGGATATGGTATGGAAGATATGGATAAAGCATATAGGATAAGATGTGTGATGTTCAAGAAGATCCTTAACCTTGTCAAAATTAAAGGTAGAAAGGTAAAGGATGAACATAAAGAGGATAATGGATACGAATGATAGGATGGATAAAAATTCCCCCCAAGTGTAGAGTGCAAGAGGAATATGGAATATAGGATATGGATAGGGATAAATGAGTATGGAAGATAATATATGCATGATAGGAAGATGGATGGAGGACTCAAGAATCAATTTTCATGGATAATATCCCTCGAATATGTGCTTTAATCAACAATGGAAATGAGGATTAGGCTCATAATCATTGGTAGAATAATGGCATGATGGAAGAAGCTAAGGACTTATGCAAAGGTTTGGATTAAAGGAGGATAATGGGGGATGGATGTTGGATAATGTATAGGAGGTTGGAATGCTTGTTGATGGTTATATGGAATGGATGAAAAGATCAACATTGACACACACCTTGAAGGGTGGTGGAAAAATGGTAGAAAAATGGAGTTTGAAGGTGACAGGTTTTTAGATGGACGATTGGAGGAAGCTTTTGGATTAGCAAATTTGGATACCAATTTAGATTTTATTGCTTCTATGAGACTTTTAGGAATCCAAATAGCTTTTGACTTTGATTTTTTCTTTTTGGGCCTTTGTGGTCTTTAAGATTTTTCTTTTTTCTTTATGGACCTTTGTGGACCTTTTGTGGCCTTTGAAATTTTTCTTTTTGATCTGTGGGCCTTTTTGGTCTTTGAATTTTTTTCTTTTGACTTTGGATCATATTTTCTTTTATTTTTGCATCTCTTCTAGGATACATGTTGATCCTTTGATATATGTGGATTTTGATATGGAAGCTTTTGACATTTGGCACCTAAATTGTTTCCAAGAGCAATAGGATAGGTGGATGTAGATGAATGATATGGAGGTATTATGGATAGGTTAATGTAGGTAGAATTTTGAGAGGGTATCAAGGATGTGTGCCTTTGTTGTTCTTGATGAATAGGAGATGGAGGGATATAGGGCCCCAATATGGATGAAAGGGTTGATGGACTAGGTTTTGGGTGATAAAGACCAAGGATAGATGGAAAGTTTGATGGATTAGGATACTTGGGTTTAATTTGATGGAATCTGGAATTGTGATGGGTACCAATGTCTTGAGCATGAAGTGTATAACCAAGCCATGATAATATGGATTTTCTTGGATATAAAAGGGTTCTAGGATACCTTTTTCATGAATCCCTAATCCTTTTCCTTTATATTTCATACTTTGACACATTCTTTTGCCAACAAGATATGTATTATTTATGAAACAAGATGAAAATCCATTTTGGGGAGGATATGATATGGATGAAAGGATAGGTTTTGTAAGTAAACCAAAGTGGGTAAAGGTAGGGGAACCCATCTTATAGGTGTGGGGTTCATGGATAGCTTTAATAGGTGTGATAGGATCTTGACATGGGGATGATAGGGTACTTTGATCTTGACTTGGAAAAGGATCACGAGGTGTAGGAGATGGAGTAGCTTGCTCCTCATTAGGTATGAAATCATCATGAATTGGTACATGAAAGGTATATCTTGATTATGATGAGGATAAACATCATCATGGAATGAAAGGGTATCCTTGAATGGAGGTATATATTGATCTTGATGAGGAAGGGAAACTTGAGATTTTGTGGAAAGAATATCTTGATCATCATATGGTAGGACATCATTGGATATGATGGAAGAACTATCATGCTCATGGGATGCAATGGAATCATGAGATGGCATGGATTCATAAGATGATGTGGAAGGAGGAATTGGAAGGATAATTTTCTCTTGAAATGGAAGTGGATCATCTTGGATGAAACAAAAAGAGATAAGCAGATCATCATGAGATTCTTGAGAGGTGGGATCTTGGCCAAAGATTGGAAGGGGTTGTCGAATTTTGGTATCATTGGATGGAGTGGAAAGAATACTTTTATCTTGATGTGTAGGGGATTTTATGCTACCCTGCTTTGGACTAGGAGACTGGCATGACTCATTGGATGTATATGGTATGATGGGAGAGGATGGTTGGATGGAGTCATTAACTTGGATGAAAGACTCATGAGGTTTATTTAGGCTTATGGGGGATGAAGATAGATGCATAACATGGTAGGATTGCAAATTTTTTTTTTTTGAGGTCTTAGATTTCTTTGCACATAACTCTTTGAAATTTTCATCAACAAGGGTCTTGGACGATGGGGATGATGTATTTCATGCTAGTAGTCTTTGGAGAAAATTTTCATAGGATTCTTTGGTTGATGGATTAGATCTTGTGAAGTTGGATGGTGATGTTGTTGTAGGACTAGTATGCTTTGAGATAGGAATTTTATTATATGGTGATGGAGGACTCGTAGATGGAGTGGTGTATGATTCAAAAATTAAGGTGGTATTTCCCTTGTCAATAACATCATCAAGATGGCCTAAGATTTCTAGAAAGTTCTCATCATCACTAGGAGAAAATTTTGACCCACCTCGGAGGATATATCGTTTTGGATTATCTTCTTAATTAGGTGAAGGGACTCTTTGAAGTATGGCCTTGGGCTTTGGATTGTCTTCATGATTAGATGAAGGGACTCCTTGAAGTATGGCCTTGGGCTTTGGATTGTCTTCATGATTAGGTGAAGGGACTCCTTGAAGTATGACCTTCGGCTTTGGATTGTCTTCATGATTAGGTGAAGGGACTCCTTGAAGTATGACCTTAAGCTTGTGACTAGGATTGTAAAGGATTAGGACCCTTTTAGGGAATTTTTGGAATGTTTTGAGGATGTTGTAGGATGATTAATGAAATATTTGAAATTTTATGGATAGTTTAGGGATGATTATTATGATGGATGAATCATGAGACCCCAAAGGGTATGATAGGTGATGATGTTTGGTTGTGATTGAAAATGTTCATGACAAGAATGTGCAGTTCAAACACAAAAGAAAAATGTCTAAATGTTTTGACTTGACTTGAAGACAAGAACAAACTATGGTTGATCAGGATAATATTTGTTGGGTTCCCAGTTGGGTTTTTCCACCCATGCCTATTCAATGTGGGTGACCTAGGAACTTGGTTGCATTGGCTCCCCTCCACGACACTCACTTCTCGGGCATACCAAGTTCCAAATTCCCTAAGACCACAAGGATATCAATAATTTTTTCATCTCTACAATGAACAGTGAAAGTGTGGGATGGATTTAGAGGTCCAACCTCCTACGCCAACAAATAGAAGGATTTTGGCTTCTAAAATAAGAGGTGTCTAGTGAATACTCAGAGACATGGCACCTCGTGAGCATCTAGCAAGCCACTTAAGGCTTTAATCACTCTAATAAGGGCTCTTATGTGTTTTATGGTAGTACCCTATTTCGAGTGACACTACATGGCTAAGGCATGCATGCCATGAGGACTTGACAGTTTATCCTTATCCATTTATATACCGACCTAAGAGAAAAACCGGTTGGAGTCATTCCCTCTTTTGAGGTAAGCCCCTCTAAGGAATTAGCATAGAAATAGATGTGTCTAGCTTTTTGATCACCAAGATTGCACAAGGTGAGAGCATAATACCTACCATCTTACAAGCACGAAAAATAGAAGCTTGTTAACCCCCTAGTTAAATATATGTGAAAAAACACAGTTGTTCTTTTTAAGCCCCAAACAAAATGTGGTCTAAGATATATAGACAATCAGTTTGAAAATCAAGTCTTTGACGAATGTCCTGCATCAAATGGCATTAGTAGTTTCAAGTTTAAGTCTTCAACAAACGTGTCTTTATTTTTTCATCTTTTGAATCTCTTACATGTGAACCTACAAATAGAAAAACCAACAACTAGCCATAGAAACAACAACTAAACTATGAAGGAAAAAGGAATTAATCTAAATTAAAAACTAATCTAAAATTAGAAACTAATCTAGATTAAAAATTAATCTAAAATTAAAAAATAATCTTAATTAAAAGTTAATCTAAATTAAAAATTAATCTAAAGTTAGAAACTAATCTAGATTAAAAATTTGACTAAAATTAGAAATTATTCTAAATTAAATCCAATCTAAAATTAAAATTAGTCTAAATTAAAAACTAATGTAAAATTAAAAACTAATCTAAATTAAAAAAAATTAATTAAATTAAAATCTAATGTAACTTAAAAGTTAATCTAAAATTAAATCTAAATTCTAAACTATAAAATTAAATAAAACTATATCTAAATTAAAATTAGCTCTACAATCTAAATTAAATCTAAATTAAAAATCAAATCGAAATTAGAAATTAGATCTAAATTAAAAGCTTAAAAGCTAAGTCTAAATCAAGAACTAAAAGCTAAATTAAAATTACAAATTAAAAGCTACATTAAAATTTAAAATCTAAATTAAAATTTAAAAGCTAAATTAAAAGTTAAATCTAAAAAGTTAAATCTAAATTAAAATTAATTCTAAAATTAGATCTAAATTAAAAGGAAACTTCATGCAAAATGTGAAAGCATATGTAGGATGAAATAATCAAAGGCTAATTTCATGTTTGCAAGATAAATTGATGTGTTGAAAAAGGAAATGTTGTGATTGTAGGAAATGTTGCATGTAGAATGTCTTAATTGCAAGGTACGTTTACAAAAAGACTTGAAACAAATCAAGCAATGCATGCCTGGAGAGAGCAAAAGAATCTTCCATGTGGTTTAGATCATTATGGAGGGTGCAATCATGTGTTCTAGATTTATTTTACTTGGATTTTCAAGTGCCAGTGGGTGTGATCATCTGAATGCTTCAAGAATTTTTAGTAGCCATGAATTTGGTTGTAAAGGTAAATGCAATCCATGTTGCCACAAAAGCTATTTGTCTTATTCTCAATGTGGATGAAACAATAAAAAAAATCAAAAGTCTGAAAATGCACAAGGAGAAGGAGCTGCAAATGCATATCAGATGATTACCATAGAAAATTGTATCAAATGCATTGAATATAATGTACTGAATAATAACCCCAGTGCAACAACAAATGCATTAAATATAATTATTGCAACATTTTCAAGGACATGGGTATCCTCACAAAGTGAATGTGAAATGTAAAACAAGTTCATTCTAAAAATTGTTAGAATTCCCATCAAAACATCTTGATAAACCTTCAAATAAATAGAAAAATCTATGCCAAAGATTAAACCATTATAGGAGATTGTAGTATCCCTATGGATTTTTTTTATATATATATTTTAAATTTTTTTAATTTTTTTTTTACTTTTTCTATTTTATGAAAGTGTAGCTATGATAATATGATCAAATCTAAATACTTCCCTGAGCCATTAACAAAAATTGCAATTAAAATGTATGCATCCTTCACGTCAGATTCACCATTTTGTTTATGTTGAAAACTAATAAAGCTAAATGATTTAATCTATGAATTCAAGTCAAAATTCCAGCATATTATCAATAAAGTCTTTCCAAATGAAGAAAAATGCAAGATGAAAACTAAACTATGCAAAAACTAAAAAAAATGCATTCAAAGGGAAATAAGCTCCACTGTTTTCCTATTTCACCATGATCTTGATTTAGGCATTGATGCTCTCAGATTTTTATGAGCACAGGTCCAACAAGAAGTTGTGATGAGTGGAAAAGAAGATTGATAATGTATGATCAAAATTCAATGTATGATTTTGTGGTGAGAAGAGAAGGATTTTTATAGATGTCCTCATGTGGTGGATTCATGTTGTGGGAGAGATGTAGGATAAAAAGCATAAGATGAGAATTGAATAATTATCCCATATTCTTTAATCAAAAGAAATTGATTGAAATGGGAGAGATAAATTAGTGACTTTATTATATGATGGATGTTTGGAATTTATATTAAAAGTGGATTTATGAATGATTTAATGATTTGTGATTTTAGATAAATGATTAAATGGTTGTATGTATTTAAATGATTTAATATGCATAGATATTTTAATGATTAATGAAAATAGAGCAATATGAAATGGTTGATAAATGTAGATGGATAAGTGCTTATAAATGCATAAATGCTTATAATATGTTAATTATTTGAGCGAATTAATGAATGAATAGAAGAAATTATTAAATGAATCAATTAAATAGATAATAATATCCATTTAATTAATAGATGAAAAATAGGATAATTCTGAGGATAATTTTGAGTGTCTACAGTAAGGACATATTGTTGAAATTGATCGTTTAGGTTGTTCTTGGTCTCAGTAGAAGTGTCCCATTCAGTATTCTAAAGAATTTTGATAGCCTTGTTTTATGTGGAGTGTTGCATACCAGAGTTTGAAGTTGAAGGTTGTTGTTATTGAAGAAGTCAAAGATTTTACTATGTCTAGAAGATTCTGATGACAACTCGCATATGCCATGTGCTACATTTTAATTTGATGTTTTTTATTCTCTTGATAGACTTTAAGTTTGAACTCTTGAGGCCTTGTTCCTATAAAAGGCCATTTATTGCTTTACTTTTATTTTTAAGTTCAAAATTTGTGGATGTCAGAAGAGCCAAAAATTCTCTATGTTTTATTCTTTCTTCCTATTTTCTAAATCATTCGAGTCTAAAAACTTGTGTGAACATAGAACTTAATAAATATCGAAGCCAATTTGATAGCTACCTATCTCATGTATTTTTGTAGTTGGTTTGTTAGTTTAGTCGAATAGGACCCTATGCTGCACCGTTTAAGGGTGCATACAGAACCTACTTGGTGTCCAAACTAAATCCCCTTCTTTAAAAGTTATCGCCATTTTATGCCTAGCTGTGAAGCAATCTGGTGAAGTATAAAGCATTTTTCTTTGATTTGATTAAATCTTGGGACATGCATGGAGAATAACTAAGAGAAATTTTATTTTTTTCAATATTTTGATGCTTTATTTTAGATTAGATGTTTAAATTTCTAAAAATGTTCCAAAAAATAGATGAATGAATGCAAATTTATTGAAAAAATTTCATTTCTATGAAATTGTTGAATGCTTAAAGCTAAATCTAATTAAGTGATAGAAAAATTGTTTGATGTTCATCAAATATTATTGTAAATATATTGATTTCATGAAATTATTTTATGATTGATCTAAAAATGTTTTATCTAATGCTAATGATTCTTAATGAAATTGGAGATAACCATAGACCCCTTGAGATTAACAACAATATCACATCATACCCTGAAGTGAACCTAGTATGGTTAAGACCTAACTACCAAAGCCTTGGGATTAAGTTAAGTCAACCTTTTACTATTACATGAACACCTTAGGTTATCCTAGTTCATTCTTTCAAGTAAAGATAGGTTCTTCATGGTTTTCTTGTGAGGACTTTGTCTACACTATTGTTGTGAGTGACATCATCATCAACAGGTTCTGGCACTAGGAGGGCCTCTTTGTTGTTCTTTTGGTTTCATTAGGTTTGAAATTGGATTTTGATAGAGTCACTAGATCTCATTCTGGTGATCCTCATGTGACTTTAGTCAAGCTTAGTGGTCAAATTTCATCTAGACCTCAAAAGTCTAGAAGTGTAAGTGAAATTTCATAAAATCTCATTGTTGTTATACCACCACCACCTCCCATAGCAATGGATTTCTTTAACATATAGTCACCGATTCAATTTTTGTGTACAATAATTTACCAAAAAATCTTGACAGGTTGTGTCGTAAGTATTATCTTCACAAAGATGTGGAAGGACATGTATATCAATATCTTTAAGGATACATGTTTTAGAGCAAGGATTCAACATGAATATGTCGTGTGTAGGTTGTTCCCATATACTTTAAGTGATGAAGTTTACCAATGGTATATCAACCTACCTCACAACTTAGTTAGATCATGGAAAGATATGAAACGTCATTTTTTTGCTAGGTTTAGAACATCAGTTCATCCTACCTTATTATATCATCAGTTTGCTCAAATTAAGAGGTTTGATGGAGAACCTATAATTGTTTTTAATGACAGGTTCCATAATGCTTATTCTAGGTTACAAACACCTTATATAGTGGATAATTTGTCTACTATTGTGGCTTATTATACAACAATAGATCCTTTAACTATTATGTTTGTGAAGTGAAGGGAAAACCCCCCTGTAGGCACCCAAAATTGTCTGTCATAATAGTACCTAGTCAATACATGACCTTGTAAAACATCTTACAATATTTTACCCTACCTCATTAGCTTATCCCATTTATTCCACTTAATCACCTTTCCTATTAATTAAATAAATCTCATTTCTTTAATTAATTTCCCTTTAGATGTCTCAAAATAATTCAAATTAAATATTTGAATTAATCTCTCACTTATTACCACATTGCAACATGTGTCACATGACTACAACTCTTCACATGCACAAATAATTTAAATAATTTTATTATTTTAATTATGAGATTCTCACTCACATCCTATTTTTAGCCCCACTTATTTGTGTATCATAGGCATCTTTTCCTCCAAAATAAATAAAAGAATCTCACTTATTCCCTCACATCCTAGTTTTAGCCTCATGTCATAACCAACTTAATGTTTGTCATAAGCACTAAAATCAACTTTTAATCCTATCCATACACATCACACATTTTAATTTTAATCTTTCCCATCAAATCAAATCAGCTCTTGCCTATAAATCTAGCCTCACACAAGCTATTTGCATCAATCTTCTTCTAGTATCCTCACTCTTACAAAATTACATTTAGAATTCTCATCTATCTATCTATTTTTCCTCTAGCATCTCCATCTTTTCATTATGCTACGAAAATGAGCAATCAACATCAACATATCAAATCATTCAATCCTTCAAAATCTTGTACACTTATGTGAGGTGGAGAAGAGAAATTGAGATAAATCAAATCTAGCTTGGAGATTGGTTTGCTTTGCTTTCTTCTTTTCATTTCATGCTAGTTTGTGCTCTATTGTGCTTGTTATGGTTTCATTATAATTTTTTTATCCATTTTCCCTAAGTTAATTTTCCCTAACTATATTTGGTGAACCCAACATGAAAAACCCTTTCCTTTTGTAGATCTACTAGCTTGCTTTTTTGTAGGTTTCATTAACCTTTTGTTGCAAATCTACCATTGTTTGGATAAAACCCCAAGTTTTACAAATTTCTTCATATCTTCTAAATGGCTGCAAATTTTTCCACAATATTTTTAAAAAAGCTTGTGCATCATCACAAGAGGCTACAATAAAATAATTGAGGGATTATTTCCATTTTTGTAGGAGTTATCATGATTTTATGTTTTTTCATAAAATTGACTTTCTAGACCCAAATCAGAAAATTTTCCAAAAGCTTTTACACTTCCAAAAAGATCTTAAAATTCTAATTTGGGTCCAATTTTTACAGATTTGATTTTGAGGTCATATAAGGTGTTAAAAAATTCAATCTTTTTCTTTGTAGAATTTTCATAAATCTGCATTTTTGGGTGCAAAACAAGGAATTTTTTTGACTTCTTTACATTTCTAGCAAGCTCTCAAAAAATTAATAGGACTCTCTTCTTTGATTTTTTATTTTTCAGATTAATAATTTCTTTAAATAATCAAATCTAATTCTGTTATGTTAAGAACATGTATTTGAAATTACAATTTTCTAATGAGCTTTTTTTTTTTATGGTTACAATATAATATCATTTTTTTATTTTTTAGGTGATCATAAGGAGCTGTACTAGCAGCAATATCATTCATAGAAAACATATTGGAAGGAGAAAACTTTTGGCTGCACATATTCTATTATCTTTATCTCTCATTTGATCAATGAATCTTGGTTGCAAAACACTTGAATCTGGGGCTTTAAAATGAACATCTTGTTTGCAATCACACTTTTAAATTCAGCTTAAAAAGAACTATTGTCTTCCATCACACATTTTGGGTTCGGGTTGAAAAGAACAAAGGCTTCCATTTTTCTCTTACACACATGTCATTTCTAAGGGTCAATTAACAACTGTGAGTGTGAATTGAGTGTGTGTATGATTAAGAACAGCTCACTTGGTTTGATTTTGTCATACCCTTCTTAAGAGGCCTTCTTGGAGCACACACCCCTCCAAGGGATGACCTCAATCAAGGTGTGAATCAAAAGACACACTCCTTTGGGAGTTGAAATCTTGTCACTTCTGGCTAAGCCCCAAAGAACTTTATACCTTTGGGAAGTGAAGGTGAAGGGTGGGTTACCCCTTTCTCCCAGCTGTGTGGTAATATTTTTATTTCAAATCATCCCTAGTCAACCTCATGCATCCTAGCTTAAGACCTAATTGGCCATACCCACTTGACTAACATTAGGCTTGATGTTGTGTAATCAAGTTTTTGCTTAATCATAATATTTAATATTTAAAGACAAATTTATCATTTTTTTTGCTGTGTGTTCATGCATTTACATGTGAGATCTTGTGTTTGATATTACCCGTCAAACTTCTAATAAACACTTTCCACATCATCATAATCATCCAATCTTATCATATCAACATCATCATCAACCTAGTCCTAGTCACCACTTGTCAAAATGGTCCTAATCATAAACAATCCCAATCCTAATCATAAGCCCAATTTCATAATCCAAGGGAGCTATCCCTCTAGTCCAAATTGTGAAACAAAACATAAGCCCAAGATCATAATTCAAGAAGGCCCTCTCCCTAATACTAATCACAAGAACAATCCAAAACCTAAAATCACACTTCAAAGGGCTCCTCCTCCTAATTCAAATGATGACAAGAAGTATGTGGTATACTTTGAGAGACATGATGACATGCAATGATGTAAAGACATGTGTAACTCCATGCCAACATTAGAAAAAAAGGTCCTATCACCCCACCTATAAAAAATCATCCAAGCACTCCAACACCCAAACCAACCCCTAAACCAGTCAACTATACAACACTTAAAAAACAACCTTCAACCATTTCAACAAATTCAATCACCTCACATACAACAACTCCTATCCCAAATCCAACAACTCATAGCCACACACCAATCCCAAACCAAACAAACACAACTTCAAATTCCACATCAATTATCACACCAACATAGTCTATCCACTTATTAAGACAACCTTATACCACCATATCCTTTCCATGTCAATGCCACATCATCATATCAATTCACTTTGAAACAAGAACATGCAAGCCCAAGTCCACCTTGGAAATAAAATCAAAAGCCTTTACATCTTAATGCCACCATTGACAAGGGATAAACTAATCTAGTTCATGCACCCTATAATTTTATCATACCACCATCCAATCAAATTCCTATCCCTAAGCCACCATTTCCTAGTCCTAATCCATTTGCCTCTCCACCTTATAACCCATCAAACTCTTCATTACCCCCACCATCATCTAATCCTCCATCAAATCCATGTCCTAAATTCAAACATTTCAAAAGTAAACCTATGGCATTATCCAAATCCACCCATCCATGTACAAAGGATATGACCCAAGCGCTACTAGCAAGGAATCAAACATCACCATGTCATCCAACTCATATGTTTGAATGTACCAAAGAGTCTTCAAATACCATGCCCATTCTTACAACCCCATCATGTAGTCTCCCCCTTGAGCCTATTCAAGAGTCTCCCCCATTGACCCCAAGTCAACCTCCATCATGCTCTCATGAGATTGACCATCAAGAATATGTCGATCCCCTCCAAGAGCCTTCCTCATCCACTTCCATTCAAGAAAACCAAGAGCTATGTCAATAGCATCATCCTAAGCATGAGGAAATATTGACCTCTCATTCTAATCAAGATCTAAGCCCTTCTAATGAAACCACTCATAACATACTTGGTCCTATTCATGATCAATCTCCCTTCTATGATCTAGATCCTACCTATGATCAAGAAGGCCATGATGATCCTCTTAGCCATCTCTATGCATTACATGGTCAAGAGCCTATCACTTCACCTATCCATGAGCAAGAAACCTCCATTGCTCCTATCCACCCCCTACCTAGTGCTATCCATGATCCCACATTATCCACTTGTTGTGATGAGACACATGCCTCCCAAGGAAGCATAGAAGATCAAACAAATACCTTGGATCTAAGTGAACACAATGCTAATCAAAATCCTAATGATCCTCCATCACCCACTATCTAACCCATTGTAATTCCTCCATCATATCCTATTGGTCTATCCACCTTCATCCATGAGTGTTCTACTTTAGAACAACAACAACCTTTATCCACTTCACCTTATTCATCTAATAATGAACTCAAGTCTAGTTTCCAAAAAACACCTAGTCCCATTGTCCATCACATACTCCAAAACATTAACTACCAAGGTAAAGGTTTAGGCATTTATGAACAAGGTATTTTGGAGCCCATCCATGTCAAAGTCCCTCCATGCTCATTTTTCCTTGGATACTCATCCCAAGTAAAACAAGATAAATATGTTGGTACTTCCTTCATCCATCCTAAGCCCTCTTTCCACCATAAATCCTATCATATGCCTAAAACATATATTGCCATCCCTCCTCCATCATCTTATAAATGTCAAAATCATGTGACTGTACACCTTCCACCATCAACTTTGCCACCATTGCTTACAACTCATAATATCCATCCATCTAACCTACCTCCATTATTCCCAATGCCTAATATCTCCATTATACAATTGCCTTATCCATCCATCCATAAATCCTCTAAAAATCCTAATCATGACCAATCAATGCACACATTTCCTAAACGTGAAGCTTCCAATCATTCCACCATACCAGTGGGATTCAAAAGAAAAAAATTTGATGCCTCTACCTATAAAGAAAAAAATCCTAAGGGTCCTCATGCCTTAGGGCACAAAAGCAAAGAATCAAAGAAAAATCCATCTAAAAGGTTATATAAGCCCATACCCCCAAAAGAAAAGGCCAAAAATAAAATAGTTTGGGTCCCTAAGAAAAATGAAATCAAGTCAAATTAGGCATCTGCATCTCAAAAATCCCAACCATCTACTTCCACCTCACATTCCCACTCTATTCAAGAATCTCATATTCCATCCCACAAGCAAAATATAAGTCATAAAACTACTAAGTCTATGTGGGTACCTAAAGCACTTCATCACCCATCTCCTAAGAAAACATCTCCATTTCTTCCTACACCCCCTCCACATCAAAAGCTTCAACATTTATCATAGTGTGTGCAACCATTGGTCATAGTTCCCTTCCATTTCACAAAAATTCCACGTACCTCCATCTCCTCACCCTTCACTCATTATCCTACATTTCTCCCCATCATTTTCCTATGGTATATGCTTTTGTCTAAGCCTCCATCTTCCCTACATAATCCACATCATAATCCACCAATTCCTCCATAATCCATCATCTACCTACTTCATCTCCCTTTCATGTCATCCCTTACCAACATCTATGAGCATAATGACATTTCACATGGTCCATGCAATGAAATCCATCTCTAGTGGTACTATTACCTTTCATGGAACTAGAGACTTGAGCCCCTATCCATATTCCTCTTCTCCTATTCAAAAAAGTCAAAAAAAAAAGTAAAGTGAAATCCCTTCATCCAATAGTGAAAACCTGGTAAATAGACGCCCTAGATAAGTACCATGAAAAAATCATGGCAAATAGGTATCATGTGTAGGTTGATCTTCTATGTCACCTACACATGGGGGCACTTTTTCTCATTTGCACTATCTATCCTATCATGTCACTTCTTATCATATCATTTCCATCCTACCTACACTCTTTAGTCATCATACATACTAATAGATCCTTCAAAATTATTAATATTTTGAGACTTTTTGTGCTTGATATTAACATGTCACATGTTCCCCATTGACGGGGTTGAGGATTTTTCTTAGCTAGTCCTATCTCCAATTAATCCATGTTTGATCCTTGAATGTTCTAATTCTACATTGATTGGTTTTCCCAGTTGTCGGTCTTGTAAGTTGTCTTTTGAGCCATCGAAATACATTCCTTACTAGCCCCATTGCATGGGTTAGTAGGTCATTTTAATCTATCCCTATGTTGGGTCTTTAATTTTTGATTCATGAGTGACTTAAGTCTAAATCGCTAATCTCCAAGGGTTAATCCTTGTTGGCCTAGTCAGGGCCCTCTTTTATGAATGACTTTGTCGCATGTGGAGGTTCAAGTACCGCTCAATTGTGGGATTTAATTTGGACCATTCCCCACTGGCTCACTCATCTCAAGTGATGGTAGTTTAATTATTGCAAGGTTAGCAAAATTTTGCCACATATAAGTGGGCCCAGCCATTACATCCCATCCCAACGCCCAAAGCTTTGAGAATTACGGTGCTAATCGAGCAAGGAAAGATGATCACCACCATTCCCTGCCAGCTCACAAAGGTATGATGCAAGTTCTATAAAAGCATCAAGACCCGCGAGAAGCTTCCACGTGCAATCTATAGCTTTTGGCGGGTGGAGCCCACAAGTACACGGGGAAGGTCCGATCAGTGAATTTCTATTGACCATTCATCTGAGCTAGAGTAGCAAGGTGAATTCAAATGATATTGACTCAATCTAAGTCATTCGAGATGCCCATCTTAGCTGTAAATCAATGGCACATATTCAGAATTGCAAAGTACGCTCGTTGCAATTGTTTTGCTTCGCATGAGTGGGCATTAATGGTGGAGGTGACTTGTAAACCTATTCAATTCCCTTTAGAAATTGTGCATGTGGCCAATTCTTACTTATTTAGGATTCGAAGATGTGTCCAAGACAATATGAAGAGTTGAGAAGAAAATTGCAAAGGTCATCATGGCTGGCATTAGGGTTTGTCACGGTTGAAAGTAGTAAGTACAACAAACACAATTTTATGCTTTTTTTTTTAGTTTTCTTAGTTAGGGCTTGCTTTGATATGCTTCTAAATGAGTGTGCTTCATCATTTTTCTTTCATTTCTCTCAATTAGAACTAATCTTTTCTTTCAAAAGTTGTAACCCTGTAAATTGTCTAGAATTAGCACCCATCCTAGGTCATAAATTGTAATTAGTTAGTTGAATAGTTAAAATTCCTCTATTAGAACTTTGGTATACTCATGAGGCCAGATTTGAATTTGAGTCATAATTGGGGAGATTTTATTTTGCATCCTAATAAGAAATTTTTTAAAATATATGGTAGTGGTCTGGGCCCATATGTCTTTCCTAGAGATGTTCCTTTGAGAATAGGACTCCTTGAGGTCCTGAGGAAGTTAGGAGCTTCACAAGTAGTACATTTACCTGAATCAAAAAGGAAGGGGTCATTCTTTTTAGAATGGATAGAATTTGCAAATTGCATTCTGAAAAAAGGGACATGGAATGAATTAGAACATCTACAAGCTCCTTATAAACTAATGACTATGAGCTTGAGGAATCATGATCCTGAAGGCATCATCAGCAAACTCAAAGCAGATAAGAAAATGGGTAACTTTGTGCATGCTTTTGATTACCATGAGGATGTTATTAGGAATGTTATTAAATTTGAGGAACAAGATGAAAGAAAAGTTAAATACCTTAATTATAGAAAGATGGTAGAAGCTAAGTAGAAGAATAATCCCCAATATGACCCTCTGCCAAATATACCTAGTGATTTCAATAAAGTTATGCATGTCATCGACAATTTTGAGAATGTTGTTGGTATTTTGAGGAGCAGTGGGAAATCCCAAATAAGGGAAAGGAAATGGTGGTAGAAGAAAGTGTTGAAGTGACATTAGAAGAAAGACCTACATATCAGTTACCCAAGCAATTAAGAAATTATTCTAGGAGGAAGAAAGCAACAGGTGACAAAAGAAGCTTAACAACACCTATCACCTCTGAAGGGAAAAATGTAGACTCTCTCGAAATTGTAGTGCTACCTCCTCTTACACAAGACTCTTTCAATATAATTGATCTGCATTCACCACCTAGAAGTTCTGCCCATCCTGAGCAACCACCTCAAAAGAAGCAAAGGACTGAAGCAAAAGTAATGGTTGATTACTCTTACATGAATGAAGATGATATCTACATCACCTCTGAGGAAATGCAGATAGGAATGCCTCCTCATGAAGGAGAAATTGCGTTAGGTTTAAGACAAAGCATCCTCAGATTTGGAAATCTTGGCATTTGTGGATTGAATATTGTAAATGACTTAAGGATAGAAGCCAACAAAGAGTTTATTGAAGATGACTCCTTCATTGAAACCTCTATATTCCAAGATTTCTAATGGAATCCAAGGTTGCACACTATGTAGAGAGGGTATCCACTAAAAGGAGCTCGCATCCTTAATTGCCTAAAAATTTCATTGAAGAAAATGTAAGAAGCATTATGAAAAATGAGTGTAAAAAGATTAATGCCCAAGAGGGAAAAGAGCTTGTAAAGAAGTGTGATGTGTTGTTTTTTCCAGAATGGAATATTTCTGATGTTATTATTTCACAAGCCATAAGGACTGAAATGCCTCTCATACAGACAGAGGAAGATCTAGAAATGGCACTTCAAGGTTCAAAATTTAGTGAGGATTGGGATGCATTGGCAATATGGTCATTATCTTCAGGATCTAGGAAACCAGCTCTGGCTGAACCATCAAATTTAAGTGGACAACTACTTATAAAGAGAGTTATTGATACCCCAGCTTTGGAAGCTTTAAACATGGTTGTCAATGTTGCTAGGTTCACTTGAGCAACTGTGGAAGGTCTTTCCTTGGAGAGAGATAACCTAATAACTAAATACAAAGAGATCTTTGATGATTATGATAACAACCAACAGAGGGTGGTTGTGTTAGAAACTAAATTGGCACATTATAAACAAAGAGGAGAAGTGCAAAGAGAACAGGGTCAGTCCATCTCAAGCCACCCACCTCTAGCCTCTCTAATGGAATCTTCATAGCATTCACTTTGTGTCCAGGCCTTAGCAATAGTACCATACAGTCAGGGACATGAATCATTTACAAAGGAAGAATTAAGTAGACCAGGCTTTGGCTCATCTGACAGAGAGAAATTGCTTCTACAAATTGAAACATATAAGAATTTGTTGGAGAAAGCTTAGGACACAATGTATGAAAAGATATCAAAAGTTGTCCACACTATCCTAAAAGCATCTAAATGAGAAGATTCAGGCTGGACTTAATAGTGTGCATGGCAACTGTGCCTTGATGGTGCAACCAATGAGATTGTCCCAAAGAGATAAGATGTTGGTTGTACCAATCATGAATAAGTGGGTCCCAAGAGCTAAGAGATTAAAATTAATATTAGTGGGAGTTGGCCAATATGAAGATAAATACTCTCAAGTGCTTCCAATTTATGGTTTTTTATGTGAGTTAAGTTAGCAAAAGTTTCAAGGGTATATAGCCCCACTTGAGTAGAAGATAAGAGAATTGATAGCTCAATATCATATGACTAACTTGTCACCATTACTAAGCATTCAGGTTGCTAATTACAAATTGAAACCATTGCAGGTGTGGAAAAGGGAACTGAATGAGGTTATTGATTCCTAGGTGGATAAAATTTGCAAGGAAGTTGATATTGATGTCTTTAATGATACTTTGGGGAGGTTAACATTTCTTATTATATTTCTAGAGGATTTTGATAGAGAATCCAATGCAGTAGTAACTAAGTACTCCCCCTACAGGAAGGCCCTGGATAAAATTACTGACTTTGATTGGCCATCTAAGGAAGAATATAAGGAATGGAGAAGGGTATTTGTTGGAAAGTTTGGTTTGTGAATAGGGATATGAAACACATATTGGTTCAAGTACTATATAGGTCTGGCCTTAGAAGTTATAGTGTATAAGACATGTTTCACAAGAAAATATTAGTTGTTGGTGATATGGAATGTTGACTGAGATGCTAGCTCACTTTTTGATCCACGTCCTTTTGTCATCTTGTTCGATGAAATCAATATGCTACTATGAAGAACTTTATCCTTTTTGACATGTGCTTTTGGAAGGAAAATATGCTCCTCACAACAAATGTAAATGATCTTTGTCTCATATGAATTCCCTCCACTTTGATGAATGTAAATGTAACCGAATTAGGGAGTAGGTCTTCTAGTGGTTGAATTAGAATGTGACATGTGTACACATGGCCTGAAGCTTGTTTTTGCTCCCTTATTCTATAAAAGGGAATTCAGGGCCATTTGTGCGAGTCTTTGGTTGAATTCTAGAGCTAGATTGTGAAAATTGATAATACAGAGAAAACAAAATGAGTCCTATTCTAATGCTTTAGGTCTAGGTAGCAAATTTTGTCAAATGTATGGTTTTTGAATATTTCTGAAACATAATGGAGATTTTCTGAGTCAATAGTCTCTCCATTTT
The DNA here is from genome assembly GCA_007258455.2 of Sequoia sempervirens. Taxonomy (NCBI): domain Eukaryota; kingdom Viridiplantae; phylum Streptophyta; class Pinopsida; order Cupressales; family Cupressaceae; genus Sequoia; species Sequoia sempervirens. Next base: position 382,797,984 of record VDFB02271358.1, on the reverse strand, counting down.
GGTTTTGTATTCAAATTATTAATGAGAATCCTGATCATAGATCATTTCATTAATTGTCATTGTTTATGCTTTGATATGTTCTTTGGTTTTAGCTCTCATGCATGTAATGAGTTAAAATTCTTGAATCAAATCATGAATTTGTGTGCAAGGTCATTGGATCTGATAAGTAGTCTATAGATTTTGGTAATATATTTGTGAATTACAGAGTAATTTTGCTAGGATCATGAGTATTTAGAATTAAATAAGCCTTGTATTTCAATTTGCTTGAACTCATAGCCCATAGATAATGGCACTGATCTTAACTCATTTAAATATTTTTCATGGCTCTAGTAACCCGACTTGAGAACAGTCTTTTAAATATTCATTGACCTATCTTGAACTTCTTGTGTTTTTTGTTGTTTTATATTCTCGGCTTAAGTTGCAAGATACATTCAAGGAATTGCTAACTTCTTGGATAATTTCAGCTTATTAGATATGGAGGAGAATATATTTGTTTAAATATATAGTGTGCATGGGAATTGTCTGACCTAATAAAGTAATACACATTGTGGGATCACCCTCCTAGGTTTTGCAAAGCCCGAAATGCAGGAAATAAATCCATTGGTGCAATATCTCGTTAGTTGGCCACTTGTCTAGCAGATATTAGAGAATTGAACCTAACAAACTCATAGGTATTTGTTAAGACCTGATTGGTTCATTGTAAAAACAACCAACAAAATGGAAACTCTACTAGGGATATCAGTCTTACAATTATTTGTTCTCCAGGGTGCCTTATCATAGATCACCATGTTTTATGGCAATATTTGTTTATAGAGTCGGTCAATTAAAGCATTCATCGAGTCTAGTTCCAATCTTTACCAAGTCTTTCATATGAGTTCTTGATAAGTTTCCACCCATTTGTCTTTAAGGATTGCGTTCAAAGTTCACACAAGAATCTATCCTAGGTGTCAAAGTTTGTCTCAATTTCTAAAGATCTATTGATATTTGTAAAGAGCATAGAAAAATTGCTACCAATTTGTCCCAAGGTACTTGGGTGGAAATTCTAAAGTCTCTACACCAGTGCGAACTAGTGTTCAAGGATATTCAATAAGTAGAAAAGAAGTGCAACAAAATCAAAGAAGGTGACAAAAGTGAAAAGGACTCAAGCACAAATGAAAGGAACACAAGGTCATATGAAGAAGCATCTAGAATAGAATATGGAAGGTGAATTACCTAAGAACAAAGGCAAATGGATAAAGAAAAAGGAAGTAGGAAAAGGTAAGTCTACACCTCATCCTACCCCTAAACATGAAATTTGTTCTAGTTCAGAATGTGAAAAGATTCTGTTAGACTTTAGTGATAATGCTTCTAATGAGAGGGGGGAGATTTTTATGAAGACTATTGTAAATGAGTATTCCTCATACCCTGGCATGCCAGCTATGAGGCAGAGAGAGAGGGATAGAATATAGAGAGAGAATGCTAGTGCTAGATGTGCTAGAGCCAAAGGATATATCACCCCAAATTCCCATACATACACCCCTCTCCCTAATGACTTGTTAACTGGAGATAATTATTCCTATGATCCACCTCCTCTTCAAGCTGAAATTATAGTTACATCTGATAGAGAGTCTACCCTACCTGATGAAGAAGAGGTATTGAATGATGTGTATTTGATTACTCAAAGGATCTCTAAATGTAATGAAAATAGAAAGAAAAGGGATGCAAAGAAGGAGAAAAAGATTAGGGAAGCCATGGTGAGAAGGGATATGTTAAGGAGGAAAGCAGAGGAGTTGGAAGCATTAGAAAAATTGGCAGCTCAAGATGACCAAGAAGAGGATCCAGTAGTCCAAGAAATTGTAGGAAAAATTCTTGTAGATCCTACAACTGATAAAACTATTGCAAGCCCATGAACCAATGCTTGTGAAAAAACTACTATTCCACCACCTCCTCCACTTAAGAATACTAAGTGAGAATCCCATGACATTGATAAAGGGAAGCACCCTATGAATGAGAAAAAGGCTAATGAAGAGGTAAAGATTAATGAGGGAGGTGTTCAAAGAAGGATACATCTTAGGATGATTCCATTTCAATTTTTGATAAATTAATGAAGGAGAATGAATAATTGGATAGGAAGAGAAAAGAAATGGAGTTAATGGCAGTAAACAAGGAAATGAAAAAGAAGCTTAGTTTCCTAGAATCTACATTGAAAGATCATGTCCCTAAAACCCAGAGCCCTCACGGTCACTCATCTACCTCAAACCCTCATACTAGTGACAAAATGTCACCTACTGGTAACCCCTCCAGCTCTTCTTCAAAACTTGAAGACAAGGAAAAAATCATCCATTTTAATGATCAACATGATTCTCAACACAAAAGGTCTAGACATAACAGTGAAAGAAGAAGAGATAATGACAACCAAGATGAGGAAGAAGGACCTATGGGTAGAATATTGTTACACACTGATAAGTATAGGCAACTATGTTTTGAAAATATTCCTGGATATCCAAATCCAGTGCCAAAAAATGCCAGGAAACATGTGCCTAAATTTACTAGAAACAATGCTCTCAGTGGGGAAGACCATTTGAAGGCATTTCAAAATTTTATAGAATACTTTGAATTATGGGACGAGGATGTGGCTATGAAGTATTTCACACAGTCCCTTATAGAAGATGCGAGAGATTGGTATAGGAGTTTTACTGATGCAAGCATTGACTGCAAGGATTCATTCTTTTGAGTTTTCAGGGAGAAATATGGTGATCAAATTGACCCACAGTTTAGATTAAATGACTTCAACAACATTACAAAGGGACACAATGAAATGGCTACTAAATTTAATGCAAGATTTCAAAAGGAAATGTATAAAGTCCTTGGATTTCTAAGGCCTAATGAAATAGAATGTTTGGTTGTCTATTATAATGCATATCATTCTAAGATGTGTTACTTGCTTAAAGACAAGAATCCACAATGCTTAAGGGAGGACTACAAGATGGCAGTAAACATTGAAAATAATAGAAGGGCATCTGGAAAAGTTGGTAGAAGAGATGACCCTAAGCCTTCTAAGAATTCAAAAGCTCTAAATGAAAAGGTATCTAAATTCACAACCCAATATGAGAAGTTGGATCAAGTTTTGAATCTGTTGCAGAGGCATGCCAAGAATGACAAACCTCAGTTCCAGAGAAATGAGAGGCCTCCAAGGCTTTAGGATTATCCATACCATACCAACTGGCATAATGGAAATCCTATCCCAAATAATCAAAATAATTTTCAAGCAACACTTGACCCATAGCATAAGAATACTACAAATGTTGTGGAAGAATTACCTTGGTGTGAAGTTTGAGAGATGCCTCATTCTTCCCATCAGTGCGCGATTGTCAAGTCCATGGAAGAAACTCAAGAAGATCAGAAGGAATTTGACTTTCCTTATAATCTAGATGAAACTACAAATGTACTTATGACTAGATCAGATATGGAATGTAGTTATTACTCTTCCAGCAATGATGCTGACACAAATGATGTGGATATGCAGAGACAAGGAGTAGTTTTGCATCATCAGCAAGTTTTTTCTGATGAAGAAAGAGAAGATGAATACACTGCTTATAATTTTGAGGCATGCAATGTCTCTCTAAGGAGACCTTCAAATGAGGAAATAGAGAGATACACAATTGCATTGGCAACTAGGGATCAAGCGAGGAATGATCTCCATTTAAGGAATAGAGTGGTGAGTGGTAACCTAGGTTTTCTGGGAGGTATATTCATTAAGGAGAACAATACAGATAATAAGTGAACAAAAATAGAAAATAAGAAGGAAGAGACTAAGCCCAAGGAAGCCAAAGAATTAATAATTTGGGCTAAAAAGGGTGGTAAAGAAAAACCTGTCGTTGAAGTGGTACATCAAGATCCTAAGGAAAAGACTTGAAGCCCAAAGTGGAAGAGATTGTTAAGAAAATTGACAAGATGATTCCTCAAGAAATAATACTCCCTAAAATACCTAGTTATTCCCCTATTGATATGTTTTAGGTCTTGTCTCAAGTTTGGGTCACTGTCCCTTTTCTAGAGATGATGAGGATCAATGAGCATAAAGATAAGACAATTGCTCTTATTAATAGTGTTGCTAATAACAACAAGCACAAAATTGAAGCTGATGTACCCAAAAATAGTAAGAGTCAAGCCAAGGATGATGAGGGAGAAGCAGTGATTAATGAGAACCCTGAGATTTACCTAGGAACTACTGTCACCGAAAATCCTATTCTAGTCAATCCTTTCTCTTGTAGTCTAATCATTGATGGGAAGGTGCTTAGAAATTACATAATAGATTCTAGCACTTCAAATAATGTTATGATAGTCAGAATAATGGAGGAAATGGGTTTGAAGGTGGATAGCACTTATGGAAAGTGCTATGCTATGGACTCTAGAGAGATTCTTATTATAGGGGTAATTCATAAGGTCCCATATAGACTAGTTGCCTTCCCTAAAAAGGAATTGCCTATGAGTGTCACAGTAGTAGATATTCCACCAAACTATGGAATGTTATTATCAAGACAATGATGTGCTTCTATGGGAGGCAGTATGCAATGTGACCTCTCCTTTGCTACCTTTTCAATCGACCAGAAGGATGTTAAGATTTTTAGGGAATCAAGAGTCTGACACATGATTGAACATGTTGGTGAACCTGAGGAACCTCCAGTAATCAATTTTTTGGACACTGGTATAGATACTTTTCATGTGGAGAAAATGAAATAGGAAGGGGAGGAAGCTAACCCTGCAACAATTGTTAAAGAGGTCTTGCAAACAATGCAGGAGGAGGCTTTGTGGACTTTATATTTTTATGGAGCTTGCTCAAAGGAGGGCTTAGGTGCTAGGGTCATTCTTATATCTCCCCAAGGTAATACTTTCAAATATTTATTTTTAATACAGTTTGCATGTACCAATAATGTAGATAAGTTTGAGGCATTACTTCTTGATTTAAAACTTGCCTCCAAAAATGGGATAAAATTGTTAAAATTATTTGGTGATTTAGAATTGGTAGTCTCCCAAGTTAGGTCCAAATTTTTTACTAAAGACAAGAGGTTGAGGAAATATATAAATGAATTTTGGAACACTATTGAAACATTTGATGCCTTTGGAATAGAATGGGTAGAAAGAGGAAAAAATGCTAGAGCGGATTTATTGGCTAACATTGCAATCAAATTGGATGATGTGACTTTTAATGGTATCTCAAGGATTGAGGTATAGACATGATTTGCAGTGCCTAAAAAATGTCAATAATTGGCAAGTATTCAAGGATGATAATGACATTTTGAAGTTCCTACATTGTATTGACCAATATGAAAGTCAAGAGATTGACTTTAGTTCATATGTGGTAAAAGTTGACGAGAAGGAGACATTGTTTGGAAATGATGTAATCCAATTGAATACAAACAAGATCCCCAAGGGATTAGTTACACTTGAAAGGGTTTTTTATGGCTTGGATAGGTCAAGTGCTAGCAGGAATCTACACATAAAGAAGATCTTGAGGAGATAAACTTGGGGACAGACAATGCCCCTAAGAAGGTGTACATTGGAAAAAAGATGAAGCCCCATGTCAGGACTATGTTGATAGCTCTGTTAAGTAAATATAGACATCTGTTTTCTTGGTCTTATGATGATCTAAAAACTTATAGAGAGGACTTGTTTTAGCACAAGATCCCACTAAAGCCTAATACTAAGCCCTTTAGGCAGAAGCAAAGACTACTTAATCCTACTTTGAGACCTAAAATGCAAGAGGAACTAGCAAAGTTGAGTGATGCAGGAATCATTAAACCTATAAGGCATTCCTCATGGGTATCCAATTTGGTTCCTGTTAGAAAGAAGAATGGAAACTTGAGATTATGTGTGGATTTTAGGAACCTCAATGTTGCATCCTTGAAGGACAATTATCCCTTACCTAACATGGAAGCAATGGTACAAAAGGTAACAGGTTGTGAGTTGCTTTTCATGATGGATGGATTTTTTAGATACAATCAAGTCATGGTAAGGGAGTAACAACAATACAAGACAACATTTACCACACCATGGGGAACCTATGTTTATGTTAGAATTCCTTTCATCTTGATAAGTGTCGGTGCTACTTTTCAAAGAGCCATGGATGTGGATTTTCTAGATTTTCTAGATCTATTTCTTGCTATTTATCACGATGATCTTACTGCCCATAGCAAGAAAGAGGAAGATCATTTCTCTCACCTTGAGAAGAATTTTATCAGAGCTCTGGAATACGACATCTCCTTGAACTCGAAGAAATGTGTTTTCGAGGTTAAAGAAGGTAAATTGCTAGGAAATATTGTTTCGAAGGATGGTATTAGAATTGATCCTAAAAGAATAGCAGTCATTGATAAAATTATTCCACCAAGGAATGTTAAAGGAATCCAATATTTCTTTGGGAAAATAATTTTTTTGAAAAGATTTGTGACTAATTTTGCAAAGATAAGCAGGCCTATTTCAAAAATGCTCAAGAAAGGAGAAAAGGTAGCATGGTCAGAAGAACCTCTTAAATATTTTCAAGCTATTAAGGATGCTATTAAGGTTCCACTTGTATTAAAGACTCTTGATTATTCAAAACCCTTCCAATTGTTCACATTTTCCTCTTTTTATACTATAGTAGGTGTGTTGCCGCAGGCAAATGATGAAGGTTTTGAGCAACCAATTACCTTTTTTAGTAAATCCTTGCAGTCAGTTGAACTTAAGTATGACACTACTAAAAAGTAGGCTTATGCCTTAGTTAAGGCTATTAAAAATTTGATAACTTATTTGACTAGTGCAACATTAGTTACTTATGTTCCAAGTGCAACGGCCAAAGACATTTTTACTCAATAAGAGACTACGGGTCAAAGATGTAGATGGATTGATAGAATCTGAGAGTTCATAATAGATATTCAAATCACTAAGTTGGTAAGAGTTCAAGGTTTGGAAAAACTCATGGCTGAAACCAATTTGGATGCTAAGCAAATCAATGAAGTTGAACAAGAAATTGTTGCTCCCATCTGTGATATGCAAACATGTGGTTGGTACCAAAGGATAGTTGAGTATTTGCTGACTATGAAATGTCCTGATGGCATGCCAAAAAATGACAGAACTTTAAAACTAAATGCAATTAAATATGTTATTATTGATGACGAACTCTAGTGGAGAATCCTAGAGGGTGTGCTTCTCCGGTGTGTGGATGGTGACCAAGCAGAGGACTTGCTGATTGAATTGCACAAGGGATTGTGTGGAGATCACTATATGGCTAAGACTACAACAAACAAGATATTAAGGGTTAGTTTTTGGTGGCCCATAGTCTTCAAATATGTCCATAGATATGTGAAGAAATGTGATGCTTATCAGAGATTTAATGGTAAGCTAAAATTTTCAGGAAATTTACCACTTAGACCAATCTCAGCATCAACCCCTTTCCAGTAGTGGGGTATTGAGTTTATTGGAGAGATGGTAGTGAAGTCTAGAGGAGGACATGCTTGGATTTTAGTGGCAACTGACTATTTCACACAATGGGATGAAGCTATTCCTACCCAAAAGGAAACTAGCAAAGTTGTTATTGACTTCCTAATGAATAACATCTTGAGTAGGTTTGGTGTGCCTGAGAGGATTGCCTTTGGTAATTCCATGTGCTTTAGGTCTAAATAATTTATGGACTTCTACAATTAGCATGGTATAAATGTGTCTTACTCATCCCCATACCATCCTCACAGAAATGGACAAGCTAAGTCTAGTAATAAAAGCCTCCTAAAAATCATTAAGCAGGTTCTTGAGAAAAATAAGAAAGCCTGAGATTCGAAGCTGCACTTGGCATTATGGGTAGATAGAACCATAGTCAAGAAAGCTATTGGGCACTCTCCTTTCAACTTGGTGTATGGGGTATAGGCTAGGATCACACACAATAATTTGATGAAAATGTATAAGTTTGTTTAGGAATATGATACTGACATTTTTGATGAGATGAAAAATAGGATGAATGAATTGGCTGAGCTTGATGAGATGAGGAGAGAAGCTCACAAGAAGAATGAGAAAATTCAACTTCAAGTTAAATATCTACATGACAAAAGAGCCACCCAGAGAAACTTTGATGTAGGGTGTATGGTGTTTATGTGGAATACCAAACTAGAAGATAAAGGAAAGCATGGAAAGTTTGAACCCTTTATGGCTTGGACCTTATTTAATCATAGACACCCATGGAGAGGACTCTTATTTCCTACAGTCACTATTAGGTGAATTTCTAGAACTACCAGTACATGGACAGTTCCTGAAACCCTATTTCTCTTGAAATAAGTTATATTTTTGTGTACATTGTATAGTCCTGTAAATCTTGTATATAGGGTTTGGTGTGGTTTCTTTTTGTTGCATCTGCTTTCCTGGTCCAAGAAAGCTCTTGGTTTCTTTTTGAATTCCTCTATATTTGGTCTACTCCACCCAAAGATATGTTTCTCGCCATACCCACTAGGGGTATGCATCACTGAGCATGAGCCTCTAATAGATCCTTCAAAATTCTTGATATTTTGAGACTTTTTATGCTTGATATGAACATGCCACATGTTCCCCATTGATAGGGTTCAAGATTTTTCGTAGCTATTCCTATCTCCAGGTATTCCATGTTTGATCCTTGAACATTCTAATTTTATGTTGACTAGTTTTCCTAGTTGTCGATCTTGTAAGTTGTCTTTTGAGCCATCAACATACATTCCTTACCAACCCAATTGCTTGATTTAGTTAGCCATTTTAATTTGTTCCTATGTCGGGTCTTTAATTTTTGATTCATGAGCAACTTAAGTCTAAATTTTTAATCTCCAAGGTTTAATCCTCGTTGGCCTAGTTAGGGCCCTCTTTTATGAATGAATGTCACATGTGAATTTGGCCTAGTCTGGTAAGCGAATTTCTATTGGCCATTCATCCAAGCTAGAGTGATGAGGTGAATTCAAATGATATTGACTCAATCTGAGTCCTTTGATATTCCCAACTGAGTTGTAAATCAAGGACACATATTCAAAATTTCATAGTACGCATGTTGCAATTGTTCTTTGCATGAGTGGGAATTAATGGTGGAGGTGACCCATAAACATATTCAATTCCCTTCAGAAATTGTGTATGTGGACAATTATTGCTTATTTGGGATTCGAATCCATGTCCAAGACAATACGAAGAGTTGAGAAGTGAATTGTAGAGGTCGTCTTGGCTGGAATTAGGCTTTGTAATGGTTGGAAGTAGTAAGTACAACAAACACAATTTTATGCTTTTTTTTCAGTTTTCTGAGTTAGGGCTTGCTTTAATATGCTTTTAAAGAAGTGTGTTTCATCATTTTTCTTTCATTTCTCTAAATTAGGGTTAATCTTTTCTTTTAAAATCTGTAACCCTGTAAATTTTCCAGAATTAGCACTCGTCCTAGGTCATAAACTGTAATTAATAAGTTAAATAGTTAAAATTCCTCCGTTAGAACTTCGGTATACTCAAGCCCATGGATCCCAAAGTACAAGGTGATTCTTCTTCCACCTAGTCTAGAACCCTTTCTCAGGATGTGATTGACTTGCTACCCCATTCTATGAACAAGAAAGCAGAGGGAAAGGTCTTGTTTCATGGTCCCACTATGAAGGAAGGTTTGATAGATAAAGCTTGCTTGATCAAGGATGTTGAAGTACCTTACATTGGATGATAGTTGTTTCAACACTAGTTGGGGAATAGGAACCTTGGGGATCCTTTCAATAATGCATGGAGGTTGGATATGGGGAAGATGATCATTCCCAATGTGAACATGGATGTAGATCTCTTTAAAGATATCGCCTCAAAATATGACCCAATTTCTTGGGTAGTCAAAACATTTGATGGGGTGGCTATGGTAAGCATAACTAGGGAAGAAATTGAAGAAGTCTTCGACTTGCATGAATGGAGTCAAGACATGGTCCCTCTAGATATAGATACTATTAGGATAGAGAACAAAAATACTAAGGTGTTCATCAAAACAGGGATGTTGCCTCTACATACTGCAGTGATTGGTAGTGGGAAACACAGAAGGAAAATTAAGATTGATGATAGGGAGCTCAAACCTTTCCCAATGAGCTATTTTGTGAGCTATTTTAGAAAAATTGTGTACTCTCTGTATCACATTATTTGTGCCAATCCACCCGACACATTGCAGAAGGGTTATAGTTATTTGGTACATTTTCAACACCCATCGTATAACATTGTTTATAACTATGGAACTTATTTGGTTGAATATATCCATAAAGGCTTAGTTGAAATGAAGGAATGAAAACAATGGGTGAAGTTCTGGTGGTACTCATTGTTAATGCATAGGTTCTTGTATAAAGGACAAAGATTTTTTGAGAAGGAGATCACCATGGAAAGGAAGAAAGAAGATGTTGACCTACCTATCTAATGTTGGACCCGAATCTTGGATAAAGATGACAAAAAATATAACTTTGCAATGTTTAGAAATTATTTTTCATCAAGAATAAGGAGGTCCTTAATACATGAGCCACCTAGAATCCCCAGAGAAATTCATGAATTCTTGAGACCTAAGGAGATGAGGCCATATTTGAATGAGTCATAATTGGGGAGATTTGATTTTGTATTATGGTAGTGGTCTGGGCCCATATGTCTTGCCTGGAGATGTTCCTTTGAGAATAGGACTCCTTAAGATCATGAGGTAGTTGGGAAATCCTAGATAAGGGAAAGGTAATGGTGGTCAAAGAAAGTGTTGAAGTGACACTAGAAGAAAGACCTACATATTAGTTACCCAACCATTTGAGAATTTATTCTAGGAGGAAGAAAGCAATGGGTGCCGAAAGAAGCTTAACAACCCCTATCAACTCTGAAGGGCCAAAAGAAGACTCTCCCAAGATTATAGTGCCACCTCCTCCTACACAGGCCTCTTTTCCTATAATTGATCTTGATTCACCCCCTAGAAGTTTCGCCCCTCCTAAGTAACCACCTAAAAAGAAGCAAAACACTGAAGCAAAAGGAGTGGTTAATTACTTTGACATGGATGAAGATGACATCTACATCACCCCTGAGGAAATACAGATAGGAATGCCTCCTCATGAAGGAGAAATTGCTTCAAGTTCAAGATAGAGCATCCTCACATTAGGAAAGATTGACATTAGTGGATTGAATACTATAGATGACTTAAGGATAGAAGCCAACAAGGATTTTATGGAAGATGACTCCTTCATTGAAACCTCTACATTCCAAGATTTTGGGTGGAATCCACAGTTGTAGACTATGCAAAAAGGGTAGCCACTAAAATGAGCTTACATCTTGAACTTTCTAAAAATGTTATTCAAGAAAATGTAAGAAACATTATGAATAATGAGTTTAAAAATATTAATGCCCAGGAGGGCAAAGAGCTTGTAAAGAAGTGTGATGTGTAGTTGTTGCTAGAATGGAATATTTTTGATGCTATTGTTTTAGACGCCATAAGAAGGGTTGAAAGGCCTCTCATATAGATAGAAGAAGAACTAGAAATGGTACTTTGAGGTTTAGCATTTAGTGAGGGTTGGGATGCATTGGCAATATGGTCATTATCTTCAGGATCTAGGAAACCAGCTCTAGCAAAACCATCAGATTTTAGTGGACAACTACTTATAAAGAGAGTTGTTGATACCCCATCTTTGGAAGCTGCAGACATGGTTGTCAATGTTGCTAGGTTCACTCAAGCAACTATGGAAGGTCTTACCCTGGAGAGAGATAACCTCATAACTAAATACAGAGAACTCCTCGATGATATGATAATAGCCAACAGAGGGTGCTTGTGTTAGAAACTGAATTGGCACTTTATAAACAAAGAGGAGAAGTGCAAAGAGAACAAGGTCAGTCCAACTCAAGCCACTCACCTACAGCCTCTCCAATGGCATCTTTACAGCATTCACCTTGTGACCAGGCCTTAGCAATTGTACCATACAATTTGGGGCAAGAATCATTTGCAAAGGAGGAATTAAGTAGACCAGGCTCTAGCTTATTGGACAGAGAGAAATTGCTTCTGCAAATTGAAACATATAAGAATTTGTTGGGGAAAGCTCATGACACAATGTATGAAAACATATCAAAAAAATTTCACACTATCCTAAAGCATCTAAATGAGAATATTTAGGCTAGACTTAATAGTGTGCATGACAACTATGCCTTGATGGTGTGGACAATGAGATTGTCCCAAAGAGATAAGATGTTGTCTATACCAATCCTAAATAAGTGGGTCCTAAGGGTTGAGAGATTAAAGTTAGTATTAGTGGGAGCTGGCTAGCATGAAGATAAATACCCTCAAGTGCTTCCAGTTTACAAGTTTGTATGTGAGTTAAGTGAGAAAAAGTTTCAAGGGTATATAGCCCCACTTGACCAGAAGATGAGAGAATTGATAGCTCAATATGATATGACTAACTTGTCACCATAACAAGACATTGAGGTTGCTAATTACGAATTGAAACCATTGTAGGTGTGAAAAGGGAACTGAATGAGGTTATTGATTCCCAAGTGGATAAACTTTGTAAGGAAGTTGATATTAATGTCTTTAATGATACTTTGTAGAGGTTAACATTTCTTATTAGCTTTCTAGAGGATTTTGACAGAGAATCCAATGTAGTAGTAACTAAGTACTCCCCTTATAGGAAGGCCCTAGATAAAATTATTGACTTTGATTGACCGTCTTAGGAAGAATATGAAGAATGGGGAAGGGTGTATGTTGGAAAGTTTGGTTTGTGAATAGGTATGTGAAACATATATTGGGTCAAGTATTGTACAGATCTAGCCTTAGAAGTTACAGTGTATAAGACATATGTTTCACAAAAAAATATCAGTTGTTGGTGATATGGAATGCTAACTGAGATGCTAGCTCACTTTTTGATCCATGTCATTTTTCCATCTTGTTTGATGAAATCAATGTGTTTCTATGAAGAAGTTTATCCTTTTTGACATGTGCTTTTGGAAGGAAAAGCTGCTCCTCACAATGAATGTAAATGATCTTTGTCTCATATGAATTCCCTCCACTTTGATGAATGTAAATGTAACCGAATTAGGGAATATGTCTTCTAGCTGTCCAATTAGAATGTGACATGTGTACACTTTTCCTGAAGCTTGTTTTTTCTCCCTTATTCTATAAAAGGGAATTCAAGGCCATTTGTGTGGGTTTTTGGTTGAATTATAGAATTGGATTTTTAAAATTGATAATACAAAGGGAACAAAATGAGTCTTATTCTAATACTTTAAGTCTAGGTAGCAATTTTTTTCAAATGTATGGTTTCTGAATATTTCTTAAAGATAATGGATATTTTTCGAGTCAATAGTCTCTCAATTTTGGTTTTGTATTTAAATTATTAATGAAAATCCTTATCATAGATCATTTTATTAATTTTCATCATTTATGCTTTGACATGTGTTTTGGTTTTAGCTCCCATTCATGGAATGAGTTAAAATGCTTGAATCAAATCATGAATTTGTGTGCAAGGTCATTGGATCTGATAACTAGTCTCTAGATTTTAGTCATAGATTTATGAATTATAGAGTAATTTTGCTAAGATCATGAGTATTAAGAATTAAATAAGCCTTGTATTTCAATTTGCTCAAACTCCTAGTCCATAGATAATGGGACAAATCTTAACTCATTTAAATCTTTTTCATTGCTCTAGTAACCCAACTTGAGAACAATCTTTTAAATAATCATGAGTGTTCAAGGAATTTCTAACGTCTTGAATAATTTTATCTTATTAGCTATGGATGAGAATATATCTACTTAAATATACAGTGTGCACGGGAATTGTTTAACATAATAAACTAATACACATTGTGGGTTCACCCTCCTAGGTTTTGTAGAGAATGAAGTACAAGAGATAAAGCCATTGGTGCAATATCTCATCATTTGGCCACTTGTCTAGAAAATATTTGAGAATTAAACCTAGCAAACTCATAAGTATTTGTTAAGACCTAATTGGTTCATTGTAAAATAACCAACACATACCTATCATATGGAGTCCACTTATCCACCCTTTTCCTTTTGATCTTGATGAATACATATAGGAAAAATTTTGAAACATGTTTTTGGGGTATCTCTTGACATACCTCATCCTTCCAATAAACCCTACCATTATCCTATTTTCATAAGCTTTATCATGAAAAATCCTAATTATTGTACCTAGAATGGGGCATGTTATTCCTATGTGACATAGTCTTTGGAGATCACATCATTGCTCTCCTATGATGCATGCGTCCATTCAATTCACTATAACCTATCCTTTTTATCCATCCTTCTATCATGAGCCTTCTATCCCTTATCCTATCACCCACCCTTTCATCCATCAATCCCATCTATCTCCTTGCACCTAGACTTGGTTTTCCCTTGTCATTGGTATCTAGCACAAAGGCTACCCAAAGTTTCATCCATTCACATCTCAAAATATTTTTAAATTTTTTTGAAAAATACAAATATAATAAAAAAGGTCCTGAAAAAAATCCAAAAAAAATCAAAACATTTCCAAACATCCAAAAAAATTAAATTTTCATAAAAAAGACAAAAAAAATCAAATAGCCAAAAAAAATCCAAGAAATAAAATCAAACCAAATCACTTATTCCAATCAATCACATCACTTCTTCTAATCAAATCCATTCTTCTAATTAATCCAATCATTATCATCAAATCAAATCATTTCTTCATCAATCCAATCAATCAAAATCATTCCAAGCAAATCACTTCCTCAATTCAATTCATCAATCACCATCCAAATCTTCAAATCAATCATCTTTAATCATTCCAAGAAATAATCCAAATGTAATTCAATCCTTAATCCATACCAACCAAGCTAATCAATCTTGCAAAATTATCCAATCACATCCTTTGGTCTTGATCCTGGCCTTGTTGTAAACCCAATCAATTAATCAATCAATCAATCAATCATCCTTGTGTTGATCTAGGGATATATCATTCCCCACAATGACAACACTATCATCATCATCAATCAATCAATTAATCATCAGTTTACAGCTTGACAAGGGAAATATCGTGTTTGTTTTTGTATCATTTTTGCATGCTTGCTTACTTGTTGGTGTGTGTTATCATTTTTATCTTGCATTTGCATCAAATCCGAATCACTCCTAGCTAATATTCATATCTTGTACCTAGACAAGGTTGTGTTACACTAGGGCACAATACATGTAACACCCCACCGTGTGAACCCCAAAGGACAACTAGAGAACTTACAATAAAAGCACAATATTTATTTATTTTTAAAGTAGAATAATACATATGATGAACATGAACAACCAACACATACTTTGCAGATAAACATATACATCATAAACCACGTCCTTTGGGGTACATGTGACAACATTACTAATGTAAACCCAAACCAATACAATGCCTAACTAACTAGAAGAATTCCACTTAACCATTACCTACAGATGTTAATCGACGATAAAACAACCACATCATAATGCAAATAAACCATCTATCACATTTATGAACATAATTACAAATATTTCCACATATACAACACCATTAAGAATTGCACACTGTGAAATGAGAACTCATAATAATACCAAGTAACAATATACATTTCAAGAATGACAAGTATCCATCAAAAAATATAAATTAAGGTCAAAGGTTACATTCATTACAATGATAATAAAAGTTACAGTAATACATATTTGTTCCCCAACATAAATGGGAACATTACAATAAGATGGAATAATACAACTAAGAAGATGAACACAAGATAACAATATTGGTTCCAACTTGGGTACAATTTTGGAGTCGCTACAAGTGGCACAATCTATACATCTCGTTCCTCGACTAGGGACCTAATGGGGTGCGTAGCACGTTCCACCCGACCATGTCGACCCGAAAGTCCACCCTGCATGTTAGGAGTTGATAAGAAAGATCCCCATTCCTCAACCAAAATAGTCAAATGAACCAATAGCAAGACAAACTCCACAACAAGGATAAATACCCATAATATTGCCATCACATAGCCGCAACAAAATAACAAAAATTCCAACAAAACCAAATGCCAATATTATAGATGAACACTAAATAACTACAAGAGGTACCAACAACAATAGGGTCCAAAGCCTTCAAATGAAATCACAATATCATCCAACAATAAATATCAAGAGCACCTTTCATTAACATCAATCAAGTTGCCATGAGACATGTGTGCAACACTAAAAGATAGAATTGAGAGGCTTCAACAATAAGCATCAAGAACCAATCACCTCAACAACATCAAACAATTCAATCAACACTCCTAGAGGCAACCAAACAAGGGAAAATAAATAGGTACTATAGGAGAGTGTCATCGCATAGCCTTACATGGATTAGCCAGGAAATCTATCACAAGGTACCGCCTCCATCTATGGTTATCTAGGCTGCTATCTCAAGGAAATGACTCCATAGGGTGACTCATGCGGGATCACTTACCTTTCGTTAGGACAAGGCAGTGATCTTACCAACTAGGTCTTCTCATCCCATCCTTAGCTTGTGAAAGCACTAATGGTATGGGTGAGCCTCATAATTAATTTTTTTTAGTGTTTATCTACCCAAACCTACTAGTTCATTAATTATATTATCACTTGTTTAGGAAACTCTTTCATAGGTTACCCTAATAGCCCCTTTGTGCACTGACCCCCATGAAGAGCCACTCTCCCTACAACACCAAAACTAAATACAAGCAAGGGGTGCATCTTAGCTCACATAAAAATTAAAGTGTACATTATAATTCATAATATGTGAGGCAAGAACCATCTCACAAACCCATTCCATATCACTAAAACAAGAACAAAGGAGGTACCACCCACAAGAACTCAAAATCAGAAATAGGATTAATGAATCATAAAGGTCCAATCATGGAAGAATCAACATAAACCAAGTTTCTCCATTTCCTCTGGAAGTCAAAAACATAGAAAATCCACAAACTTCTACTGAAGGTAATTCAACTCCTCAGGTTCCCAACCATCCCAAAATATGATTAGAAGAAATCCATTGCATAAAGTCCCCTCAATCAAAATTAACACAAAAGGAAGATTCACATCATGGGACCACAAAATGACTATATAAGTTTCATAATCATAAATCAAAGGAGTAGAATGAAAGTGGTGTCATCATAAAGAGATATGCGTATTCAACCAAGGCAAACATAATCAATTCTGACACAAATTAAATTGGGCATCCAAGGGAGACCTCTATTTCTCCTCTCAAGATACCCTTGCAGTATGGTAACTATTCACCCTTAACAAAGGCAACAATTATGACAATGACAACAATCAACGGTATGTAATCTCAATTCGAAGATCAATCCAATCAGTCATGATAACCATCAAAATTCACCTTTAAATATATGAAAACACTCATAATCATAAAGACTAATAGACACTTGATTTACATTTTATTCATTCATTCACTACAAAGACATTTTAACTCACAATAATAAATCATAAGAAACTTTCAATTAATCAAATTCAAGACTAAATCCTTATCATCTCTTAATATACAAATTATAGATCATCAAGGTTATTATATCCATCAAAGGGAACTATTTGTTAGCAAGATAAAACAAATTTTATCCAAAACCTAAAAGCCAATGAGAACTATATTATTTGGCAATGAGGTTCTAAACATTCTATTACAATTTTTAAGAAAACACATTTCCTTCTACAAGTTCCTTGCCTGACCTTAAGCTTATTTTAATTAATGTAATTAGATTTCCACAATCCATATGAATTTAAATCTAATTGCTTCTAGATTTGATTGTGTGGACTCTTTTTTCATCAACGTTTCGGATCACACTTAGTGAGCCATCATCAGGATTCAGGCTCACTGAGTGTGATCTGAAACGTTGATGAAAAAAGAGTCCACACAATCAAATCCAGAGGCAATTAGACTTATTTTAATTATTGGACATAACAAACTTTTGAGAATCAATGCAATAAGTTCATTCATTCAACTGACACTTTTAATATAAATAAGTCTTTTCCCTCTAAAACATTATTTCACTAATAAGTCAATCTATCCTAACCACATAACTAATTATATGAATTACTTCTTACAACCAAGCAACTCAAAAGGGTAGGCACATCGAAATGAAATCATCAAACCAGCCTTTAAACACATGAATACACTCAAAGACTAAACCCTAGAGAATAATAAACAATCAAATACATTATATCTAATTGTTCATAAAGAAATAATTTAAAATAACTAAAGAAGCATAAATACTAAATGCCCCAATAACTATTTTAACACACGCAGATTGCTTTCACTAACAAATCAAAAGCAATAAACATTTAAATAATCTTTCTAGTTTCCCTATATCTATTTACACTTCCTAAACCAATTCATTATATCCATCAATATCCTAAACCAATTCGTTATATTTTATTCTCTAAAGAAACATAAGTAACTAACATAATCCTTTCTTTTAATTATAGAAATACTACCACCAAATTACAAATAATTGGAATTATAAAACAACCATTCACTCATTTATTACCAAGTCATTTAGAATAATCTCTACATTTTTTTTTACATCATTATAGGAATCATTTAAGAATAATTTGAAGAGACTATATAAATTTGTTACATAAAACACAAACCAATTTGTTTACTTCAAAAAAAAAAAAGAAAAAAAGTGAACTAAATTATGAGTATCAATGAATGCCCAACTAAACGTTTTGTTCCAACTAATCTCTAATTATCATCATAGCATAGTTAATACCTAACACTAATAACCGAAGCCAACAATTTTGAATTCATTAACACAATAATAAATTCTAAAATTATTTATTATTATTCATATTATATACATCTTTATTCATTTTTAACTATTATTTATTTATTTGATTATTTATTCTTTTACTCATACCATTATATATATAAATATATATAAATATAATATGTGAAAGTATATTCATATATCTAAATATATATTCCATTCATTTTCTCTTAATGAAAAGTTATATTAGAAAAAAACACACATTTAAAATAACAAAAGGGATGCTTTCTTTTTCCTCTCTTTAAAATCTAATACCCTTAAATTCCTATTTTATTTTAATTCTTTTAAAATTAAGACTTTTCTTTTTCGCACACCATGAAAAAGTAGCTTTCCTATTAAAGAAAATCAAGGGGGATCTATTTATTTAAGAAGGGATTTTAAGAGGATAAATACGTGGCCCTTAAAAGGAGCCCTCACCATGCTATGTTTACCATGTCTTTGCATTACTAATAAGATTACGCTTTCCTACGCACTCCTTGAATCTTTTTAACATAAAACGTATTCTCCAAGGACATGAATAGCCGACCAAACATCTACAGCCCAGTCTAGAATCAATGATCTAATTTTAAGCCTCTTTCATAGATCGGTAAGCAATAAGAATCATGCAATAACCTATATGATACCAAGAGGACAAAATTGACTCTATTTCGGAGGAATTATAATCAGTACAGCGGATAAGCAACTCAGTGATAGATATAAAAGTGAAAGAGGATACTACAGAAGAGGATATTATCCCAGCAAAAGACCGCCGGTTTAATCATTGACAGAGTGATAATGCAATTCTCCCTAATTCTGAAAATGCATAACCTATGGTATTCATCAAAATCTATCCTTCATTTGCAGCGACAACGTTCTAGAGGAGGCTAACGATGATACTAAAAGTAAACAATCTGAGGAATAGGTTTACACTATACAAGTGCGCAGACAAGACAACATAAGATGAAGAATACCAACATGATTCAACGGCAGACAGCTCGCTTACAAATTATCAGGATTACTGGAACCTCACCATTGACTTTAATCCCCAATTACTATAGCAGTCAGGAAATGAATCTAACAAGGAAGTCTCACAGAGAAGGACTAGGAAATCGGTGGGAGAAAGGTAACAGATAATTTTCTCTAAATTGTACAATAGTTATTAAAACAGTACCTCCGCGTAATGCCCAACCTAGGTTCAAACTGCTCTGGTGATAAGGTAACCCATGGCAGAGGGCACCCAAAAACCACAGAGTAAAATAGGTGATAGATGTAATAAATTTCTAATTGTAAAGCGGTGAGGCTGTGTCTGATTGTTCCCCAAATTTTAAAAAGGAGATCTATAGCTGCTAAGGTTTTCTGTTTTGATCATTACTGAGATCACAAGGTGATTAGCTCTTGGGATATCTAAGCGATCCTAATTACAAGAATCATGAGCACGCTGGGAAACATGTTTGAAGAGATATGAACCATTTCTAACGATATTACAGCTAGAAGGAGACCCAGCTGATAAACCATCGCATAAGACTAAAACAACGCCTTTCCTTTTAGAGGAAGCCAAAAGACCAATGAAGAAACAGAAGAAGATAGAGTCATTCAAGTTAAAGAAAGGGAACGCCCGGCAGTTAGAGAAGAGAATGCGCGGCTGGGTGAAAAGGAGAGTAGAGGATAGAACGGGGAATGCAAAAGCGACGCAGCTGAGACAGGTTGACAATGGAATCAGAGAGATTATTTAAACCTCTACAATATTCTATTTTCAAGTATAGCAGATGCGACAGGTTGCCAATGATATCAGGGAGGCTCTTTAAACTTATACACTCTCTAAAGCCTAAATAGTTCAGCTGTGATATGAGTTTCCTATTTTGAATACTAGACAATCACAAGACAGGTGCTGGAAGTAATTCTGCACTAAGCGACATTCAAGACTATGCATTCTCACTCAAATACAGGGCTTAGGTAAGCATGGTGAAAGGGGATTACCTCCAACGATGATTGAAGAATGTGTCCAAAATAAATCTCCTAAGGAGGCTCCCAAAATCTAAGAATTAATGAAGCACACTACACCTCTGCACCTCTGATCTTGGCACATTCCTCCTCCGCAAGCACCAGCTGCCTTCCCCACTTCCCTCTACCTTCTCAAAACATAGACGAGGCGCCTAGCCTTCCCCCCCATTCGCATGCAAAAAAAAAGAGAACGTTTAGAGGGACATGTTAACTGCAGACAGAAAGTGGATGCTTAGACAAGACACATGGCACTTGGAAGGATAGACTTGGAGCAAGGTGGAGGGCACCAGAAGGGACAGGTGTAATTCTTCGGCTTGAATAAAGATGTTTAATAACTTTTATATATATATATATATATATATATATATATATATATATATTTGTTTTATTTATTTTCTGAAATTTTATATATATTTATTCTTTAAACTTCAAAGTGTTTGGACATAGCAAAGAATATGGAAGTATAAGTGGTTTATTAATCTTTTACATTATTATTTATAAAATGTAAATTTAATATTTATATTTTTATGTACATATTCAAGAAATATTTTAAATTTATAAATATAGTGGATTATCAATCCTTATTAAATTTTAATTACTCATTATTTCAAATTGTAATTTACAATTTGTCTTTAATAAAGAATAATATAATCTATTAAATCATTATCCCCCTTTCAGATAAATTTAATAATTTAATTTAATATCTTAATTAAATCAATGTTTCCATTATGAGCAACGAAATTCACAACAATACGTGAACGGAAAAAGTTTTCAAATAACTAAATCCCTAGAGAAATTTCAGCATCCTTCGTTTAGGTTTTATTTAACCTATGCACATAAAATTAAATATATGTAGGTATATTTCAAAAGCCAAACAAAAGTAGAAACTATCAAAATAACTTCTTACACTCCAAGTTACGCATTTTAATTAGATTCCAAGCACAACACAAACCCTTTGGTAACCCTTCCCTAAGCAAGTACATTGAGTAAAACTCTAAGTAAGGTTATATAATTATGTTCCAAGGCACATACAATCCATTTCTATGTAACAAAACCAATATAATTTTGTGTGCTCTAAACTTCAATGAATGGAAGGATTCCTCTAGACACCACAATTTAACTTAATTAGCTAATTGAACAAGGCATATTATCAACAAAATCACAAATAACACTTATGCCAATAATCCAGAAAGACCGATTTAGAGGGGTGCTACAAGACACATCATCACCTTGGTGCATAGCGTCTAGTTCTATATCAAACATATGATTGCTCACTTTATCATAACATAATGTGTCATTCTTCTTTTTCATCTACTCCTTATCTTGTATCATTCATCTTATCCCTCATTTATCGTCTCATTCATTTTGAGAACATACCTATGTTTGTCCAACCCGTGTATCCTCTCAAGGGGGCATCATCATCATTATCATATCTTATATCATCATCCCATTTATTCATATCTTTTATATCGTCATATTCTTCTATCATCCCTTTTCTTCATTCATCTTACTCCTCACATCCTCAATTAGTTGGCCATCATCTTCTTTTCCTCTATCCATACCTTAGCTTCTTTGGAATGATGTTACTCGACATAAATCTCATCATCTCAAACATCATCTCAAAGAGGGGAAAAATGTAGACACCCAAAATTTTCCATGTCATAATAGTACCTAGTCGATACATGACCTTGTAAAACATCTTGCAATATTTTACCTTAGGTCATTAGTTTATCCCATTTATTCCACTTAATCACTTTTCAAATTAATTAAATAAATCTCATTTATTTAATTAATTCCCTTTCACATGTCTCAAAATAATTCAAATTAAATATTTGAATTAATCCCTCACTTATTACCACATTGCAACATGTGTCACATGACTACAACTCTTCACATGCACAAATAATTTAAATAATTTTATTATTTAAATTATGAGATTCCCACTCACATCCTATTTTTATCCCCACTTATTTGTGCGTCATAGGCATATTTTCCTCCAAAATAAATAAAAGAATCTCACTTATTCCCTCATGTCCTAATTTTAGCCTCATGTCATAACCCACTTAATGTATGTCATAAGCACTAAAATCAACTTTTAATCCTAGCCATACACATCACACATTTGACTTTTAATCTTGTCCATCAAATCAAATCAGCTCTTGCCTATAAATCTAGCCTCACACAATCCATTTGCATCAATCTTTTTCTAGTATCCTCACTCTGCCAAAATTTCCTCCAAAATCCTCATTTATCTATCTATTTTTCCAAGCAGAAAAATAGAAGAAAAGAAGGAATTTCACTCAAGCACTCAGAGACTATTGGAAGGTTATAGCATGGACATATGAAGACTTGAAAACCTATGATACTTCCATCATTATGCATATAATACCTCTAAAGCCTAATGTAAAGCCTTTCTGACAAAAACAACAACCAGTAAATGCACTCTTAGAATCGTTGATCCAAAAGGAAGTTCAAAAGCTTCTCTTAACCCAAATAATATTTCCTATCAAACATTCTACTTGGGTGGAAAATTTGGTACTTGTAAGGAAGAAGAATGGAGACATACAATTGTGCATAGATTTCTAGAATTTTAACAAGGCATCTGAGAAAGATAATTGTCCACTACCTTCACTGGAAGAAGTGTTACAAATAGTCAATGGTTCATAGATGATTTCCTTCTTAGATGGATTCTCTAGATATAATCAAGTAATGGTAGTGAAGGAAGATTAGATGAAGATGATGTTCACCACAAAAAAAAATGGATTTGTAGTTTTACATCTTCACTTGATTGACCTTATCATCTCCTTCATGAATTCTCTACAAATTTATCCAAACCTCTCTACACAAAACACTAAAGAAATAATGCAAGAGTCCATCTTGGCTTTCCAGTAAGCATAATTCATTCCATCGAACATTGGAGCTTTGACACCCTTCCAGTGTGCCATATCGATCTACCTCAAGCGGTTAAGGTTTCTCCAAAGAATGACAACTCTAATACCAATTGTTAGACACACATGACAATTGAGAAGGGGGTGAATCAATTGTACATTAAAAACATCCAACCCTCATTAATCCTTAAACCCTTATTAAATTTTAGATCTTCATTAAGAATCAACAGAATGTAAACATATGAAACATAAACACATTCCAAACCATACACAAGAGAACACAAAATCTACTTGGAAAACCCTAATTAGGGGAAAACCACAACAAGGATTAGCTCACATATATGAATAGCAAAAATGAATACAATAGGCTCATTGTGGAAGGGTTGACTACCCAAAAAAGAAGAAAGGCTCACTTCCCAAAGGACTCACTATCCAGAAGAGAAAATAATGAACTATTACAGAGAGACTCACTATCTCAAAGAAATAGGAAAATTCCACCATTGCAATTATGCACCATCTGCAACCTTTGGCTCACTACCTCCAACAACTTTAGGCACGCTAAAAATGTAGACACCTTTTGCTCCCTACATCTAGAGTCGTAGGAATTAAAGCTCACCCTCATATCACCACACTTGATCACATTCACATCATCACACAAATCCACACATGCCATACACATCTCCAATAATTTTCCTTGCATTTATACCATCCACAACCTAAACAACCTTAATTAGGTCAGCCTTAATGAAACATATGCACCTCAAACATCCAACACCAAAATAGGTTAGTTTCAAACACTTCCACATGGAAATAAGTGAAGGAATACCATACCATGGGTTAACTAGGACCTAAATCCACATTCAGACACTTCACCACACTTCCACAAACAACAAACAACCTTCACAATTAGCACTAGCACACCAAGTTGGTGAAAC
Organism: Sequoia sempervirens; assembly: GCA_007258455.2. NCBI lineage: Eukaryota > Viridiplantae > Streptophyta > Pinopsida > Cupressales > Cupressaceae > Sequoia > Sequoia sempervirens. The sequence continues at coordinate 382,773,431 of VDFB02271358.1, read as the reverse complement.
TTGCACTAAAACTAACAAGTGACCGCATACATTCCTCTCCAAGTCTGGAAACACCATGCAGATCACATAGAAACACTCCACAACATTCCTTAATATTCCACATCATCATAATATCTAACACCATTGAAACAACCAACTGAAATTGAAGAACACTTTCATTTTGTGCAACTATAAATACTACCACAAAATTCCAACATATGAACCAAGCTTGTGAAGAAACTCAACACTTAATGCACCAAAGGAAGGTAGGTACAGATAATATAAGAACATTACAAAATACACAAGACAAGAGATAAAAATGTAGAGCAATTCCATTTCTCCCAATCATCCTTCTTCATAAGAAAACATAATCTCAAACACAACTTCCTTTGTTGCATGATCCAAAACCTAAAACTCTAGACATAACACCTCTAAACATCTCTTATCATCACATCCAAATTGCATAAGCATATATTCAACTATGAAGAAATGTGGAACACAACACTAAACACACCTTTGTCACATTAAACACTTCTCTATTCAGATTTTCTCAAAAAGAACTTGGGAAACAAGTGAACCAGCTGCATTAGAAACACCACAAACATCTCCTCAACATATCTACAACAACTGCAACACTTTATTAATACCACAAACACTTCTCAACATAACCATACTAGAGGTTGACATCAATGTGACATCAAACCACAAAATTGTAATGACAACACCAACAATCTCCAACAACTCCAATACAAGGGGTTGACATAAATGAAAATACCTCCAACATACTTGCAACCAAGAATTCATCTTTTGGGATCACTTGATGTTTTATGAGTCCTAGAAACTCCATAGAGTTGGATGTGGAGAATCCATGGATCAAGGAAGAGCGGACATGAAGAAATTCCTTTTCCCACAAAATTTTGAGGATGCATTTCCAAATGAATTACTTGGATTACCTCCCAACGGAGCCTTGATTTTTTTTTGATATAATTTCAGTATCATATCCTATATCCAAGCTCCTTAATGGATAGCCACAATAGAGTTGATGAATTTGAAAGCTTAGGTGTTGTAGTTGCTAGAAAATATTTGAAGGATCAAAAAAGTGTCAGGAGGAATTTGACCATTTAAGTGGGGTTAACTTTGGAACCAATTTTGAAAGTTCTTGATCTAGAGTGTCAATCTGTGGTCATTGTTGATGCCTCAAGAGAGGGGATAGGTGGTGTAATTTTATAAGAAGGGTAGGTTATCACCTATGAATTTACAAAATTAAAAAAATGTGAGAAATACTATGCTTGACATGATCTTGAACTGGCAACAATTGTTCATGCATTATAAATGAAGCAACATTATCTTCTTAGGAAACCCTTGAGTTAAAGTTAGACCATCAAGGTCTCAAGTACTTGTTACCTAGCCTCGTCTAAAATCTCACTAGAGAAGATTGTTAGAGCCAATATATAACCATGATTTTGAGATCAATAACATCAAAAACAAGGAAAAATGAGTTGTGGATGCCCTAATTTGAAGTAGACATATATCCTCAATGATATCTATTCAAACAATTTAAAAAATCGTGTTACGAAAGTTCTGAGAGATTAATATTATGAGCAAGTCAAGAATGCTCTCTTGGATAACCCCCAAGATCTAAGATATGATGGGCTTAATTTTTAGCCATATGATCTATTGAGATTTAAAGTAAGCATGTATGTTTTGAACCCAGAAGAGTTAAGGAAATATAGTGTGCAAAGAGGTTTTCTCCACACCACATTGAGGACATTCTATTGTAACAAAAACTTTTGGATGATGTAAAGCCACTATTAGTTTGGAAAGGAATGAAGAGGGATACTACAAGATATGTAGAAAAAGGTCTAGAATACTAGAGGGCGGAACTAGAACATCGTCACCTAGTAGGACTTTTATACCTTATGAGATTCTAGAGTGGAAATGATAGATCATTAGTATAGATTTTGTGCAGGGCCCTTATATGTCTAGAAATAATCAGAATGCAATATTTGGTAGTGGTGGAAAAACTCACCAAGGTAGCCATTTCATACCTAGGAAGTTGATTGGAGGAGCACTAGTCATAGCCCATAAGTTTGTACAAGAATATTCAGGCATCATGGTGTTCGTGAGAAATTTATCTCTAAAAGGGATGCTTGTATGACCACGAGGTTTTAGAAAATATTATTCACCTCACTTGGAAATTAGTTGAAAATAAGTTTAGCATATCATCTAGAGATAGATAGTTAGAAGGAGAGGGTAAACCAGGTATTGGAGGACCTAATGAGAGTGTATTGCATGGTCATGAATACAAGTGAGAGGACTATCTTTTACTTGTAGAGTTTTTGTATAATAACTCTTATTATCTCATAATTAAAATGACACCATTTAAAGCATTGTATGGAAGAAAGTGTCAAAATACTATAAGCTTAGATAATCTAGAAGATAGGATTAACCTTGATGTAGAAATGCTATCAGAAATGGAAGAATAGATAAGGTTGATCAAGAAAAGGCTAGCTAAAGAAAATGATAAGCATAAAAGCTATCCTAATTTTAAGGGAATATTGAGAGAGTTCTTAGTAAGAGAAAGAGTGCTTGAATCATCCAAGCTCCACCTATGTATTAGCAAGGTCACTCAGAGTAAGGTCCAGTGGGAATAGATTGTAGAGGACAATGCTACATGGAAGGAAGATAATGAGATTAAATAGAGATTTCCCCATCTCTTCCATGATTTTGAAAACTAAAACTAAAACCTTTATTTGATTTTATATATGTTATGATACTTTGAATTATCAAGGATTATGATCCTTACGGGGGGAAATATGTTACACCCCATTGATGATTTACCAAATTAATTTAACTTTTATTTTTAGATACAATTTTAACACATGGTGATTTCATTATGGTATTTAATGCTTGGATGAAATATATATGTATATATAATTGTAAATTTTATAATATATATTAATGATATTTAATAATAATCATACTTATTAAAGCATGTTGATGATAAATGTGATCATAATATAAATATGCTCTTCAAGAGGAAAATTCCTTAATCAAAGGCTTTTTTATTATATGAAGATTGGCATTTAAGATAAAGGATATAGTCACTTGGTGGTGGGAGGAAATTCTTTTGAGATATCAATTACTTTTTGAAATAAATAAGCAATGAAGTGACTGATATTATAACTTTATTATGTTAAAGCCAATGGCTTGAAGCCATGACTAATACTAAGATGTTCAAGCCTTTTCTCATTAATGAGACTTTAACATGTCACAAGTCGTGGAAGTTTGAGGAAGTTGGTGAGCCTATTTAGGAGGCTTTTTCAAACTATTTTTAGCCGATAGGCTATTTATTGTTGGTACAACCTACTAGAATTGTCTCACACCTGAGAAATTCCATTGGAAAATTGTAAAATCAAGCCTGAAAAAATTTCACCAATCTCCAAATCATATCGAACTTCAGTTACTTGATTTTTTGTGTTTTGAAGGTTTATTTTATCTCCAATCACAGCGGCATTCATTTTAACTTTGCATTTTCTTTCATTTGTTTAATTTTTCTGCCAAACCATCCTAATCTTCAACCTCTAACACCTTCCCAGCTCATTCATAGAAATTCTAAATAGAAAGGTAGACAAGGAAGACTACGATCTTCAACTATGAGTTCGCCCAAATAGATACTCTTCTTGTGCATTACAACAATTAGCTGGTACAAACCCTATCTTGTTTTATCTTAATCTATTCTGTTATTAAAGAACACCATTGATGTATGTATTTTGCAAAGAAAAAGTAGTCCCAATCAGGAGAAATTGGCTTCTATACAAACCAATCTCACCTCTGCATCAGATGTATCTGAATATGCCTTTTTTTACTTAGAATTTTACATGGTATGCACTACCTATTTAAGCCAAATTTCTAGAGAAAAATCAATCCCTATAATCTTTAAAACTCATGTAAGCGTCACGAGAAGTATATCATTGATCCTAAAAACAAGCTTTTGAAATAAAAGAGGATTATGGATACTCTAATACTTCAAGATTTTTATTTAGATTTCATAAGCGTGTGGAAGTAGGCACGCAGATAGATGAAGATATGCAAGATCACAAGGCACTTTCCTAAGATGTGCAATTATAGTTGTGATCTACATGATTTGTTGGAGTTAATTGAATTTTTTCACAAATGTCAGCTTCTCTATGACCTATATATCTTACATTTGTTCTCATCCTAAGATAACATATGACTATTTGTTCTTGGGCGTTCATTGAAGGTCTAGTTTCATGATCTTGGGATGCGTCTCAAATGATTTGGAATCTTGCATCTAGTGCTTTGTTAATATATCGTGAAATGTCACATAAAAATTAGCTTTGGGTTTTGCTAGGATGCTAAAATATATGCTTGATTGGTTGTGATCTTAGGCTGATCTGTTTATTTGATTGTTTTGAGAAATACTGCTCCCTTACTCATGAATTATGATCATCAAAACTACAATCCTTATATGTGCGGCACACATGTGTTTGATCTTGTAACATATCCTTTTAAAAAGAACTATTTTCCAAGTTATAAATTTTTCTCAGAGTATAAACTATTTTCGAAGCCATGCCCTCGTGCCATCCTGATCTCAAGTGTCTCCATAAATTATAAAATTTAAACAATAGAAGAGTAGTCTCTGGAATCCATAAAATCGATAAACAAGCTACCTCGAGCAACCCCAATCTGTGTAATTTTGCAGGTTTTTGTTAGGGTCTACTTCATTTGTATGCAAGACATATATGAAATATTATTGATTACATAATTCCCATGTTTTTTTGTATATCTTGGATTTGAATAAGTACGGGGCACTTGTTATACAATATTGGATGTAACAACTTTCTTGTTTTCAAATTATCTTCCATAAATAGGTACCTTATATAGCTATAACAGGACAATACACTAATCCCACTGAAGCATTTCAATTCTCATCATTTAGATTTGCATTTCTGCATGTGTTTAAAACTCAAACAAATCTTACATTGTGCAAGAATTTTTGGAGAGAAAGGAATTCAGAGCATTTTTAAATAGTTGGGCCACTCGTCATCAAACTTATCTTCTTCCACTAATCCACACACAGATAGGGGAAAAGATGTTGGAGCAACAACCTCAAATGTTTCAACAAATAAGGGCGATATGCATTTGACAATCACCAATTTGGGTTGCACAATGACCTCTTTACAAGTTCTAGATGAACAAGGTACTGAGCACCCACCTAACTGTATTTCTCCCTTTTCTGATATCTACCTCATGTTCATGAATACTTTCTAAGAATTTTCTAGGTTAGATCAATTAACGAAATTGAGGCCTTGAAACGCAATTTATTCGAATTTGATATATGCTTGAAAGTAATAAATTTATCTTCAACTTGTACCATTTGGTTTTGGGTGTGTTCACTTCGCTTATGATCTATGGACAAGATTTGCAGGTTGTCTGCAATGTTTGGATTGTGGGTCCTTGTAATTCACTGTACATTAGTTTTATAGTCTGCTCATATGATTTTAGATTCTTTTTTGAAGGAAGAATTTTGTAAAATTCATCACTTTTTAGTTTTTAAGTAATAAGAAATGATAGATGGATTTCATATCAATTGTTCAATTTCTATCATGCATTAATTTCATGGGTTGTTTGTCGAATTATCTTGGGATCTTTTGTTTTTCTTTCATAGTTAGTCTTAAGTGAGGGTATAGACCTCCTTTTAACTCTTATCAAGTATGCTTGGATTGCTCCTTTAAGAGGGTATGAGCTCTGATGTAGGGGTGCTTAAGTGTTAAAATTAACTAACAAAAATTTCTCCTACAGGTTAGAGTGCAAAGGGAAGTTTCGACTTAAACTATTGTAATCTCATTAACCAACCTACTAACTACACTTTATTCTATGCTATTTCAGAAGATATGGACAGCCATAAAACATCTTATTATGTATTCAAACACCTTGGAAAATTCACCATTGAGAAATTAAGAATTATACTAAAAGGATTACATAAAACATGTCATAGGAGAAGTTTAATTTAGTAAACTTCAGCTCTGAATTTCTTCCTGTAAGATAACTCTAAATTCAAATCTGAACCACACCCAACCATAATAAGAAAACTCCCAAACATAATCCTGATATTGAAATGGAGATCTCCAACCTCTATTTTTACGCTCACACCTCACTGTGATGCTTTTCTTTCCACATAGTTTCTTAGTGCAAATCTCTCTGCTCAACTAGAAAAACTCTACTATATCTTGTGGCAGATGTTGCACTCCCAGTTAATACTCCATATCCAGAGGAATTAGAGTGTCATGGAGTGTTTTCTGCTAATTCAGATACCATATCACCTTTTTTAACCGATTTGCCCCCTTTTTTTCTCAAAAAACAATGATTTATTGTCTTTCATATCCACAAAAATGCACAACTACAGGTAGTGGAGGATTAACAAGCTTCTTTGAATTAACTTTTTGACTAAATATCAATACCTGATGCATAACAACAAACACAAATAAAAAAATTGTTATTATTTTATTTTTCTGTCTTTTTTTTTCCAATAAAGCAGATCTATATAAAACCAAGGATGCTACTGCATCATCTACCCATAATCATTTCACTGTATCCTCATCACTATTCTGCTGGAGTAACTCGTAGATGGGTTCCATGGTCTTTATTGGTTCAGTTTGGGTTCCTTCATGCATTGATATTGATGGGTTTTTTCTCTTTATTTTCTTAAATTTGTTTTGATCATCATTTGTTTTTCCTAGTAAATCTTGAGTGACATATGAGTCTATGACCCTCTTTAACTCGTTTGGGATATGGTTGAACTAATCTCTTAAGATCAACATGTGTCACACTTCTATGTACCCTATAATCATTATACCACAATCTGACCACATGTTTGTTGTAGTTAGAGGCTATACCTTTCTGTAGTGAGTGGGGGACTTGCACTTTGGTTGCACTTGTGATAGCATCTCACATTACCATTACATGTAAACATCCCAACTTTTTGGGATGGATTAATCATTAGATCATGCATTAAATTTATATTTTTTAGCTTTTTTTTTGTGGGTATGATTGTATTCCAATTTTGAATTTTCCTTAATTATTCTGCTATTCATGTTGTGTCTCAGGTAATTTGGCAGATGTTGTGCTAGGTTTTGACACACTCACTCCTTACATGGTAAGTCTACCTTTGATTAGGGTAATATGCTAGCTTTCTCTTTCCTCTTTGAAATGAGTAAATTTTAACATCCATACAAATTTTGACTATTGATATCTCTTAACGAATTGTAAAATCCTTACAGACCTTGACTTCATAATTGGTTTTACTTTTAATTGGTAATTTGATCTATCAAAAAATTGTAACATCCTTGCAGATCTTGACTATTGATATTTCAATTTAATTGGTAATTACACATACATACCATGTTATTTCATTGATGGGGGAATGTACTGTTAACATAGGGAGCATCCCCAATTTGGGTCATCATGATGATGATTGTGCTGCCATGCTGCTAGATTTTGGTCCATGGGGTTATTTTAAATATTCATTATGAATATGGTAGATGTAAGCATTTAAACAATTTCTTGTTTTCAATTTATAACATATCCTTTTAAGAGAATAATTTAATAAATATTAAATATCCATTTATAGACCATGAAAATGGACTTCAAACTTTATAGTCAAAGCATCAGACCATATAAATCTAATAATATGTTTACAACTTGAAAATATACACCAAAAACAACCTAGATAGACATCAATTAAAAACAAAAAAAATCCACATCCCACCTCCAGCAATGGTTCCACCATCACAAGATTTGTAGACATCAATGCACAAGCATGTACTAATTTTATTAATAATAGATGAAGTAAACATTATCTATATTCAGAAGGCCCACAAAAGAATGGTCTGGTTATTAATAAGTTTTATGTATCATGACAAATAATGTTATCCAACAATACTAGATTATTTAAAAACAATGCTAGATGGCTCCAAGAACGTTAAGCCAAAAAGATAAACCAAAAGCTACAATATTATCAATGATTGAGAATGAAGACAAATCCTCTTACCTCCAACAATTTTGGCACTAGATACTTCCTCCTAATTTTATTTCCAATTCCTCAAAACATTTCATCCATTTCCATAAATGGGCCCATCTCTATACCATACTCTTAATCCTTGGCCCTATTTTTAGATTATTTTTCATGAATTCATCTTGTTATCTTGTGGGTATGTGCAAAATCATAATGGGCCAAAAAGTGGCAATATGATGGGTATATGGCTAACAACTTTTTTTTACCCCAAATTGATGAAACAAAAAAGGTTTTTAAAGGAGATTCTCAGCTTTCCACCAATATAAATTATGCTTTACTTTGAATTTAATAAGTAATTATTATTCATTTTCTATTTGAATTATGACTAAAGTCCTTATTGATAGGCTGATTGAAAAATATCTATAGCTTTCAAACGGTATCACATTTTATGAATCCAAAACATGCATCACATTCTATGCTTCACATACTATAGGATTAAAAAAAGAAAAATTGAATTTCATGAAGTTTTGACCAAGTTAAGGTGGTCAGACATACAAGTTTTATATTTTTAAAAGTAATAAAAATTCATAATTAATTATTTACTTGGAGAAAAAAATACAAAAATTCATCACATCGGTACATGAGTCCTCTACTTATATCTATAATCTTATAAAAAAATATTATCATTTTATTGTGGTTAGGTTGGTCGACAGACACCTACTTATTTTTTCCTTGAAATTTAAGTACTATTGCATTGAAATTTCAAAATTTCAAAAATAGATTTTTTCTTTAAACAAACCTAGTAGTTTAGAAACTAAATTCAATTTGGTACAGATTATATTCTTACTTATTTTTGAAATAATGTAGATAACTTATTCAAATTTTTACGTCAAGTTGCCTAACTCTAATTTTTCTAAATTTTTTGCCACTTAAGGGCATGTTTTTCCATGATCTTGCACATATCCTTGTGTTTTTGCATCTTTGACTTTGACTTGATCAAAAGATGACTCAAAGAAGATCATTTCCTAGGTTTCTTCTAAATGATACCAAGAATAATTATTTGGTAGTTTTACCTTGCTATCAATTATTAGTGGAAGGGTGTGCACCCTATAAATTATAACAAATGCCCTAGAGAAGTTTTCATAACTCGTGAAATTTTGAATATGATTATGATACTTGTTCAGTGTGCATGTTCATTTGAGCACCAAGTTTGCATAAATTTGTTTTTGGTATTAAAGTTTTTTTTTTTTTTTTTTGTGTGCAAGGAGCTTTTGCACACCAAGACTTAATAGGACATAAGGGTACAAATCAAAGCTGGTGATCTACAAGTGAATGATTTCTTCCCTGTCTTTTATGCATGACTTGTTTCAAATGAAAATAGGGGAAAAACCATTAGTCATAGGATTTTATAAGGTTTTGTTGGACAATGTAGTGGATGATTGCTGGCAGAGGTATAGTTCATTATGAAATGCCAGCAAGAAAAGGAGTTCAACAAGGGTTAGAATTATGGGTCAATCTTTCAAAGAAGGACAAAATGTAAGTATTCCTTTATAAATTTTAGGCCATTTTAAATATGGGTTGTCAATTTCTTCAAATTCAATGAAATCCATATTTTCGTGGGGTTTGATTATTAGGATTGAGCCTACATATCAAGAATTGGAAGGAAAAGACATACTCAAGCAACTGTAATAGCTAGAGAAGTCTTGGGAATTAAATAACATGTATACACACAAACTCCAACATTATTCTTGGATTTTACAATCAAACTTTAAGCGGTTCTTCATCAAGAAGTTCCAAAGGGTTGTAATACATTTGCTTATGTATTAGAAGGCAAGGCAATTTATGAGAATGTTGATACATCAAACATTGTTGTTCATCACATTGTTTTTTTCCATTGTACAACTATAGAAATCTATTTCTAATTTGATTCTAAATTTATGGAAAATGTTTCAATTACTGCTGATGTTGTAAATGCAATGATTATCACAATGTAAAATAGAGAACTCCTTAATAAAATGCCAAAAAAAATTCTAGGTACCTACAGAATTCTATCAATGTACTCCTTGCAGCTCCTTTAAGTACAAGTGCTAGTAGATAACGATTTTTCAGCCACTTAATGGCTATTACAAACTAGCTTTTAATACCAATTAATGCCATAAGTTTGTCATGGCATGAAGTGCTAGCAATCTCTTTTGGTAGAACCACTTAAGTGGCAATTGTAACTGTTGTTTTTAGTGCTTTTAAAACCACTTTAAATCGTGGAAAAGGAAATCTAGTCAAGGTACTAAAAGAGGTGACTTATTCTATATTTTAGCCTACTCCAAAATGTATAAGTGGCGCTCGTTTATAGTTGGCAATTAAGAAAAGAAAGAGCATTTCATGAGTAAGGAGGGTGCATCAACTCGTTTATCTTAGCCATTAAAGAGTCAGTTTAAATAATTTTATGATAGGCATTTATATCTAAGCCATTGTTAATCATAGTAAGGGGGATAATGAAAAGAGTTGGCTCAGCCATTTTAGGTGAATGGCTAATATTTTAAGAATTCCAATTCATTCATAAATGGGACACCACTTTAAAGGTTCAAGTGATGAATTTAATGAAAACTGAAAGTGAATACAGGCATGCTATATTTTGGTGGGTTTTAGTAAAAGAAATATTTACCATCTTTGGAAGAATTTGAAAACAACTTTAAACGTGGTAAATGAGGAGTTATTTGAGCCTCTAAAGGAACAATTTTCTATCTATTATTGGCAAGCTTATGAATGATCAATAAGGGTTCCATTCAAAATAGATGTATTTTCATATAGTTTTGAGGGTAGTTGAAGGAGAAGATTGTGGCTTTATAACAATGGCGTCTTGACCTTTCTAGTCCTAATATAGGAGATACGAGAGGTGAATTGATATATTGGTTTTTTTTTCCTTCGACAATGTTTCATGGAGGGGAACTTTCTAAAACAATTTAGTGGGTGCTGCTAAGATTTTTTAGTAATATTTTCAAGTTGTTGGTCTCATGAATTCAATTTTGCAATTCAGCTTATGAGTTTGAGCTGCAAAATTTAAGGACTGAATTGGAGTACTTTGATAAAAATTAATAAATAAATAAAAATTCTCTTATTTTTATTTTTTTTAGAAATTTAAAATTTTAAGTGATAGACAAGTGGCAAAAAAGAATCCTAAGTTGTAGGGGCAATTTCTAGCTCACCTCAATTTCACCTGCTAAAATTTGTAGTCCTAAAAGGTAGGGGCTGCTATTTTAAGGAAAATATTCCAATTAATCATATAGCATAAATTATTTTTGCTTCATGGGATCGCTTGATCCATGAAAATAGAAGCCCAAGCCCCCCCATGGGACCATACAGTTAGAGGAGAAATTTTACAATAGAAACATGAAATTTCTTTTGGAATGATCCTTTTGGAGTTTTGTTTCACTCACAAAGGATTTGATAGGAAGTGGTTGTCTTATATCTTATTGGACACGAGCCTAGTAGTGAGTTTCATGGATTCTATGTTACATATTGGAAAAAGCTTCTAGTCCTAGAAAGATCGATCGATGGAAGAATGAAAGGATTATTAATCTATTTTCTTTCCCACAAGTTTGGTGTTAGCATTTTAGTGAAAATTTCCAGATTGGCATCACTTATACATGCATTTTTTTCTTTGTTTAAAATTGTTATTCCCTTTATTTTTAAGGAGAGAGTATTATTGTATGTCAAAGAATAGTATCATGAAGTTGGAAACTCACAATTAACTACCTGCTAGAGGTTGCCATGTGTAGAATGAGAAGAGTTTATTTTGGTGAGCTTAGATAATGAGATTATATTACAACATAAAGTAGAAAACCTTATATTTGAGTTTGCATTATCACTTTTGAAAAAAAAATGTGAAAGGATAGATTTATATAATCTTTTATATAGATTTTCATACATGATTTTGTAGAGGATAACATGACACCGATGCTAGAGGAGTGGCAAGATTGGTTGAATACCTCCTTAGATGAGTCGATTAAGTTTAAATAGATTATTATGCTATCTATTTTATGAAAAATTAGGGTTAAACATGACGTTAATTTTCTTGAATAATGATGATATTATATATCATGTATTCCCATTACTTCTTATGATATCCTTGTGGACCAAAACCATATAACTTGATATTGAAAGTGTGAAACTTGATTAAGAGGAAGTAAGCCTCTACATGGTTTAAATACTATTATTTTAGTACTTGTTTGATATTATGTTAGTACCTACAATATGACCATGTGAGTCATGATGATGGTTTAAATTCATCTATATTTGCTAAAGGAGCATAAAAATAGGAGATAAGATAAGCCTTTTTGGTTTGTGTTAGGAACTAAAACTAGAGGCAGGAGCCTAGATGCTAGATGCTATAGAAATGTAGCAAGGGAATTCAATGTCCAAGATATTTTACTAAACCAATTATATTGTTAATCTTAGTAAGTAAACACATATGAAAGTGACTTTATTAAAAGATTTAACCAGACTATGGGTTTAAGTATAGAAGTTCTAAACCCTACTAAGAAGATATTTACTCCTAGGGTAAGATACCCATCACTATGGGGCTTTTGTATATGTAATTTTTATACTATATTAGGACCAAGAAGTTCAAGATGTCCTTGTTATGTGTCAACAATTGCTTAATGTTTATATATTTAGAGCAGTTAATCTCAATGGTTATGGTAAAGATTCAAACACGCGGTCATAGCCAAGATCATAGTATTTATGTGGAGGTGAATTGGGTGTTCGAGTCAAAAATAACTAACCAAACAAGATCATTTGATGACTTAGGGAATCTCTTCAATCTAAGAAAGAATATATAGTAAAACTAAACACTAGACATCTAAGTCTGTAATACAAAGAAGAAATCTTTAGTTTAAGATTATTATTGGTTTATTATGCATGTTGAGGAATTTTTCAATACTTTTATTTATGAACAAGTGAGCCTAGTCAATGATAGTGGTGTTATTCCTTACATAACCACCCCATTTTGTTTTGGATCAAAATGGGTCCCCCTTGTTTTTGCTTTGTCCTTGGTGTTTTGTTTGGGTCTTAGAAGTTGTTTTTTTTCTTTGTAAGTCCTTGTTTTGTTTTTGGATCTAGCGGAAGCAAAGTCAGAATGGAATTTGGACTTAGAACTTTTGAAGGTTCCAAGTTTGGATTCGGTTATGGTTCAGGTTCCGCCCTTGCCTTGTTGTTCTTTTCATCGTCTTTTGGTTTATCTTGCATTCTTGGGTCTGTTTCTCCATTGAGTTGTTTCTTGTTTTTCTGTGTTATGTTTTTGCTTTGGTGGAAGTGGAATTGGAATTGGAATTAAACTTGGAACTTTGTAAAAGTTTCTAATTTTGTTTTGGTTCTGATCTTGCTCCTACTCGCTTGCTTTGTGTTTTTGTCTTCGTTGATTTCTTGGTCGAGCCTAGTTTTCGTTCTGGTCCTGCTTGGATTGTTGTTTCTTTTTTCCTTGTCTCAGTGTTTTGTTCCTTTGTTGGGAGCAGAACCGAAATAGAAACCAAACTTGCAACTTTGAAAAAGTTCTAAATCTAGTTTTGATTATGATTTTTCCCTATTTTCCTTTGTTGTTTGTCCTTGTTGCAGGATCAGAATTGGGTTCAGAGTTGGATAAGAGACTTGGGTAAGGTTTCTTGTACTATTCTAAATCCACATACGTGTCTGCCCTGCCTTTGATTTCCACATTGGTTGATTACTTATTTGCATTCTAGTTCCACTCTCAATCAACCATATTTATTGCATTAATTATAGCCTCCTCACATGTGTGAAATTCTTTTTAAAACTAAATCAAGGTTAACTAGCTCATTATCTTTATTGTCTAAGTTGTTTTAGTGAACCAGAGCCAAGGTAACTTTGAGAGGAGCATGATTTGATTGTGGAGGCGTGTTGGTGAGTGGATTCTTATCTAGTTTCAACCATTCTTGTTGGTGTTTCGAGGTAGGGTCTTTTTCCTTTTTTTTTGTCATTTTGTTTTTGTTTTCTTGTTCTTGATGTTCTTGCACATTCACAAGATCTTTCCTGTGAATCTTTGCTCGTTCCCTTTGTTTGCTTTGGTTTCATTCTATCTTTTTTCCCATTTCTCATTTTTCTTTTTCTATACTTTTTCATTTTGTTTTGTTGCTTTGCCATTGTTTTCGTGGCATGTCCATTCTGTCATGCCCTAGTTTCTAACTAGGGTTTCCTTTAATGGGGTCCTTTTTACTTTAAATGCTTTAAAAAAAAATTAGTGACTCCTTTGATCTTATTCCTGTGTCAGTTCAGTGATTTTCATGTTAGGCTCTTGATGCTTTAATTACCTAAATCAACAAGTTGTGCAAACTAGGGTTTGTGTGACGACCTTTACAATGTCAAGCCTTAAAAGTTTTAATTTGGACTTTATTCTATTAAAGGGTGAGTTTAAGCCCATTTTTTTAAAAGTTTCCTTGTGATTCCATGTGACCCAAGTCTTAAGCTCATGTGACTGAATCTTTAATAAATTGCTTCATTTGAATGACAAACTATCAAAATCAGACCACAAACATGTCCCATAAGTGTTCACATGGGAGTTAATTCCCAAACTAATCCAACTTATAATATAATTGTTGACTCTAATCTTCACCTTTTCCCTTTAGTGGAAGTGGAACTAGAGTGGAAAACAAATTTGGAAATATCGATTAGTTCCAGGTTCAAGTCTCGTTCTAGTTTTGGTCCCAATCCCACCTATGTTAACTAGTTTCCTATTCCTGATTCTTCTTTGACTCCGCTTCTGGTGAATATAAAATTTGACTAAGTATGGAGATTTATCTTGAGGGAATAGAGAATGGTGTGTGATGTAATGTATGATGTAGTGATTTTTATGCCTTTTTTCATCGAATCCAAGGTTGTATTGTGGGAATAGAGGATGTTAGGAGCATCAAAGGAGGCTTCTCAAAGAAGTCAACCTACAAAGAGTTCAAGGAAAGGAACCAAGCCTAAGAAGATAAAGGTGGAGCAGCTCCCATACACCTTGAGATATAAGCATAAGAAACCTACTCTCACAGCTAGTAAGCTAGATTTAGATTGGGCAGATATCACATATACAAATTTAGGCCCATTCAACTATGAGGAGTTGTTTGAAGAAACTTTCACAGAGGAGGTGTCAAGGAGAACACAAAGGATTATTCAATTCAGATTGGAACACGTTGCCCTATTTCCTTTATCAGTCCAATATCCAGAACTCATACTTACTGCAGTTGGGGCTTACAATCCTGCAGCCAAACAATGTGTGGACTTGCAGGGAATATCATCATTGATCTTACTCCACATATGATTAGGTTCATGTTTAATGCACCTACACCATAGAGCCCCAGGCAACTCAATGAGGCAGAGGCATTGAAATTATTTAGTGACCATAAGGAAGCTAGTAGGATCCATATGAACAAAAAATGGATGAGAGTTGAAAAGAAATCTTTGGCCAAGCTTCCTGATCATCCTAAGAGGTCAAACTTCAACAAGGAGATTGGTGATATAATTATGATGCTTTCTAGAGTGTTTAGAAAAAGGGATTCCTCATAGTTCAAGAAATGGATGTTTCCATTCATTCAAACTATCTTGGATGGTAGGCAACAATTTGATTGGCCAATGATTTTATACGAGTTCCTACACAATTTGATGCTCAAGGTGAGGGAGACAAAATACTTCTTCATGACTTTCTATGTAATATATGCAATTGAAAGAAGAGGCATCTTTCCTATTTTAAATGAAGTTGGGATATTGGGAGAATCCCCTGGATAGAAAAAGGTGTGGGATCACTATGATCAGTTGATCTTGTAGACTTCTAAAACACATTATAGAAGAGTTAGTGATGCATTCATGTATGTCATCATTAACTAGCTAACCGAAGATGCAAGAAATATACTAATCAAATATGCCATGGAATTCATTGCAAAGTGGGGACATTGGTACATCCAATATGCCAAATTCACTTATTTCAAGTTGGTTGGTTTTGATGGCCACCCTCATCTACTACACAGGTGCTACAACAACATAATTTTTTTAATGGAGTTCATTTATCAAGCCATAGGGGTTAACACCAAATTTTCCAATAAGCATAAGCTTGGTTGTCACAAGTTTACCATAAAGTTGGGTAAGTATAGTTGTGCACACAATGTGGCAGTCAAGGTAATTTATGATGAGTTAATCAATTTCAAGTTAGGCTTGTATACCTCTACGAAGTATTTTGATCCCAAGCACAAGATGTGGCATGTTCTTCCTATAGTTTTTGACAAACATTTCAATTTGTTGGAAGATTTTTGGATGGACTTATAGGACGAATATGATTTGAGAAGAATAAATTAAGAAAGGTTTCCCATTCCACTCATGATTGAGTATGGGGTGAAGGAGGATATTTTTGACACATTTTCAGATGATGGTATAACCCTAGATCCCTAGTATGATGTTGAGAGCATAGGTACTAAAGACTTAGATCCAGTGGATTGGGATGTAGAGGAATCCATTGACATAAAACTAATTGCAAGGATAGTCTTGGATAGAAGTATCCAGTGTGTGGTCATGAGAATTAAGGAGCCTAAGGTCCAAACTTCTAAAAAGAGAAAGGCTGCAGGTACCACCCAAGGATACAAAAGAACAAAAAGAAGGATGGCTCCTAAGGAACCCTTGGAGTTTTCCCTCCCAACTCTAGAAAAGAGCTTGAGCCTACAATTCTTGCTCAAGATGTTCTTGAATCACATGGAGAAGATGCCACAACAAAATTTGGAGGTGAAACCTCAACTCAACCTCCTCATCCAGAGTAGCCGATTGGGGAAATTCCTACTGGAACCCTTCATAAGGAAATTGAATCCTTGAAAGGGAAGGAGCCTAAAATTCAAATCCATGACATTGAAATAGATTCTAAGGCCACCCAATCTAATAAGGAGACTAAAGTGGTTACATCCCATGAGGAAACTAAGGATGTAGGAACTAAACATATCCTCACCCTGGAGGATCAGTGGAAATTGTTTGAAAAAGCTAAACAAGAAGTAGAGGCCAAAGCACAAGCTGAGGCACTTGCTAAGAATCAAGAATCTGAAGCCAAGGCTAGGGAGGAAGAACTAGCGAGGAAGAAAAAAGAGAAAGAGGACTTGCTGCAACAACAAAAATAGAAAGAATTGAAGACCAAGGAGGATAAAGAGAAATTAGCTATGTTGCAAAAGATCCATGAGCTAGAAGAGGAGAAAGCTCAATAAAGAAGGGAAAGGGAAGTCGTTGAAGCTAAATTTAAGGTTATTGAGGAAGCTCATAGGAGGAAAGAGGAGGAAGAATTCCTAGAAGGAGAGGAGGTTGAAGAGCTTGCTAAGCATGAACAAAGAAAGAAGCATGGGATAAGGTTAAAGAGCTTGAAAGACAAGAGACCAAATGTATGAGGAGAGGGTGCTAGAAGAAGAACGTTTGAAAAAGGAATTAGAAGCTAAAAAGGTACAGGAGAAGAAGGACAAAGAAGAAGGTGAAAGACTTGCAAAAGAAGTTGTAGAAAGCGAACAACAATAGGTACAAGAGGTTGATTCTCAACCTAAGACTACCATTCTGCAACCTCTTTCTTTTGCCACTGTTGCCTCTTCTTCTACACAAGTTTTCACCACTCCTACTACTCCAACATGGCTAAAACTAGATCTTGAGAGAAAGCAAATAGTTCAACCTCAACCTTTAAATTGGGATGAAATGATGAAGGAGATAGAGAAAGATAGGCCCAAGAAAAAGGCCAGGGTCCTCCATTCCACTAAGCTCACTGATGCAGGTGAGATTATAGTTGAATGTGTAATCCCAATGGTGAACAAGGATAGACAATATATGAAAGTAACTTGTTGTGTAGTCTCACAACATGCCCCATTTTGCTCCTTTGGAAAAATGTGGACCCCTTTTTTTTCTTCCTTTCCCCTTTTTGATTTGTTGTTTTTGTCTGCCTCAGCGTGATTTTAATTGATGCTTGGCCAATTGTTGGTTGTTTAATCAATTTCACTTGCCCTCTTTGATG
This sequence comes from Sequoia sempervirens, assembly GCA_007258455.2. Classification (NCBI taxonomy): domain Eukaryota; kingdom Viridiplantae; phylum Streptophyta; class Pinopsida; order Cupressales; family Cupressaceae; genus Sequoia; species Sequoia sempervirens. The sequence goes on along the minus strand of VDFB02271358.1, from coordinate 382,755,402 downwards.
ATGCACTTTTTGCTTCCCAATATTTTAGTGTTTTGGTATGGCCTTTGTTTATTCTATTACTAGAAACTGAAATTCCAGAGTCCTACGTGAGTCGAAAGAGTTTGTCTTTAAATAACTCTAGTTCTTCCCGGTATTTTATTAATCAAAATTGTATAAACCCAGTAATTTTGTCCTTTATCAGAGTCCAATGCCTTATTGTTTTCTTTGAAGTAGAAAGTTGGAAACCAGAAAGTCTTCTTTGAAATGTCGTCAAGTATATCTTTCAATTTTAGTTTCCATTTTTTGTTCTCTTGTTCTATTGTTTTTTCTTTTCTCGGGAAGTATTTCCTAGATCCTAGTGTTATGCAAAAAAAAATTCAAAGACATTATCGGAAGCTATAACTCCATTGATCATCATTAATCTCATTTCTTTATTGGCATAAACCCTATATAAAAATAGTGTGACATGTAACTACCATGAATAGTCACCAAGCCATCTTTCTTCTCAAATGGCAAGCTAGCTCAAAAATCTAGGTGTTCATGATTTGAACCATAATCCATAATGATTACACCTTTATTATAGGAATTAATGCAAAATAACAGGTAATTAATGAAGGTGGTGAACTAAATATGTACTTGGCACCACCTCAAGAGTGAAATTACTTTTACAACACTCCACTTCACGTCATATTGCAAAATTTCTAAAGACATTGAATTCACGGAGCTACTTTGGCGTCCAAGCAGAGGTAAATTTTTTGAGAAACTAAGTTGCAGCTACCTAGTGGTTTTGAAGTTGTATTCTGAAGAATCACCATTTTAAAATAAACCAGGTATGTTCCAAATAACTAATTTATTGACAAGAGTTTCTCAAGATAGAAATCTTTGATAATGGTATTTTCTCATTCTGAAATTGGGATATTAATTTTCCTCTAATTTGTTAAATTTGATTAAAGAATGAATTGAAAATTTTATAAAATGTAATGTTTAGTTAAATTTAACCCTAACTTGCACACATAGACAAATATTTTGAAAAATTGCAGAGCACATTATATCGAAAACAAGCACTTCTTAAGCAAGAGCAAAAGACAAATTTAAATACTGCAATTCACAGGCAATACCCATTAATGTTGTGGTCATAGATACCCATGCATGGGATGGTCTTCTGACATTGGAATCCGTTCGTGGCTACTACAAGAAAATTATACCCAATGTACTAAAAATGTCGTATCAAATGGGTTACTTCCTATAGGAGGGTTTCCACCAGTGATGGAAGTGCTAGAATTAGCAATACAATGTATAAACTATTATAATCTAGCCAAAAGAATTGTTGAAAAGGAAGGAAGAACTTATGTAGACTTGTCTTAGAATGGAATTATGTGTACATTTGGTCTCCCCTCCTACACAAGGATGTTCAATGTCAACTTGAAAGCAGAGGCCAAGACATATCAGAGCGTTGAAGAATGCAATAGAGAAATTATGAGCACCCAATCGTGTCAACAACCAATCACACCATAGATCAAGATAATTCATAGGTCTACATTCAAACAAGAAATTCAAGACATAATAGCTTTGTTGAGCAGAGTAACTGGTTTAAGAGATGTAAGCAGGTTCGAACCCTGGATGTTCATGATAATATCTCAAATGATAGAAGGTCATGTAGAGTTGCATTGGGGAAAATTGATTAGCGACAGGTTACATGAAAAAATTACTACATTCCCCAAAACCAAATGTTTCTACATGTCACCATATGTTATTTACTCATGTGCTATGAGAGCCAGCAAACAAAGATTAAAGTAAATTGGTACTATGGGCACAAAAGTTGGTAATAGTTTGATATATGCACATTTACCCCAAATCATTGTCCATGGGTATAAAGGTGCTTACAGAAAAATTAATCATTTTTTTCCCATGAAACTAGTGAGAACAATGGAAGGTGATAAATCTAAGAGATTATCCCTAGAAGCACAAAGTTCCATTCGGCCTATGGGAGGCTGGTATATATAGTTCCCAACTTACTCCTATATCAGAGTGAAGGGATTTGATGGACACCCATTCATGCTGCCCAGGTATCCTATAGATAAAATTGTTTTATTGGAATTAGTGAGATAGTTAAAACCCTCTCAAGCTCTTTATAGACATGCTTGCAAGAAGGCCTCTTTCAAATTTCCTATCACAATAGGGAATTATAAGTGTGTTGCAATCAAGGTGGCTGATTTATGTGAGGACGAACTGAAAACCTACAATTTTGAAGAATTTCTACTTTAAAGAATGTGCTATGTTTTTGAAGGAAATGTTGAAAGAAGTATAGTTGATTATCGTGCCCATGTACCTCATTTAGAAGATTATTGGCTTAATTGTGAATACGAGCACGAGCTCAAAAGGAAAAAGTATGAAAGAATGACTCTAGGGTTTGCTTGAATGCTCAAACTCTATGATATCCCAGGCGAATTGGTGGAAGATGATGGTCAGGTGCTAAATTGGTTTTATAATAATGATAGGATATATGATGAACCCATTCTAGACCCAGGTGTTGATGATGGAGACATGACATCAATTGATGATTTTACTAGGCCAGTCATAAGGTACACTCAACACTAGATTGATGATTTTTGTAAAATTTTAGAGAAAGAGGAATTGAACCCATCTTCTTAGAAGATAAAAGAAGAAATCAAAGAGATGAGATTGCTTTTGAAAGTGGAGATCATATCAAGAAGAAAATAAAGATTAGCAAGGCTACTATAGGTGTTAGAATTGAAGAGAGAACCCCTGAAGCAACAAGACAGGAAGTTCCCACAAAGTTATCAGAAAAATATAAAGATGTACAGATGGATAAAGACAAGTCTAAAGCAAGGCCTAAAGGTGCATATTCTTCTATGGCCAGACCCAGAACTAGAATAACTGTCAATGAAGGAACATGAATAACAGAGAATTTTGGTACACAAACTAGATCTGCATCTCAAAGAGCTACAATAATATTTACTTCTCCCACTTATGTTCATATGGCTAGTATGAAACAAGCATTGGGTGGAACTCATGTGGCTTTAGAGGAAATTTTTGAGGAAGATGAGGCTATAATATAGGAACAAGTAGATAGATGGGGTGCTATGTGGGAGAAGATAAAAGAAAAGAAATCCAAAGATAAGCCCATAGTACACTCAGTGATAGAAGAAATGTAGGATGCAAGCTCTAATCCCATAAATATTGAAGAAGAATTTATTCAAGGGATGCTCACCTCAGAGGTAGGAAATCCTAGCATACTTAAAATGGAAATAGGGGGAAATGAAGAGAAAAATCCTGTTGATGAGAGAGTTTTGAAGACACTCTTGATTCTCAATTTTCTTTGAAAATGTGAAAAATGTTAATGAACCTTTGCAGGTCTTTGATGAACAGGTAAAGGCCATGTTGGAATTGAAATTGAAATTGAAACTTTTGAAGAAGAAGCTACACAATTCATAGGAGATGTAACTGAAAATGAAGAAGATAAAATTCATAGACAAGAATCAGAAAATTTGGATAGACAGGAAAACATAAGTCTCCAAATAGAGGAGGTAGTGAAAAATCCTATTAATCTCGATTCTATGTCAAAGGTTGATAAAGAAATTCCCATTTCACAAAATATGGTAAGTCACAAAGATGAAATACCTAAATCAAGTAATAAATAGAGACAAGAAAGAGTTATAGAGGTACAAGCTAAACTGTCCCAACATCCGGTGTTGATGTCACAAGAGCAGGTAGATACCATTGTTGTAGTTTGTCATAAAATGAATATATTTGAAGAATGGATTGAATATTGGATAAAGCAGGGAGATGAATTTATCACATATGCAATAAAAATGTATAAGGAAGCATACCATCATTCAGAGAAATTGAAAAGAATTGAAGATGAATGTAAACTTCACCAGGAGCAAGTCATTGACGAAAGGAAAAATATGGAAATTCTCATACAGACAGATGTCTAAGAGTTAATACAAAATAATATAATATCATAATATACAATTTCATTGCTAGGAAAGTGGAAGAAATAGTTGAAATGGGGAGGTGACATGTTAGTACAATTTATTGAAGGATTTGAAAAGGTCACCATTGAGTGCAAAAAACTGATAAGAGAAAATCAAGAATTTATTGAAGTATTATCACATCAAAGTTGTGATCCCCAAACATTAGGGTAGGATGGGAAGGAAGCTAAAGCTTTCAAATAATGGATAGAAAGAATAACCAAATATCTAATTCAATTGTTGACAAGAAAAGTCATTGATGAAATAATACAGTGCAAAAATATTATAGTCAAATATGAGGCAAAAGGGACACATAAGAATGATGCCATACTTCAAGTGACTGAAGAATATATTAGGCTCAAATTTACTTGGAGAGAAATACGAAGGATTTCAAAGGAATGCATGCATAAAATATTGAGAGCTTTTTGAGAGTACCAATCAAAGAAAGAATGAGGAAGTCCAGAACCAGAGCCATAAACGAATACAGAAAGAACCAGATACTGGATACCAAAAATGTAATAGAATTTATTTGTTGTTAATTTTATAGGTTGGTCTTGGTCCCGGTGGGTGTTTTTCATTCCGGTATTTCAAAAGAAAGTTTGTAGCCTCGATGAAGATAAAGTGTTCATGCTAAAGTATGGAGAAAAGCATTATTGTGGATAAAGTCAAAGCTTTGACTTATTCTATAAAGTTCTTGATGACAATTGGCATATGCCACTTGACACAATTTAATTTGTTGTTTTTGATTTCTCTGAGATACTTTTAAGTTGAACTTCTAAAGTTCCTTGTTTCTATAAAAGGCCATCTCCTCCCACATTTTTATTTTAAGTTTAGAATTTATGGATGTCGGAGGAGCAAAAACTTTTTTTAAGTTTTGTTCTTTTTTCCTATTTTTTTAACCATTCTGACGTAAAACTTTGTATGCACATAGACATTAATTGATATCAAAGCTTTATGGATAGCTACCTATCTAAGTATCTTTTGTAGCTGGTTTTGTAAGTTTAGCTGAACAAGATTATATGTTGCATTGTTTAAGGGTGCATACAGAACCTATTTGGTGTCCATAAATGAAACCCTCTTTAAAAGCTTGCACCATTTTATATATAGTTGTGAAGCAATCTGGTGAAATATAAAGTGGTTTGCTATGTTTTGATTAATTCTTTGGGGCATCCATGGAGAATAACTGGGATAAATTTTTATATTTTAGTTTTTTTTTATGTTTTGCTTTAGATTAGATGTTAATATTTTTTTAAATGTTCTAAAAAAAATACAAGTGAATGGAAACAGTTTTGTTGAAAATATTTTATTTTCCATGAAATTGTTGAATGCTTAACACTAAATTTACTTAAGTGATAGAAATAATTTGTTTTATTCATGAAATATTATGACGAAATTTCCTAATTTCATGATGTCATTTGATGATAAAAATGAAATTTTATGTGAAATTTTAGTAATTCTTGATAAAGGTGGAAATAATCATAGTCCCCTTTGAAAATAATAGCAAAATTATCACATCATTACCCAAAAGCTATGTTTAGTGCAATCATGACCTGATTTACAAAGACTTAGGATTAAAAAGAAGCCAATCTTTGTTCTGTAAATGAAGAATTCTTTCTTATGCTGTCTTGTCTTTGGAGATTCTATACGAGTTTTTTACTGCGAGTAAAATTGCTTTAATAGGAATTGGTGCTAGAAGGAGGGCCTATTGTTGTTATTTTTGGTTTTGTTAGGTTTTAAACTAGATTTTCATAGAACCACTAGATCTTGGTCTAGTAATCCTAAGGTGACCTTAGTTGAGCTTATTGGTCGAACATCATCAACACCTCAAAAGTCTACAAGTTCAAGTGCAAATCCAAATATTCCAACCGTTGTTACACTATCACCCCCTATAGTGATGGCATTCTTTAATGTGGAATCATCGATTCAATTTTCCGTATAGAATGATTTACCAAAAAATCCTGACAAGTTGTGTCCTAAGTGTTATTTTCACAAAGATGCTAAAGAACACATCAGTATATTCAAAGATACATGTTTCCGAGCAAGAATTTAACATGGAGACGTTGTGTGTCGATTGTTCCCATATAGTTTGAGTGATGAATTTTACTAGCGATATATCAATTTTCCTTGTAATTCCATCAGGTCATGGCAAGACATGGAAACTCAATTTTAAGCTAGGTTTTGAACACCTACAGATCTTTCCTTGCTATATCATCAATTCACTCAAATAAAGAGGTTCAAGGGAGAATCTATAACTACTTTTAATGACAGATTTCAAAAGGCTTATTCTAGGTTACAAGCACCTTATGTAATGGATAGTTTTTTTGCTATCATAGTTTATTATATAGTAGTAGATCCTTTGACTGCTATGTTTGTGAAGCGAAGAGCCAATCCTCCCATTACTTTACCAGAAGCTTATATTGAAGCCGTAAGTGTGAATTTAGAAATGAAACATCTTGGAAATGGATCATCCACAAATGGCATAAAAGGATTAAGTATTTACCCTACCCCAAACGCAAATGGAGTCCCTATGGTTCATCCTCTAACTCCCAACATTTATCCTCCAGTAATCTAGAATGGGACATTTCATCAAAATACTCTTTTTCAACCGAAAAATAGTCAAGCTTTAGTCCCACACCCTAGTCCAACTATTACAAAGCTACGTCCTAATGGAAATTCTTTTTTCTCACAAACTCAAGAAAATCAAAATGTCAAAATTTTTGAGGAAATGGAAGACATGAAAGAAGTCACAGCTCAACTCAAAAGATTAACTATAGAAGTTACACAATTAAGAAATCATAATTTTTATTCTCAAAACAATAATTTGAATTCACAAAATCGAGTGTATAACACTCCCAGTCCATTTAGACCATGGAATACATGTCCTAATAATGGGGGAGTATCAACACCTTTGGATAATCCCAATTTAACCAATGAAAAGTTTACATCAAAAGTGGATTTAGCTGACCTTGCAATAAAAAATTGGTATAGAATTAATAATACAAATGCTCATTTTGAAGTGGATTGTTCACAATTCAAAATCACTTTAGATATTTTCCTTGCTGCCACTCATCATAATGAGCATTGTGATTCTCAACCTTCTAAAGGAAATGAATTAGTTCTGATAGGATATGACTCTACCTTAGTCTTAGAAAGTCGTGAACATTTCAAATTACCTTCAATTATTACAATTCATGCTCATAGATACGAAGGTGATGATTCAGCTATTACTTTGGAGACATACTTTTCCTTATCAGGATGAAAATGAGCCTATAGAAGAAATGGATGAAATACATACTTTTCAACAATATCAGAAGGGACATAATTACAATATGAGGAATAATGCTAACATTGGAGGTAAATTTAATTGACCTCTAACAACGTCCATCCTGCCAAATAACTTTAATACTCCACCTGATGACAAATCAAGCAATAATCTTGGATTATCTAAAGTGACTTCTTAATACAATTCATTAAATGTTTCAAAAGGTGAAAAGATTGATCCTGCTAATAAAAATAATTTGACTAATTACTTAGCGGAAGAAATCAAGAAAGTAAAGATTAGCCTTTCTTTGTTAGAACTACTTAAAATGCCTATGATCAGGAAAGCTTTCTTAAATACTCTGGAAGATTTTCCTAAAGAGAGAAAATCCAAGGACGTTCAAATGAAAGACAGTCAAGCTAAAACAAAAGACAAAAAAATTGTTCCCATAGTTGATGCACAAGTAGCCTTTTATAAAAGAAAACTAGAGTCCATGCTATTTTTTCTCACTTCGAGAATATTTGGTAAGAACCTTCACAATTGCTTAGTAGACTCTGGATCTTCTACTAATGTGATGCCATTATCCATATGTCAAAAATTAGGTTTAACTCCTACAATTGTTGTACATATTGTTGTTGATATGGTTAAAGGAGGTATGGACTATAATCTATGTGAATTACTACAAGTACATATTTTGAATAATTTAAAGTAAATCAAGAAGAGTAAGAAGAATACATTTCAGTATAGCAATTTAGTTGTCTATTTAGTATTTTAATTTTTGAGAAAATTTTTGGTGATAGGAAGAATAGATTGGTCAAATAGAAAGCCTATTGCCCATGAAATTAGGAACTTCATGATAAATCTTGGTAATTCATATGCACAAGAGATTTCCCTTACTAAATTCTTCGAAACATTTCAGATAAGGATGTGTAGAAGGTCTAGGATTATAGTAAGTGTTGTTGAAAGATACTTCGGAAGTATCAATATCCTTGTGTCTACATATTTATGTCACATGGAAGAAGTTGAATCAAGGTTGGTATGGATATCGGAGTTAGAGTATGAAGTCTCAGAGGCTGAAATTGATTATTATGCTAAAGTTCTTTTGGAAATCCCTAAGAATCTCAGGAAGGTACCTCTGGTAGTGCAACCAAAACAAGAAAGAAAAAAAGAGTGCTGTTAAACAAGAAGTTGTAGAAGGAAGTTAGTTTGAGAGAGTTAAACATGACCATGAAAGAATAAAAATTCAAGAAGTTTTGGAAGAATTGTAGAAGGTTATTGATAGTGCTAATTTTGGTCCATCTATTTTTGTTGTGAAGAATATTAGGAACATGATTAATTCTTTGAAGGTATACATCTCCAGACTAGAAGTGTATGTTGGAATTGGGAGTATTGAAGAAAATATGGAAGATATCAAGGAAAAATGTGCAAATGCACATAGTCTAGTGATGAAGGAATTGGAGAGTGTACAAGTATGTGAAAAAGATGCACAGGAATTGCTTTCTTTTTGCCTAAATTGGTTTGGCAGTACACTAAACATAAGAGATGAAATAAGGAAGAGTGAATCCCAGATGAGCATTCAAGCAGATTCATACATATTAATAGAAGATAGAGATAATAAGAGGTGCTCCTACATTGTGCAGCTTCAAGATAAATTATTTTCTCTACAAGATCAAAGAAAAAAAGATATTAAGAAGTTTGTGGCACTCAGAGACATGATTAAACTCAAGCATATTTCTATTTCTAGTGCTCTTGGTAGTATTGGTAAATTATCAGAGATTAATTGTAGTCCCAATACTCTAGTAGATGGTATAAAGTCTTTAACTAAGCTTGAGTTATCACACAAGGCTCTTATAAGTGCAAAAGGTTTTTGGGAAGAAGGAAAAGTGTCATGGAAGGTCATCTTGGAAAATCTCAAAGGTTCTTCTTCTTCAAGTTGATTCAATTTTTTGTTCATATCTTTTTGGTTACATTTTGATGCATATATACATATATACCAAACCCCGTCCTTTCCCATTGATGTCAAAGGGGGAGAGATAGAGGTTAGTAGATGAAAAATATTTTTGTGAAGAACAGTTTTGATAGGGGGAGTATTTAGTTGTCGTATATTGTTCCTTGCTTGGAATATTTGTGTGGGAGACTCCACATTTTCTTAAGGTGAAGATTCTTATGCTATAGTTATGTTGGTAGTCTCTATAATGGTAGTATAATGAGAAATTGATGTGTTCTCAGATCTAGAAGGTGTTTGGTTTGAGGATTTTTTGTTGGTTTAGAGATTCTATAAATTATGTTCTAGTCTTGGCTGACCTAACGTATGCAATTCACTATGGATACTAGTGATGTTTTATGGATGTTAGCTAACTTGGTATAATGTAATACATGGATAAGATGTTTAGATCATATATGGTATCAAAAAGAGAGTTGATTATTTTGTTTTCATCTAATTAAGGCAACCTATTTGATGAATAAGGTATACTTGTATAGATATGAGATTTCTTGAAGAGAGAATGTGGGTATGAGAAAGAGAGGAGTGAAGATGTTTAAGGTGTATGTGAAGATCCAAGCCTAAATATTTTATCAGTTATTGATCAAAGAAAATATTTTGAGTGACTATTGTGTGAGGTAGTACTTCATATTCCGAGCTTCATTGGAATTGGACCATACATAGTGAAGGTGTATTCCATGATTTCAATCTTCCGGAAGTGAGTCAATATCTTTGTATCTTGGCAGTTAGCCATCTTTTGTATTCACGTAGTGAGCCTTATAAGGATAGTGAGTCCTAAAAGTTAGCCCTATAATATTTTATATCTGGATATAATATATTGTGAGTTTACCCTCACAGTGGTTTTTCCCTCTTTGGGTTTTCCATGTAAAAATCTTGGTGTTCATGTGTATTGTTGCATTGATTTCTTTTATGTTCTCTCTTGCTAAGTTTGTTAGAATTGAAATAATGGTTAGATGGATTTTATTATGGTTTAATGGAATACTGATTGACCCCCCCCTCTCAGTATTCCATATGTTCAACATCCTAGTGTTCCCACTACATTTCAATAATAGATGATGTTGACATTAGGAGCATTGAGTTCTCTTTTAGGACATGTCACAAATCAAACTACACATGTAGAAACTGAAGTGGGAAATAGAGAGCATGTAGGCTCAAGCTATGTGAATTCTGAAGCATCCACTTCAGGTGACCCACATGCATCTAGGACAGAGTCATAAATGGATTTACTAGATTTTGAGGATCATCCTACATAGGTATGTGCATCTTTTGAACTTAGGCACATTTAAATAATTTATTTGAAATTTCCAAAATTCATGTAAATAATAAGATTAAATTATATATATATATATATATATATCATATCATATTAATTCAAGAAGTGTTTGGTGTAGATGCATGATCACACGATGCCTGAATCTCAATATGATCATGTCTATATTTCAAGTGCTATAGAATTCAACTCAACTTTTGGCTAGGTACAAACCAATATATATTTTTATTTATGTGTACATATATATTTTAATGAATTTGTACACATGTGTGAAATGATATATTGTATCTAGATGCAGGGAGGTCATGCGGTATCGAGTACCGAACAACCACAAGTTGTGGTGAGTGCTCCTTAGTCATGATCAACTTAGGTGCGTGCTTTCAAAATTTTGTTAAGTTTATAATAAATACACATCATAGATCTAATTTAATTTTAATTTTTACAAATGTGTGAATGATCTATGCATTTTTGTATCTAAATGCAAGGATTCCATCTGATTCCCATGGTGAGAAGATATGAGACATCGCCAACTTTTATGTATGGGAAATCTTAGGTATGTGATCATGAGGTCACATCATTCAAGGTTGTAAACTTTACTAAATATCCTATAAAATTTTTAGGGACCTTTTAAATATATATATTCGAGGTTCTAACATATTGTTTGCTTTATTTGAATATAAAGGAAATATTAGATCAAGCATTTGGACCTTCTCAATTGATAGTTATGCCACCCATTGAACAAAATGTTCTAGTATATTCACATGATCATATGGTAATTTATGCATACTAAAAATCATTTTTGATGTATTTACTAGATATTTAATTAAATTTATTTAGATATCAAGTTTATTATTTCAAGTTTATATGTTAAATTAAATCAAAATTAATAAATAAATTTAAATCTAATTTCATGTTTCCTATACTCTTCTACAACATGATATAGGTACATCTAGTCCATGTGGAGCAAAGAGAAGAACTTATTTGACTGATCGCCCTAATAGTTAGATGGTTTTAAATTTTATGGACTATAGATCTAGTTTTCTTTAAATATATGTGTTGGACTTGACATATACATTTTGAACATGTTATTTCATGGACCATTTCACATACATTATATTGATTAATATGATCTCGTTTTTGTTTATTTATATCAGTTGACTTTAATATGATGATTATATGCACTCTTGTATGCATATATATTTTATTTAATTTTCAAGTAATATGCACCTTATAAATTCTTATCTAGAATCAAATTTCATAAATATTTACATGTCATTGTTGAATTAAGTTTAGAAATGTCTTAAAATGATTAACTCTTAAATTTCAATAATTTATCACATGGTTAGGTGACAAATTATAGCATTCCTTAAATAGTTTAGATCATATTCATAATAAATTAAGAGCAGGTAATTTTAACTATTTTCTAATTCTAGCAAATATTTGAATCACTAAACAAAAATCTATCTCCTTGTATGTATAAAATGTATAATCGAACAATTGTATAAAATGTGGTAAATATTAGACATGATTTCTATAAGATAAAATTGAAAAACAATATTTAAAAAGTGACCAATAATTTCATTGAAGTGCATATATCGAAGAAACATATATAATGTATATTGATATTTAATACAACTATATAACATGATGAAACATATATGTGTGTAGATACAATTAAATATTTTCAACTTTTAGCTCAAGACCACAAATTGATATTTACATAGTTTCTTGATAAATTTTTTAATAGTGACAATCACATTGTAGACTGACTTGATAAGAACTTGCAAAAATAATTAATGTAATTAAAGTAACTTTACTTTTATGAGTCGTTTAACTAAATAATTCATGAGAGAAAAGAAAATTATATAGTAAAACTTAGAAAATTGGATCTCATAAATTCCTTACAAATTCAAGTGATGTTTTTCATAGGATGCATTAAGGGTTCCTAAGAGGATATAGCTTAAGGGATCCTAAGAGAATTCCTTAAGGGAAGTTAAGAGAATGACTTAAGGGAATGCAAGAGGGTGGTTAAGGGGAGTTAAGTGAATGACTTAAAGGGATGCAAGAGGGTGGATTAAGGGGATGCATGTCACGAACCCTAGGATATCGCTTAATAGGTCCTAAGAGGATGAATTAAGGGGAATTATGAGATTGACTTAAGGGATGCAAGAGGATGAATTGAGGGGATGTAAGAGGATACAACTTAAGGTTCCTTTAAGAGGATGCCTTAATGGGATGCAAGAGGGTGGATTAAGGGGAGTTAATAGAATGAATTAAATGGATGCAAGAGGGTGGATTAAGGGGATTTCATAGAATGACTTAAAAACCCTAAACCTCAAAAACCCTAAACACTAAACACTAAACCATATGACCTAAAGCCTAGGAGATGAAACCTAAACCATTAACCCATATAGATTTGTTATTCTAAGCATCTCATGAAACCTATAAACCCTAAACCCTAAATGATAGGACCTAAAGCCTAATAGATGAACCTTAAACCCTTAACCCATATAGAGTGACTTAGACGATGCAAGAGGGTGGATTAAGGGAAGTTGAGAGAATGACTTGAAGGGATTGAGCATCTCATGAAGCATAGAAACCCTAAGCCCTAAACCATAGGACCGAAAGCCTAGGATAAGAACCCTAAACTTTAATCCATATAGATTTTTTATTCTAAGCATCTCATGAAACCTAGAAACCCTAAAACCTAAACCATAGGACCTAAGGCCTAGTAGATTAACCCTAAAACCTTAACCCATATAGAGTGACTTAAGGGATGCAAGAGGGTGGATTAAGGGGAGTTGAGAGAATGACTTAAAGGGATACCATAAAGCGATTAAGCATCTTGTGAACCATAGAAACCTTAAACCCTAAACCATAGGACCTAAAGCCTAGGAGATGAACCCTAAACCATTAACCCATATAGAATTATTATTCTAAGCATCTCATGAGCCATAAAAACCATAAACCCTAAATCATAGAATCTAAAGCCTAGTAGATGAACCCTAAACCATTAAGCCATACAAAGTGACTTAAGGGATGCAAGAGGGTGGATTAAGGGGAGTTGATAGAATGACTTAAAGGGATTACTTAAATGGATTAAGCATCTAATGAACCCTAGAAATCCTAATTCTAAACCATGGGACCTAAAGCCTAGGAGATGAACCCTAAACCATTAACCCATATAGAATTGTTATTCTAAGCATCTCATGTACCCTAGAAGCCCAAAACCCAAAACCATAGGACCTAAAGCCTAATAAATAAACCCTAAATCCTTAATATAGAGTAACTTAAGGGATGCAAGAGGGTGGATTAAGGGGGTGTAAGAGGATATGAATTAAGGGTCCTTTAAGAGTATTACTTAAGGGGATGGAAGAGGGTGGATTAATGGGAGTTGTGTAATGCCCCACCAAAGAACCCAAGAGGATGATGCAACCATAGCATAATAATGGAACAATTTTTTTAAAACAAAATAATAGTGGATTGTATCACATAACATAACTTACAATCTAATCCTAGGTCTTCTAAGGTTCCATCATTACGCTACTAAAATATCTATTATTCAAGAGCTAGAATTATTTCATTAATCATGATTTATCTAACAATCGAGTGCACATTTTAATCTACCATATTAAATGATTCTACAATATACATTTTCATAACATGTCATTTGCAAAACAACATGAAAGATCCTTTCTAACAATTGCATATATACAAATTTCATTACATGAGATTACATCCAATATATGTTACATCATTACAAGGTATACAATAATGCTTCCCTAAATACAACTAGGAAGAATACATCAGAGGACAATAAATGGTGCAACTGATATATAAGTTGAATACATATACATAAAAGGCTATCTTCTCGAACTAGAACATGAATCAGAATTTGCTACACAAGGTACAACCTCCATGCACATGAATAAGCAAGAAGGAAACCCAATGGAGGATAGAGAGCCAACCTCCCAACCATGTGGAACCCTAAGGTTCACCCCCCGTACTAGGAGATAACATAAGGTCCTACTACAAAAAAATAGTCAAGAAGATAGTAGGCTAACATAAACAATGTTATACATGGCTCCAACACAACACTACTAACAATGTTAACATCACATACCCACATACATCACTTCCAAAGGAATTCACAAAATAGAAGAACAATAACCATGTAATTCTTGACTACAATAGGGAAGATTATCATTGCATGGTATTGACATGGGTTATCCTAACAGTCTCTCACTAGACCTTGGCCCCCATCTATGGTTGTCCTGGTAAAAATATCACTAGGTCTTGGCCCCATCGGGTGACACATGTCAAACCAACATTCCTTCTATGAGGAAAATGAAGTTTATCTTGACAACCAAGACTTCTCAACCCATCCTCAGGCTAAACGAGAACTATAGGCATGGGTGATGCATTCATTATCTTGTTTAATGTGAAAACTACCCATCCCACTAACTCATTTTAGGTTATCACTAGATTAAGAAACTCTCCAATGGGTTGTCCTAGTCACCACTTTGGGTTCTAGCCCCCATTCAGAGCCATTCCCCCTACTTGCAAGTAGTAAACCCTACAAGACAAGAAAGGCATTGACATCTTGTACACTTAACTTAATCACACGAATCCCACACATAGAGGAAGGAATTGACACTCTTTACCACATAACACAATCACAAGAATGCAAACTTAGTGCAAGGAATTGACCCTCTTGCACACCACTCAAAACATTACCAACCAATTTCAAGAAGAAATAATCATAGAACCATACATGTAAAATTACTTCCTCCTAAACCTCTGGAAACCAGCCTTAATTCACTATGCATTAAAGAATACTATTATTGAACTATTGATCATTAAAGCTTTTGCTTCTCCAATAGCCTTATGGGAAATTTAGCGAGTGTGGGAACAAATTGCACCTCATCAAATACCTCAAGGATTTTTATAGAAATTTGACTCTTCTCTGAGTGTTGGAGAAAAGGGTAGAAAGAAATCTAAATATAAAACATAAAAATGGTGATGTGCCAAAGCTTTTACAACATTTCAAACCCAATCTTTCTTATGAGTGATATATTAGACACAAAACACCACAACCCTTCATTGTTGGGAAGAGAACGAACAACAAAGGCTAACTATAAGCACAATACAGTCTTTCAAATCTCTGCATAGGTAGTGTTAATAGAAAAAAAATTCAAAAATTGCACAAAAACTCACTATTCTTACAACATAATACAACAAAATAACAACCCTTTAGAAAAATAGACAATTTCACAGACATAATCTAATTTTTACAAGTTATTATCCTACCATATAAGCCTACAACATGGAAATAAACAACTCAATCTATTTGAATTTAGCTTAACACAGTGTTTTATCTTGAACAAAACCATAAAGAAGGAAACTAGATAAAGGCCATAATAGGCAGTCTCAAAGATTTCTTCCAAAATTTTGTGCTTGAATATTAAATAAACTTTAAAGAATAGGTCATATGCTAATTCAATAATAGTTTGGGCATAAACAATATAACATGCCAGAGAAAATAATTTTTTTGCTAGTTCTACCTCTAAAATAGTTCTATAACTTCTGAAAAGTAAAGAAACATTTCCTAAGACTAGGAAACTAAAACCTGCAACTCATAACCCTTTTCTTTTGTTGCAGCCTCTCATTTATAGCTGAAAAAAGAGAAAACCACCATCACATTTCAGAAGTAATTGCTAGCAGATGTTAGTATTGGATAGCTCATTATCTAATTGTAGATATTTAATTAGGTGATGGCAATCTTTTCTCAACAATTCTCAACTATTGCATTAATTCTATTTAGATATTTAGCAAAGATCATTATCTAAAAATGATCATGTCCTTGAAAAAGCTTTGCAAAAGTCTAGATGACCAATCATGTCTCCCAACAATGCTGACTCAAAACTTTCATCTAGCAAAAAAGAGGATATAGCAAGCTCCAACAAGCTCCCAAAAGAGATCACTTCATAAAAGTGCAAACTACCCACAACAAAGAGATGACATGTCAAGAGGGTGATGATTCTCATATTTGTGAAAAGTACTTTTGAGAAAACTCCCTACCAAGTTGACATGTGTCTTGGCTCTCTCCCAAAAGGAAGGAAATAAATGAAAGTCATGTAGCCACTACATGGCGCATTGCGTGTCTTTTCAAACAACTTTACTTGAGCACAAACACATCCAAAGGAAAAAATAAAATAAAAGTAAAAGATAAAAAATGACTAAGGAAAAAATACTTCACAGTTATGGTGACTCATAGTGGGCCTTCACTTCCAAAGGCACAAACCTAGACCTCCAAAAATTCTTTGAGTTTGAGGAAAGTTGAATGCTTCTCCTCCCAATGTGCATCAGTTGATTGGATGAGAGTATAGATGATCCTTTATTCTTGATCAAACTCAAAGAATTCTTTGAAAAAAACAACCCCCCATCTTGTAGAAACAGCCCCAAGGTGATAATAGAGATGAGGAAGAGGAAAGACCTCATACTCAATCTCATCAATAGTGGGCATCGCGATTGAACTTCGGAGTTCTATAGAAGTATGAAGCTTCTGTTTGATGAAATTCATGACCTATTCAACTGTTTGCACATCTCCATCTAGTGATAAAAGAGGAGGTAGCCCATAGCTAACTAGGACACTGAAATCCTTCTTGATTTCATCAACCTTGTTATTCAACAACATTTACCAATCCTTGAACCTTATTGCAATCTTGTGGAAATTGAAAATCTCATTTTCTTGATGGAGGTAGCTCTTTGATCAAGAATCTCGACATCTCTTAGGGCATCATCAGTGGCCACAAACAACCTAGAAATGAAGCTTTGCAATTATGCCACTTGGGGAGCACATACTTGCAGAATTTGGTCAGCCATTAGGTCAACCTTCCTGTTTAATTCCTAAACATCTCTCAAAAATTGTAAAATGGACCTAAAAATGGGAACCACAATTGTGATTCACTCTGAGTGTGTAGATATTAGTTTCCTCAATATTGGGAGATTCTCAACCCCTTGTTTAGTAGTTAATTCCTAATTGAATTGAGTCTCTCTTTCTCTTCAATTCTCCTCCACTTGATTCTTTTCTCTAAGGGAATTTGTTAGTTCCCATCTCATCTTTTCAATCTCTTGGTCATGAGCTTGTAGAGTGGACACAACCTACTAATTTTCTTGCCTCGACCTTTCTACTTCCACCTGGGCATTTTGTAAACCATTAAAAGCTTGAGATCGGATTCCATTCAACTCTCTCTGTAGGATTTCTTGAGTACCTTTGTACTCTATGTTAGTCTAGCATTTAGTAGCAAGATCAATGTTGATGGTGTTTTCTACACAGCAACAACTCAGACAAGATACAAGAATCCTATCTCTCTTGAAAGGTAAATCTCTATCAGCAAGCCTCAAGAGATAACCCTAAGGTCTCTAATGTTAGGTCTTGACAATGCATAAACAACTCAGCATGATAAATGTGAAAATGTTGGTAATCACAAAGGGACCTTACTACAAGCAAATACTAAATCTTTAAATTACCAGATCTGGCAATGTAATGATACTTCAATCCTAAACCTGACTAAAATGATAAATAAATAACAAAAGATAAGGGTTTAAGAGAGATTTCTAAGATTAAAACTACCTCTAAGATTAACAATGCAAATGATGAAATACTTGAAATGGACCAATCCCTCATAAACTAATTTCTACTTAACCCAGATGAATTTGCAATCCTGTAGAAATAGTACAATCTTCTAAGGTATTAAATATTTTCATATCATGAACATTCATCCAAGACAACCCCAAGGCAACTGAAATGAATAAACTTTCACAATTGAACTAAGCACAATGAATGTAAGGTTCAGGCTAACTTTGAAAAGCAACTAACAATCAGCTAGCTGCAAAAAGTATGGACCAGGGATTGCTACAAACACTTCAAGCATCAAACCATAAACACCATTGAATCATGTCTAATTCTAAATCTAGCATATATTTAATACTTCCCAAGAAATCTCAAAAATAGAACAAGAACTATGCAAGATAAATCAACGCAAGAGAATTCACCAAAAGTACAATGTCTCCAATTGTATTGAACCACCCAATAATAGCAACAATTCCATTGTTTTGTGTTATAGCACTTGCTAAAAAATGAACTAAATTCTAACTCTTGCTCTACTGCTTAATTCACTCTAGTATCAAAACTATATCTATCTAGCCCTTACAAATGAGGCAGAAATCCATATTAATAGAAAACCCCCCAAGGCATGTCAGCCTAATTAGAATTTACAATAATAATAAATGGCCATAAAACAAGTCAGCCAAGAGGAATTCAAGATAAGATAGAATATGCATTAAATGTATGAAATCCATCCAGGCTGGCCTAGGATTTTCAACATAGCTCAGACCAAGGCATGCAAAATAATAGTGAAGCACAAATTCTGATGTAACCTTGCATTAACTGCTTTCCCCTTTGTCTTTATTTTTCTCCACCCTATCATGCACCATCAAAAGTACCATGTCCAAGTTGAGTGTAGGTGGCAGAGGTAAAACCTTAATTCTCTTCTCAATGGATTTAATATTTTCTCTTCATTGCTCCATCAACTTATCCAACTCAACCCTACTGGTTTTATGTTTATCAATAAATGCAATACAGGTGGCTACATTCTCTAACTGATTTTCAGTAGCTGGATCCTCACTGACTGGAGAATATACATCTCGCCACCATTTTCTCAACTACTCTAAGCTCAAATGCTTTGGTGAAAACTTCCTTCTCCCTGTCATCACCTTAAAGAAAGAAATGCATCTATCACAGATATCAGTTAGGGTATCCTCAATTTGCCTCCTCTGCTTATATATCTTCTTCAAAACCTTTTGTCTTATTTGCAAAGCTTCAAACCATTCCCAAGGTTCTACAACTCTAGAGGAAGGGAGAATTCCATCACTCACCAACTTACCCTCAATGTATTCCATGTTGGTCTTGGTTTTCTACAATAGGAGATCTACATCCTCTTTATCTTGAGCTAATACATCTTTCAACCAATCTATTGCCCTCATTGCATCTCCTCTGGTTGAAAGGATGTCTTTGATAGCATCATCTCCCTTAGTTTGCACTCCTTGTAACTAATTTTTTGTGGCAAGAGTAGTGGCCTTCATTCTTTCCAGCTCAATTTATGGTTTCTTGTGGCAGGAAACTTGCAGTAGAAGATGAGGAGCTAATAGATTGCAAGGGCTTCATCAAGTCCTACAAGTACTTCTTTAATTTATCATTCTCCTTCTTTAGCTCTTGCTTAGTCTGCACTTCTTTCCTCAACCTACCCAATATTACTGTACTAGAGCCTTCATATTCTTCCATATCTTGCTCCATGGAAGTAGGCCCTAATTTGATGGTTTGCACATTGTAATCACTCCTAGTTACATCATCCATATTCTTATCAGGGGCTAGAGTAGCAATGTGGATCACCCAGTTATTTGTTTCATCTCTTTCAATCTTGGAAATGACCTTGGCCACCTTCTTTCCTTTACCCTTTCCTATGTTCGCCAATAGGTCATCCCAATTGGGAGGGGTGTCATCCACAATAATCTATTTTCTCTTTAACTCCCTATCTAACCATCCTAGAACAGTGGGTTCTGACTGTATTTTACTCTGCCTAGCCTCATCTACTTGATCCCTAGGTGCATCCTCATTCAAATTCTATTTCTCAAGAATCTCCTTGGCCTTATCTTCTTTTTCTCCAGTATGCTCTTCTCTATGCATAGGTGATGGAGTCCTAACTAGTATTTCTTCTTTCTGAGAAGGTTGATTCTCTTCACTCATAATAGGTGAGTCCTCATATGTAACCAAGGGAGACTGCAACACCCTCTCCATTTCTTCCTCAACACTAAAGAGCTCTCCCTCTTGAAATTCTTCTCCTATATTTGGGTGATTCCCAGCTTCCTTAGATTCACCTGGTTCCTCATAAGCTTCATGAGAAGAAGGGATATCATCATGTTGTTATGCATGAGGAGTAACCAAAGGAGGATCCTTCTTTGGCACATTGTCCTTAGGAGAAGGAGTTCTTGATTTTCTTGTATATACTTGTGTCCTTTCTCCTGAGCTTTCTACATTTACCATAGGTGGGTTAACTTCTTCTTCAACCTTGGAGCCTACTTTTTCCTTTTGTGACAACCTTACAATTCTCCTTCTCTTGGGCACATAAGCACTAACCTCGGGATCTAGCTTTTCAACTTCATATTTCCCTGGCTTCTTAGCCTTTGGAGTGTGTCCCCTTTTCTTGGCAATAGGTTTTCTTTTCTTTTTTTCTATTTCCCGAGCTTCCTCCACTTGAACATCTTTAATATTGATTTTAAAAGGAGATCTCACCTTACCCTTACCCTTGGGATCCTGTTCAATTGACTCTTCA
This sequence comes from Sequoia sempervirens, assembly GCA_007258455.2. NCBI lineage: Eukaryota > Viridiplantae > Streptophyta > Pinopsida > Cupressales > Cupressaceae > Sequoia > Sequoia sempervirens. The sequence continues at coordinate 382,734,503 of VDFB02271358.1, read as the reverse complement.
GAAGTAGAATGAGACTCTAAGTCTCCCATCATATCATAGGTGCATTGTACACCTTCATTCTCCAATTCCCATATCTTATGCTTCAGCCATAACTTTGTATACTTAATGACTGGACCCATTAACTACCCTAGCTCTATTTTTGCTTCTTCCATCTAATCTATTTCACAAATTGGTCTATCCTTTATTGCTTCATAAGCATGGCCCTGAATCAAATCTCCATCATCTTCAACCTGATCTGGAATTTCCTTAACATTGTAGAATCAGACCGAATCTACTAGAAGCAGGGAAAACTTATTTTTCCTAACCTCATATTCATTACTACAATTAGCCCAATAGTCTTCCAAATCATCCTTGTGGTTATATTCTCTACTGGATTTCTTCTATGATTTGCCAGTTTTGTCAAACCTGGACCTCTTGGAATGGAAGGATAACCCAAGAGTGCTCATCTCCTCTTTTGAAGCTTGGGCTAAGTTAATGGATGGGCATGCTTCTCCAGTGCCTATCCTAAGAGGGAAATCTCCACCAAACCTAGTCTTATGCTTTTCCTTTTTCACAATAACATCAAAGTCACATATTTTCATTGTGACCTCCAGGAGTATGATATGATTAGTGGGATACTTTGGAAGTCGATATGGAGCCTTTTGACAACCATCAATCCTTAGGTATGAGAAGGAGGGAAACTTTATGAACCAAGCCCCATACCTTTTGATTAGCTCCTTGGCCTGGTTTGAAATCCTCACATGCTTTGCACCTTGGAGTAACCTAGTGATGTACATGGTGAATTCATCATTCACCCTTCTGTAGCTTGAGTTACCCAAATGCAACTATAGATAAACCTCATAGATCACATCCTGCTCAAAGATGCCTCTGGTACCTAGCCCCTTATATGGATAGAATCTTGCAAGCGCATAGACCAAGTAGGAAGTCATTGTGAAGGTCTTGGTTTGTAGGAAATTACATAGTTGGTCATGAATCACAACACTTATAACACTTGCCCAATGATAATCAATATTATGCTCCATCCTTGCAATGACTTGGAACATCCAACCCTCAAGCACACCGACACTCTTCAATCCTACCACTCTACTAAGAAGGGTGATAGCATCATAATATTCCTTCTTGAACTTTGCTTTGAATAGTTGTTTGGGCAGCTTGGAATAGTGAGACTTGGGCTTCTCCAACCAAGAATTGATAACTTGCTAAACTTTGATGGTATCCTCCTCATAGAAATTTCTTTCTACGTCAATATTAAAAGCCACTACATGAGACCTGTCAGGCATGTCAAAGGTCTGGGCAATAGATACCAAGTTCAAATTTGCTACAATCCTCCCTTGGGGACCAACTATCCTTTGTGTTCCTCTATCATAGTGCCTAGCACATTCAAGAACCAACTCATAGCATTGCACTATAGAAGGGAATCTAGCTACATGTGCTAATCTTGATTCCAAAGTCCTTCTAGCTAGTAAAGGAAAGTTTTTTGTGGCAATTCTAGCCTTGAACTCCTCATAATCTCATAGCCCAACATTTGTGTAAGTCACTTCTGACCAGATGGAGGTAATCTTGCTCTCCAGGATCTTACTCTTGATGTCCATCTTAATCCTTTCTGCTTCATACATAGAAGACCCCTTTGAACTTGGATCCACCATTCTACCCTTGGTCCCACTTGCCACTGCCTTACTTGACTCAACCTACACTCACAGAGAAACCATAATAAAAATCACATGAAACCAAGGTTAATAAATCAAAAATGATATATTCACCTTAATATAAGTCCTAAGACAAGCAAGGTGCCATTAATTCTCATAAAAATTGATCATATCAAAGTTCGGGTTTCAATTCATCCTATAGAATCCAAGCCAGAGAGGAAATTCAAAAAATTCCAAGCCAGACATATTTTAGCGAAATAAACATGAAAATCATCCATTAGTCATTTAGTAAATTTTCATAAGCGAAGAAACAACGTGATACATCCTCAAACAATTCAAATTGATCATACATTGCATAACTATTAGTTAACACATCATGTTGTCTCTCCATCCCTCATTTTCAACAAGGTTCTGGAGAAATCTGCCAAAAATGGAATTTCACGAAAATGATAATGCCATATGAATTCTGGAAGAACGAAGGGATGAAAGAGAAATTGGGAAAATCCAGAATCGACGAAAATCCATGAAGAAGGAAAGATTCCAGATTTCAACACATTTTGGGAAAATGGAGAGGACAAGGAAAATCGGGGAAATCCGCTAGCGAAGGAAAATCCCGAAACTGAAGGAAAACCTGAATATCAACATTTTCTCATGATCCCACTCAAATTGATTGAATGATCACAAATTTTAGGAATTTGAGCCTACAGCAAGTTTGATCTAAACTTCCTACTGATTTTCTTTGAACTTAAAGCTCCTCTTAAAGCGAATCGAAAGGAGATGGCGATGAGCTAGGCATGAAACCCTAAAGATCCGCCATTGATGCACAAACAAGCTTAGGATTTAGGTTATTCAATTGCTAAGTTTCAAAGGATCGTTATGTCCCAAAAGCAAGCAAGATGAAAATGAAAAACAAGCTCGAAACCCACTTGGGGAATCATCAATCTAATAGCATCAAGCAACCCTAGCTTCAGAATTCTCAAACACATAGAAATTCAAACTCCAAGCATATCTAGGACAAAAAGAATCACTCACATGTTATCAATCAAAAGTAGGGGAATAAGTACATGCCATTGATAAAATGAAAGTCGATTATAGCAATGACAAACAGCAATCCTGAATGCCCGAGCAAGCTTCAACAACTATGACGCCTAGAAAATGACTACCAAATCCCATAATTCGGAGGTTCAACATGCCAAATCTAGCCAAGCACCACCAGATCAAGCACCCCAACTCAATAGAATACAAATGATAAAGCACAATGGCATAAGGTTTTCCAAAAATTGACTAAATACATCCTCTACAAATCATACAAATGACATTAATGTAGCCGATAAGACAACTAAAAACTAGAATCTGGGAACCTGACAGGACAACAGACATTCAAAAAATCTGGCCACCAAGGAATTCCACAAAGGCTAGAAATCTCTGAATCATGGAATAAAGCAAACAGTATCGAACATGGAGAGGATCCAGGGAAATTTGCCAAGAGAGAATTTTTTCGACAGTAGTCAAAACCCAAGGTAAGCTCAAAACTTAATATTTTCATTGATTTTCAATGAATATCATAAAGGGATCACCACAGTAAGAAATATAAACACTTAAGCTCATGCCAAGGCAAGGTAAATCCCTAAAATCAAAGGGCCAAAACAATAGGAGTGGAAGCAAAAGAGGGTCCCTACTTTCAGCGGGGTGTGTGCGTGAAAAATTGCACAACAATCAACACTTAATTTTTCAATTTTAGCATATAGTCAAACCTGCTCACCTTGGGAATCCTTGAGGAATTTATCTACTTCACCTTGTTGGTTTTGTATTTACCTTATGCAGGACATCTCAACATCTCTAGCCTTGATCGTGTTTTGCAACCTACCCACTATCTCTTTTACACTTATTAGCTCTGCTTCACGCTTCTTCAATTTTCTTCCCAACCTCTAGTAATTTGCATATACCAATTGTTGAGTGGCCTTAGCAAAGACCACTTTGTCAAGAGGATGAGTTTCATTAAAATCCAAGCCCATGGTCATGATGTCATAATCCTCCATCTGCATTTTTCCCTTAGGCTTGGACACAAGCGGCTTCATGGTGGTGATCAACAAAGAATTCTGCTCTTCATTAAAAAATGCCTCAATCCTCTTGGTAGTTGGTAACAGAACATTTTTTAATAGCCATTTCTCCTTTATGACTTGTTAGGCTTGCTTGGTTTCATCAAAATGATTTTGGAGACTCTAAGGGGTATCGATGCTTTGTGTTGCAATGGAAGCATCGGGAGGGAGACCCAAAAGGGTGAGAGAAGGAGAAATGTTAGATGTATGAGCATGTAGAGAAGCAAATGGGAGTGTTATCATGGAGAAAGGTGTGATACAAAATTGAGATTGAATAGGGAATTTGGAAATTAGGTGAAAATAGAAATGGTTGGATGGAGATATGTTTTCCTAGAATTGGATGGACTGGAACTGATGGGAAACATGGATGGCTCAACTTTTTTAATGGGAGCCCTTGACAAGGTGATCAATAAATCAACCATGGCCAAAGCGGACACTGATCGTTCAGTGCATGGGGTTGATTTGGAAAGTTCATTAAAAGTGGCAGGGGGTATGGTTACGACTACGAGCTCAGAATCCACATATAGAGGATTCTTTTCTATAGATGGGGGTAGAGGAATAACTAAAGATGTAGAGGTAGGAAAGAGAGAGGGAGTAACACTTGGGCTTCCATGGTCAAAACATTCTATAGAGAAGACTCCACTTCTTCTTCTCCTTGGTCTAATGCATCGAGTGCACCTAGATCTTGGACTGGTCTTCACTTTGGATGACTTGAATTGGTACGTTCTGATCCTTTGGTAGTCAATCCCTCTGAAACTCAACTTTTGGCAACCACAACAGAGCCTCCTGAGGACTGTCAAATCCTCTTTCCCTTACTTCGAGCACTGGTGGAGAACATGTCTTGTGAGTCTCTCTATCTTGAGCTTCTCCTCCTGTCGGATTTAAGAGGTCAAGAAGTATGGTGTAGGATCTACTATTCTAATATCTCATGAGTGGTCTCCAAATTTTTGTTTTTGATGTCGACCTCCTGATCATAAATATCCTTGAACCTTTCAGTATGTGGCTAAAATTCTCTAAATAGGGTATTGAGGAATTTCATCTCTTGTCGGAGCGTCTAGAATTATGCCTTATTTCTTTTTGACCACCCTCTGCACTTCAACTATGTGTTGAGGGATTTACCCATCAAAGGCTTCCTCTGATACTCCACCTATGCTACATATAAATTCAACCATTTTAGTGATTTGAGTGGAATGTGGGCCAAGTCAATATATGTTTCTGGCCTTTCCTAAGTCAGGTTCCTCCTCCTCTGAAAATACTCCTGACTCTCATGTTTTAGAGTGAAGTTCTTTATCAGATTGTAGTCCCATGTGTCACAAATGAGGACCAATCCCAAGGCTGCCAATAGGTTTGTAAGATTTCCCTCTACCTTCTGCTTGCTTAGTGTGACATGACTATTGGAAATTGTGAGGGGGTGTGGGTATATCTTTGTTTTATTCCTTCTTGCTCCATAGGTGTTGTCGGCAAAGGTTGCCTGATGGCATGCCTCCAATACAAAAACTCTATTTGTTACAAATTTGGGGAGTCAAAAGGGCTCCCCGACAAAACTAGGAAACCTGATAAATGTAAAATCCTCTCCTATGAAATAATCCACTAGGGTCAGTAGAGTTTTAAGCCATTGTAAGACCTTAGGAGAGAGAAGGCCCATAGGGCATGGCAACAAATCTTGAAGCACTGGCCTCAAAAAGTGATCTACAAACCAGTAATAATCCCCCATCTTCAAAAGCAAATAATTCAATAGAGAAACTAGTTGATAACAACCTCTAACATCAAACCTAGACATTGGTATACTATTATATAGCAATAGAGTTTTGATGCAAAATTAAGTGGGCTAGGAAAGAAGAATATTTGAATTTAGACTTGGTATCATAGTTTTTCAATTGCTCCAACATAGATCTGTCTATTACATCATTGAAACCATAATATTTCTAGTTCTTCTCCCTTTTGAGTATAAAAGCGAGGCCCATCTAGAAAGGATGGACATTCTCATCATCATCAAGGCTAAAAATCTAAGCCAAAATCAAGAAGATAGACTGCGAGTCTTGAATTTTCTGCATGAAAGAGGAAAATAAATATGACCTCTACAAGCCTTTCCTTTGTTTCTTCCTCATGAAAGCTTCTTTTTTTAATTCTTTCTTCACCAAGGCTCTCCATCTTTTCCTCATCAAAAATCTCAACACCCTAGGTCATAGGGATACACAACATATCATGTATGCCTTCAACATAAATTGTAACTTTGACCATGTTACCCTCAATGGCTCATGTCCTTTTTTTGAATCTTAGGAACATGCATCCACCAGATCTAGGCATGGGTGTATGATATGCAACATGAATTGTGGCAGGCCACAATTCTAGAGTTGAGATGTGAAACCTTTAGGAACCTAATGATCTACCATTCTTTGGAAAGCCCCCTCCCTAAATTTTTTAGGGTTAGTTGACAACCTGGGGTCGAACACATTATCAACATCTTGCACCACCTCTCTTGCAATATGTATGTTTGGTTGCACCTTTTTACAAAATTAAAATGACCACTCCTTAGGTGTTGGGGCATTGGAAAATGAGTTCCTCCCAAAGATATCAACATAACTAGGCCTTTTAGATGAGGTTCTAAATTTTCTACTAGATGTTGATGGCTCTACCATGGCTATGTTAGAAAGTTGTAGAGAGTTTCTTCAATGAAATGACCACTTGGATTTTTCTCTTAGAAAAATCTTCTTTTGGATGCACATATTTCTTTTGCTTGTACATGCAGTTAAGGCTACACCATTACCACTAGCCCATTAAATGTTTCATGTAAGGTGATACATGTGGATTGGAGATCTATATCGCTTGGGAATGCTAAAAATTCCATGAGAATGGAAATATTACACTCTTTTCCACCTATTTCAAAAATAAGCTCATTGCATTGGAAAGCATTCCTTTATCTATGTGAAACATGCTAAAGTAATGCAAGGTACTTTGGAAAATTCATGCTCATTTAATTTGTCAGAACTTAGTGCATTAATCCATGTCCTTTCACATAAGTGGGATGACTGGTGTTGATGATGGAAAAGGACACATGTCAACAATCGATATACAAGAGCATTTACTCCCAACACCTAAATTTATTTCTCAAGACCTTCTACCAGATCCTCTATATGATTTATCTACTTTCATCCACTTGCTTTGGAAATTTTTTGTTGCCACCCAGAAAAAAATAGACTTCTCATTGGTTGGGTTCACTGGCTCATCTTCTCTATATATAGCTATGCCACCTTATTGCAATATTCATTTGAAAAAATACCCTTTAAGTTTAGCAATATTTTATCACTGTCTTGAATTCTGCTACAATCCACTACTTTCTCAAGATGTTGACTAGTCTAAGCACTCCTATTCAACTTCTACCATAGAGGCCACAATACTACTTTGTTGGAGAAATCACCAATGACAGAATTAGATGTCTAGTGAAGAGGTGTGATTGTCTTAGCTTGGAGGTGTTTAGATGGGTAGTCAGCCCAGACTACATTGATGATGAGAACCAGTTGAGGAGCAATGACAATGTACTTTCTCACTTTGACACCTCTCTACTCAACCTAAATGTTTTCAAACCAATGATAATTAAATTGTGCCACCAAATGTTTGACTCTGTGCTAATGGAGGGGCTCCGTGAAATTGTGCAGGTAGCTATCCTTGGCATCAGGATTCTAAGCACCATGGACATTTGTAGGCACATGGATTATGGGATAGATGTACCTTGGTTTCCCTTCCCCACTAACCTCGGCACCATGGACCTTGAGACACATCATTCAATGTCGCAGCTAGTGGCCACCTTCTTGTTGTAGGAGTACGACATGGAGCACATTCTAGGGATTTCCTAGAGACTTTGAGGTTTTGGTGCATCATCATGACAATTAAGCCAGTGGTCTGCATTGTTTGGAACTCACATGTGCTATGTGTTGACCACCCTTTTCCATCATAACAAAGAAGAATAAGAAGAAGAAGAACTAAATAAGAAGAAGACTTGATGATGAGCCACTTCGGCTTTCTGGACAACTGCTAGGGGCTTATCCTTACTGTTTTTGCATGTTGCCTCATTTTTGCTTCCTTTTGCTTCGTAACTCTTTTTGAGTTTGCTTGAGATAGCCTCATATTTAAATCTCAGCCTCAGGCATCCATTACATTGTAATTTTTTTATGAATATAATACAATACCCTATTTTCCACTTCCTCTGTGTTATGCTCATGGATTATTCTAAAATTAAAGCATATTTACAATTTTTTTACATATGGTACAAAATGTGAATTTTTTTAAAGAACTATGTTCTTAATGGAATAATTTTAGATAAATACCATTCACCACTATCTCTAGGGAGTTACCTTCTATATCTTTGAGTTTGTATGCATTATTTTCTTTTCATGTGCTAATTCAGAAGGGCCCCTCCATAGCGCTTCAAATTTTGTATGTTGTCCTGGTTTCATAGCATGCTCATCATACTTTAGTACCAGACTCCCTTATCTGAATTCTAGTTTAGAGCTCTTTTTGTTGAACCATCACTTCACCATTTTTTGGAAACCAATCATGTCTTCATAAGCCTTTTCTGGCCTGAAGCACTTGATTAACCTAATTCAGTTTTTGTTGGTTGACTCTACTAACCCATTTCCTTGAGGGCAGTAGTTTAATGAAGTTTTAAGGTAAATCCCATGTTTGATAGAAAAATATAACATTCTTGATCCTACAAAATCTTAAGAATTATCAGATATGATAGTCTTTGGTGAGCCAAATATGGTTACTGGGTCTTCAAGGAAATTGTCAATCTTACCTTTTGTAGCATTTTTTAGGGCTACAACCTATATCCACCTTGCGAAGTAGTTAGTCATCATAAGGATCCACTTGTGGCCAACAATGGAAATAGGATTTATCATTCTAACATAATCCAAACCCCATTGAGCAAAGGGTTCCTCGATTACAATCAAGCTCAAAGGCAAGGCATAATTCTTTCTTTTTCCAACAAAGAATTGGCACTGAGTACAATTTTGCACTAGATGGTGTGCTTTAGAAAATATAGAGGGACAATAATATCTTGCTCACATTATCTTCAAGGTGGTAGTCTTGGTAGAGAAATGTCCACCTTTAGGACTATTGTGGAATTCATTAAGAACTCTTTCTACCAATGGCTTGTCTAAGCATCAGAGTAGGACACCATCATAATTTCTCTTGAATAATATAACTTAAATTAATACATACCTAGTGCCTTGTATCGGGTAGTATATCCTTTTGTGGGATGAAAGGCTTGTTGGGTAGTGTCCCTTTTGCATATACTATTTTGATCTGCCACCTAGGACTCATCAGACTTGAAGTAGTTTGAGTAGACTTGGTCGGTCTCCTTTTCATCTTCGAAACTTGATTCCTGTGTAATGTATTCGGATAGACCTCTTCCCAAAACCAGCTTGGTTGGTCTAATTTCCACATCATACTCTAGGATCTTGGTGATCAAATTTTCCCTCTTTTTGGTTATCTCACCTTCTCTGATATACTCCCACACATAGGGATGTATGGTGGGAATAGCGATTTTATGGGCTGACACCAAATGTTGAAACTTCTTTAGGATTTTAACAATGATGAAAGAATGATTTTCAACAAAAATATACTTGGCCTCATAACCTTTCAGAGTCCTTAAATTAAAATCAATAGGGTGTTCTCCATTACTTCCCTCGTCCTTATGAATGATTATCAAAGCTATGCTATTTTGGCCGATGTATACATAGAGTAGGAAATATTTAGAAAAGTTCAGGTTGGCCAACACCAAAGCAGTGGATATAGTTATCTTTATCTACTTGAAAGATTCTTTTCCTTTGGGGGTCCATTTAAACATTAGGTTCTTTTTGAGCATCAACATGATAGGTCTCACAATGCCTACAAAGTCTGAAATGAACTTGTTGATGAAGTTAATTTTTCCTAGGAAAGACTATAGTCCTTTCTGGTTTACTGGTAAGGGCAACTCCATTATAGACCTCACCCATTTGGAGTCTATTTCTATTCATTCTTTTGACACTACAAAACTGAGTAGCTTACCTTGGGGCACTTCTGTTGACATTTCTGGATATCTTTCTCAAGATGATTAAAGTGATCATGCTTTGAATTTGAAAAGACCATTACATCATCCATATATATTAAGATAATTAGGTTGATTAATCCTCTTAAAGCAATATCCATTGCTCATTGAAAATTCATGCTAGCATTTGAAAGTCCGAACAACATCTTCACATATGTAAACATTCCCAACTATATGGTAAACATTGTTTTATGTTGGTCACCTTCCTTTATGTATACTTGGTTATATCATGAGAAACCATCAAGCAATGATTTTTTTTCAATCCAGCCATAGTCTGAAGATCCACTCCATTGATGGCAAAGGGTAGTGGTATTTTAGCAAAGCTTTATTTAAATCTCAAAAATCAACACAAAGCTTAATATTGCCATTATTTTTCTGAAACAGTACCAGATTAGACACCTAGGTGGAATGTTTAATCAGATATATGATCTTTGACTTGACCAATTTGATGAGCTCTTGTGCTATCAACACTTGGACCTTTAGATTGACTGGCCTTTGTTTTTGTTAGATGAGCTTTGATCCTTCCACCAAGTCAATGGCATGTTAAATTATGTCTGGGTCATACCCTCTAAGATCATCATAGGTCTAGTCAATAACCTCATCATATTTATAATATAGATCTGTTAATATTTCTTTATCTTTACGTAGAACTTCCCTTTCGACTTTCAACTTCCTGCTACTTCTAACATAAAGCTCTTCATAATCTCTCATGTCTACAATGAATCGCTGCTTACCATTTCTTGTGTCTTCATAGTCAAAGAGATTTTCAATGGAAATTTAAACCTCAAGGAAACTTGTTTCCTTTAAGTTGGATAACTTTTTCTTTGGTAAATTACACTCCTATTTGTTATTAGTCAAAGGCTACTCCTGACTTCTATGTAAAGGTAGTAATTTGAGTATCATCCTCAAATACTTGCCAGCTTTGATCATTGTCAAGGATTTTTGGTCGAATGATGATTTGCACTACATTCTACTTTGTTGTTGAATTAGAAACTGGTTCAAATTGGGAACCAATTGAAGCCATCTGATCAGCGACACTATTTTGAGATCGGGGAATAAATTGTATATTCAAAGCTTCAAATCTCTTGATTAGATCCCATATCTTATTTTTTGTATGACTTCATTTTGGCATTCTTTGTAGCTGCTTACCCATAGACCTAGCTCACAACTAACTAAGAATCTTTGAATGCTTACATTTTCTTTATACCCATTCATTTGGCAAGAGTCAGACCATGGACCAAGGCCTCATATTTTTCATCATTTTTAGAGCATGAGAATTGAAACCGAAAAGCTTTGAGAGTTTTTTATTCTATTGGAGACACTAGTAGGATACCCACTCTAGAACCAACTTTACATTTGGTGCCATTAAAATATAAGGTCAATAGATGATTGTCGCCCAAATCATTATTCTCCTCTTGATCTTTTATCAATTTTAGAAAGACTTGATCATCATTGAAGATCACATAAGTGCCTAGCCCTGTCACATGGAAGTTTTTGAATGGGTTAGAATCAATGAATTGGTTCATCATCACCTCTTCCTCAAGCGTCTGATCACTCATGTCTTCTTCATCTTCCAACATCTCTACACAATATCTCTCTTACTACAAGAATGAGGTATGTTTTGCTTCAAAGCATAGGACTACATTACCTACTATGTGTTCAAAATGGAAAGATTTGGATAGAATCTTTATCTTTGCCCCATGCTCGGTTCTCAATATTAGGTGAGACCAGTCAAGCGCAAGATATCCACCAAGATTTGTGGTGAAATCTCTTGAAAGAAACATTCTAAAGAATAGGGGAATGTCTATCACTACTATCTCTTCTATGATCATTTAGGTTGGACATGAGAAGAGGGTCAGAGACAGATCTTTTATCTGACCAATGGTCGGTACCTTCTTCCCAGCTAGTTGCATGATTCCTTTCTCAAGGGGCTCATATTTAAGTTTCAAGGAATCAACCACTTGCTTTGGAATGACTATTCTACTACCTCCTAAATCAATAATATTATAATGCAAAATCTTATCTCCTAGAATAAGCGTTAAAAATAAAGGCATGGGCTTCGGCTTACTTACCTCTTTCTCTTTTGCATTGTCTAGGTCATTCACAGAAGCCACAAATTTTGGAGCTTGGGGCTCCAATGTGGGTTATTTATCCTTACTTTAATCGCATAGTGGAGTTGCATCTTTCTCTGGTATTTGTTCCTCCTTTAATGCCTCCCAAAGAAATGTATTTTGTTTGGGGATGGATATAACAACCCACAAAGATACATTAGTTAGGGCCTTCTTCAACTATTACACCATGTTAAGCATTCTAATGGTTAGAACCTTGGGCTTGAATGGTGGTATTTGTCTCATCTTTGGAGTAAAGTGATCCATTATGAATGTGATCAACACCTTATCCAACTCCTTTACTAGTAATGACAGAGTCCGTGGCTGTTGAGTAGGTCAGGCCATGGCCTACAATGTCTACTTCTCTTGAAGTGGCGATTACCATGGTTGAGGAAATGGCAGAGCTTGTTGCCAATATTCTCCCGTGAGTCTCCTTTTGGATCTTGTGTTGTATTCTGACTATACTTGTGGAGTATTGGTCATCGAAGCTTCATTCGTAAATACCACATCTTCTTCTTCGATCGATGAAAATAGTGCTTGCTTAGGTGCAATATCTAGCTCTTGCTCCAAGGACATTCCTTACATTTGAGCTCTGAAGCAAGAATTTTCCATTTTAGAAGAACCATATTCATCTATATTCGGAAGCATGCCTTTATTTCTTTATTCAGCTATCTTCTATTGCATATTTTCCCCCAAATTTTTTTAGGGAAAATGACTATCACTACACAGAAAGCACCATATATTCTCATCTTCTGCCAAGTTGTTCTAGCCTAGGATTATCTTTACTATAGTTGTACTTGACTATCTAGAGTAGCATGGTAACTAAAACTATCTAGTTTGCGCACACCATTTGTTGGCCTCCTCCTTTAGAAGGTCATTGGTATGTTTTATGTTGATAGGACGACCTACTTCAACCATAGGCTTGAGTAGTCTACTTTGGGGGTGTTGCTTTCTATCATTTGATAAGAACCAACTCATTAGCAAAATTCCACATGAGAAGTTCTTCATGTCACTAATGTCCGCTACTATAGAGGAATAGTCTAACATGCTAGGATGCATGGTGGGGTACATGTACATTGATTGTGGTGTAGTTGACATCAGTTACATACCAGAAATGCTCAAAGTAGCTTATTCCTAAGGACTAACAGAGAGTTCATTCAACATAGGCATCAAAGGTCATGGAAAAAGTTTCCCATCATTGATAAAATTATTTTCTACACACACATCCAACTCATATGCGTCAGGTAAGATATCGCATCCTATGGAGGTTATCATTACCATGATATCTAAATTGAAATTGTGCATGTAAAACATGAAAACCATTGCAACTGGGGGTCATGTCATCACATGGATCCTTTGAAAGAAGTGTTCAATAACCTCAAAGCAATATTTTCCCCTGCTATGTTATGTACCCTACATACCTCGACTATATCTTGGAGGTGTTCAGAGGGGGTTTTGAAATCTTCTCTAAATTTTTTTTTAATAGCTTTAAGGGTGTTAGTGGGTATGGTTGGCCACACATCTGGGGGTGTAGATGGTTGTAGCTGACTACTACTATCCCAGGTCATGAAATTTCTAGGAGTAGGAGTAGCTAAATGAGCCACAAAGAATAGATTCTTATCTATCAAGTATATAAGTATTCTGATTTGGATAGTTTAGCCTTTGGGTGGAGTAGATAAGGCTTTAGATATTGGGCTCTTACTTTTTTCTCTATTACTCTTGTTAGGTGGTATAGAACCTGTAACTCTTCTTCTCCTAGGTACTGAGGCGGGTAACTGGGAGTATTGGAAATTACCTCTTGAAGATGCTCTCGTTTGAATTCTAGGCATGCAACTTCCAGCTTTTCCTTGGCCTAATTTAAGAAATATTTATGACTTTTAATCAGGCATTTACAGAACTTCATGTCCTACTAGGCATGCTAGAAAAAGAACTATTGATTATTAAAGTTTGCGCTTCTTCGACAGCCTTATGAGAAATTCAATGAGTGTGGGGCTAAATTGTGTCTCACTAAATGCCTCCAATATTTTTATAGAAATTTGGCTATTCTCTAATTGTTTCAAAAAAGGGTAGAATGAAATGTAAATATAAAACCAAAAAAATGGTGATGCGCCAAATATTTTACAACATTTCAAACCCAATCTTTCCTATGAGTGATATATTAGACACAAAATTTCACAACCCTTCATTGTTGGGAAGAGAATGAACAACAAAGGTTAACTATAAGCAGAATGCAGTTTTTCAAATCTCCACACAAGCAGTGTTTATTAAGGTTCGATCATAAATAAAGGTTTCCAAGATTAACATAAAAATATTCAGAAATTGCATAAACTCTCTCTCTCTCTCTCTTCATATAATATAATACAACAAAATAACAACCCTTTAGAAAAATAGAGAAGTTCATAGACATAACATAATTTTCACAAGCTATTATCCTACCATATAGTCTACAACATGTAAATCAACAACTCAATCAATTTGAATTCAACTTAACACATTATTTTATCCTAAACAAAAACATAAAGAAGGAAACTAGATAAAGGCCATAACAAGAATAGTCTCAAATATTTCTTCCAAAATTTTGTGCTTGAATATTAAATGAACTTTAAAAAAAAGTTCATATGCCAATTCGATAATAGTTTGAGCATAAATAACATAAAATTTCAGAGAAAAGCGGTTTTGTGCTAATTATACTTCTAAAAGTAGTTCTATAACTTTAGAAAATAAAGAAATTTTTCCTAAGACCAGGAAACTAAAACTTGGAACTTAGAACCCTTTTCTTCCATCACCGCCTCTCATTATAGCTACAAAAGGAGAGAACCACCACCACATTTAGAAAATAATTGTTGCGAGATGTTAGCATTTGATATCTCATGATTTGATGTAGATCTTTAATTAGGTTATGATGATCTTTTCTCATCAATTTTCAACTACCGCATTAATGCTCTTTAGATATTTAGCAAATATTGTTATTTTAAAATGATCAAATCCTAGAAAAAGCCTAGAAAAAGTCTAGTTGATCAATCATGTAGCCCAACAACACCGACTTCAAACTTCTATCTAGAAAACAAACAGAATACAATAGGCTTTGACAAACTCCCAAAGGAGATCTCTTCATAAAAACAAAAACTCCCCACAGCAAAGAGTTTATGTGGCAAGTGGGCGGGGATTCTCAGATTTGTGAAAAGTGCTTTTGAGAAAACTCCTTGCCAAGCTGACACATGTCCTGAATCTCTCCTAAAAGGAAGGTGATAAATGAAAGCCATGTAGTCACCACCTACAACATTACACATTTTTCCAAACAACTTTACTTAAGCATAGACACATCAAAATTAAAAAATAAAATGAAATCCGAAGATCAAGAATGACTAAGGCAAAAACATTTCACATGAACCATAACCAAAATTCACCCCAATTCCACTAATCAAACACATTAAACAAAACAAACACACAAATAAACAATGCAACCATGAAATCATCTTATATTATCAATTCAACTATTAAATGATTATGAAGAAAATCAGCATGTATTAACTAACAAAAAAGAGATAATCTAATTCAATTTATTTAATCAAATCCTTCAATTATCTAATATAAGTACATCAATATTCCCTATTAAATTAATTCCCAATTTACACATCTACATAATCATTTAATAATAAAGGAATAAATATTATTTTACTCCAACCATACTATATACACATGTATATGTATACACATATTTCTATATATATACATATACACATATATATATATATATATATACATATATATTTATAATATTGACAGAATGTTGTTTACATTGTAATGCAATATATCAAATTAAAGTGTGGAAATATTTATTTATAAATATATACATACATATATAAACATACATACACACACAAAACAAATAGCCATCGAATGCATATAAACTGAATTTCAAACATACAAAACTTTCATCAAATACTAAGAGTATGCATTGAATGCAATTCATAAAACATACACATTGCAACATAAGGCGTTGAATGCTAGATATAAAGCATGTACAACACATTCCAACAAAAGTCTATTCACTAGTTACTCAATATAATGTGCAACAATGTAATACACAAGCAATTAAAGATACAGGCGACCACCCAAATATTCATGCAAGTGGTTGAATCATGGGGGAGAGAAAGGCGTAACATACAACATTAAATACCAAGCATAAAGCACTATTTCAAATGTTCATTGTTTAATATTAAACAGAGCAAATACACAGTCTAAATCCTAAATTGCTATAGGAAGTTAATACGCTAAGAAAAAATCTCACTCCACAGTATTTGACATATACAATACATGTAATCAATCGACACAAATATTATTGAAAATGTCTAGTATGGAAGGGATGACATAAGAAGAGAAGGGCACACAACTAGCCTATAAGCTGATAATATATCATATTCAACAAAATGAGGTGTGATAAAAGTATCAAATGCAAGGGGTTTAAGATTACAAATCATAATATGAGATAACAATACATGAGAATATCTATTGGTTGAAATAAAATAAATAGCATTGATTAAGACACAGACCAACTCCCTAATTACCACAACAACAATATACAGTGGACTAAAGGGCTAATAAAATTTCAAGTAAATGAAAATAGTTGGAAAAGACGTTATCAGGTAGAATTCATGGATTACAGAATATGGAAAAAAATGGACTTGTTGAGAGACTCAAGAAATTTCCAAACAAATGCATATTTTATATTTTTCTCTACAGAAATAAAATAGATAATTGCATGTTTCCAAGCAACATCAATAAATCTAGCATTTGTTTCCAACATGAAGAGAAGAGAGAAAGAGACCAATTACATTAATCCAAGAAACAAAACTCAATAATAATGAAAATCTCACAAAAATTTAATTATTTACAAAAGGAAGACTATCTAATTTTTGAAATCCAAAAATCTAATAAAATCTCAAAAATCCCCAATAAAACATCAAGTTTCTTTTTGACAATCAGTTTGAAGTTATGCATGTGCTCCATAAAAATCCTTTCTATCTTTTATATTTTTTTTACTATTTATCCATTATCACATTTCATTATAATTCGATTATTATTTTATTTAATATTACATTACACTTTTAAATTTATTATAAACCATAATCATTAATAAATATATTTATATCTATTTATCAAAATAATTTTACTTAATAATTTATTTTAATGCATTAATTAATGAAAACAACATTTATCAACAAATTTAAATTAAACAAACCAAATATCGACAAAAACTACCTAAACCCTAACCAAGGTCAAAAATCAAGACCAATTAACCACAAACAACTGACAACAGTGATGAGGCAAAGGACTAGATACTCATCCTCTTCAAGGAAGATGGCTAGGATAGGGGACCATGTATTATCTCTCATCAACTATTCCATTGGGTTTAAGGCATGCTCAGACTTGTCAATTAGGGTGGAGTCGATGCCAAGTACTTGCAACCTGTAGCACAAAAAATGGTTGAGCATATATGTAATCATACAATCAAACACATCATGAAAGGTAATTGCAACATAGCAAGGTACTCACAAGTGAGTAATGGGACATTGTCCCTTTCACCCAAACACATCAAACAAGTAACCACATCAACTCATAACAATCAGTTACATAATGAACAAGATAAGAACAATCACATAATGCTCATAATAAGATTAATCCACATAATCAAATAAGTCCATATAGTAGTCATAACATAAGAATAAAACACCAGTAATAGAAGTGTCACCAAATTATCATCAAAATATCATCATACTAGTAACTCTAACATCAAATAAAGTATCATAATATCTGATCCTAAACAGATCAACTATGAGTCTAACAAAGAACATTGTGAGGGGCATTGCATCCTCCCCTAGAATCAGGCTTACTCCTAGAAGCTTGCAAACAAGAAAGGGTATAAATCTCACATATAGGAAGCATTCTCCCAAGTAGCTAAAATCTCATCATTAGGATCCCACTAGACCCTCACCTACTCAACATCTTGACCCCTAAGGGTGAGTATCCTATGTTGAAGAATTCCCATGTGCTTTAGAGCTAGTTGACCATCCTCTACTTGTAAAGCATTCCATTCAAGAACATGACAAATATCTAGATAATATGGCCTAAGAACATAAACATGAAATACATCATGAATACATGATAGACTGGGCAGCAAAGTGAGATAGTACACAAAAAAACCAATCCTCTACAAGACCTAAAATGGCCCAAAAAAATGGGTTGCGGGCTTAGAGCCTTTTCCATAGTAGATCAGACTCTTTTGTAGATGCCCCTACAAGAATACCTGATCAGCTACAAAAAATTGATGATCAACCCTATTTGCATCTACAAACTTCCTAAGGATAGTATGATCATTAATGAAAACCTTGCGACTCTCCCCTAACTCAAAATCATTAACCATCACAACAAACAACTGGCAACCCTAACACATACATCTCCTTAACTACATAGCAGAAATCATATTCAAGGAGATGGGCCTCTAAATTCACACTACCTCTACCTCCTTGCTTGAATGATCCAAACACCACATTGACTTATGCTAGCAATCTATCACTACTCAATGAGCATCTAACCAATCCATACCCAACACTATGTCATAGAATTCTAGTGGTATGATGCAAAGATCTACCATGGTAAAGAGAGATCCAATCCTCAATCTACATCCATACACAAGGGATTCTACTGCTATTCTAGCTCCAGAGGAAAATTTGACCTGCTGCTTAACATCTTGCTTCACTATCACTAGTCCACATTGCTCCACTAAAGAAGGGGAAATAAATGAATTAGAAGAACCAAAGTCAAAAGGATAGAAATACTAATACCCTGCAACACACCTATAGCCTCCACAATTGTGCCCTGATGTTTTGTCTAATGGTTATCAACCACTACAAGCACTTTATGAGACTTTCCTGCATCACCCATTGTCAACTCTAAGGTTGTTTTCCTTTGACTAAATCTTGATGTGCTCTTCTGAGGACACTAACTAGCTATATGGAATTGTTGGTTGCAAGAACAACATCCTATACCACTGCCATACCCCCTACCACATGAGGGTGCACTGGACTGCTAGAAGCTACCTCTATAGACTATAAACTATGTTCTTTGAGCTTGATAGTTGGGACAATAATTCTTCACTCATTTCCAATTTTGGTTTTTCCTATACTAAGAACCACCACCTTGCTAAGACTGAGAGTTATCAAGTTTTGATTGGGAATGTTATTGCCACTACTACTGTTGTCCACCCTTAGCGAGTGCTTGATGGCTCCTAGAGGAACTTGCTTCTTGAAACTCGCCACTTTGAGACTCAAAGCCTTTTGGAGGCACACTACCAATCTACACACATGTATGACCTCCTAGCGTTATGGCTAGATTTTCCTCCACAAACAAGCCTTATGTACTACCACCTCCATGGTCTTCAGCTCAAAGACACAAACTCTTCCACTAATATGGGCATTCAAACCCCTAATGAAATTCTAAACCAACATGGCCTCATCATCACCAATACTTACATACTTCTTAACCTCATAAAACCTATGCTCATACTGCTCCATAGACATAGCCATCTACCTAAACTCATGAAACTCATCAACATGACACTACCTCCAGTGATCTAACAAAAAGCTAGCTTTGAACCTTTCCAGAAACATCTCCCAAGAAACTGAACTAGTATCCAAATGTAATTTTATTTCCTCTAACCACCACAACATAGAACCAAAACCCCTAAGGTGCATGATGGCACATCTCACCTTGGTGTTACTAACATACAAGTGCATGGAAAAACACCTATCCAAATCTATCAACCAAGTCTCTACCTCCAAGCCACCATGAGAACCATCGAAATTAGGATGATGCTCCCTCAAGAGATCCCTCATATGACCTACTAAAATAAATTCCTTCTCTACTATAACATCTCTCCTCCTATGATACCTTTCTCTTTCCCTAACCACCTACTAATTACCCTCCTATCTAGGGCCTAGGTAGGAAAGGACCTCCTCAATCATATGATGAAACTAAGCTCCCTCTACATCCAACTGACCCAGAGTCTAACCTCCACTATCATCATCATTCTAAGAGCCATGTTGTTCCTCATGATCACTCTCATGGGAACCTTGAGAAGGGGTATTCTGGTTGTTAGCCCGATGACCACCACCACGATCCTAACCTTGACCTCGACCTCAACCTTGACCTCCACCTATAGGAATCTTCCTGCACAACACCACCAAAGGAAAATTTTCATATTATTATGCAAGGATGATAGAAGGGGAAAAATTAAGCTCAACAGTTTAAGCACTAGGACAACATAATGGGCTCATATGAAACAAGAGTACCTAGTGTTAAAACTTGGGCTTTGATACTAGGTGTAATTCCTTGCCAAGGAACCCTAGAGGAGGACACAACTATAGCACATTAATGTAACAATTTTTTTTAAATGAAATAATAGTGGACTGTATCACATAACATAACTTAAAATCTAATCCTACGTCCTCTAGGGTTCCATGACTATGCTACTAACATATCTATTATTCAAGAGATAGAATTATTCCATTAATCATGATTTATCTAGCAATCAAGTGGAAATTTTAATCCACCACATTAAATGATTCTATAATATACATTTCCATAACATGTCATCCATGAAACAACATGAGATTACATGAGATTACATCCAATATCTATTACATCGCTACAAGGTATACAATAATGCTTTCTTGAACACAACTGGGAAGAATAAATTAGATTACAATAAATGATACAATTGATATACAAGTCCAATACATATGCATAAAAGACTATCTTCTCAAACTGGAACATGAAATGGAATCTACTACACAAGGTACAACCTCCACACACATGAGCAAGCAACAAGGAAACCTAATGGAGGAAATATCACCAATGTCCCAACAATGTGGAACCCTAAGGTCCAGCCCCCATGCTAGGAGATAACATAAGGTCCCACTACAAATAAACAGTCGAGAAGAGAGTAGGCTAACATAAACAAGGCACTACATGGCTCCAACACAACACTCTAACAACATTAACATCACATACCCACAGACATCACTTCTAGAGGGATTCATACAATAGAAGGAGAACAAATAGGAAATTCTAGACTATAATAGGGAAGAGTTTCATCACATGGTCCTGACATGGGTTGTCTTGGAAGTCTCTCACTAGACCCCGACCCCCATCTATGGTTGTCTTGGTAAACCTCTCATTAGGTCCTAGCCCCATAGGGTGACACATGTAGAACCAACAATCCTTTTGTGAGGACAAGGAAGTTGATCTTGCCAACCAAGACTTCTCAACTCATCCTTAGCCTAAACGAGCACTACGGGCTTGGGTAAAACATTCATTATCTTGTTTAATGTTAAAAATACTCATCCACCTAATTCATTTTAGGTTATCAATGGATTAAGAAACTCTCCAATGGGTTGTCCTAGTCACCATTTCGAGTTATAGCCCCTATTGAGAGCCACTCCCCCTACTTGCAACTAGTAAGCCCTACAAGACAAGCAAGGCATTAACATCTTGCACACTTAACCTAATCACATGAGTCCCACACACAAAGCAAGGCATTGACCCTCTTTCCTAGATAACACAATCACAAGAATGTAGAATTAGTGCAAGGCATTGACCCTGTTGCACACCACTCAAAACATTACCAACCACTTTCAAGAAAAAATAGTCATAGAACCATACATGTAAAATTACTCCCTCCTAAACCTCTGGAATCCAACCTTAATTCACTTTGCATAAAAGACTCCCATTATTGAAAAATAACCAAAATTCGCCCCAAATCCACTAATCAAACACATTAATAAAAAAAAACAAACAAATAAACAATGCAACCATGAAATCATCTTATATTATCAACTCAACTACTAAATGATTATGAAGAAAATCAACATGTATTAACTAACAGAAAAGAGAGAATCTAATTTAATTTATTTAATCAAATCCTTCAATTATCTAATATAAGTAAATCGATATTCCCCGTTAAATTATTTCCCAATTTAAACATCTACATAATCATTTAATCATAAAGACAAAAATATTCTTTTACTCCAACCATACTATATACACATGTGTATATATATAAATAAATATATAGATATTTTTGTATATATATATATATGTTTATAATATTGACAAAATGGTACTTACATTGTAGTGCATTATATCAATTTAAAGTGTGGCAATAGTTATATATATAAATATATACATACATATATAAACATATATATATATATGTATATATATATCTGTGTGTGTGTGTATTGAATTGAATGCTAAAAGAAAAGAAATAACCATTAAATGCATATAAATTGAATTTCAAACATACAACAGTTTCATCAAATGCCAAGCTTATAATATGTCCATTGATTATCAAATACTAAGAGTGTTCATTGAATGAAATTCATAAAACATACACATTACAACATAAGGCATGAAATTCCAGATATAAAGCATGTCAGGTGCACTCCAACATAAGTATATTCACCAATTACTAAACATAATGTGCAACAATGTAATATACAGGCAATTAAAGATACAAGCGACCACCCAAATATGCATGAAAGCAGTTAAATATGCATGCAAGCAGTTGTAATAAATGAACACAAACAGTAATGAAATTGTCTAGTATTGTAGGGATATCATAAGAAGAGAAGGGTGCACAATTGGTCTATAAGCCAACAATATAGCATATTCAATAGAATGAGGCGTGATAGAAGTATCGAATGTAAGTGGTTTAATATTGTAGATCAAAATATGAGATCGTAATAAATGATAATATTTATCAGTTGAAATAAAATTAATAGCATTGATTAACACACATACCAACTCCCTAATCACCACAACAACAATACACTATGAATTAAAGGTCTAATGAACTTTCAAGAAAATGAAAATTGTTGGAAAAAGACAATATTAGGTAGAATGCATTGATTACAAAATATGGAAAAAATGGACTTGTTGAGAGATTGACGAAATTTCCAAGCAAATGAATATTTTATGATGCAGGGGCATCCAGTGGTGTAAGAGCAATCCTGCATCAACCAAAAAAGGAGTTTCATTTCATGTCGGTAGTTTCTTAGATGTTTTTGCATTTTTGGATACCCTTTTCATCATAATGTAATTCCCAACTTATGGTTTTTCTTTTCTATTCTTGGGTTGAAAGATATTGCAGTTTTAGTCTCCAAGAATTGCACCTGAAAACCTTCTAGGTCAGATTTGAGGCACTAAACGGTCCTAAAACAGCCTTGAAACTTTCCAAAATCGGGATAGCTGATTTAAAGCACATTCCTGACTCTAAGAATCTTTCCAATGGTTGAAATAGTTGAAAAAAATGGAGTCTCAGATCAAAGCTTATGGCTCCCAGAAGTTGGCGCACTTTCTAAAAGATACAAATTTTTTAATATACTTTTGAAATTTGAATTTCAAGTTGTAATTTTCAGCACCATACCACCAAAAAATAAAATTTGAATCTTGTTTTTCTCCCAAACTAAAAAGGGAGCTCTATTTATGGGTGGGTTTCTAATATTTGTGTAGCTTTTTGGGGACAAGTTTGCATACTATGAAAAGAGGTTTTTCTGTAATTCTGAAATTTGCATATTTCTAGGACTTGAGGATATTAGATCTTCTGCATGTAAGAAGATCATTTTTTGAATAATGAATAACATTCTCTATTTGGTGTGTTAATTTTCTATGTCTTGGGTTGCACCCTCGTCAGGTGGTATCAGAGCGAGGTTTTCTTGAGCGTGTGAACGGATAGCCGATCATGAGGAAATTCACACCAAGACTGTGGTTGTGGGTTGAGGTCAAGAAAGATGCCTCCAAGAGTGATTCTTGGTAGGCATGGTGGTACCAAAGATGGTCAAGGTAGTAGAATTGTTGGTGGAAGAGATCCACTAGTGGTCAAGGGTTTCAACGCCCTCTAGAGACAAATTGATGCATTGCAGGAGCAGATGAGAAGAGGGTTAAACCCGAGAAGGAGAGAAGAAAGTGAGGATGAAGAAGAGGACGAAGATTCAGATGTAGAAGAGGAAGAAGAAGCAATTGATCAAAACCAAATGTGGTTGATAAGGGCCATTTTGAAGATTGGGAAAAGACCTAGAGCAGAAGTCACTAGTTATTTCAGAAGTCTAAACCTAGAAGAGTTAATCATCTGGATCAATAAGTTGGAAGAATATTTTGAGTATGAGGAGATAAATGACCTAGATCAGGTCAAGTTTGCAAAAACAAAGCTGAAGGCCCATGCTAGTATTTGGTGGAAAGAGGTCCAGTTGGAGAGAAACCGAAGAGGAAAAGGAAAGATCACTAGATGGGATCGCATGGTGGAGAAACTAAAAAAGTAGTTCATACTAGTGGACTACGAGCTAGATCTACTGAAGAAATTGCAAGGGTTGAAGCAAAGAAGCAAATATATGAAACAATACACTAAAAATTTTCACAAGATGATCATCAAAATGAGTCATACAGAGGGCAACAAGGAGAAAGTAGCTCGCTATCTTAATGGGTTATGGTCGAGCATTTAGGAAGAGCTAAGCATGATCAGAATGACCACCATTAAAGATGCATTCTAGTTTGCTCTAAAATTTCAAGAGAAGCTAAAAAAAATATTTGATAGAAAGCAAAAAGGACAAGGAGGTCAGAGTGGAAAAGGCAGTGGAAGATCTTCTAGAAGCTGAAATGATGATGAGAAGAAAAATGAAGATGTGGGTACCAGTCAAAATTAGAAGAATGATAACTTCTATTGCCCTTGTGATCAAAATAGTGGTGATCAAAGAGGTAGAGGATGAGGGAGATCTGGACAAGGATCTAGAAGAGGTGGTTTCAGACGAACATGTTTCCAGTGTTGGTGCAAGAGCACCTAGTCTCCTAGTTGCAAAATTTCACTTTTTGACGGTTGATAGGTGGTGAATGGGTTATATAAATATTTTTTAGGTTTATTTATGCTAAATAAGGTCAATTAAGACCATTTAAGGTGTATTAGGTTGATTTATTTTGAGTCTTGGTAGTCAAAAGTGCAATAATGCATTCTTGCTACAAAATTGTTAACATTTGAATTTGTAGCCTTTTGAAGGAAAATCCTTGAATTTGGGTGTAAATGTGCAAGAATGAGGTCTAATATGTTGTAATAGAGTGAATTAGAGGTGTTAGAGTGATTTAGGAGTTTTTGGGTGTCAAAATTAAAAAGTTGCAAAGTTTATGTAATATTGTCATATGCAATTTGTCTTAAAATGCAACTTAATGAAGATTAGAAGGTCTTAATGATTAAAAATCAGTTATAGGTGTTGGAAGAAGTTGGAACGAAACGAAAAAATGTATAATAACCTTCAATGGCTTGAAAGAGGAGTTGGTTGGAGATTGGTGAGCCTTTTTTGATCAATAAAAACACTATTTTTCAGAAAATTACTGTTTTTTCTCTACTTTTGTCATTGTATGGATCTGTACGGACTCCAAATGCTCTAATTTTTTTTTGTAAGTTGTAGGCCTATGAATTAGCTTTAATTTTCTTTAAATATGAGGGTCTAACTCCTTGTTTTGTGAAAGTTATTCAATTTTTATTGCTGCTACCTATTTTTTTTCCAGATTTGTGGGTTGAGGGTCTTCAAAAAATGATAAAATGACCCATTCCACTTTTTGTGTTTACTGTATCTTGTGAAATGGGTTTTATAACATGTAACTTAGATGTTTAACATGTTTAATATGCTGTGAGATTGAATTGGCAGTGAATGGGTGGAGCCCTAGGACTGGAAAATGTGTGTTTCCTCTTGGAAAAGGGTGGTTCAAACCTATGAAATGATGAAAAAATGATTCCAAAGGCCAAGTGAGTGTTTTTTGAGCATGGAGGGACAATATTTGATGTGTCTGAGCAGTTGGTTTGGATGGAAGTGACTAGGAGTGTGAACTTTTAATAAGGGTACCCTAAAACCCTTGGTTTCTACATGTTTTTTGGAGGGTTTGAGTTTAAGAGTGTATAAAAACAAATGAGGACTTAAGACCTAGGAAATATGTGGTTTTTTTATCATTTCTCAAGACTTTTTTTTGTTTTGGTGGTCTGGTGATAAGATTAAAGAGGGGTCTCTTTGTAAAAATGGCCTAATTAGAGGCCTAAAACTATGAAATTCTTGATTTTGAAATCTTTGATTCAAAAGAGTAATATCTAAGTTTTTGATATGATGAATGAATCTAAAATGGGTGCTTGATTCTATCTTTTATTTCTTTGGTGTTTTGGAAGGATTTCGTCTAAAGACTAAAAAATCAGTTTTCTTGTACTACAAGGAATACTAGTGGTAGAAGGTGAGTTTTGAAGGTTGTGAAGAATCTAACTTTGAGATTGCTTTTAAATGGATAAATTTTCATCATTGGAATGTTTAGAAACTTTTTTAGGGCCTTGGTGGAGGGTTGGTGTTGTTTTTCAAATTTGAATGGTTGAGACCCTTGAGGGTGAGTTGATGTTTGGAAAATTGAAGGTGTTTTCAAGAAGGGTTCATTGTTTCTTATATTGACATTAGTTTGTTGAGAGTTATTATCCACCTAGGCTCTGCATCAAGTCTGGTGAAGGAAATTGAGGCTATGAATGTTTGCAACATCAAGGAAGGGTGGGAAAAAGGCTGGAAAGTCATGGAAGGTTTGTACATGCAGATGAGGAGGCTCAATCTGAACATTCAAATGATGCTGAAAGGGGAGAAACCCTTGTGATTAGAAGAGCACTGGTGACTAAAGAGAAGGAACCCAAATAGAGGAAGAATTTGTTCCGCACAAGGTGCAAATGTGAAGGAAAATGTTGTAATGTCATCATTAATAGTGGGAGAACCAATAATCTGGTGTCAGAGGAGATGGTTACAAAGTTGAAGCTGAAGAGGAAAAGGCATCCACATCTGTATCAAATTGTCTACTTGCAAAAGGACCACAAAGTTCTAGTCAATGAGTAGTGCCTGGTGAAATTCAAGATTGAGAGCTACCATGATGAGGTACTCTGTGATATCATCCCCATGGATGCATGTCACATGTTGTTGGGGAGACCATGGTAGTCAATATTCGAGCTATACATGATGGCCATGCAAACACTTATTCCTTGACAAAGGATAGGGTTCATCATAAGTTGAAAACCCTAAAGGAGGCCAAAGAAAAGGTATGCAGTAGTGCTAGAATCTGTTATGCTAATGGAAGAAAAATTTTAGAAGGTATGAAGCATGAGCATGTGTGCTATGCATTAATTCCTAGAGTGGGTAAGGAGGATAGTGAGAAGGTGCCAGTAGAAGTTTCTGGGTTGTTGGATGAGTTTTAGGATATTGTTTCTGATAACGTCCCTGAGGGTTTACCACCAGTGAGGAAGATCAGTCATCATATTGACTTGATCCTTGGAGCCAATTTTCCAAATAAGGTAGCTCATAGAATGACTCCAGTAGAAAATAAGGAGTTAAACAGACAAGTCCAGAAGTTGTTTAGAAAGGGTTTGATCCAAGAGAGCCTGAGCCCATGTGCAGTACTTGTAGTACTAGAACCAAAGAAGGATGGGGAGTGGAGGATGTGTATAGAATCTTAGGCCATAAACAAGATAACAATTAAGTACAAATATCCTCTATCAAGGATGGATGACCTGATGGATTGTCTGAGTGGAGCTCAATACTTCACAAAGATTGATTTGAAGAGTGGTTATCCCTAGATCCGGATTTGAGAGGGAGATTAATGGAAGACTGCATTCAAGACTAAAGAGGGCATGTACGAGTGGTTATTCATTCCTCTTGGGCTAACCAATGCACCGAGCACATTCGTACAACTCATGAACGAGGTACTAAAAGAGTTTCTCGAAAGTTTTGTTATTGTGTATTTAGATGATATTTTCATTTTTAGTAGGACTCTGGATGAGTATTTGATCCATATTCAAAGAGCCTTTGAGAAGTTAAGAGATGAGAAATTTTTGATTAATTTGAAGAAGTGTAGTTTTGTGAAGAAGGAGCTAGTGTACTTAGGGTTTGTTGTCTCGAAAGAAGGTCTCAAGATGGACCTAGAGAAGGTGAAGGCTATTCTAGAATGGCCTACCCCAAGAACTACTACTAAGGTGAGATCTTTCCATGGTTTGGCTAGTTTTTACAAAAACTTCATTAGAGACTTCAGTAATATTTGTGCACCCCTGACTGAAACAATGAGAGGGGATAGAAAAGAGTTCAAGTAGAGCACTGGAGCAGTGAAAAGTTTCAAACTGTTGAAATAGAAGGTGATAGAGCAACCTGTTGTGCAATTTTGTACACACACCCCACTTAGAGTAGGGACCCTCTTTTCAGGATGCTTTTGACCTTTGGTTTTATTGGACTTGTCTTTTCGAGGTCTTGAGATGTTGGTCTTGTTGGCTTTGGTCTTACCTTGAGGCTTGAATTGTTTAAAATTGGATTTTAATGAAAATCCAGGTTTTGACCTGAATTCGGGATTTTCTAGCTCAGGCGGATTTTCCTGGGTCCTGGTTTGTTGTTTGTTTATGGCTTAATTTTTCGAATTCAGGTTTCTGCTTGACTCTGGGATTTTCTGGTTTTGGAGGATTTTTCCTGGACTGCATTAAAATCCCAAACTTCGTTAAAATCCTAGTTTCTGCCATATCCGAGGAATTCATATTCATCCGGATTTTCTGTCTAGCTTGGTTTTTTTAAAAATTCCGTCCTGGGCTCGGGTTTCTGGATTTCTTTGACGTGTCTTGTCATTCATTAATGCTCGAGGTACCTTTGCTCAGACACAAATGTGTGGGGATTTAAAGCCTTTTGGGCATCATTTTGATCTCATTATTCACTTGCTTGTTGCCTTGGCATTTGAGAGTCTTCATTTGAGGTCCTGATTGCTAATTCGAGCTGCTACTTACGGATTGGTTGAGCGCTAATCAGAGTTTTCATTACTGGGGCATACAGTTTTATGGTTGCTTCTTCGAGTCTGAATTTTGTCCAGGTCATTCCATGGTAAGTTATTTCTGACCTCTTCTTTTTGTTTGCACCATGATTGGATCTTTCGATGTCGATTGGTAATTCCTTAGGTCAACCCTTACTTGTTTTATAGTTATGTATTTGTCAAATTAGGGTTTGACCCATCTTTTCACGAATCTTCATCACCCACACTATGCACACCTTTGTTTACCCAATGAATGTCGGATAGGTCAGTGTTGATGGGTGTTTAGGGTAGGATTTTTCTCCTAAGTGTGTAATTCGTTATATCTGGCAAGGCTGGGGTTTTGGGTGTTTTGCTCGAAACTGCTAAGAACGGTTAATCCGTCATGATTTTCTTATCTGACATTTAGACTGAACCTATCCCTACCTTGAGAAGCCTCGGAGTGCTTTAGATTGATCTTTGAGGATAGTATTTCAAACCCTGAGCTTACACTGATTTCCATGGTGGAGGTTTGGTTGTCAAAATTAGGGCATCATTATTTCTCCATGAAGATTAGTCATTTGAGAACTTTGGGAATTTGAATCCATGTGCATTTGAAATTTTGCTTATTGGCGTTGATTTTGGGACCATTAGAATCCAAATAGGGAGGTTTGAAGCAATCATCTAATCCACTATTCGTACGGTAGTAATCGTCGGGTTTCTGAGGTGTCCACGGAATCTCTACGCACCTGAATTTTCCCAATATCTGTCAAGTCCGCGGAGTATAGAAAATTCTAGAATATTTGAACTGTCTGCGAAAATCTATCCCATCTAGGATTTTCTGGTTTCCAACCTGGTTTCATTCCTTTTATTTTTTCAAAATTAAGGGTAATGGGGTAAAGTGCTAAATGATGATTTCTTGTTGCTAATGGATGGATTTCATAATAATTACATAACTTTTGTCCATACTAACGATCTATTTGACGAGTGTTATCCTGGCAGCAGGAGTCCGTCTGGGTCAGATTTCTCTGAATTCTGCCCTAACCGAATTTTCTTGGTTTACCTTATTTTCCTGGATTGCTTTATTTTTCTGGATTTTCAATGATTGACAATTTGTGATGGATCTTAATTGCTTTATGCGATTTTATGCTAACCCTTTGATTGGAATATGTATGATAATTGGGTGCTCACGACGTTCTTTTGTTAATACAAGCTAAATCAAGTAGGGCTGCTGCAGGAAAGTCCAAAGGTGATACAGAGGGATCTTCCATCATAGAGGTAGAAAATTTGAGATTGGATACTAAGAGTCAGCTGTCCGACAACAAGATATCTTTTGTGTGGTCTGAGGTCTCAGACACTAATGTTGGGGCATGGCGATACGAGGAATTCAAAGAAAGAATAGCTCAGAAGGATCTGTCGGTCCTGAGACAAGGGATGATGAAGTTCGAACTAGTTCATGTGGCAAGGTTCCCTCCTGCAATCCAGTGCTATGAGTTAATACTAGAGTGTGCCCGATAGTATGACTTCAACACACAAAGGGTTGTCAGTACCGAAGGGAGAGTCTTGGTGAATTTTAATCCTATTTCTATTGCCCAAGCCTTTGACATGCTGGATTTTCCTTCTGTGTGTGCTTTAAACATGGATTTGGCCAAAACTTATTATGAGAATGAGCCCACCAAAGCCCAGCAAATGATTAATTCTTGGTTGGAGAAACCAAAGTCCCATTTTTCCAAACTACCCAAGCAATTACACAGAGTCAAATTCAGATCAGACATATATGATGCAATCACATTTTTGAGCAGAGTAGCAGGTTTGAAGAGTGCTGGGGTGTTGGAAAACTGGATAGTCCATGTGATTAGAAAGATTGAGCAGGGTACTAATTACCATTGGGCAGGACTTATCAGTGCTGTGATTGATAAGCAACTAAGGGATGTCTTAGAAACAAAGAGGTTCACCGTGTCTTCCTCCCTGATGTATGTGTTAGCTAGATTCTACCCATATAGGGGTTTGAATCCAAAGGGGACATTTGGACAAGATATAGTCTATGAGGTATACCTAGAATTGCACCTAGGACATTAGAATTACAAAAGAGCCAACGATGCCTTCACAATGCATATCACTAGGTTGCTTCAAAATGCGGAGCATGTGAGATTATCCAATGGAGCAAAGGAGCTGATAAAGGGATATGGAGCTTGGTTCATTCAGTTTCCCACTTTCTCCTACATCAGAATCGACGGATGTCAAACTACCCCATATAGGTTGTCTAGGTATCTGACCGATCATATTGTGCTATTGGAAGTTATAAGACAGATATGTGACTTTGATGCAATTGTCAAGAAAGCAAAGCATAAAATAGGTTTTGGTGGGTATTTCCCTCTCAAAATTGGTATAGCTGAGGTATGCCCTTCCATCCAATCGGCGCATGCAGCAAGGGATGAATTAGCTGCTTATGGTTTCTCCTTCCATTCCAAGAGGACAAACTTTGATATCACCGGGGAAGCGCAGAAGAGGGCCACCAAAGAATACCGTCACAAGGATGACCTAGACAATTACTGGGAAAATATCAAAGATGGTTTTGAGGTGAGGAAGAAAAGGTACTCTAGGTTCCCTGTTGATGTGATTAGGTTATACAATGTTAAGTTAATCCCTGACCAGCTAGAGGATGATGGAGATCTGGCGCAAGATCATGCATATGAGTCTGTTAAGGATAGATCAATTGAGGAGATAAACTGGAATGAAGATGAGGTAACTGAGTTGGAAGACCTAATGGCCCCGGCTATGAAGTTTACTACATCATGATTAAAGCATAAAGTTTGGGAGTTGGAAAGTGAGAAGGTACCCTATACCTTTAATTTAATGGGAAATCTCAATCCTATGTCCACTTCAAAGGAATCCAGGGATGATGACCCCAAAGGGAAAACGAAAGGGAGCTCACCCTTCAAAATAAAAATCAGAGGCCCTAAAGAAAGTGAGCTAGAACTGAAAAGAAAACCAAAAGGAAAGAAAAGAAGTTGATCTTTGAAAATAGGTAGGTCCTCTGAGGAGGAGGAATTTGAAAAAGCAGAAGAAGAAGATGCTCCTCCACAGCCTAAGAAGACAAGGACAACTAGGGTTTCAAGGAGGAAAGGCCATGAAACTTCCAAACATGAGACTCTTGTTGTTGAAGTAGAAAGTTCAGGAGAGAAGACTAAAGTTTATTCGAGGAGATCAAGGACTCCATCTCCTAAGGAGGTTATGCAAAAGATAGATCCTCTTCCTAAGGCACGAGTTGTGGAGCAACCTAAAGCTACTTCCCCTTCACCAAGTTTACCTGAACAAACAGTACATCAAGAGCAAGAGACTAGTGGAGAGATAGAGCCATTCAAGGAAGGAGAACTCTTTGGCACGGAAGCTAAGCTTGAGGTTGAAGAGGTAGAAAGACACTCTTCTCCACTAGTGCAATATGAGGATTCTCTAGAGAGTAGCAAAGGTAACGCATCACCTGAAAAGGAGGATATCCCTATTAGAACCCCATTGCCTGTGCAAGAGGAGGAGCTTGAATTAGGTGATCAAGGTGAGCAATCTCCTGAGAAAGGAAAAGATGAAATGCCAGAACAACATGAAGAGATCAAAACAAAAATCCGGGTGGATCCTGTTGTCCCAGATTGGTTGGAAAAGGAGATCACAAGGAAGAAACAAGTCGTTGTTGAGGACACCCCTCTGGATTGGGATGAGATGTTAACCAAGATTGGTAAAGGCAAGAAAAAGAAGATGGCCAAAGTAGTTTCAAAGATAGAAAGAGATGAGGCAAGAAACAGGGTCATTCACATTGCCACCCCTGCTATGGATAAAACTAAAGAAGAGGTCACTGGAAAGGATTACAATGTGCAGACCATTAATCTTGGGCCCACTTCTATGGAATAGGAAATTCAAGAGTATGAAGGCTCCAGTGCAGTAATAATTGGGAGGTTAAGGAAAGAAACTCAATCCAAGCATGAGCTTAGAAAGGAAAATGAGAGGCTCAAGAAGTGTCTAGAAGATGTAATGAAGCCTCTGCAATCTCTCCACCCCTCCTCCTCTGCTACTCCTGGTTTCTTGCCCAAGGAAACTATTTTTGAGATTGAAAAGATGAAGGCTTCTACCCACACTGCAATGGATTGGTTGAAGGATGTGCAAGTGAGAGGAGATAATGCAATAAAGGATGACCCTTCAGTTGGAAAGGATGCAGTCAGAGCCAAAGACTTGTTGGAGCATGTGCTATCTCAAGACAAGGAGGACATCGATCTTCTGTTGCAGAAATCCAAAGTGATCATGGAATATGGAAAAGATCAGTTGGCTATAGATGGGATTCTTCCTTCCTCCAGACTTAATGAGCCTTGGGAATGGTTCGAAGCTTTGCAAATTCAACAAAAGGCCATGAGGAAGATTCATAAATGAAAGAAGCTAATAGATGGTGACTTGACTGGAGTTTATGATGGATGTATTGCTTTCTTTGAGATTATGACTAGCAAGAGGAAAATTGCTCCTAAGTACCTGAGCCTGGAACAACTAAGGGAATGGTGGCATGATGTCTATGCCTTAGATTCTAAAAATGTCATAATAGGACACCAGCTAGATGATGCAGTAACCTATTTGGCGGTGATGGATAAGTATCAAGCTCACAAAGATGATTGGGATAAAGTTGTGAAACAGTCAAAAGAGGAGATTGGCTCCATTGAATGTCGGCTTAGGATCTTTCCTTTGCCACCTGTTGTCGAGTTGGATAGATTATTTTTGAAGGTTCAAGATCAGAATAAGGATAAGGGGGGCGGTAATTAATGCCCATTTTGAGATTTGTGCTTCCCTATTATTATAGGGCATATGTTGATCCATGCTACATTGAGGAATGTGTCTAGGCCAACCTTGATGATATATCGGCATTTAATGTGTGCCTTATTTTGAAATTCCTAAGGCCAACTTGTTTTGGCTATTTTATTTTGTAAAATGTTTGGCTGGGCTGACATGTTCTATGAATTCTCTATAAAAGGCATTCCTACCTCATTGTAAGAATAATAAGAGGATAGAGGAGTAAGAGTCAGAGTTCAATATAGTTGAGTTAGAGCATTTTGCAGTATTTAGTTCTTGAAGCAAATATTGTAATAGAACAGTGGAATTGTTGCAGCATTTTGATAATCTAATACAATTGAAGGCATTGTGGTTTTCCTGGTGAAATCTCTTGTGTTAGTTTATCTTGCATGGTTCATGTTGTTCCATCTTTCAAATTGCTTAAAGATTTAGGATTCAGTGTTTAGAGTTGAATTAGCTTGGTGAATGATGTTCATGATTTCATATTTGGAATGTTTGTAGCAATCTCTGGTCTATACTCCCAGTAACTATCTGATTGTAGTAGGCTGGTAAAGTCAACCTGGACCATATATTTATTTGTGCTTAGTTCAATTGTGGATGAATATCTATGATTTGAAAATCTATATACCTTAGAAGAGTGCACCGTTCTTGTGATATTGAATTGTGGGTTAAGCAAGAACTGGTTATTTGAGATTGGTCCATTCTAGATATCTGGCATTTGCATTGTTCATTCTAGGAATAATTTAGATCTTATCATATCCTTGCACCCTTATCTTTTGCTATTTCTTTATTATTTGGTTAGATTTAGGATTTGAGGTTATCATATTGCAAGATATGATAAATTGAAAAGACACAGTTTGCTTGTAGTAAGGTCTGATTGTGATTACCAGTATTTCACAATTTATCTGAGTTGTTTATGCATTTTCATGACCTGACACCCGAGAGACCTTGGGGTGATTTTTAGTAATTTGTTGTTGAGAATTACCTTTCAAGAGAGATATAATATTGCATTATGTCTAAGTTGTTGCTGTGCAGAAAACACCATCAACACAACCTATTATAGCCCTCCCAGATTTCAATAAGGTGTTTTAGGTGGATTGTGATGCCATTGGTTATGCCATTGGAGCAGTGTTAAGCCAAGAAGGTAAGCCCATTTCCTATTTTAGTGAAAATTTAAATGATGCCAAGAGAAAGTATTCTATATATGATCAAGAATTTTATGTGATAGTTCAAGCACTAAAGAAATGGAGGCATTTTCTCTTTTTGAAGGACTATTTTTTATACTAATCATCAAGCGTTATAGTATCTGAATAGTTAGGGAAAATTAAATCAGAGGCATATGAAATGGGTAGAATTTTTGCAGAGCTATACCTTTGTTCTAAAGCATAGGAGTGGGAGGTCAAATAGGGGTGCAGATGCCTTAAGTAGGAGGCAGACATTGATGACAGAGATGCATATTGAGTTGTTGAGTTTGATGTAGAGGAAGGTGGAGACCTTCTCAAAATGACTCACAAATGAACATTAGATCAATTTCAAAATGGGTTTCAAAGAACTCATCAAAATTCCACCATATAGCATGTCCTCCCTTGTAGCATAGGCAACGTAGTTTAAGCCACTTTACACTCAAGCTTTCCAAAAAACTTAACAAATAAAATATGGATTGAGATACCCTTTTAGGGCCTACACAACATATCTAAAAACCAACAGTGATTCTTTTGGACCAACATATACTTTTAATACACCTACTCTACTCAAGGCTACTCAATTAGCCTACTTTTACAAAGCAACCCATCTCTAACTTTATCCCCTAACTAAGAAACTTTCAATAGTGTCTCAAATTTCCTCAAAACCAAGGATTTTCAAGGTCCTAACCTTCTATGACACATCTAAGATCCTTGATCACAAAACCCTCCTTAGTTTGCCTCAAAACTAGGGCTTCTTGGTTCTTGGCCTTCCACACACTTCCATAACTTGTTTATTGACCCTACACCATTAGGAAAATATATTTATACTATCCCAACTCGAAAACATACCCCTCCTTCAAGTAGATCTTCCACTGCTATACCCTAGCCTCATACTTCAAGCACTTTTCACAGTCAAATCTTGGTGTACACCATAGTATTCATCTCTCTTACACATTATATTGTTAGTCTAGTATGTTACATGTTAAATATGATTCATTTCACAAGATACAGTCATAAACTCGCATGAAATGGATCATTTATCCATGAAATCCCCTCGAACTAGTGTAAATTCTATGTTCTTTTTTAGGACAGTCAATGTATTGTACAAAAAACTTATTTATTATTGCTCTCAGAACCTATAAGGGTTTCAAAACATATAAGTTCAAGTTCCTAAACAATAAAAAAGATCATAACTTCAATGGAAATCAAGAACTCATCAAAAACTCAAAGAAATTGCAAGAAAATTGTATTTCTTTCACTATTTCCTATAGCAGTCCGTACAGTCTCCTCTCCAAATTCCCAACCTCTGTAAAAATGATTATTTTGGGGTTATAAACCCATTCCCCAACTTCCCAAACTATTTTGAATTGATTTTATTTCATTAAAGTGCTTAAATCTCCTAAAACCCATTTACCTGCCTAAAGTGGATTTTCAAATATTTGAATTTACAAACTTGAAATTTATTAAATTCTACCATCTAAAAACTATTGGATCTTCAATACCCAACCTTATTTGGCCTAAATAAAGCATTGAATTCCTATTTAAATCCCTAGAACATGATAATTCCAATTACATAGCATTTTGGTCCTAGGGTCCTTATCAGGACCCTTAGGACAGTTGACTCTCTTAACACATTTATCCTTTCCAAATGCCATTATAGGCTTTAAAATGTCATAGTTGATGTTTTGATTTTCTTGGAAGGTCCTCCTGACCCCTGCACACTCCTAATCCTTGAAGAGCTCCTTAAAGGCCTTGGGTGCTCCCGCACCAGAGTTCAATGAACTCCATACATTGTATCCAAAAGATCATGATTTTGCAAAAGCTTGGAAAGCTTGCAAGGAGCCTGTTACAGTGGACAAGACAAGGTGGTTGGATTTCATAATTTAGGATGGCATGTTGTTTAAGAGAAGCCAATTATGTATTCTGAGGAGTTCCATGAGGGAGAACCTGATTAAGGAGAAGCACAATGGAGGAATGGCAGGACATTTTGGTTGGGATAAGACCATTGCCATTATCAGTAAGCATTATTATTGACCTCAGTTGTCATAAGATGTAAATAAGTATGTGTAGACACCTAAAAATGACCTAGGCCTGCAAGCTTCATTTTTACCACTTTCATCCTAGCATAACTAAGACAGTTAATTATGTCTTTGGTCCACATTCGACTATTGATTAAATAATTCATAATTATTTAATTAATTCATGTCCTTTTATTATTCATGATTATTAAATAAATAAATATTAATTTATTTATTAAATACGTCATTAACCGTCTAAAGTCTTCCTTTAATTAAATAAATTTCGTAATTTATTTTCCCTTTGTCATTTATTTCTCCTTGATTATTAAATAAATAATTTTTATTTATTTATCTAATATGTCATTAATTATCTAGGTCCTCCTTTAATTAAATAAATTTCTTAATTTATTTAATTCCCCCTTGGTCATTTATTTCTTCTTTGATTATTAAATAAATAAATTTTATTTATTTAATTACATCACTAGTTAAGTCCCCTTCCTTTTAAAATTAAATAGATTCTAATTTATTCAATTTTTGTCCATTTCCCACTATAATTAAATAATTATTTTATTCATTGGACTCTTCTCTCATTAAATTAAATAAATTTTTATATATATTTAATTTAGCTCACTCCCTTGAATTTTGAATTAAATCATCATTTAATTCAAAATAATTCTTTTTGTCACATTCCTCATTCCTCTATAATTAAATAATATCTTTATTATTTAAATTATTCACTGGTCACCTGGAGTAAATAAATTTTATTATTTAATTTCTCCAGCAACCTCTTTGTCCGTGCCAATCTTATCTTCTAACATCTCATTTAATTTCAGCCCTTGATTGAATTATCTTATAATTCAATCTTAGCCATTCATTTCTTGTCATTTGCCCTAATTCTGACCTAACCCTAATGCATACAGTAACATTCAATCTTGATCTTTGATTCTATGGTTTTTGTCATCTTCTCATCCTGGCCACACATTCAAAATTGTAGTTTTTATAAAATGGCAATTTTGTTCTCATTTGGCTCTCTCTATCTCATGCTCATTTTGTCAACTTAGGTTATTATTATAGTCATTTACAGTCATTGTCATTTTAGTCTATTGTGAGGTCATTGTGAGGTCATTTTTCTTTTATGCAAATCCTTCAACACTTGATTTAGTCTTGTCATTTGTCATAGTTGCTCATACAAAATCTGAGGGCATCTTTATTTACTGCAAGTTAGGAGGTGTAACAAAGGTCAACTATGGAAGATGAAGACTTAGGGTAACATTGGTCCTTTTGTTTTCATATTATTTCCTTTGTACTTTGTTACTTCATTGGAATTTTAATGTTATTGTGCTAACCCCTTTAACAAAATAAGATTTTCCCTTGATTAAATTGGTGAACTCGACGTCGTTTTTCTACTTTTCGTACAGTTTTTTGTTGTTTTGCAGGGACAGGTACGGATCGCCGCAAGTTTTTTTTAAAACATTGTGACGCACTTGATGCGTCATGACGTATCCACCAACGTAAGTGACGCATACACTCTAACAAGCCGCAACTGACAGACAGAACGCTGCATTTGATTTCTAGAGCTGCATCTAAAGACCCGAACGATGCATATGCCTTAACGAGCCGCATCTGTCTGGTATAATTCTTCTTTCAGTTTTAGGGTTTTTATTTTTCAGATTTTGGGTTTTTCTGATCTTCTATATTCTATTTTATTCCTGCATGTTGGCTAACATTAGATTTTGTGTTACTAATCATCTCTTCTAGCTGTGTTTGTCATGTGCTTTCTGTTTTCATAGGATTTTTTGTTGTTTTCTGTTGTCTTGCAGGGACAAGTACAGATTGATAGAATTTAAAAAAAAAAAACATTGTGATGCATTCGATGCATCGCGACGCATCCGAGAACCCTAGTGCTGCATACGCTCTGACAAGCTGCAACTAACAGACAGAACGCCGCATTTGATTCATAGAGCTGCATTCGACAACCTGAGCGACGCATCTTCCTGTCACACCACATCTGTCTAGTAAATTTTTCTTTCGGTTTTATCATTTTGATTTTCAAATTTTTGGGTTTTTCTGTTTACTGATTTTCTGATTTTCTATTTTTTTCTATTTACTGATTTTCTGATTTTCTATTTTTTTCTGTGTTTTTATTCCTACATGTTAATTAGATTAGATCTTTTGTATTACTAATATTTTCTTGTAGCGTGTGGTGATCCTTTTTTCGTGTGTCCAAGACCATTATATACAAGACTACTAATATTCATTGTTTGCAGATTCGCATGTCAAAGAAGGAATAAACAAACATTGTGCTTGTTTATTTCTAGATTAGCAAACATTTGGTTTTGGTGCTTATAAAAAGAATCATGTCTTCTTTGATTGTTTGTGCTTGTGGAGTGGTAGGTGAGTATTCTCTCACTTGGTGAAAACCTTATGATCAGAAAACCAGACCCATTCTTTTTTGTTATTTTACCCTTCACGATTCGGTATATCGGAGCATCCTCTCCCCTTGCACATTTGTGCGATCCTGGGTGTAAGAGAAACGGTTACTGACTCTAGAACTTGGGCCTGTTCTGGTGGGAAAAAGTACTCACCCCAGGACGACTCAGACCAGTAGCACCCTGACACCGAGGGACTTCCAGCCGGTATATAAAAGTGGGTTCTTGGGGAAAGCCCAAGAATCACGAGCGTGGTTCCGATGAGATGGATCCGAAAGGGGACTCTCGC
Organism: Sequoia sempervirens; assembly: GCA_007258455.2. NCBI lineage: Eukaryota > Viridiplantae > Streptophyta > Pinopsida > Cupressales > Cupressaceae > Sequoia > Sequoia sempervirens. The sequence continues at coordinate 382,694,937 of VDFB02271358.1, read as the reverse complement.
TGCATGGATCACGCCCCACGAATGGAATGCCAGAATTAAACACCTCTTGTCTTAGTGTCCAACCATTCTATTGGCCATTGCTTGATATAGTGCAAGGTACAGTATCATGCTCGAAGATACTCACTACTGATCCCCTTGAGTAGAGATAGCAATTCTTGGTATGTCACTACCCAAAGAATCTGAATTGGTGTGATCGAATGACATTAATGAGCCGTGGAGGGGAGCCAATGCCACCAAAATTCTAAGCTATCTGCTCTTGAGAAGGAAAGGTGTTTATCACCAATCCAAGGTATAATAGGTGGGCTATATCAAGTATACAAACCCTTGGCGTATTGGCCTTTTAGGATTGTACTTGTCTCATGTGTGCTTGCTTATACCAAAACATTGTGCTTGTCAAGTGTTTTCTAGATTTTCAAACAATATACACAACATTCACAAATCTGGACACAAACAACTGACCTTGGACAACTCAGACTTTTCAACAAGACATCAAAACACAATATCAGTCCTCATTTTGAACTTAGACTTGGTATTGTCCATCATAGTCCTCATTTGGCATATAGACTCGGCATTGGTCATTTTCCTTAGTCAACATCTTCATTGTCACCTTAGCATTTGGCATCCTTTCTTGACCAATTTTATCACCTTACATTAGTCATTTCTTTTGGACAAACGTCATTATCACTTTGCATTTAACATCATGACATCCACCACCTTGTCTTCCCTTCACCAACGTCTTGATAGGCTTGCTAGAAAAGTTGAATACCAATTACTCTGTAGAGGTCAATACCAACAAGCCTCAGACGTTAGGAGACAATTCCTCCAAACCAACAATCAATGTCCTTCATACCAACAATCCATGAGTCCTAGTCCTCCATCCATCTACCCTCATTACCAAAATTCACTTAATACCATTCATGACATTAGTCCACAACAAACATCCATTACTCACCCTTATCCTAACTTTGACAAGGGAAGCCAACTGTCCACTAGTCCATTCCAAACCTCGATGTCATATTCTGACCCTTCACCTATCAATCTCGTCCAAGTCTAGATGCCTTATCAACCATCTACCAACTCATGTCAAGTCCCCACATCATACCATACCGATCCGGTCCAAGTCTCCATGTCATATTTCAATCAACCTTACACCAATCTAGTCAAAGTCTCCATGTCATATCCTTGTCCTTCAATAGTTAATCCAGTCCAAGAATCCATGACATATCCAGTCCAAGTCCCCATGTCATACCCTTATCCTTCACATACTAGTCCAATGCAAGTACCCATGTCATATACTAGTCCTTCACATACTAGTCCAGTCCAAGTCCCCACATCCTATCCTAGTCCATAATTCATTAATCCTTTTCAAGTCATCCCCTCACAAGCCACATCCAGTCATGAAAGTTCTATCATTGCTCAAAGTCAAATCCCATTGTCTAAACTTTAGGATACATGTCAAAATGAAAGCCCAAAGCATAACCTTATAATGTCACCCTTATGTCAAGAACAAGGTAGTCCATCCCATGACCATATCTTAAATTCCATTCAGGGAGTCGTTCAAGACAATCATGACATCCAAAACACACCTATCCATGACAACCCCATCTTTGAACGAGACCCTATCATTGACCAAGAAGTCCAAATCCATGACAACCCCATCTTTGACCAAGACCCTATTGTTGACCAAGAAGTCCAAAATGATCCACTCCTTGACCTTTACACCATTCATGATCAAACACTTTCCAATCCTATACAGGCCTTGACTATTGATAGTTTCCAAAATGAGACACTTGCCTCCATTACACACATAGAAGATATTACTCAAGCACAAGAGTATTCCAATATGGACATATTTGCAAATGATGAAGCTATAGCTAACTTCATGGGACTATATGATAATGACCATCAAGATGATTTTGACATTGCTTTGGAAGCACCAATAGAATCATCTGAACCTGACATGTCACATGATCAGACCAAAGATATTAGTCAGGAATATGTCCAACAAGACAATAAAGCTAAGACACGTTATCAACTAGGGTCATCTATCTTTGTTAGAGCAGGCTTTCTTGCAAATGAAAATATTACAATTGACAGTGTCCATAGACATCATGATGGGTTAGCATCTTGCTTTCAAAACAATAAATACCCCATTACAAATAGAATCTGTCAAAGCATGCAATATCAAGGCAAAGGACTAGGCATACACAAGCAAGGCATTCTTGAACCAATACAACTTCAGGGAAATTATAGACATCAAGGTCTTGGTTATTCCTCAGACAACAAATCAAACAATGTTAGTGGTACCTCCTCGATATTGGGGGAAACTTTTTCAGATACAAATGTCAAAATGGAGTCCATGAGAAATCCTTGTCATAAGATTGCTGCCAACACTCCCTCCACCCACACCATGAACCGTCATTCTATCATGAATCAACCTCCCCTTTGGGACCAACAAAAACAAAAGTCTTACAAGTCAAAAGATCAAAATCAAATGTCAAAGGCCATTGAATCAAACAAAAGGACAAGTGGACAAATGAAATTAAAATGGATCCCAAAGAAAGACGGATCAAACAAAGACACCCAGTCAAATACAAAAGTCAATCACAATGTGGAGCCACCAGGCAAGAGGACTCCCACATATAACACATGTCCACCTCCTTCAAAATGGTCATCAAACAAGGCATCTAAGAGTGTTGGTTCCAAACACCATTCCTCCAAAATCCGTCATCCACCATCCGAAGTTTGGAAAATAAAAATTCATTCATCCAAATGTCCAAACAACCTCTCCACATCTACCATCATCTATCATAATCCTACATCTCATCTAAAGTCCAAAAATCCCACGTCACAAATCCGTCATGTCATGGCAGCAACTCTTTACCGCAAGGACTCTCATGGCACTCTATTACAATGTGCATATTTTGATAAGGCCAACGCTAGTATTAGAAAGGATCACAATGACATTGATCAGTTGTATACAAGTGCTACAATATTGACAAGACAACTCCTTCATCAAGGTCATTATTGGCATATCATGACACCAGTCTCTACATCGTCACCGTCAGTGGATTCAGAACAGTCAGTGGTTATCTAAAGCATCCAGGCTATCCACAAAATAAAAATAAAATAAAAAATTGAATAATGTAAAAAAATCGTCATCCTGATGAAAACCTGGCAAATAGGCATCTTGGTGACACCAAAAAAAATCAAAAATAAAAAAAATATAGTAAAGAGAAAAATTTCATTCAATGGTGAAAACCTGACAAACAGGCACCCTGGATAAGTACCATGATGAAAACCTGGCAAACAGACATCATGTGTAAAATAAATCATCTATGTGCACTCTTACACTTGGGGGCAAGTCGTCTCATTTCCCATGCCTTCCTTATGACATTGACATCCATCTAAGCCCTATCATTTCTGTCTATTTTCCCACCTACCTTAGTCTTGACATAAAACTGGCACACATAAATCATGCTTTGGGAAAACTCTTGACATGTCTATCCTTCGGTCATACATGATTCACGAAATGTCATTGACTGTCATAGCCTTATTGTCATTATATGACAGTCCTTGAAAATCATATGACAATTCCCTTAGTCTCATGTCTCCCATTCTTTACCAAGGCCACCCCCTATCCTTTCATGCCTATCACCTATCTTGGCTTTCCCTTGTCAAACGGTCTATAGATAATCATCATCCCATCTAGTCCTAACCAAGTCATTCCAAACGCAACGATTCCAATTCATACAAGCACATTATCCAAAACATTACTTGACTGTGTTCCTAGCCCGACTATAGACATCCATACTTTCATCACATTATCGTCATCGTCCTCACGTTGTTTCAGGATGTGTCCTTCCCATGTCAAACAATGTTGTCATCACCTGTCAATTGGTATTCAGCTTGACTAGGGGCACAATCATGTTTTTCCTTGGATTCTCATGTGTAGGAATTAGTCATTTGCATTTTTCATGATCCTCTTAAACATCAAAATCCAAAAAAAATCATAAAATGAAAAAAAAGACAAAAAAAATCATAAAATGTCCTGAAAAAAGACCTAAAAATCCTAAAATGTCTAGAGAAAAACACAAAAACATACAAATCAATGTCAAAATCCTAAAAATGGAGTCAAAGTCAGTCATGTCAGTCAGTCCATGTCATTGTCAAACTACGTTGTCTCTGCACATTTGCTAGGTAGGCAAGACCATCAGTCGATGAGTCCTCAAGACATTAGGTCAGTCCTTTTAGGTTGGTCCAAATAAAATCATGGCATTTGTCACAATCGTCACATCAGTCAAATAAGTTAGTCAAAATCAAACACAAGATAGTCATTTGAAACATCAATGTCAAAATTGGTCAAAATTAAACATAAGCCAATCAATCATATAGTCAACATCAGTCAACTTGCCAAAGCATATTAGTTAAAACAATGTCAGTCTCATCACTCTTTGGTCCTCTTCAAGATGTGTCCTTGGAGTTAGACCTCGTCAAAATGTCCTTTTTCTTTTCAGGATGTGTCCTTCCTGACAATAGGCCCCGTCAAACTATCAACACCATCAAGTTGGCAAAACTCTTAAACTGTCAAAACTGTCAAATCGACAAGAAATCAATCTTTGGAAAACAAACATTGGCAAACAAAATAAAATGGATGTTAATCTTTTTGGTCTATCTTGTCTTATCTTTTGACTATCTTGGCTATTTTGTCTTATATTTTTTATTGTCTTGTCTTTTGGTCATGTTACTAGCTACCTCGAGGATGTCCCATAAAGGATTTAGAGGTGCTATGATGTCTCCTAGCCTATTTTATTTTCTTTGACTACTGTCTGTGGATTGTCTTGACAAAAAGACTGGGGCAACTTCGCCCTTAGTATGAGTTAAGACATTCCTTGTCTGTGACTATCTATTTTTCAAGTGGATGACCTTGCACACCTTGGACTACGCCATATCATGGTGTTTGTTGTCTATTTGTGTCATTTTTACCGCCCAATGATGATTAAGAGCAATAAATATTAGTCCTATGGCAATGTTTTGAAGGATTTGGTCTAGGAACTTACATGCATCTCCTTTAGTCATGTCATCTTCTCTCGCTCGTCTCATATGGGCATTGTATCCATTTCATCATCCATTTTTTTTTGCACTAACATTTCTTTGTCTCTTCATATTCTAGTCTTCTGATTAATTTCGAGAGCACACCCATGTTCTTGGAACATGTTTGTCCTCTCGAGGGGGCATACCATAACCCTCCTCATCATTCTTCCTCATCTTATTTTGCACCGCTACCCTCCTCGTCATTCTTCCTCATCTTATTTTGCACTGGGGCATATCTTTGACTTACTTTCTTTGTCACAACGCAACAAGCGACATTATGACAAAGAGGGGAAAAATGTAGACACCTAAAAATGATCTAGGCCTGCAAGTTTCATTTTTACCACTTTCGTCCTAGCATAATTAAGTCATTTAATTATGTCCTTGGTCCACATTTGACTATTGATTAAATAATTCATAATTATTTAATTAATTCATGTCATTTGTTCCTCATGATTATTAAATAAATAAGTTTTATTTATTTATCTAATACGTCATTAATTATCTAAGTCTTCCTTTAATTAAATAAATTTCTTAATTTATTTAATCCCCCTTTTTGTCATTTATTTATGTAATACATCATTAATTACCTAGGTCTTCCTCTAATTAAATAAATTTCTTAATTTATTTAATTCCCCTTGGTCATTTATTTCTTCTTGGTTATTAAATAAATAAATCTTATTTATTTAATTACATCACTAATTAAGTCCCCTTCTTTTAAAATTAAATAGATTCTAATTTATTTGATTTTTGTCCATTTTCTACTATAATTAAATAATTATTTTAATTATTTAATTATTCATTAATCTCTTCTCTCATTAAATTAAATAAAGTTAATTTATTTAATTTAGTCCACTCTCTTGAATTTTGAATTTAATTATTATTTAATTCAAAATGATTCATTTTGTCACATTCCTCTATAATTAAATAATATTTTTATTATTTAATTATTCACTGGTCACCTGGAGTAAATAAATTTTATTATTTAATTTCTCCAGCAACCTCTTTGTCTGTGCCAATCTTATCTTCCAAATCAAATCTTATCTCTTGGCATCTCATTTAATTTCAGCCCTTGATTGAATTATTTTATAATTCAATCTCAACCCTTCATCCTTATCATTGCCCTAATTTTGACCTAACCCTATTTCACACTGCAGCATTCAATCTTGACCATTGATTCTAGGGTACTTGTCATCTTCTCATCCTGGCCACACATTCAAAATTGCAGTTTTTATAAAATGGCAATTTTGTTCTTATTCCAGCTCTCTCTCTCTCTCTCATGCTCAGATTTTAACTTAGGTTATTTTATCATTTGTAGTCATTGTCATTTTAGTCTATTGTGAGGTCATTGTGAGGTCATTTCTTTTATACAAAATCCTTCAACACTTGCATAGGGCTTTGTCATTTGTCATAGTTACTCATACAAAATCTGAGGGCATCTTTATTTACTACAAGCTAGGAGGTGTAACAAAGGTCAACCATGGAAGATGAGGACTTAGGGTAACATTGTCCCTTTTGTTTTCATGTTTATTTCCTTTGTGCTTTGTTACTTCAATGGATTTTTAATGTTATTGTGCTAACCCCTTTAACAAAATAGGATTTTCCCTTGATTACAGTATGTACGAAGTTGCAAGGTATGTCAGATGGCTAAAAGAGTGAGCCAAAATATAGGATTATATCAGCCCTTACCTAGACTAGAGAGGTTGTGGGAGGATATAAGTATGGATTTTTCTCTTGGCTTGCCAAGGACACAAAGAGGGAATGATTCAATATTTGTGGTGGTTGACAGGTTTTCAAAAATGGCACATTTCATTATGTGCCAGAAGACCCATGATGCAATTTGCATTTCTAACTTATTCTTCAAAGAGGTGGTGTGGCTACATGGTCTACCAAAGAGTATTGTCTTAGATCGTGACACCAAATTTGTGGGATAATTTTGGAGGATCTTGTGGAAGAAGTTGAGAATGGAGTTGAAGTTCAATTTTGCACACCATCCACAAACATATGGGTAGACGAAGGTTTTGAACAAGAGTCTGGGTAACCTACTGAGATGCTTGGTAGGAGATAAACCCAAGGGATGTGATTGGATCTTACCCCAAGTAGAATTTTTTTTACAATAATTATATCAATAGAAGCACTGGTAGATCACCATTCTAGATTGTGTATGGACGCAGCCCCAAAATAGCTCCAGAATTGAGTAAGATGGACCAAGAGAAGAAGATAAGTGTTGAAGCCGAAGATTTTGTAGATCACATCAAGGATATACATGAGAAGGTAAGAGAACATATTAACAAGATGAATGTGCAATATAAGGCCAACGTAGATTAGAAAAGGAGGAATAAGGAGTTTCAAATTGGTGATGAAGTAATGGTCCACTTGAGGAAAGAAAGGTTTCTAGTGGGAACCTATAACAAATTGAAGATGAAGAAATTTGGTCCCTGCAATATTTTGAAGAAACATGATTCAAGGAATGCAGATGAAGTAGAGTTATCAGATGGAGTCAACATTTCCCCTATGTTCAACATTTCATATTTGAAAGAGTATCATGAAGGTGGCACAGAGGATGCACCAACAATAGGGCAGTATGAAATTCCAACACCTACTTCAAAGAAGGAGGAGATTGAAGCAATCCTGGATAGTTGTGTGGGAAGGAGTACCAAAAATAGGTAGTATCAAGAATATTTGGTGAAATGGAGAGGAAAGCCTGTGGAAGATTCATCTTGGCTATCTGAGGCAGAGGTTGACCATTTGGGTTTTCCTCAACCATTTGAGATGTGATGGGGTTACTTCTCAAACTACCCTAGGTGTCTGATGCAAGAGCATCTAATGGTGTATGGGCAATCCTGTATCACCCATAAAAAGAGTTTCATTTCAAGTTCATATTTTCTTAGATGTTTTTGCATTTCTGGATACCCTTTTCATCATAATGTAATTCCCAACTTACGTTTTTGCTTTTCTATTCCTAGGTTGAAAGATATTGCAGTTTTAGTCTCCCAAAATTGCACCTGAAAACCTTTCAAGTAAGATTTGAGGCACTAAACAGTCCCAAAATGGCCTTGAAACTTTCCAAAATCATTGTAGCAGATTTTGAGCACATTCTTGATTTCAAGACCTTTCTAACGGTTCAAATAGTTCAAAAAAAGGGAGTCTCAAATCAAAATTTATGGCTCTTGGAAGTTGGCTCACTTTCTAGAAGATACTAATTTTTGAATGTACTTTTGAAATTTGAATTTCAAGTAGTAATTTTCAGCACCAGACTGCCAAAAAACTCAAATTTGAATGTTATTTTGGCTCCAAACTAAAAAGGGGGCTCTATTTATGGGAGGGTTTCTAATTTTTGTGTAGCTTTTTTGGAGACAAGTTCGCATACTACAAAAAGGGATTTTTCTGTAATTCTATAGTTTGCATATTTCTAGGACTTAAGGATATAAGATCCTCTCTATGTAAGAAGATCATTTTCAAAATAATAAAATAACATTCTTTGTTTGATGTGTTAATTTTCTATGTCTCGAGTTGCACCCTCATCATTTTATTTGTTTCTCTATGAAAATAAAATAGATAATTGCACGTTTCCAAGCAACATCAATCAATCAAGCGTTCATTTTCAATAGGAAGAAAAGAAAGAAAGATATTGATTGCATTAATTAAAGAAACAAAACAAACAACAAACAACAAAACCAACCTAGATCCAATGTAGGCTAGGATGGGAATCTGAGGCCAAGTTCAATCTTCTACAACAACAACTTCTTAGAAATCCCCAATCAATTATTCTAATAATTCCCCAATTCCCCACAAAATTTACAGCACATGAAATTTTCTTGCAAAGAATTTTTTTTTCTCTTATGAGAAACAAAAATCAATAATAATGAAAATCTCTCGAAAAGCTAGTTATTTACAAAAGGAAGGCTATCTGATTTTTGAAATACAAAAATCTGATAAAAACTCAAAAATCCCCAATAAAACATGATGTTTATTTTTGACAATTATTTTGAAGTTATGCATGTGCTCCATAAAAATCCTTTCTATATTTTATATTACTTTTATTATTTATCCATTATCACATTTCATTATAATTCGATTTTGTTTTATTTTATTTAATATTACATTACACTTTTAAATTTATTATAAACCATAATCATTAATAAATATATTTATACCTATTTATCAAAATACTTTTACTATATCATTTATTTAAATGCATTAATTAACAAAAACTACATTTATCAAAAAATTTAAATTAAACAAACCAAATATCAACAACAATTACCTAAACTCTAACTAGGGTCGAAAAGAAAGACCAACTGACCATAAACAACTGATAACGCTGATGAGCTAACGGATTAGATACTCATCCTCTTTGAGGATGATGGCTAGGGTAGGTGACCAAGTATTATCTCCGATCAATTATTTCACTTGGCTTAAGGAACACTCAGACTTACCAATTCCATTGGAGTCGATGCCTAGTACCTGCAATCTACAACACACAAAATGATCGAGCACATACATAATCATACAGTTAGACACACCATGAAAGGGAATTGTAGCATAACAGGGTATTCACAAGTGACTAATGTGACACTATCCATTTCACCCAAACAAATAAAAAAAGTAACCACATAAATTCATAACAATCAGTTACATAATAAACAAGATAAGAAAAATCACCAATCAATTGCATAACAACCATGATCATATAATCACATAATGCTCATAATAAGATTAATCCACATAATCAAATAATTCCATGTACTAGTCATAACATAAGCATAAAACACTAGTAATAGAAGTATCACCAAAGTATCCTCAAAATATCATCGTATCAACAAGTCCAACATCAAACAAAGTATCATACTATCTGATCCTAAATAGATCAAATACTAGTCTAAGAGAGAACAATATGAGGGGCACTACAAGTTGAGAGAATGACTTAAATGGATGCAAGAAAGTGGATTAAGGGGATGCATCTTATGAACCCCTAGATTTGTTATTCTGAGCATCTCATGAACCCTAAAAACCTTAAACCCTTAATACATTTTTTTTTAATTCTAATCATGCCATGAACTCTAGGATATGAAGATCTTAAACCCCTAAACCTATGACCTAAATCCTAAGAGATGAACCCTAAACTCTTAACCCATATAGATTTGTTATTCTAAGAATGTCATGAACCCTAAGATATGAAGATCCTAAACCCTAAAACCATACTATATTTTTTATTCTAAGGTTTTAAGAATCTTGTGAACCTTATAAACCCTAAACCATAGGAATTAAGGCCTAGGAGATGAGCCCTAAACCCTTAAACCATTTATATATTTTATTATAAGCATCTTGTAAACCCTAGCAATCCTAAACCCTAAACCATAAAAAATAAATCCTAGGAGATGAACACTGAAACCTTAACCCATATGGGTATGTGTAGGATCATGATAGGCCAAAAAGTGGCAATATAATGGGTATTTGTAGGGTATGTGGTTCACAACTTTTTTTTAACCAAAAATTGATGAAACAGAAAGGGTTTTTAAAGGAGATTCTCAACTTTCCAAAAATATAAATTATTGTTTACTTTTAATTTAATAAATAATTATTATTAATTTTCTATTTGAATTATGACTAAAGTCCTAATTGATAGGCTGAGTAAAAAACATCTATAGCTTCCAAATGGTATCACATTTTTTGAATCTAAAACATGCATCACATTCTATGCTTCACATACTATAGGATAAAAAAAAATGAATTTCATGAAGTTTTGATCAAGTTAAGGTGGTGAGATGTATGAGTTTTTATGTTTTTTAAAAGTTGTAATAAAAAATTCATAATTAATTACTTTCTTGGAAAAAGTTTACAAAAAAATATGCATCACATTGGGACATGAGTCCTCTACTTATATCTTAAATATTATAAAAAAATATTGTCATTTTATTGTGGTTAGGGTGGTCAAATAGATACCTACTTATTTTTTCCTGAAATTTAAGTACTATTGCATTAAAATTTCAAATTTTCACCAAATAGATTGTGTTTTTTTTAAATAAACCTAGTAGTTTAGAAACTGTATTCAATTTACTACATATTCTATTCTTACATATTTTTTAAATAATATAGATAACTTATTCAAATTTTTACGTCAAGTTGCCTAACTCTAATTTTTTTGAATTTTTTGCCACTTAAGAGCCTATTTTTTCCATGATGATCCTGCACATACCCATTTATTGATTTGTTATTCTAAGAATATCATGAAGTTCTCTAAGATATGAATCCTAAACCCTTAACCCTAATACCTAAATCCTAAGAGATAAACCCTAAACCCTTAACCCATATAGATTTTTTATTCTAAGCATCTCATGAACCCTAGGATATGAAGATGGTAAACCCTAAACCCATATACATTTTTTATTTTAGGCATCTCATGAACCATAGGATATGAAGATTCTAAAACCTTAACCCTAGGACATAAGGCCTATGAGATGAGCCCTAAACCCTTAACCCATATAGATTTGTTATTCTAAGCATCTCGCTAACCCTAAAAACCTTAAACCCTAAACCATAGGACATAAGGCCTAGGAGATGAACCCCAAACCCTTAACCCATATATTTTTTATTCAAATAATCTCATGAACATTAGGATATGAAGATTCTAAACCCTTAAACCTAAGACCTAAATCCTAGGAGATGAACCCTAAACCCTTAACCTGTATATATTTGTTATTCTAAGAATCTCATGAACCCTAGGATATGAAAATACTAAACCCTAAACACATATTAGATTTTTTATTCTAAAGTTCTAAGCATCTCATCAACCCTATAAAACCTAAAACATCAGAACTAAGGCCTGGGAGATGATCCCTAAACCCTTAAACCATATAGATTTTATATTATAAGCATCTCATAAACCCTACAAATCCTAGACTCTAAACAATAAACCCTAAAGCCTAGGAGATGAACACTAAAACTTGCAACCATATATAGATTTTTTATTCTAAGCATCTCATGAAGTTCTCTAAGATATGAATCCTAAACCCTTAACCCTAATAACTAAATCCTAGGAGATGAACCCTAAACCCTTAACCAATATAGATTTTTTATTCTAAGAATCTCATGAACCCTAGGATATGAAGATCGTAAACCCTAAACCCATATAGATATGTTATTCTAAGCATCTCATGAACCCTAGGATATGAAGATCCTAAACCCTTAGCCCTAGTATATAAGGCCTAAGAGATGAGCCCTAACCCCCTAACCCATATAGATTTGTTATTCTAAGCATCTCGTGAACCTTAGAAACCCTAAACCCTAAATCGTAGGAACTAAGGCCTAGGAGATAAACCCTAAACCATTAACCCATATAGTTTTTTTATTCAAAGCATCTCATGAACCCTAGGATTTGAAGATCTTAAACCCTTAACCATGGATATAGACTTGTTGTTCTAAGCATATCATGAACCCTACGACTTGAAGATCCTAAACCCTTAACCCATATATATTTGTTATTCTAAGCATCTCATGAACCCTAGAAACCCTAAACCCTAAATAATAGTACCTAAAACCTAGGAGATGAACCCTAAACCATTAACCCATATATATTTTTTATTTTAAGCATCTCATGAACCCTAGGATATGAAGATCCTAAATCCTTAACCCTAGGATCTAATTCCTAGGAGATGAACCCTAAATACTTATCCCTAAAGTTAAAAGAGTGACTTAAGGGGATGTGAGAGGATGGATTAAGAGTATATATACAAGGATGTGGCTTAAGGGGTCCTAAGAGGATGACTTAAGGGTTGTTGAGAGAGTGACTTAAGGGGATGCAAGAGGATGGATTAAGGGTAGATATATGAGGATATGGATTAAGGGGTCCTAAGAGGATGGCTTAATGGGAATTAATAGAGAGACTTAAGGGGATGCAAGAGGATGGATTAAGGGTAGATATACGAGGATATGGCTTAATGGGTTCTAAGAGCATGGCGTAAGGGGCTTTGAGAGAGTGACTTAAGGGGATGTAAGAGTATGGATTAAGGGTAGATATAAAAGGATATGGATTAAAGGGTCCTAAGAGGATTGAGTAAGGGTACATAAGAGGATGAATTAAGGGGATATGAAATCAATTATAAAATTTTTATAAAATTACAATGAATTATTTAGATTTAATTTTATACTATCAATTAAATGTATCTATAACTATATATAGTTACCTGTCTCTAAATTCAAATTCCATTTTAATATATATGGATGTCCTCTCTTTTTCGTAATGCATATATTTTTTGGAGACCTAACACAAAAAATGATATAATAATTTAATTAGGAAATGAATAAAGAAAACTATATATGCTCACATGTATATGTGATAAATTTTTAACTATATATCGACTATCAATTAAATATATATAGAACTATATACTTACCTATATTTATTTACTTTGTTGTACCATCTACATCCTTTTTTTTTTGTAATGCATCTATGATTGTCTCATGATCATCCATTGAAAGTTTCCATAACACTTTATTAGCAAGCCTCCCTTGATATATAACTATTTTTATATTGGTTGTCAAAATCAAATGTGAATAATGTATAATCTTCTTATGTCTTTCATAATCTTCAAATGTAGGAAAGACATTCTTTTTTATCAAATATTTTTGAAGCCAAGTACCAACAATAACCACAGGACTAGTTGGATACTCAAAGTTGTCATCATCCACTCTAGGATGTACCAACTTATGTTTTGTCTAAACACATCTAGCCAATAATAGCATCATTTTCATTCCCCTTAGGTGCAACAACAACACACACATGTCTTGCAAAAATAAATAAAAAATTTCAATAAAGAGTGACTTATATTTAATTCACATATAAACATGCATACATTTAAAATTCAATTCAATTTAATGTACCTTCTTGTACAAGGTTTGAAACAAAATCATAATCATCTGATGTGGATATTTGATTATCTTCAACTGTCATTCCATGTTTAACATGTGTTGATGTAGGTGTTAAGGCTCTTTGTTTCCATTCTTTGACCCACTCTATATTTTTACACACCTCCCAATCACCTGCAATACAAAATTTACAAAAGCATACAAGCTCCCTTGTCCATATTGTCCATGTGTTTACATCTAAACTCTTAAATGAATGCCATTTTGCAGATCCATTAATTTTTTCACAATATTGTTTATTAAGAATATCATTTTCTTCAACTAACTAAAAGAAGCATCGAATTATTGAGTTCTCACTTGTTCTTGTAGATAATTTGGTATTTCACCAATCAACAATTGCATGTGCATCTCTAAATTTCACAACATCCTCAAATTTTAGTTTCTCTCTAGCAAGAGCTTTTTTCACACATGCACCCACTCCATTGTGTTCTTCTTTACCATGTCCAACTTCAAGAAAACTCCACATGTACTGGATATTATTTTCCTTACGAACTCTACATAACCAATAAAACATTCTAGCATTCTTGAATTGACTCGTGCAATTATCCGATCATATGAGATGTTCTCTCACTTGAATTTCTATCTCTTTTAAATTTTTATAAAATATATCAAAACAATATTGAACAAACTTAGATGAATGTAATTGATTATCACTTACATAAAAATGGCGCTCTCTCAAAAAATTTCTATTATCTTCTCTACTATCATTTGCATGTCTATATATAATATGAAAAAATATAGCTACTTGCACTGAATTATTATATTGTAATTGAATTTCTTCTTGTGGAGCAAGAGTATGATTTTCAGCAAAATGAACAACTAACAATATAGTTCAAATTGGGAATGTGTTTTTACATAAACAAAATTGATTATCAAGATAATGTGAATATTAAGAGTATTTAACATATTTAGGTACAATATTATCTTTAAATTCTTTAATAAATGCATGCACACTAAATTTTTCCACAATTAGCTCACAACATTTTGTAATTTTTCCATCTTTTAAAGAATACTCAATATTTTTAATTTTTTTTTACATCTACGAATTGTTGTCCAAATTCATCTACACTACTTTCATGCATATATTCTCCAAACAATGAAAAGTAACCACATCTATCTCATTCTCTAGAAATACTTGCTTTTAAATAAAATAAGTTTCCATTAGAGGGTTAAAGAACATACCCTACTATAAAATCTTCGATTGTTTCAAACCTGGCATATTAATACCACAAATTTCCTGTATAATTTGGTTAGCATGCAAATTACAACATATATATTCAAAAAACCATAATAATAATGAAATTATACATGAGTCTTACAACAACAAGAGATTCATTGTTTATTAATTCTGACATAAAAATGTTTATATTTTTTGAATGATCTTTGACTTATGCTAATATTAAATAGTGTGATTGAATTATCTAAAAAAATATATAATTCAGTTTGAGTCATATCTAAGAGATCCTTTGGATGAGTTTCATGAATTTTGGAACCCACCCTTAATTTTAAAACATCTCTAATGTTAGGTGATACTGTTGTACTATCATTCTAATATTTTTTGATTAAATATTTGATTTCATTAGTTGATTTCATGTCTAGCCTTGGGAGTAACCACTAAAACTCTAAAATTGATTAATTGGATCCTTCTCAATACTTTCTCTTCTTTCTGTAGCTCTTACTTTTATACATTTACTAATCTTACTTAACATTCTTTTATTTGAAGTTGCTTTATTAACTAGAGTAGTTGTTCTTGTACGGCAATTTGCATTCTTATCTTTAGATCAACTTATATTACCTATTAAATAAATAGCATTAGAAACACTAGATGTGACTTGTTCTACTAAATCATCTTTCTTTCTTTTTTTTACAAAAATGCCTAATTTTTTCATCACTTTTCTCATTTTTGACATTATCATCAATTGTATCATGAGTTGACATTGAAATCCTAATTTATTTCTATAAAAAAAATCTATATATTCTATTTACATAAGTTCTCATTATTCTCCAAGAAACTTTACTAGGAAGGTTATCTAGCACATCTTTTTCAATTGTAAAAGAAACATTTTCATTTTCATTCATACAAGGGGTTTCATTTTCATTCACACAAGGGGTTTCATTTTCATTTTAAAACATAAAAGGGATTTCATTCTCATTTTCATCAATATGAGGGTTTTCATTATCATTTGCATTCATATAATATATTTCATCATTTTTTTGTTTTTACATTGTTTCAACCCTAGGATTATTGATACCATCAATGGTGTATTTAGCTTCCTCTAAATAACTAAGATCAATATTATCAAGACTTGGGCTTGAAGATGTACCTAGATAAATTATTTGAATAGGTTAATTTTCCATATCATTGGGAGGTGGATTTGAAGACATACCTGAAGTTGTTTGCATAGGTGCCATTTCCATATCATTGAAAGTTGAAGTTGAAGTCATAGTTGGGTTTGTCTCCATAATTGCATTTTCTTCCATATTCCCCATCTCCACATTTGCATCATCTAAATTCAACTCATCCTTCATTATTTCCTCTTCAACATTCATGGAGTTAGATGCTTCCAATTTTTTCATTTGATGATTCCTTTCTCTTCTATCCCTTTGTCTTTTTGCCTCCATTTCTCTATTTGCTTGAATTTCTTTGGGTGTCATTAACTTTCTACAAATTTTTCTTTTCTTTTCTTTGATCCCATGGTTACCAAAACCTCTTTGATAAAAAAATAATCTTAACCTATTTTCAAATTTCTACCTCCTTCAAATATTCAAATAAACCATATAGTATGAAGATACTTTCTTCTATAAACTTTGAAGTACAAAAACATTATGAATTCATCCAAAAGTTCTCTTTTTAGAAATATTCTTGTAAAATGTTCTTGTACTTGATTCCACTTCAGAAAATTCAACCTATACTTGTCTCTTCCAACAATTTGAATAGAATATGCCCCATTAAGAGATTGCATAAGACAACATTGCAATAAAAAATGTAGAAAATGACACTTTCAGGCCATACTACAGAAAACAAATGTTGTAGAAAAAAAATTTCAAATTGAGAGAAAATAGCTAAACAAGAAATGCATACACATTATAAAACACATATGCATTATATTTTAAGAACGTCTAAGAGTTATATAAGGTGTCCACGTTACCTTTACCCAATGGGTAAATAGGTAACGTGTACACATTCTATTTAAATAATGTGTACGCATTCTATTTAAATAGCATGTACACATTATTAAAAATTTGAATCTCCAACCCACATGCAGCCTCATTTTTAGGATTGGGAAAGGCTTGGCAACCCGACCCTTAGCCTTTGACCTCCAACTAGAAAACTAAGGCAAATTCAAGAGCAATGTCCAACTTTGGCAATATGGCTAGTGGAATTTTTTATGAATCAATCTATAAAATGAAAACCCATTAGAGAACATGATGTCTAGTATTCAAATACATAATTTTTATTAAGATTGGATTATATTTGTTATTTTTTAATTAATTTCTAAGCAAACTAGTCCATAAACTTGAAATATTAGGATTTTTTATGTTTTTAATAACTTTTTTTAGTTAAAGTTTCTTGTAAAAAAATTATATTTCATCAATATTCAGATAATTCTCTACAAAATGAAAAAAAACAAGATTAAAAAAATGTTCAATTAAGGTCCAATTATGTTGTCTGTACACGTTGATTTTTAAAAATAACAATTAAGGCCAATAAAAATTGAATACAAAAAATATTCAAAAAATTCCAAATAAATATCCCCAAATCTTCATGTTGTTATCTCTCTTTCTACAAAAGGAATTAGCAAAATAATTTTATTTGGGTCAAAAAGTGGTTTTCTACATGTGCATGGTATGGTAAAAAAAAATATTGTTAAAAAGTGGTATTTATACATCCTTTCAAAATTTAATTTCTATCATCTAGATATTTTTAATAAATTAAATATTTGGAAACTAGATTCAAAATGCTAAATTTCATAGTAGTGACTTTTTTTAAGATTCATTGTACAAGTGCCTCAAATTTTTAGTCTTAGTGTGGTAAATTAAAAACAACAAAAACACTTCCACTTTTTGAGTTTCTTGTGGAGCTCAATTCTTGCATCAGCCCTTTATAAAATTTTATGTGCTATTACCTAGATTATGTACTACACATATGAGGATGTATTATGATATTAATCTACTTAATGAAGTTGTCTCATTTATATCCCATGCTTATGACTTACAAATTTATTGATCATTTTGTTAGATTGAATTGGGTCATGTTCCTTACATGATCTAAGTAAATGTATTCCTAGAGGATTAATCCATAAGAGTGATCAAGGTTCCAATGATTGACATGATAAAGGATTTATTTCAAGTTTGGATAGTAGTTCATATTTCAAAGGATGCATTTTTAAGAAGGAATGAGGCTCAATGAATTTGTAGAATACAGGATTCATTGGAAGAGGGACTATGGGTTAGATATTCGCATGTTGAAGGGTACATTTGTAAGGTACCATAGGTCTAGGAACTTTCACGATAAAGGATATTTTTTTAATATATTCAATGGGTCTAAAAATTCATGATGTAATTCATATTTTTTACTTCATATGCTAGAATTATTATTTATAAATGTTAGAGGTCAGATATTGAGGAAATAGGATGTAAATGTATACAAGCCTATAAAAAAGAATCATGGTGATAGAAATTAGGATCTTAGGATACTAATTATTATAAACAAGATATAAAATAAATAAAATGAGAATCATGTAATCAAAAAAATTACACATTACTCAAGATATACATGGGAGAAACCCTTTTCTCATCAAACACCCCATAAAGCATAATTTTATTAAAACACTTACAATAATGGTTTGTTATAACATATACCAAACTTGGGCAACACTTCTCCATACTTCCTCATGGCCAATAATACCTCATGTGCATAGTGATTAGTTCAAAATATAATCTCCAAATTCCTCATCTCTTAAATGAGAGAGAACCTCCTTAAATGTAGGAAGAAAGGTGACATAATAATTGAAAGGGTATTAGTAACACCTATTTAATAACCCCCATTCAAAAATAATCAACAATATTGTGAAGCATTTTTTCCTTGATCATTTTGATTTTTGGCTTGTATATGTTTTCGGCTTTAGATGAGCCCGCACTCAAGTAAAGTCATTAGAAAGATGTGAAATATGCCACATGGTGGTTGCATGGCTTTCATTCTTCATCTTCCTTTCAGGAGAGAGTTGAGACACATGTCAACTCATCAAAAATTTTGTCAAGGAGCTATATTCATGAGCTTAAGAGTTTTGGCATGTTCGACACATCATCTCTTTGCTATGGGAAGATTGTGCTTCTTATGAAGAGATATCTTTTGGGAGTTTTTCAGAGCTTGCTAGATTTTCTTACTTTTCTTGGTTTTTGGGATGGAAGCTTTGGTTCAGTGCTATTGGATGACATGATGGGTCAACTAGACCTTTTTCTAGATTTTTTTCTATGATTTAATCATTTATAGACTGTTATCTTTGTTAAATATCTAAACAACATTTGCGAAAATTGAGAAGTGATGAGCAAAGACTGTTGTAACCTAACTAAAGATCTATGATTAGATTGTGTGCTATCAAATATCAACATCTAGCAGCAATTTCTTTTGTGTTGTGGCAGTGGTTTCTTCTTTTTCTAGCTATAAATGAGAGGCGGAAATAAAGGAAAGGGTTGGATTCCAAGTTTTACTTTCCTTCATTGAGGAAAAGTTTCTTTAGTTTTCTAAGTTCATAGAACTATTTTTCAAAAGTAAAATTGTAGAACTAATTTTCTATAGCATGTTATATCTATTACAGGTCAAACTATTGTTGGATTGGCATCTGACCTCTCTTTTAAATTTCATTTAATATTAGTAGCATGAACTAATGAGAATGGATTTTTGAGACTATGCATGTATGGCCTTTGTCAAGCTTTCTTTATTTATATCATCATTCTGAATGAAATAGTGTGTTAATCTAAATTTGAATAGTTTAAGTAGCCAGTTTTCATGTTGTATGCTCGTATGATAGGATAATAGCTTATGAAAACTAGATTACGTTAGTGGATTTCTCTATTTTTCTGAAGAGTTGTTATTTTGTTATATTGTGTTGTATTAGGAGAGAGAATTTATGCAATCTATGAGCATTCTTCTATTAACTTTAGAAATATTTATGTTTGATTGAACCTTAATGAACACTACTTGGGGAGAGATATGAAATTCTGCACTGTACTTATTGTTAGCCTTTTCTATTCATTCTCTTTCCAACCATGAAGGATTGTGGCGTTCTATGTCTAAATATATCATTCATGGGAATTTGGGTTTGAAATGTTGTAAAAGCTTTGGTGCATCACCATTTTATGTTTTATGTTTACATTTCCTTCTACCTTTTTCTTCAAAACTCAAAGAAGAGATGACTTTCTATAAAAATATTGGAGGTATTCAGTGCGGCACAAATCAGTCCCCCACTCATTGAATTTCCCATCAGACCATCAAGAGGTGCAAGATTTGATGATTAATAGTTATTTTTCTAGCATGCCTAGTGGGACATGAAATTCTCTAAACACCTAATTACAAGTAAGAAATATTTCTTAAATTAGGCTAAGGAAAGAGAATGGAAATTTCATGTCCAAAATTGAGACAATAGCATCTTCAAGAGGTCATTTCTCGTACTCCCAGTTACCTACCTCAGTACCTAGGAGAAGAAGACTTATAGGTTCTGTAACACCTATAAGGGGCAATAGAGTAAGAAGTGAGAGCTTGATATCCAAAGCCTTATCTACTCCATCGGGAGGCTCAACCTTCCAAATCAAAATACCTATATGCTTGGTTCATAGGAATCTCTTATGTATGGCTCACATAGGTCCCCCTGTTCCTAGAATTTTGTAACCTGGGATAGTGGTAGTCTGCTACAACCACCCACACCTCTAGATGTATGGCCTACCATACCTGCTAATTCCCTCAAGGTTATCCTAAAAATTTTGGGAGAAGATTTCAAAAACCCCTCTGAACACCTTCAAGATATAGCAAAGGTATGCAGGGTACATAAAATAACAGACGAAAACATTTCCCTCAAGCTGTTAGTTGCCTCTTTCAAAGGAAAGGCCAAAGATTGGTATCAATCTTTAGCCTCATGTTCTATCATTTCTTGGGATCAACTTAAAGAAAGGCTATTCAAGCTCTTCTCAGAAAAAGGAGATCAGTTGTCATTGCTACATCAATTGATCACCATCGAAAGAGCCCCTCAAGAGGCCATGAGTGACTTTAACACCAGGTTCAACAAAACCTGGCAAAGGATCCCGATAATTGCTCATCCCCCGGCTGCAATGAATTTCATATTCTAACTAAAGGCTCTTAATTCAGACATCATAGTTATGATAACCTTCATGGGAGGAGATATCTTGCCCAATGCATATGAGTTGGTTGTGCACACAAAAAATAGTCTAATCGATGTTGGGAAGTTTCTACCATGAACTCTGATGCTTGTATTTTTGGAAATATCTAGTGGTCCTTGGGAAGAAGCTACTCCAAGAACATCTGCTACACAACTGACCTCAACTATGCCACAATCCATGTACGTCTATCCTGCCACTTAGAGAAGCACATCAGGTTCTTCCTCAATAGCAGCAGACATTAGTGACATGAAGAATCTCATGCAAAAAATTTCTAATGAATTGGGTATTATGAAATGATAGCAAGCAATGCCTCTGAATCAAACCATGAAAGATTATGGTGGAGGAAAGCCTTCTTATCATAAAAATACATACCAAGGAACATCCAGAGGATGAGGTCAACAGACGGTTCTTGCAAACTAGATAGTTCTAGTCACCATGCTCCTACAGGTGATCAAAGACAGTGAAGGGAAATAATTAATTCTAGGCTAGAACAATTTGGCCAAAGAAGAGAATGCATGGTGCTTCCCATGCAATGATAGTAATATGCCTCAAAATTTTCCAAGGGGGAACATGCAACAAAAGATAGTAGAAAAAAGAAGCAAGGGAATGCTTCTAAATGCAGATGAATATGAGTCCTCCAAAATGGAAAATACATGTTTATGAGCACAAATCCAAGGAATGTCCTTGGTGCAAGAGTTGGATATCACACGTGACCAAGTATTATTTTCATGGATGGAAGAAGAAGATGTGATGTTTGCAAATGAAGCTTTGAATAGTATCGCTCTGCAAGTACAATTAGATTACAACACCTGATCCAAAAGAAGGCTCAAGGGAGAATATGTGCAACAAGCTTTGTTACACCCTTAGCCACATCAACTATTGCTACAAGGAAAGTAGGCTTCATTTCCCACCATCCGACCTACTCCAGAGTTACACCATCCACCACTGTAAGAGGAGACAAATAAGGCCCCAAGCCCAGTCACGATGGAGCATTTTCTTTAGAAAACAAGAGAAATACCACCATTCAAATCCAAGACCCAACCGGTCAAGATGCTCAATGTGGTGGAATAATTGAAGAAGAAACCTACCAATGTATCTTTGTAGGACATTATATCTATCCCCAAACAAAAGAAATTTCTTTGGGAAGCATGAAAGGAAGAAAAAAGAATACTGCAAGCAGACACAACTCCATCTTGTGGTAAAAGAAGAGGTGAATGATCCATGTCAGATGCTCAAGCCCTAAAGGCTATAGCTTATGTGAACAATGTGGACAATGAAAAAGAGAAAGAGGTAAGCAAGTCAAAGACCATTCCTTTCTTTTTAACACTTATTGTGGGAGGTAAGGTTTTGCATTATAATATGATTAATTCAGGGGCTAGCATAACAGTCATGCCTAAACAAGTGGTTGATGCCCTGAAACTCCAGTATGAGCCCTTGGAGAATGGAATCATGTAATTATATGGGAAGAAGGTTTCTACCATTGGTCACATAAATTTTTTATCTCTAACCCTCTTCTCATGCCCAAGCCAAATAGTCACACAAGAAGTAGTAGTGATAGACATTCCCCCAGTCTTCAAAATTTCTCTTTCAAGAAATTTCATGACAAAGCTTGGTGGATACTTAGTGCTTCACTAGTCCCACCTGATATTAAGAACCAAGCATGGGGTGAAGATGAAGATTTTTTCTGAATATTTGCATCCCGTACACATAGCAAACAATGCAGTCCTATTCTTTGAAGTGACACATACTTCCATCTCTCAACAAGGGAGATATTTTCTAGAGATGCTCAAAGATGAAGAAGACACAAGTGATCAGACTCCTGAAGAAGATGTGTTACTCAACCAATTTATTGATTTTGGACCATTCGACAACTTCTGCACAATAGGGCTAGGAATCTATGTGATTTTTGATGAGGATCAGGTCTTTCTAAAATTAATGAAGGATCCGAAGGAATATGATGATCTATGTGATAATAGTCTATGGAACCTATATTTTGATGGTGCCAAGTGTAAAGTTGGTTATGGGGCGAGTTTTGAACTAGTATCTCCAATAGGATCAAAGACTCTCAAGGCTTATCATTTTTTGGTTCTCATGCTCGAACAATGATGTCAAATATGAGGCATTGGTCCATTGTATGAAACTTGCTAAATGGATGGATGTAAAGAGAATACAAGCTTTTGGAGATTTAGAGTTAGTGGTGAGCCAATTCCATGGCTAAGAAACTATAAAATATACAAGGACGAAGTCATACAAACATCATATTTGTGACATAATTAAGAGCTTTAAAGCCATCAACATTCAAGTTATTCCCTGATCGCAAAATAGTGTCACTAATCAAACAGCTTACGTCAGTTCACAATTTGAACCAGTTTCCTATTCCACCAAGAATGTAGTGTGAGTCATCGTCTAACCCTCAATTCCCAACAACAATAAAAATTGGCAAGTCTGTGATGATGATACCTAGATTGTGGCCTTCATGCAAAAATCAAGAACAACTTCTGACTACTCACCACTAGGAGAAAATTTTCCTAAAGAGTTGGTCATCTAGTTAAAAGGGAACAAGCTTCCTTGAGGATTAATTTCCCTTGAGAATCTCTTTGATTTTTAAGATGCAAGATATGGTAAGCAAAGATTCACTATAGATGCTAGGGACTATGAAGAGCTTGACGTCAGAAGCAATAGAAGGCTAAAGTTCAAAAGGGAAGTTTCCTATAAAGACAAGAAAAGACTAAAGGATCTATGTTTCAAATATGATGGTGTCATTTCCTAGACCTATGATGATATTAGAGGGTATGACCCTAGCATAATTTAGCATACAATTGGGTTGGCAGAGGGATCCAAGCCTGTCTGACAAAAGCATAGGCTAGTCAATTTGAAGGTTGAGGCGTTGATGGCACAAGAGCTCACCAAATTGGTCGAGTCAAGAATCATATAGCCAATCAAGCATTCCACTTGGGTGTCAAATCTAGTACCAGTTTGAAAAAAGAATGGCAATATTAGGTTGTGTGTCAATTTTTGAGACTTGAATAGAAACTCGCTAAAAGACTACTACTCTCTATTGTTGATGGAGCAGATCTTACAGACTATGGGAAAATTGGAGATGTTCTCTTTACTAGATGGCTTCTTAGGCTATAATCAAGAGTATGTAATGGAACCTAACCAACATAAGATAACGTTTACCAAGTTAAGTGGGGAACATTTGCATACTCAAAGATGTCATTCAAACTTTCAAATACTGGTGCGACTTTCCAATGAGCAATGTATATTGATTTCAAGGGATTAATCAACCTAATTATCCTAATACATCTAGATGACCTAATGGTATTTTCAAAATCAAAAGATGACCACTTTGATCATCTAGAGAAGGTTTTCTAGAAATTCCAACATTTCAAAATTTATTTGAATCTCAAAAAATGTGTCTTTGGAGTACCTCAAGGTAAGCTACTTGGCTTTGTAGTATCAAAAGAGGGAATATCAATAGACCCCAAGAGAGTGAGAACCATAATGGAATTACCTTTCCTAGTAAATCGAAATGGAATGCAATCTTTCCTAGGGAAGATCAAATTTTTCAATAGATTAATATTAGATTTCATAGGCATTGTGAGACCAATTACCCTGATGCTTAAGAAGAACTTGATTTTCAAATGGACCCATGAAGGAAAAGTAGCCTTTGAGCAGATAAATATAGCCATCTCTGCTACTCTAGTATTGGCTAGTCCCAACTTTTCCAAATACTTTCTACTTTATGTATAAAGTGGCCAACATAGTATAGCTTCAGTGTTCACTTAGAAAGATGAGGGGAATAATGGAGAGCATCCCATCGTGTTTCACTCAACAACCCTGAAGGGTTATGAGGCTAGGTATAATTTTGTAGAAAAGAAATATTCTTCCATTGTTAAAAGCTCAAAGATATTCTAACACTTGGTATCGGCCAATAAGATCACTATTCTTGTTGCACATCCCAACATGTGGGAGTATATCATAGAGGGTAAGATAACTAAAAAAGAGGGAAAATTTTATCACCAAGATCCTAGAGTATGATGTGGACATTAGACCAACCAATCTAGTCCAAAGAAGAGGTTTGTGTTAATACATTACAAAGGAATCAAGTTCCATAGCTGAAAAAGAAACCAACCAGGTCTACTCAAACCAATTTGAGTTTGACGAATCTTGGGTCATGGATCAAACACATTATATGCAAAAAGGGTACTGCCCAACTAGCCCTCCATCCCATAAAAGGAAATAATACCAAGTTAAAGGCACTAGGTATGTGATAATCAAAGGTATATTATTCAAGAGAAATTATGATGGTGTCCCACTCTAATGTTTGGACAAGCTCCAAGTGGAAAGACTTCTCAATGAGTTCCATCGTAGTCCTAATGGTAGCAATTTCTCTACCAAAACTATTGCTTTAAAGATAATGCAAGTGGGATATAATTAGCCCTCTATGATTTCTGAAACATATCATTTGGTAGAAAAGTCTACCTAGTGCCAATTCTTTGTTGGAAAGAGAAATAATGTCACTTTTCCCCTGAGTTCAATTGTAGCTGACAAACCCTTTGCTCAATGGGGTTTGGATTTTATCAGAATGATAAATCCTATTTCCAACACTAGCCACAAGTGGATCCATGTGGTGACAAACTACTTCACAAGGTGCATAGGAGTTGTAGGCCTAAAATATTGCCACAAAAGGGGAAATTCTCAATTTTCATGAAGAGTTGGTAGCTAGATTTAGCTCACCCAAAATCATCATAACTAACAATGCCTGAGCCTTTGTAGGCTTGGGTATGTCATATTTTGCTATCAAACATGGGATTTTCCTTAAAACATCATAAAACTACTACCTACAAGGAAATGGGCTAGCAGAGTCGACCAACAAAAATGTAATTAGGCTAATCAAGTGTATTGGGTCAAAATGACAAAAGGATTGGCTCAAAAACCTACAAAATACTTTGTGGGTGAATTGGATCACTCCCAAGAAAGTCTTGAAAACCTCCCCTTATGAACTGGCATACAAAAAAGAGGTAGTGTTACCCATTTCCATAGAAATCCCTTCCTTGTAGCTACTAAAATCCCTAGAAATTGAAAAAGGTGGTGGAATGGAAGTATGGTTGGCTGAACTTTTCAAAATGGAAGAAGATAGGGAAAAATCTCATGAAGGCATGATCAACCATCAACAAACAGTGAAGCGATGGTTTGACAAAAAGACCTCTAACCCATAAGTTAGAGAAGGGAGCCTAGTGCTAAATTATGATGAATGTACTTCAAAACTAGGGCAACATGCCTAATTTGAAGCACTATAGAAGGGACCCTTCTGAATTAGCATGTGCAAGGAAAAGAATGTGTATGAACTCAAAGATGTGGAAGGTAATGCACTAGATTTATAGGTGAATGGTATTTATCTAAAACTATTCCATTAAAATATGTAGTTCTTTAAAATTTTAATAGTTATTTACCATATGTCAAAAATTTATAAATACATTCTAAATTCTGAGAATAAGCCATTGAATAACACAAAAAAGTGAAAATTTTGTATTATATTATATATTTATTAGAAATTTACAATGTAATACAAAGCCCGAGGATCAAATTTAAAGGTAAGGCTCTCTCGAGAAAACCTAAAAGAGTTACAAAGAAAAAGATGCCAAAGGGAGGAAATGTGCAAAAAAAAACAAAGTAAAGCCTCCAACCATTGTCCACAAAGAAAAAGGGCTCATCATCAAGTTTTTCTTCATCTTCTTCTTCTTTTTCAGGGAAAAAATTGGGGGGTTTAAACACAACACATGTAGGCTCCACACTATACAAACCAAAGGCCTAGTCGTTGCAGCTTTACACTAGAAATTTGAAGTGCTTCCTCCAAGCAAGCCCAAGAATGTTCTCCACATTGTACTCCCATAGCAAGTAGATGGTCATTTATTGTGAATATGAGTAGTGCATCTCAAGGTACATGGTGCAAAATTTGGTAAGGAAGGGCAACCAAGGTACGTCTATTCCAAAGTCCATGTGCCTACAGAGATCCATTGCACTTGGGATAACAATGCCAGGAATAGCCACTTGCACTATCTCACCAATTCCCTCCATCAGTGAAGTGTCAAACATCTAGTGGCACAATTCAATTATCATGGGTTTGGCCATGTTCAGGTCAAGCAAGGAGAATAAAATGTGGGAAATAACATTTTAGTTGCTTCAAAGTTGGTTCTCATCATCAATGAAGTCCTAGCTGACTACCCACCTAAATACAACCAAGGCAAGGTAGTTAAACTTGTTCACTAAGTGCTTAGTTCTATCACTAGTGACCTCTCCCACAAAGTAGTATTGTGGCCTCCATGGGAGAAGCCAAATAGGAGTGCCTAGGCAAGCCAACATTCTGAGAAGTAGCAAATTGTGGAAAAATGGGAGACAACGAAAGCCTTGCTAAAATTAAAAGGCTATATTTCCAAATGAATATTGCATAAGGTGGAATAGATATATATAGAAAATATGATCAAACAAACCCAACCAACAAAAGGTCTATTTTTGTCCTAATGACAACATAAAAGTATTAAGAAAAAATGGAGAAAGGTAGATAAATCATATCAAAAATTAGACAAGAGGTCTTAAGAAATAAATTTGGGTGTTGGGAGTAAATGCTCTCGTATGCAGATTGTTGAGATGTGTCCTTTTCCATCATCAACATTGAGTGGCTTACTTATGTGAAAAGATATGAATTAACATGCTAAGTTTTGACAAATTAATGGGCATGTCTTTTCAAAGGTACCTTATATCATTTCAACACGTTTCTCATAGCTAAAAGCATTTGTTCCAATGCAATGAGTTATTTGTGAAAGAAGGCGACGAGGAGAATGTACTAATTACATTCTTGTAGAATTTTTGGCATTCCCAAGGAATACAAATCTCTCATCCACACGTATCGTCTTGGTGTAAGCATTTAATGGACTAGCAGTAATGACGTAACCTTAACTACATGTATGAGTGAGAGAATTAATTGCACTCAAAAGTAGATTTTGCTTGAGAAAAAGAAAGTGGTCATTTTTGTTAAAGAAACTCTCAGTAACTTCCTGATACAACCATGGTGGAACAATCAACCTCTAGTAGAGAAGCATTAACTTCAAGAAAAAGACCTGGTTACACTAATATTTTGGGTAGAACTCCTTCACCAATGCTCTAGCACTTAAAGAGCAGCCATTCAAGTTTTGCAAAAGGGTGTAACTGGATAGACACATCTGAAGGGAGGCAGTGCAGGATATTTCCAACAATGTTTTCAACCCCAAGCTATTAGCTAACCCTAAAAATTTTAGAGAGGGTGCATTTCAAAGAATGGGGGAGCATTAGCCATCTAAGGATTTTGCATTTTGACTCTAGAATTGTGGTCTTCCATAGTTCATATTTCCTATTGTACACCCATTCCCTAAGTTGGTCGATGCATGTGCTAAAATATTTAACAAAAGGACAATGGCCATTGAGGGTTGTAGGATCAAAGTTACCATTTTTCCAAAGCCATACAAGATATGTTGTGTATCCCTAAGACTTGGGGTATTAAGCATTTTGATGAAGAAAAGATGGACATCTTATGGGAAGAAATGGAAAAGGAAACAAATTTTTATGAGGATGAAGCAAAGGAATGACCAAAGAAGGGTCATCTTCTTTTCACTCTTTCATGCAGGAAATTCAAGGACACAGTTTGTATTCTCAATGTTGGACTAGGTTTTTGGCCTTGATAATGACGAGGAGGTCCCTCCTTTTTAGATGGGCCTGACTTTTGTGCTAAAGAAGGAGAAGAACTCGAAATACTATGATTTTGTTGAGGTAATTGTCGGGAACATGCTGGAGCAACTAAAAAATAATAGCACTGAATCTAAGTTTAGGTATTCCTCTTTCTTGGCCCATTTAGTTTTTCATCAAATTTTTGATTGGCTGGAGAGAAATATACACGTGTCTACGATGGATGTAAGGGGTTGCCATCAACCTATTTCTGTATGGACCCATGTACTCTAAAAAATAGGGGATTATTATTGGTTTGTAGGTCATTTTTTAAGTCAAGTGCTTCAAGATTTATTGTTGCGGCTGATGTGGTGTTTCTCTCCTAAGGTCACATAGTGGATTGAAATTCTGCTAACCTTGGTGGATTATTCCCACAATAGGATTTCACATTTATTTAGTTTTATGGTTTTTTTGGGGATTCTTTCTGACTCCCCATATTTATAACAAAAAGAGTTTTCACGTTGGAGGCATGTCATCATGGAACCCTTGTCAATAATGTCTATGCTATCAGAAGAAACAAAACAAAGATATACACACTTCCCCTCATAATTGCCAATAGTCGAGTAACATTGACCAAGTGAAAGGTTAAGGGCGAGCTCACAAATCTACTGGTGGCCTTAGGCATGGTTCTCATTTGTGACTAATGTGATTATAACCCGATGAGGTGTTTCAATTTGAAACATGAGAGTCAAGAATATTTTGAGAGGAGGAATCAGATTCAAGAAACAATGGAGATATATATTGACTTGGCTCAAGTTCCACTCAAGAGACCAAGATGGTTGAGTTTTTATACATTGTAGGTAGAATATCAGAGGAATATCTCAATGGGAAAACCCTTCAATGTGTAGCTAAAGTATAGGGGATAGTAAAAAAGGAAAAAGGTAGACTTCTAGAGATTCTGACAAGAAATGTAATGCCTCACTGCCCCATTTGGTAACTTTTAGCCAGACAACAAGGAGTTCAAGGATATATATGATCGAGAGGCTGACTCCAACAACAACAATCTAGAAACTAGCCATGAAATTGATGAAGATCAAATTTTGCACTACACTTCTCGACCTCGGGAATCCAAAGGTCAGAGAGATTCAAAGAGAAGGGACTCACAAGACACTTCCTCCTCTAGTGCCAAAAGTCAAGGGAAAAGGACCCGACGGTCCCCACAAGGGTCTATTGTGGTCACGAAGGGCCAAGTTTTAGAGGGATCAACTACTAGAGAGTTGAAACATCAGTTATTTTGAGTCATGGAAAGAGAAGGTGGGTCTAAGATCTATGTACACCTGATGTGGTGATTTGAGGAGAAGAAGAAGCAGAGTCTTGCCTACAAAATGTTCTAACCACCACAACCTAAGTAATTTTAACTCCCTCTCTTCTTTCTCCTTTCGCATCTCTTGTTGCTCCTCTACCCCCTCCCATGGAAAGTAATCCTTCACCCTCAGACCATGAGCTGATAATCCTGAATACACTACCTGCCACTTTTAATGAGTCTTCTGAAGTTCGCCCGCATACTGAATGATCATCATTCACTTTGATCAATAGTGATTCTTTAATCTCCCTATCAAGGGCCCCCATGGAAAGAGCAAGAACCTCCATGTTACTCGTCACTCCTAGTCCATATACTTCCTAGAAGGCACCTCTCCTTCAACCCATTTCTCTTTTTACCCCAACTAGTCTCTCCCCTACCCAACCTCAATTTGGTATCCCACCCTTTTCCATGATGACACTCCCTTTTACATCATTGCATGCTCATACATCTGAATTTTCTCCTTCTATCACCCTTTTTGGACTCCCTCCTAGTGGTTCCATTGCAAAATAGAGCATCGATGTCCCCTAGAGTCTTCAAGAGCATTTCAATGTAACCAAGTAGACCTGACAAGCCAAAATACAAAAGCTAATGTTGAAGAATGTTGAGTTTCCCACCACCAAGAAGATCAAAGCTTGTTTCAATGAAGAGTAGAACTCTCTACTAATCACTACCATGAAACCGTTCATGTCTAAACCCAAGGGATAGGTGCAAATGGAGGACTGTGACATCCAAACCATGGGCCTAGATTTGAATGAGACTCACCTAGAAGAAAAAGTGGTCCTAGCTAAGGCCACATAGAAGGTGGTATATGCAGACTACGAGAGGTTGGGAAAAAATTTGAATAGTGCGAGAAAAAGTTGATGAATGTGAAGGAAATGGTGAGTACACAAAAAAATGAAATCTGGGCAAGAGATGTCAAGATAACCCATATAAGGCAAGTACAAATTCAATAAGGAGAGACATCCTGGTTACTTGCAGAGGCCTAGGGTGAACAAGCTTAGCTTCATGCTCAGATTGAAAGTTGAGTTGGTTGTTGAGCACCAAATGAATGCAAAGCAAAATCATGCTCAAGAAACCACGAGAAGAGAGATGGATGGTGTCTGATCTTAAACTTTTGATGATCTTCAGAAGGCCCAAACAGAAGTAGAAAATTCAAGGCAAGAGATTGAAAGGTTGAGCTCAAAAGTAATGAATGCCCTCAGAGAAAGAAGTCAAATGGAGGAAAGTGTAAGGGAAAGAGAGGATTAGTTTAATTAGGAGCTAGCTATTGTATGAGGATTTGGGACCCTTATGATTATGAAGAAGATGATATCTACACACTAGGAGTGGATCACTATTTTTGTTGTTGTTCTCATGCCTGCTTTACAATTATTAAGAGATGTTTGGGAATTGAATGTCAAGGTTGGCCTGATGGCTGATCAAGTTATGCAAACATGCTCACCCTAATTGGAAAAATCACAAAGGTTTATTTCCAAGCTATATGTGGCCACATATATGGCCCTAAGAAATGTGGGGATTCCCAATAGGAGGGTGGCCTCCATAAAAGAAAACAAGACCAACAACTGCCACAAGGCTGCAACAAAATGTAAGGAGCATAATAATCTACTAAACAAGTAGGTTGTTGAGATCAAGAAAGACTTCGACATCTTGGTTGACTTTGGGCTACCTCCTCTTCTTTCACTGAATGAAGATGTGCTGAAAGTTGAGTATGCCATGGATGCGATCTGACACAAGGTCCAAACTTCTACAAAACTCCTAAGTTCAAGTGTGACGCCCATGAGTGATGATATTGAGTGTGATATTTTTCCTCTTTCTCGACTCTACAATCACCTTCGGGTGATTTCTTCTAGGTGGTGATTTTTTTATTTCAAAGAATTTTTTGAGCTATGATGAGCCTAGTTTATGGTCTAATGTTTGGGTAGAATTTATGATTTGTTTGCTGAAGTTATCATGGACCTTGCTGTTAAGTGTTGATATTTTTATGATATTTCCTCAGATCTATAGGCATTGAGCCTAATCTTACTTTTGAAAATATTTAATGACATTGGAAAGTTATATGGAATATCTATATTAATTTTGCATGTGATTAATGAATGTTATTTAAGGTAGTTATAGATATGAAATTATTGTGTGTGCTAACATTGCCATAAAGATATAATTTGAAGATACTAAATTGAGAAAGACATCGCCAGTTGGGCATGCACCATAAAATCTAGCAAGGGAGTCATTCAAAGGTCAAAGGAGGATGACGGCAAGAGATTCCCCATGCAAATAAAATGTAACCATATTGTAGTGGGCTTTAATGCTATTGAGCAAGTATTGGCATTAATGTTGTGCTAAATTTGCAGACATGTCTTACTAGATTCCATGCATGCATAACCACCTCTCCATTTTCTTTGCTTTCCCTAAATTGGCATCCTCCCAGTTCATGGAGTTGACCACCTTACTTACTTGATAGTATAAATAAGGATTAGATACCCCTTTTCAAAAGGTTGTATGATCTGATATTGTACTTGCATTCTTAGTTTTCAGTGATATAGTTATGCTACTCTTTTGTACTCATGTTTCCTTATGAATAAAATAAAGCTCTAAGTTTGAGCATCTAATTTTTCATTAGTAGTAGAGGATACTCATCCAACAGGGCCCACTTGGTGAGAAATCCATCCTTAACTTAGTTTAGCCTAGTTCTTACTTTCTGTAAAGTAATTAGTTAAGAATCTGGTGTTGACTATTCCTGCAGCCACTAGAATTCTATTTTGTGACTGTTCCTATAGCCAAAGCAGATAGAGGATTTTTCTGTTTATTAGTCATATTTTCATTTTTTTCATGCATTTCAAGCTTAGTATGGTAGTTGGTTGATGTTCAACATTTAAGTTATTCCTTCCCAAGCAATTTACTTTCAGCATTGCATCTTTCTTAGCTATAGAATGAAACTAGCTTCTTTGAGTTCCTAGTGCACATACTATGCTGACCCATTTAAAATTCACATACTTGGGTTGACAAGTTAAGTGCACCTTCATGATGATTAAATGGCTATTCATTTTAGATGTCTAGTCTCTGAATCACAACTATAAGAGCTTAGTTGTTAAATCATTGTAGGAGGCCAACATTTTTGGCATTGTTTTCAAGGATGTTGTCAAACTAGGGAGTTCTTTGGAGTCATTGGTAATTTTTCTTGTTGTAGTATTTTTGAAATTTTTTCTTAGTATACCCTCATTTAGGAAGTAATGAATCCCCTTATTCTTTACCAATTCCTTGTGTGAGCTAGCTGATAGTGAGTTGATATCACATGCATAGAGGAAGGAGAAGGGATTCTTATGGGAGATTCCTTCCTAATAATCCCAATCCATTCTAGCTATTTGAATATTAGAACCTACCAAGAGAAGAAGAAGAAGAAGATCCAAACCCATTTGTTGATGCATTTCCTAATCTAGCTAGCTCTGAAGTTTCCTCTGAAGACCAAAATCAGCTTGAGAACCATTTTATTTGGGAACTACATCAAGCAGGCATGGGTGATGCAAATAGGAGAAGGCCTAACCAACCAACTTTTCCTTTCCCCATTTCACATCAAAATGTAGTTGAAAACATTAAAAATGTCCCTACTTCAGCACTCCCCAAGTTTTATGGACTTGTCAGAGAAGATCTTAATACCTTCTTGTTTGGGTTCGACATACTCTGCAAGAGTTATGACTATACCACAGATGCCCATAGGCTTAAGCTATTTCCTACCAATCTAAAAGAAGCTACATTAAGATGGTTCATGAGCCTAGGAAGAGATATTGTGGAAACCTGGGAGAACATGAAGACAAAATTCATTAAGAAATACAAGGAGTATTGCAAGGGCAGTGTCATGAGAGGAGGTGACAATTTTAGGATGCAACAAGAGGAAGATGAGAGCCTAGAGGATTATATTGCAAGGTTTATGTTTTTCCTACAAAAATATCCACACCATAGACTTAATGAAGACTCACAAAAGTTGCTTGTCTTGAGAGGAATCGATGAGAGTTGTACTGATTCCTTGGACCTGATGGGAGGAAGAGATATCTCCCAAGTTTCTTGAGAGGATATCAAAAAAATATCCCAAAACTACTCTATGGCAGCCTTAAAGAAAGCGAGAGCTTACCAATCTTCCATGGGTAAGTCATCTACCAGAGGAGTTTCAAGAATAAAGATTAATCATTTGCTAGAAGACTTTAAGTAAGACATTATAACACAATCTAGCTACTCAGCTAGATACATTTCAGGCCAAGAAGAAGCAATAGGAGGCAGAGTCAATGTTGGTAGAGTATTGCCCCCATTGCAAACAAAGGAAGGACTGCAAATGCAAGATGGTAGCTAATATTGAAGGAAAGTAGATTACACCCAAGTTCAATCAAATTCAAATTGAAGAAGATCAAGTTTACTATGTTGCACAAAGGAGACCTTGGGCTCCAAGACAAGGTATGCCACCAAATCCACTCTCTTATGTTGGGCCATATTTCAATTCCTATTCATCTAATAACCAATGGAAGCCCCCATATCCATCTAGCTATGAAGGATACCTGCCAAAACCTTGGGGTAACCCTCCAAATGCTTGGCCCAATCCTCAAAACTCTCCACCCTAGTGGCAGAAACCTCAAGATAATTGGCAACAATTTCAAGGGCATTGGAAGCTACCTCCAGAAAATTGGCAACAAACAAATCAATGGAGGGGAGGACATCAATGGCCTACCCAGACAACTAGTTACATGCAACCAACTTCTTTGCCCTAGCAGCTTGATATAATGCCTCCACCTACTAATTCAATCTCAAATGCACCTAAACCTACTTAGCTACTAGCTCAGCTCATACCTAATCCAAATAAAAAACCACAGTAGTCGCCTATATACTCTGTCATTTCATATCAATTCCCTATATATGTTTTGATTGTAAATGGAATCCACTTGCATTCAGGAACTACTTTACTAGCCCCTTCCAATCCCATTATCACTAAGCTTCATGTGGAAGAGGAAGAGGAACCTATGAATGATCCCATTTAGGCAAATGTACCTAAAAATATTGAACCATTCCAAGTCAAGCAGATTGAACAAGAACCACCATTTCCTTAGAGATTGGAAGTTTCCAAGAAAAGGGAGAAAAGGAGAACACAACCTTTGAAATTTTGGATCATCTAAAGCATATATGTGTCCAAGTACCCCTATTTCAAGCCATAAAGGATGTCCCAATCTATGGAAAGGAAATCAAAGAAGCATGCCTCAAGAGCCAAGCAAGATGAAGAAAGACCCCACTATGGTTCATGTGGTGGGACAACTAGCTAACATCATGCTTAGGAAAGTGACTATCCCTAAGTACAATGACCCAGGTAGTCTTGTAGTAGTAGTTGTTATAAATGGGATTCAAATAAAGAATGCTCTGATTGATTTAGGGGCAACAATAAATGTAATGACCAAGCACATCCTTCAACAACTAAACATTGCAAGCATGAGATCTACTCCTACTGTCCTGTAGCTTGCTGATAGTTCTATTAAGCCTAATGGTATATTGAAGGATATTGTGGTGATTCTAGACTCCTGGGAGTACCCAGTAGACTTCATGATTCTTTCTCCTAAAGTTATAGTAGGTGGGTATCCCATTATACTTGGAAGGCCATAGTTAGCAACTACAAATGCATATATGGGATGTTGGTCAAGTGACATGACCATTTCTAATGGGAAGAGCACCAAAACAATTTTTTTATCCTCTTTCCCAACCAACCCATGAGGAGGATAATCATGTATAGCCACATGTTGGTGAAGAGGCTAAGGAAATTAATTTTGTGGCATAACTTGTGATGTTAGGTAGAATCTCCTTCATGCATCTTCAAGAACAAGATGAAGTATTGGTCAACATCATTCAAAACCATTGTGAAGTGGTGGAAGAATCACCTTCTCATTTTTCTACTCTAGTTAAGACACTTTTTGTTTATCTTCCCGCAACCATTGTTCTTGCAGATGCTCTTCCTACAACCACTCTTCCTACAACCACTATTCCTATAGACAAACTTCCTATAGCAATAGGTATGTCCCATGAATTGTTGTGATATGAACTCAAGGTACCATGTGTCAATGAAGAAAATATGATAGAGTCTACCACACAAGTATAGGTGTTAGAAGGAAAGTATCTAAATGTTAATAGAAAACTGAGTGAAGAACAACAATTGTTATTGACAAACTTATTGAGGACCCATCAGCATGCATTTGTGTGGGACTATCATGAGATGAAGGGATTACATCCTAAGCTTTGTACTCACAAAAATTACATCAGAGATGATTGCACCCCAGTGAGGCATCCACAAAGAAGAATTAACCCTACACTAAGAGAAATTATAAAAGGAGAAATGTAGAAATTGCTAGATGCATGATTTATCTACCCCATTTTAGATAACCAGTGGGTGTCTCCATTAGTAATTTTTCCTAAAAAAGGAGGGAAATGGAAATTTTCTATTTATTACAAGGAACTTAATGTTTCCACCAAAAAGGACCATTTTCCCTTACCTTTCATAGATCAAGTTTTGGACTTGCTTGTAAGAAAACAATAGTTTTCTTTTCTAGATGGATTCAACGGCTACAACCATATCCAAATTGCACCAGAGGAATAGGAAAAGATCACCTTTACTTGTCCATGGGGGACCTATGCTTACTTGGTACTCCCATTTGACTTATACAATGTACCTACAACTTTGCAGAGGGAAGTCATTAGCATATTTTTAGACATTTCTCATGATTGCATGGAAATTTATATGGATGATTCCACCAGCTATGGTGTTGATTTCAATGAAGCATTTGAGAATCTTAGGAAATTCCTACAAAGATGTGAAGATCACAATCTCTCTTTAAATAGTGAAAACTATTTCATGATGATGTAGGAAGGTGTAGTTCTTGGACACTACATCTTTCACAAAGGAATTCAAGTAGATCCTACAAAGATTGAGGTAATAAAATTTTTTCACACACCTACAAAATAGAAGGATGTTAGGAGTTTCTTGGGACATGCAGGCTAATATAGGCATTTCATCAATAATTTTAGCAAAATAGAAGCACCATTGTATACCCTCCTCACTAAAGATGTTGAATTCCAGTGGACTAAAGATTGTGACAAGGCATTTTCTTATTTGAAGGTAGCCTTGACTAATGTTCCAGTACTCAAAGGACCTAATTGGGAGCTTCCTTTCCACATCCATACAAATGAATTAGATTATTCCATAGGAGTAGACTTAGAACAAAAGGAAGGAGCTATTGAAAATTCCATTTATTTTGTTAGCAAAAATTTGCAAGGAGTTGAATTCAACTATATAGTGAGGAAGAAAGAAATGCTTGTAGTGATATACGCCCTAAACAAATTCAGGAATTACATAATATGCTACTAAATATTTGTGCACACTGATCATGTAGCCATTAGATATCTCATGAGTAAACCTTTGATCATAGGTAGGCTAACAAGATGGTTATTGCTCATGCAGGAGTTTGACATAACCATTGTGCATAAACTAGGGAAGGCCAATGTTGTTGCAGATTTTCTCTCAAGGCTGACTACATCAGAAGATAATCAAGCCATATATGACTCCTTTCCTGATGATAATATATTCTCCATTAGTGTATAAACACCTTGGTATGATAACATAGCTAACTATCTGGTCAAAGGTAGAGTTCCTCCTCACTTCTCTCCAAAAGAGAGAAGGGTACTCATTGAAAGTTCTTTTCCTTTATCATGGATTGTTGGATGTTTGTTTTATATTAGACTAGACTATGTCATGAGGAGATGTGTGAGAGAAGATGAGACATGAAATTTTCCATGCATTCTAAAATGAACCATGTGGAGGACATTTTGCAGCCAAGAGGATAGCAATGAAGATTTTGAACACATGATATTACTAGCCAAGACTCCACAAGGATGTGGGAAAATATACCATAAAATGTGATAGATGTCAAAGAATGGGTAGACCAACTAGATTTGATGAGATGCTACTTTTCCCTTAGGTAGTAATCACTGCCTTTGACAAGTGGGGATTGGATTTTGTAGGACCTATTGACCCTCCATCAAATGGTAAGTCTTATATCCTGGTATGTACTGATTATGTAACTAAATGGGTAGAAGTTAAGGCCATAAAGCATGCAAGAGATAACAAGGTTACAAAATTTCTTTATGAGGATATTTTCACAAGGTATGGAGTTCCAAGAGAGATAGTGACTAATCAAGGGACTCAATTCACATCAACCCTTGTTGCAACACTAGTTAATGTGTACAACATAAGAAACATGAAGTCTACTCCTTATCACCCCTAGGAAAATGGTCAAGTTGAGGTTACCAATAGATAAATTGAAGTTATTCTGACCAAAACCGTAGCTATCCATAGAAAGGAATGGGAAAATAGATTACCATAAGTTGTTTGGGCCTACAAAAATACTTGGAAAACAACTATAGGCTTCACTCCATTTGAGTTGTATGGAAAGACAACCATGATGCCCATTGAATTTGAACATAAGACTCTTAGGACTATAGTAGATTTGGGGATCAATATCTCTAAGGAACAAAGAGAAAGAATCCTATAGCTAAATACTTTGGACGATTTGAGGAGAGTAGCCTCACGTCACATAGAGGTAGTGCAAAATCAAAGAATCGGGTGGCATGATAAATTTATCAAGGACAAGAAATTCCAACTAGGAGACTGGGCATTGCTTTAAGATTCAAGATATCAGGACAATTATGGAAAATTATGGAAAAGGTGGATTGGACCATATGAGGTTACTAAAGTATTCCCTAATGGTGTTGTTCAACTCACTACTATTGACCCTGTCAGATTCAAGTTGCTTGTCAATGGTAATCACCTCAGATTATATCACAAGGAAACTTCCAAGGAGGAGTTCCTGCAACAATTCACTCAGCATGTTGCACTCAAGCTTCCTACAACCGAAGGAAGTTGACCTAGTGTCCCTCCTTCTAGCTAATTAAGGTATGTACTTGTCATAATAAAGACTTCCACTTTTGTGGGAGTCCATTTCTTCACCCATCCACCCATCCGCCCATCCATTTCCACCTTTCTCTCTCTTCCATCATATCACTTCATTCCACTTCACCTCATTCCACCTCATTGTCATGAATTTCTCAACTTATTTCCTAAAGAGGAAAATGATACTTTCTCTACAATATTTGCAATGAATCCTCCACACATTCATGTATGTGGGCATTAATTTCTATATCTTAACTATCTTTTAGTGCATTCATTTAATTGTTGTACATTAACATGGACATTCACCATAGCATGCCATTATTCCCTAATCCTATCAAATTATCATTTCACATGTCAGGACACATGCCCAAATTTAGGTTGGGGGGGAGGAAAAGATGTGAATACTTTTCCCATGTGTCAGTCCATGTTGGTCTACATTAGTAAAATTTAAATTGAGCTGATTTGAAATTTGAGTGAGAGGAGGGCTCGCATGTGTGAAGTGAGACCAACTACTATTGCCATTTATCTCCATCATAGCTTTCATTTATTACTCCTTCCTTGCCATTATTAACCCTGTCATAATCTCAAGCTACAAACAAAAGGTAAAAAGAGAATATTTAGTTGACATTGGAATTGGAAATTTAGCAAGTGTTGCAAGAAGGTGAATTTGGTTTTCAGACGAGAATTGTAGGAAGGAAACCATAGAGTGATTGTTTTCATGTAGACAATGGGAGGTGGGTTAATTCAAAATGAACCCATGGTGCATGATTTATTATTGCATGATGCACCCTACCTTGCTGAATTAAGGAATTGTGGCTGGTTAGATTATTTCATGAAGTTGGATGGTTTTGATGAAGGCATTGCACTAGAATTTGCCTAGATATTTTTTGAAGGGAAAGCCACTATAAAAGGGTTGGAAGTATTGGATACCAAAAAAAGAATTGTAGAAGTTACAGGGTTACTTGTCGATGGTAAAGACTACCCTATTTCTAGAGATGCCAAGTTAGCCAAGGCCGAATTTACAAAACTGATTGACCCTCCACTAAGCATAGATAAAAATGGGGTGAAGAGAATGTCTCTACCCCAACCATGGAAGCAGATAGTTGTTTATGTCATAAAATATATCACCTATGAAGGACGCCAATCAAATCTACATTTTGTGCATTTTAAACTCTTGAATCACATGAGGCATGGGAGGAGGATGAATCTTCCAAACATGCTATGCAACCTTCTTTTGATCATGGTGGTTGAGACTCAGAAAGGTAGGGATAATTCTTTTTCCCAACATTATTTTATTAAATTGCTATTTGAGAAGTCTTTGCATGATGTATCTAGAATGGCCTAGAAAGAATTCATAAAAATTGATAAAATTAGACTCGAGCACTTGCAAACTATGGTTTTACCTCAACCTTGTAGGTATAATAGGAGATTGAGCATGGCTAAAGCCACTCTTGGTGCTTCAACCTCAGGTGCAGGCCCTAGTGAAAACCCTCCTACAACAAAACAAACTATAGAAGTAAACTCTTTTGGGAAAGAGCACTTAGACAAAGAAAGTTCTCGTCTAGATTAAAATGATGATGTTCCACTTGGAATCCTAATGAAAACTAGGGCACAAAAAAGAGAGGCGGAAATGAGAAAAGGAAAATACAAAAGGTAGCTGACAAAAAAAGAAGTAACAAGATCTAGGAAGTGGAAGGCTCACACTGTTCATCTTGTAGCCAAAGAAAAACATGAGAGCCCTCCCAGAAAATCAAGACTAGCCAAGCCAACCTTTGGTATGCCTCCGTAGTAAAGCCCTAAGTCTAGAGAAATATCGCAAGGAGACATAGAGGCTCCAATGGGGCAGGTGAATATTGAGGAAGAGGATGTATTTAAGATGGAAATAAACATAACATTTGTAGAACTTCTTGACATTGTAGAACAAGTGGAGAATTAAGGGTATGAGGAAAATTAGGATTTCCTCTAGCAAGAGATCCTATAGCAAGAGTCCCTACAACAATAGAAAAAACAAGAACAATCAATACCCCTACAACTAGAATTGATGGGAGAACCTGAATCCTTGCAGTTAGTACTATATGGAGAGCAAGCATTAGTGCCAAGGAAAATGCTAGTTGGAATACAAAAACCTCATGATTTCTCAATGCACATGGTAGCTATGCATTTATGGAAAGAGATGCAAAGAAGAGAAGAAGAATGGAAGGATTAGAAGCACAAATTGAAGAGGAAAATTCAAAAGAAAGATGAGGAGATTGAAGAAAAAGATGTAGAGATTGCCACCTTGAGGAAGAATGTGGATAATATGGCATCCTTAGGACCACAAATTTTAGAGTGTAGGGCCCCTCCAAGGGTATATGCTCTACATTTGAAGGAGAAATATCTTTATTTCAAGTTGGGAAGAATTTTCTTAGGTTTGAACCCTTCTATTGAGACTCCTATTGAATTTTTCAATGCTTATCAAATTGCTTCCCCTAAAATGAAAAATTTGTTGTGTGATTTTTATTTGCATAATCATGTTGTGACTCAAGGCCATGATTGGAATTCACTGTTGTATAGTGGAGATGTCTAGTTAAGGGAATTTATCTCTTGGGTACAAAATGAGATTAGTTGGGGATAATAATATGGGGCTTATAAGCAATTGGAGTCCAACATCTCTCTACCCATTAGGGTTGAATCAAGGAATCCAAGGGGAATTTACAGGGTATGGAATAGAATGATTTTTACAACTAGCTATGGTAATATGATTAGGCCTTTGATAGAAGAATTCTATAATGAGTATGAGGTAAAGTAAAAAGAAAAAGAGGAAACCATGAAGAGATGCCTCTCACAAAGATGGAATAGCCTAATTGATGAGCTAAAACAGGTTGAGCCTCATTCCATCCAAAACTATGTTGTAACACTTAAGAGAATTGACAAATATATATAGGTTGGAAGAAAAAAGGGATGATTTTGGCTTCCCCTAACTTTTTAGCCACCCCTCCTAATGTGGCTCGTGCCAAACTTCAAGTTTTAGAGCTATGACATTACAATAGAGAGACATAGATGGAGGATATTGGATAGATTGGGAGGATTCTATTGGGACCCTAATTCACAAATAGTAAACATTGATGTGGGGCAGTTGTTAGTTGCAAATTTTAGAGCATTGACCAAGCAGAAGAACAACCCTTCCCCTACTGGAGGACTAGGAAGACCTTAGGTTGGGGGGAGTGATGGGCCTAGTTTATGGTCTAATTTTTTGGGTAGAATTTATGGTTTTTTTGCTGAAGTTATCATGGACCTTGACGCTAAGTGTTGATATTTTTATGATATTTCCTTAGAACTACATACATTGGGCCTATTCTTATTTTTGCAAATCTTTAATGACGTTCAAATGTTATATGGACTATCTATATTAATTTTGCATGTGATTAAGGAATGTTATTTATGGTAGTTATAGATATGAAATTATTGTGTGCTAACATTTCCATGCAAATATAATTTAAAGATACTAAATTGAGAAAGACACCACCAGCTGGGCATGCACCATA
This sequence comes from Sequoia sempervirens, assembly GCA_007258455.2. Taxonomy (NCBI): domain Eukaryota; kingdom Viridiplantae; phylum Streptophyta; class Pinopsida; order Cupressales; family Cupressaceae; genus Sequoia; species Sequoia sempervirens. The sequence continues at coordinate 382,651,973 of VDFB02271358.1, read as the reverse complement.
ACATCCAACAAGGGAATTGTTCAAAGGTCAAAGCAAGATGACAATAGGAAATTCCCCATACAAATTTAATGTAACCAACTTGTAGTTGACTTTAGTGTTGTTGAACAAATATTGGCGTTACTGCTATGCTAAATCTACAGACATGTCTAACCAGATTGCATGCGCACATAACCACCTCTCCATTTTCTCTGCTTTCCCTAAATTTGCATCCTCCTAGTTCATGGAGTTTACTACTTTCTTAGTTGGTTGTATAAATAAGGATTATATGCTCCTTTTTAGAAGGTTGTGTGATCTAATATTGTACTTGCATTCTCAGTTTTTAGTGATAAAGTTATGCTACTCTTTTGTACTAATGTTTCCTAATGAATAAAATAAAGTTTTGAGTTTGAGCATCTGAGTTTTCATTAGTAGTAGAGGACACTCATCCAAGGGGGCGCACTTGGTGATCAATCCATCCTTAGCTTATTTTAGCCAAGTTGTTACTTTTTTTTGAGTAATTAGTTAAGAATCTAGCACTGACTATTCCTATAGCCACTAGAATTCCATTCTATGACTATTCCTGCAGCCAAAGTAGATAGATTAGTTTTATGTTTGTTGTTCATTTTTTTTTTTCATCCATTTGAATCTTAGTATGGTTGTTGGTTGATGTTAAACATTTATGCTATTCATTTCCAAGCAACTTACATCCACCATTGCATCTTTCTTAGCTATAGAATGAAAATGGCTACTTTGAGTTCCTAGTGCACATATTGTGCTGACCCATTTCAAGTTCACGTCCCTGGGTTGACAAGTTAAATGAACCTTCATGATGATTGAATGGCTATTCATTTTATATGTCTAATCTATGAATCATAGCTATAAGAGATTAGTTGTTAAATCATTATAGGAGGCCAACAAGCTAGACCTAGCATACAGGAACATTTGTACTCTCATCTAACTGACTAATGTAGATTGGAAGGAACAACATTCTGCTTTCCTAAAACTCCAAGAATTACCAAAGGCCTAGGTTCATGCCTCTACAAGCAAAGACCCCCTATGAGTCACTAGAACTATGAAGCCTTTTTTTGTTGATCATTTTGATTTTTGGCACTCAAGTAATTGGAAAGGTGCACAATATGCCACATGGTGGTTGCATGACTTTCATTATTTGTCTCCCTTTTGGGAGAGAGTTGGGACATGTGTCAACTTGTTGGATATTTTCTTAATGAGCTATATTCATGAGCTCGAGAGTTTTCACCTGTTTGACATGTCATATCTTCGCTATGGGTAGATTGCACTTCTTATCAAGTGATATCTTTTAGGGGTTTTTAAGAGCTTGTTCTATTTTCTTTCTTTTCTTATTTTTTTGGATGGAAGCTTTTGGTCAGTGTTGGGGTATGTGCAGGATCATGATGGGCCAAAAAGTGGCAATATGATGGGTATGTGGCTGTCAACTATTTTTTTACCCAAAATTGATGAAATAAAAAGGGTTTTTAAAGGAGATTCTCAACTTTCTAATGATATAAATTATGCTTTACTTGAATTTAATAAGTAATTTTTATTCATTTTCTATTCAAATTATGACTAAAGTCTTGATTGATAGGTTGATTGAAAAACATCTATAGCTTTCAAATGGTATCACATTTTTTGAGTCCAAAACATGCATCACATTCTATGCTTCGTATACTATAGGATTAAAAAAATAAAAATTGAATTTCATGAAGTTTTGACCAAGTTAAGGTGGTCAGACATACAAGTTTTTATATTTTTAAAAAAGCTGTGATAAAAAATTCATAATTAATTATTTACTTGGAAAAAAATACAAAAAAATATGCATCACATCAGGGAATGAGTCCTCTACTTATATCTAAAATCTTATAAAAAAATATTACCATGTAATTAAGGTCAGGGTGGTCAGACAGACACCTACTTATTTTTCCCTTGAAATTTATGTACCACTGCATTGAAATTTCAAATTTTCACCAAATAATTTAATTTTTTTAAACAAGCCTAATAGTTTAGAAACTAAATTCAATTTTCTACAGATTCTATTCTTCCATATTTTTGAAATAATATAGATAACTTCTTCAAATTTTTACATCAAGTTTCCTAACTCTGATTTTTCTAAATTTTTTGCCACTTAAGGGCCTTTTTTTTCCATGATGATCCTCCACATACCCACTGCTAGATGATGCTATGGGTCAAATAGACCTTTTTCCAAGCTATTTTCTAGGATTTGATCATTTATAGACTACTATCTTTACTAAATATCTATAGAAGATTAATGCAAAAATTGAGAATTGATGAGAAAAGACTGTTGTAACCTAACTAAAGATCTACGATCAAATCATGTGCTATCAAATATCAACATCTGGAAACAGCTAATTTTGTGTTGTGGTGGTGGCTTCTTCTTTTTGCAACTATAAATGAGAGGCATCGACAAAGGAAAGGGTTGAATTTCAAGTTTTAGTTTCTTTTGCTGAGGAAACATTTCTTTAGTTTTATAAGTTTATAGAACTATTTTTTAGAATTAAAATTGTAGTACTAATTTTCTCTAAGTTGTTATATCTATTAAAGCTCAAACTATTGTCAGATTGGCATCTAACCTCTATTTTAAAGTTCATTTAATATTTGAAGCACAAACTATTGAGAAATAATTTTTGAGACTGTGCATGTATGACCTTTGTCAAGCTTTATTTCTTTATATTATCCTTCTAAATGAAACATTGTGTCAAGTTGAATTTGAATAGTTTAAGTAGTTTATTTCCATGTATTCTCATATGATAGGATAATAACTTGTGAAAAATAGATTATGTTAGTGAAATTGTTTGTTTTTCTAAAGAGTTGTTGTTTTGTTATATTATGTTGTACTACGAGAGAGAGTTTATGAAATTTTTGAATGTTCTCTTATTAGCTTTAGAAATATTTATGTTTGATTAGACATTAATGAACACTACCTACATAGAGATCTGAAAGTCTGCAATGTGCTTGTTGTTAGCCTTTGTTATTTGTTCTATTTCCAACTATGAAGGTTTTTGGCATTCTGTGTCTAAATATATCATTCATAGGAATGTGGGTTTGAAATGTTGTAAAAGATCTGGTGCATTGCCATTTTATGTTTTATCTTTATATTTCCTTCTACCCTTTTCCTCAAAACCCAAAGAAGAGTCGACTTTCTATAAAAATCCCGGAGGTATTCAGTGTGACACAAATGAGCCCCCCACTTGCTGAATTTCCCATAAGGTCCTATTGGAGAGGCGAAAGATTTGATGATCAAAAAATATAATTATTAGACTATAATTATTTCAAATGGGATATGCTTAATAACCATATAATACATAAGGTTTTATATCCTTATATTAGAAATGAAACATAGGAAATAGGGCACATCCACCTTTTAGGAGATGGGCAGCTTAAGGGAGCCTATTTTGGCTCCTAGTTCATTCAAGGAAACCTTAGAGATCTCAACCTAATGATATAATTAGGAAAAGAGATGGCTACAAGGTTTCCTTGAGTGTGATTAAAGAAAGGGGGTTCACCACTAAGTGAATGCTTAGAAAGAAAGAGATGAAAGCAATATACAAAACCTAACTATATAACCTAGAAGATAACCTTGAAATCAAAATGAAAAATAGAAAGATATAGGAATATACCTCGAGGATCGCAGGAGACTAAGCAAGATTTGAAAACCATGAAATTTTTTTTTGCTAATTTGTACAGGGATTCATATGCCAAACTAGGCAATTTAGTCCTAGTCTAGGGTTTTTGGGTAGAAACTGGAACATCATAGTGACAAGTCTGAATCCACTAAAATCAAGAAAAAATGCTATTCCAACACTTATATGTCCAAAGTGGTGATTTAGTCCTATTCTATTTTTTCAAAAATTCAATATTTGAATATGTTCTCTTATCTTTAAACTTCCTCCCTATGTTTTCCAAACTTCACTTCTAGATCCAAACCTACTGAAACCTACAAAACAAATATTGTGTTAATTTTCTTATGGGCGGTTTTCCTCTGTCAAACCCCTAGTTTTGTAATTAAGCCTTGATAGAAAGAATAGATTTTGAAAATGGATGTGTGTGAGAATCCTAATCTTAAGTACATCTAAGATTAAGTGATATAAATTCAATTAAAACCTTCCACAAATGTACTAGAATAGGATGCATGAATGAAACATAAAGATGATGAATCACTTTGGGAGATCTCTAATCACCCTAATAAGCCACAATAATTCATGTACCTTCCTTTAGGCAGAAAGTAGAATGATAATGGAAGATGGAATCACTTAGGAAACAATTCATTAGGTTTGGTTCAATGGCTAGTTGCATCTCTCCAACCTAGAATCCATCATGATTCTCCATAGGCATCCATCACCAACTTTTGACAATGCTTGATCTTGAGATGAAAGTGAGCTTGAAGACCTACAAAAACACTATTATGCTACTCCAAGACTTTAACTTTGTTTGCTACTTTCTCTTAAATGCTTGAGAATCTCTCTTGAGGGTTTTTGCTTAAAAATTATAGGATTTTTTATTTCTTCTTAGGTGAACTAGTGATTCAAAATCTTATCTTTTTTATGCATTGCATCTAATTTACTTTTGATTAGATCCCAAATGGCAACATTAGCCAAAAATTTGAATAGAAACCTTAATTTCTAACTCAAAACCTAAAAAGGGGCCACAAGGGATGCATACGCCCAAGGTGGTGTATGAGTCCCACCCTAGCTTTTTGAGGTGACAAAATGTTGGTGTGCTACAAAATTATATGCATTTATTGATTTTGTCAAGATTTCAGTCGAAATAAGCCTTGGGATCCAAAATAAAGGGTCTTAGGGGCCTATTAATGATGATTTAAAGGGTCATGAATGCAAGGGTACTAAAATATGTCCAAACTAAGTGTGAAATTGTACCATCTCCATGAAGGGAGTATAATTTTCTACACTACATTTTGCTCCCACTTTAGTGCCCATATGGCACTATGTGTATATGCAAGCTAAAAATACTCAAACAGTAAGCTTTGCAATAAAGGATACTCATATGGATTCATTTGCAAATTATGGGAGAATGAAACCCCATTGTAGCTATCTACAAAACCACAATGTTAGGAACCACATATTATAAAACCAATTTGTTAGTTTTTCAGAAATCCTCTTATCTAACTTCTAGAAATTAAATTTGAGGGTAGATGTATGCCCCCTTGATTTTTCTTTCTTTATGGAGTTAGAATCAAGGTAGCATTCAAACCGCATCAAATTTCATGTCATATCATAGCGTATTTGCAAGTACCATACCACATACATATATACATTGGATGAGTTCAAGAGTGGAATTACAAACCCAACACAACAAACGACATAAAAAATAGAGTTCTCTAGCCCCAACTATGCTAGTTTGAATGCTAAAGCACTTTTAACCCTAATATGTAAATGACCTAATTTGAAAATATATAAGAGTAAAAAGTTAAGTAATTTGTGATCATTTTTTTATTTTACATTTTTGTAGTTTGATTCCAATGGAGAGTGAGTGACAATGTCAAGTGTATGACCTTATGTGCCTTTGAGACTCAAGAGCCTACATGAGGAGGTGGAATGGGGTGATATGACACATATAATGAGTGGATTCTTCTTTGTCTTTGATTTTTTTTTATGCATTTACTTTATGTTTTACATATTTCTAGATATATTTAGGATCCTAGAAGAAAAGGTCACAAAGTGACCCTTTTTTTGCAAAGTGTCCCCTTTTTTGCAAAGTGTCCCCTTTTTTTGTAAAGTGTCCCACTTTTTCACAAAGTGTCCTAAAACGGGAATAAAATGTCTAGGACCTTTAGAAAAGTATCCTAGAGAAATTTTAGCACAATTTTTTATTGTTGATGTATAAATTTAAGATTTTAGAATGATTATAGGTGATATTTTTACCTTTTTATTAGATTCCTCCTCGATCATGATAGTGTCTCAGTGGAAAACTATTTTGTCACCTATGAGACCTAGTCATAACATTTTTAGAGGAGGACATAGAGATATTACGAGCTACAAGTATTTATTGGGCGTATCTCATGCCTCCTATGAGATACCATAATTCCATGTTGATGGCATTAGCAAAGAGGTGGGATGTAGATGTGTGCACCTTTCATCTACCCATTGATGAGATGACAATCACTTTAGAGGATATGCATCACATTCTTTGAGTTCCTATTCACGGAAAGACTATCCATTTTACAAAGGACCTCTCTTAAAGGGAGATGAGAGCATATATCCAGTATTTTCTTGGAGGTTTGATTCAGGAGGAGATCGTGGGGCCACATATTGAGTTGCAGTGGCTACTCTACACATGATCTCCACTCCTGAGGTGGATTATAATTTTTACAATAGCATTAGTACTAGTCCCAGATGGCTAGGGAGCACACCTAGATGGAGGAGTAGTGCATATGATATGAGATATGGAGCAATAATATACCATCTATCCATGGCGTCACAACATACTGGCACAACTCTACTATGGTTTGGGATAGCTCGCTTACCAAGAGGTGGATAGCATGGTGCATTATAGCATGACCACATAGTGATACCTTTCCACTATGATCATGTAATGGGATAGATTTTTACTGGGGAGGCATGACTACATAGTGAGACCTTTCCACTACAATCGTGTAATGAGATAGTTTGCGTAGGTAGAAGTTCCACTAGTAGTATGACCATTTTATAGATGATTAGTGTAGAGTTCCCATAGGCCTAGAGATACAAGATGACTCACAATTGATGAAGTTGTATCTAATGATTCATATGATGAGGATCTTGATATGCTCCAAATCTCTAACATTTATGACATGGGTGCTACAGATGCATATGAGGAGTGGTGGGCTATAGCATGACTACTCTAGTATTTCCTATGGATTCACCTATAGGCTTTGTGGGGCCCCTTCCAAATCATAGTTAAAATGAGGAGGATACAAGTGAATGAGTCAAGGCTATAGACCTATTTGTGGATGAGGTAGAGGAGGATTATGATGAGGAGGAGGAGAACAAGAAGGAGGATGAGGATGAGGAGAGCTAGCTGATGAGTGATGATAGTGATATAATAGGTGAAGGTCTTGTTGCCCCTAAGTGTAGAGACTCAGTTCCCATCATGGTTACCAGATCACAGTTAGTGGCTACAACATGTGTTAGCAGTCATGAGTGTGAAGAGGGTAGTGGTTCTTCTATACCTCCTACATAGGATGAGGCTATTTTTACATAGCCTAGAGACCTAGGTAATGACACATTCTTTATGATTATGGTTATTCTTTTATAATTATGCTCATGTTCTCTCTTTTCACTTATATATATATATATATATATATATATATATATATATATATATATATATATATATATATATATATATATATATATGTCATGATGTGTACTGATTATCTTTATGATTTCTATCTTGTTGGATCCATGAGAGAGTTACAAGATCTCTATCAATAGTCTGGCACAGAGATAGTACCTCCTTCAATCACAGAAGAGGCCATTAGCATAGACTACATTCCCCCACCCATCAAGGAGCATCATCTAGAGCTTTCAAGCTTTACGCAAGGATGAGAGAAACATACCAGGGTGCTACTAGGTGTGTCGATTGATTTATGGATGAGCTTTCAGCACTGCAGGCTACATATGATCATCTCTGGTAATTTCGAGATCCAACAAAGGTTGAGAGACTTTGTGGAGAGGTTGTGAGCCTACAAGCAGAGAGAGACCACATAGACTAAGAATGCATGGAGGCTATCATATGGGAGGCTATGACTATTGGGGAAGCACATGGCCTATAAGTTACACTTGATTCTATAGTTGTATCATGATGAAACACTACCATCTCTCAATAGACTGTCTCTCAACAGATGCGATCAATAGGTCCTAAGGGATCTAGTAGTAACATGCCATAGTAGCATTGTATATTTGATGACATGTACTTAAAAAAAATTGATGTATATATATTTAATCAATTATGTTTGACTGCTTATTTTTATGTGTTTGAGTTAGATGGAAATGTGATTTATCAAATAATCTTTGTAATACTATTTAATAAATGTCTCCATGATCTAACATGTTTTATGTGATCTAATTAAAACTATCTAGTTTTTTTTTAGATGCAACATTATGATTGAGTATATTATGTTAAAATAAAATTCTCCTATGATCTAGTTGTAGAATATTAAATGGATATAAGGATCTAATCTAACATAACATACAAGATAAACTCGAATTGTATGAAACCTAAAGTAACAACCCAAAACTAATTTGAATAATTACCTTAGTATTGATGACACACCAATGATTGTTTGTCAAGAAAAAAGTAATGAGAGAGAAAATAACATATTATCCACTAACTATAACATCACTAATTTAACATTCACACTATTCAAGGATGATAGACATAATATCAGTGCAAATGTGTGGCATAAATAGGTTCTTTAATAGGTTGTAAGAGAGGGGGACTACCGTGTGCAAGATCCCAGGTCACAAAGGGCCAAGATGTGAGAGGCTTCCCTAACTTACCTTAGCTAAGTGTATTGTTTAGGGTTATGAGGGTGAGAAAGAAAACAACCATATTTAGGTCGGTTGGCCGAAGGAGGCATTACAATTTCACTGCCAATGGGAAGAGTAATGCCTCTACTAGCTCAACCACATCAAATATACCAAGGACATAAGCACGTCGCGCAAATGTTTGTGTACTATGAGGGTTTCCTCGATAGAAACGACTCCATCGACACTCAAAATAGGCACCAAGTGGACCACCAATAATAGGCTTAAGTGGAATTAAGCCTCTGACTTTGGTTTTCTAAAGTTTTTAAAGGAAAAAAAGGGAATTGTACCTAGGTTGCAAATTTTCTCTTATACATTTTTCCCCCAATTTAGTGAGTACAAGTACCAATGAGTGCTCGGTAAAGTAGATCAAGAAGAGAGTATGGTTAGAAAATTATACCTAAACCATCAAGGAAGTAGTACTTAGTCTGGAAATCCTGAGGGTACAAGAGATGCAAAAGACTTCACAACTACTTGGAACTATGAAGTTGGAACAACAAAGCATCTTTCAGGCCCACAAACCTACAAGGAGGCAACCCCCAAGATCTCTCTCATGGAGGAAGCCCTATGGAAGTGGAATTTGTAGAGTCAGAAAGTGGCAAAACATCTACCCACAGATAGAACATCTGAAAAGCGAAGACATGTCTACCCGCAGAGAGAATGTGTCAAAAGTGGTGACACGTCTACCTATAGATAAAGCATGTCAAAAATGGCAACACATCTACCCACAGATAGAATGTGTCTAAAGCAATGACACATCTACCCATAGATAGGATGCATCTAAAGTGGTGACATGTCTACCTATAGATAGTGCATGTCAAAAGTGGTGACACATCTACCTGCAGATAAAGCATGTCAAAAGTGGTCAATCGTGCAGACCATAAAAATTTCAAAGGGGTCCCTTGGGAATCCTTCAAAAGGAAAGGGGTCTACTCAAGGGATGCATTGTTTGAAAAGTAAGGTCTAGTCAGGCTACCCCATGCTAGATGCAAAAGGGTGAAGGGAATGAGCCTAGTTAGGCTACCCCTATGCTAGACGTGAAAAATTCCATTTGTTACAAAGGCTTTCAAGGAAAGGGTCCCTAGGGAAATTTCCATAAAGAAGAAGGGGGGTCTACTCAAGGGACACACAATTCAAAAGTAGATGTTCATCTTAGAATGATTCATCATCAAGGGATCCTTTCAAAAGATGTTCACTTCATCAAGGAATTTGAAAGCAAGTCCATGTCCCCATGTGAGGGGAATTCAAAGTAGTTCCCACTTTGGAGGAAGGTATTCAAGTCCTTTCTTTACGAACCCATGATGAAGGAAACACATTTCGTTAGGGTTCCAAGTTGACAATGCACTTGTAAGGAAAATAATGTGAAGATTTTCAATAAAATATTATTTGGCAACAAATTCAGTTTCTAAAAATTGAAGTGTTAAAGGAGAGCATTGTCACACATAGGAGGGACAACTCAAAAAAAGAAGAGAGAAAGATAAAGGAAGCAAAAAGAAAACACAAACATAGGACACATGGGTAGCCTAATATTTTGGGGTCAGAACTGCTCATAAATAAATATAAGTTTGTATTAATAATAGTATATAAATGAACTTTCATCAACCTCCTACTATATCAGGCCATGTGAGGAATGCAAAAAACCAAACTAAAAATAAAAAATTGGGTCAACATGGAAGGGAAGTCTAAATTCCCCTAATGCTTTGCATCATCCCTAATTTATTGAAAACCAAGCATAAACATGGAAGAATGATGATACAAATAGATGAAGGTTTATGACACAAAAACCATGCCTGTATCCAAGCACTAACAAGGGTGATGAGGGTCATCCAGGCACACATTATATGAGTACGGGGAAACACATCACAAAACACACACACAAGATCAAGAAAAGGGGCCTCCTCCTAACACTACTTGGCCAAGAGGTTGTCTATTTCCCATTCTAAATCCTCATAAGGGGAAGGAGGATGAGCCTATAAGGGCAAAATGTTAAGAGAAGGATCATTCGACCCTCTCGTAACAAAGGCCAAGGAAGAGGGCCCGTCAAGGTCTTCTCCACCAAGTTGTTATGGAGTGAAGGTCAGTGATTTTGTGAAGATCACTGATAGGGTTGAGACTTTTTCCATGAAATTAAACATGCATCCTGTAGGAGTATCATGCTTATTCTCAGTGGGAGCAATGAAAAACTCAGGAGAAGCTGGGATTGGCTTTGTCACAAGGAAAAAATAGGTCATCACAGGGCCATCCTACAAAGAAGGTGGGCTCCTCCTATGTCCTTTATCACAAGAAGGACCAACTTCTACCTCCTTCAAGGGAGGAGATGAAATCCCTAGAGATGAAGATAGAGGTGTAGAGGAGGAGGAGAAAAAAATTGCAATAGATACAACTAAAGTGCTAATCATATCCATGGGCTTTGGGAAGGGCTGAATATTTTGAATGGTCATCAGCAAAGGTGGCTTTGCCAAAGGAGCGATAAACACCTGTACCTATTTAGGGTTAGGTGTGTTTGTGCTCACAATGAAAAAAAGGAGTCAATCAAGTTGAAGAGAAACAATAGGAAGGGAGGAAGAAGACACTACAAGAGATCCTAAAATAGGAGCACTCATTCATTCCTCCTTTTGTCATGAGGCAGCCTGCTCATCTAGGAGAACCTTTCATCGGTGCTTGCACTCATGTGCAAGGTGGTTTCTACAGATCTTGGAGTTAGAAGTTGAAGCTTGCGAAGGGATTGATGGTTCTTGCTTTACCATAGGAATGTCCACTATGACTATTTTGAGTGGATGAATAGATTCCTGTATGGGAGCAAGGGGAGCAAGTTGAGGAGTGATAGGAGGAGTTGAATCGAGAGCCTCGACAATGGGCCTCTTTTCGCTCACTGCCTTAGGAGAAAGAGTAGTAGGAGGCTGTGGAGGTTGAGAGAGGGAGGAATCTCCTTGGGAAACCCTCTTCCTATCATACTGAGTGAGTCTAGGCTCCATCGTAGAATATGAAGCTTGAATACGGGACACTTAGGCTTTTGTTGAGTGGGCACTGAAGAGTTCTCCAACAAATGAGGAGCAAAACCTGACAGTACCACAACTAGGTGAGCAGAAGCATTAGATTGAGCAAAAGAATAGGAATGAGGTTCCCATGACCACTTCTCTTCTTTCCTCTTTCAATCCTTAGTGGCATCACTATCAGCCTTGAAGCAAGCCCTATGTGAAACAACATAAGGCGAGGGAGGGTACCTTACCTTCAGCCTCAAATGTCCTTTCTTATAATTATGATATGTCTTATACAAAATATCCATCCTAGGTAGAAGGGGGGACCCATAGATGTAGGCCATGGGTGATTCAAGGAGTAGCTACCACATGCAACCAACGGTCAATAACCGTTGTTGTGGATCACATGCACGGAACCTCTGTGGATAAATTTTAGACATTTATGCACAACAGAGGGTACCACATTCATTTCCACCAACCAAGGGATACCCAACTTTACATGGAAGAGTTTGAACCTTGGGATGATATCAAATAAGAGATTTATGAACTTAGGCCTGACCAAGACTGATAGGACAATGCTACACAAGGAGGGTACATAAAGCCCATCACGTGTGCGAATGAAACTTATAGGAGCATCGTATCCATCATTATGTAAAAAAATTATAAGCATAATCTCTTCCATTATTATGTTCACCTCTAACATCGGATCAACAAGAACACTGACTATGATGTTTCCATTGATCCACATAGGAATGTAGAGGGGGGATGGTTCCATGTTAAAGCCCATCGATAGGTTCTAAGAAGTAAAGGTTATGCCAACACTACTCTCCATAGGATGTGTAGAGGGGATGGTTTGATGCAAAAAGGAGGCCATTACGCACTCTAGACAATGCCCCCAAAGGTTATCAGATAAGATAGTGACCCAATTAAGGTTTCATCATGCAATACCTTTGGAACCTTCCAACTATGCCACCTAGGGGTCATAGATCGAGTTGCATTGCGACAACCTCACAACACTCGCACCTACAAAACTCCTAGAGTATGAGGTAAGGGACTGTCAATATCGCAAGAACAAAACCAAAATGGTTCATGTTGGGTTCACCAAAAATGTAAGAGAGAGGGACCATACTGTGTAAGACCCTAGGTCATGGAGGGCCAAGATGCGAGAGGCTGCCCTAACTTACCTCAGCTAAGTGTATTCTTTAGGGTTATGAGGGTGAGAATGATGAGTATTGTGGAATCCTATAGCCACTCTATAATTTTGAGTTTTAAGGTAGGGTTAGGTGAGTCATTTTTTAGGTCCAACTCTACGCCTCAGGGAGCTCTCTGCCTAAGGATGTTAGTGCAGACTTTGGATGACAGCGCGGTGTGTTGGAGTCTCAAAAATGTGTTGTAGTCCGTATGGTTAGATTGCAACAGAGACAAGGTTAGACTCGCTAAAATGACTAACATCCTAGCTATTTAACTAAAAGGCCATAATGATACTAGCAAGTAAACAAAGTATTCTCTAATGTTATAAAGTAAGTAAGCAAGAGTGATGAAAATGAGGAGAATCTCACCTATGAACTTGTTTGCTAGGTAATCCCTTGAGAGCTTGCACACATACACACAACAAGAAAGATAATGTTAGGTGGTTTTATAGGGGTCTGCCTTAGTCAGACCCCCATTTAGGTGTTCCCACCTCCACGAACAATGAAAGGAAAAGAGATAAAGAAGTAACAAAAACACAAGAACTACCAAACAATACTAGGCTACTCAATCATATGATAGGGGAGAGGAGAGGGAATCTTACTACCTCCACTAAGAGCACTCAAGGCTGCTTGGGGGAGAAATTAGAGGAACTCAAGCCTCTGAGACAATGGTGTGATCCCAAAATTTCTCTACTGATGTGATGGAGTGTGATGTTGCTGCAATGGAATGCTTGGATTGCTTGGAAGTCAGTGAAAATGAGCTTGTGAGAGTAAGAGTATGAGAGCTAAGTCTGTTCGAGATTTCTTCCAACCTCCAAATGCAAGTTGAAACACTGAATATGAAGGAATGAGAAAGAAACTGACCATATTCAGGTCGGTTGGTTGAAGGAGGGGTTACAACTTCACTGCCAATGGGAAGAGTAATGCCTCTGCTAGCTCAGCTATAGGAATATATGAGGCACGTAAGTGCACTGCATGGACATTTGTGCATCGTGCAGATGTCTTAGATAGAAATTCCTACATAGAAACTCAAAATAGGTGCCAAGTTGACCACCAACAGTGGGCTTAAGTGGAATTAAGCCTTTGACTTTGGTTTTCTAAAGTGTATAAAGGAAAAAATGGGAATTGTACCTAGGTTAGAAATTCGCTCTTATACCTAGGTGTACCATCCATTTCTATTAATGTTTATGTGCTAGACCCATAACTTTAGTCAATTATGTAAGGTCCTTATCAATTAGGGCTGAATTTACCTTTTTTAGTTGGGAAGGTATTGATGTTATGTTGATTCTCAAACAATACAAATCTTAATTAAATGAATGAGGCATGACATGCTCATAGTAACTAGGTTGCATTTTTCTAGAATAAGCTTGGAGATGCTCAAGAGCATTAGTACATTGTTCATCAATCATTTCAAGCTGATGTAATAGTTGTTCTTTATAAGTATTGTCATCAATAAGTCCTTGAAGAGTGGTTATCAATGAAGGGATCTCTAACTCCAAGATCATTATCACCTCGGTACCATAGAAAAAGTTATAATGAGTATTTCTAGATGATGTTCTAATACTAGTACGATAAACCCATAATACATATGTCAATTGTGTGTGCCAATCCCTATTATGTTCTTTTACTATCTTCCTTAAGATTTTCTCAAGAGTCTTATTAGTTGATTCAACTTGACCATTAGATTGTGGGAGTAAGGTGTTGAAAACTAATGTTTTATGTTTTATGTTAAATGTTTCTGAGAACTTCTTCATGTCACTATTCTTAAATAGTTTCCCATTGTTTGAAACCAAAGTGGAAGGAAGTTGAAAGTGAGCAATAATGTGCTCCAGTATGAAATGAAATATTACATCGGTCATTGTTGAACGAAGGGGAATGAATTCCACCCATTTCATGAAATAATCTACATGGTAATTATAAATTTATGTCCGATGGAAGAAGTTGGTGATATTTTTCCAATAAGATCCAAACCTCACATCGAGAATGGCCAAATAGGAGCTTGGGCACAAAGCTCAAAACCTAGAGCATTAATCAAATTGCTATATTCTTGGACATCTGTGACATTTTTTAACATATTCAAAGAAATCTTATTCCATATGTCTCCAATAGTACCCTATGTGGATTAGCTTTTGAACTAATGATCTTCCTCCAAAATGGCTTCCACAAGTGCCTGCATGAGCTTCCACAAGTGCTATGGGGATTTTGGATTGTTTAAGGAATCTAAGCAAAATACCATCAAAGGAGCTTCTATATAGTAAGTTAGAAAGGATTATATATCTAGATATGATTTTTCAAAGGCAGGTTCAAGTTTTCTTAGTTGTCAGCTCAGGAAAGGTACCTTCTTTCAAATAATTAAATATTGGTGTATACCATTCACCAGAGTTTTCCATGGTGGTTGATAACACTTCTTTGACTTTATATCCTATTGATTATTTTGTTATTGTATGGATAATGAATAAGAAATCTTTTGAAGGATCTTGAGGAGATATAAGGGAAGCCGCACTTGCCATTGCATCCTCATGCTAATTATATTTTCATGGGATGTTATCAATGGTATATGAATCAAAGGTGTTTAACATAGTCATTATGAGATCTGTATATTTTGATAATTTTTCATTCTTTTCTTGATACGATTCGTTTATTTGCTTAATGACGAATTGTGAATCATTAAATATTTTAATACTTCGAGCTCCTAGAGTTAAAGCAGCATGTAATCCAATAATTAACAGTTCATACTTTGTTGTGTTGTTTGTGCGTAGGAAGTTTAAGTAGTAAGACAAAGGAAAAGGATTTCCCATAGGGAGGATTAGTATAACCCCTACATTGGAGCCAACTCTACATTTAGATCCATCAAAATATAACTCTCATGCATTTGTTTCAATTGTTAACACATTATCATTAGGGAACAAGTCAATGTTAGGGAATGATAGAGGAGAGGGAGCATCAACTAATTGGTTGGTCAAGGCTTGTCCTTTAATTTATTCTTGCAAGACAAATTTAAGGTCAATATTAGTTAATAGCATAACCCACTTAGCTAGGTGTCCAAATATTTAGTGAAAAGGTATTTTAAAGGATTGAATTTCATCATTGCATGGATTTAAAAATTCAGTAAGTAATGTCTAAATTTACTCATAGTGAATATGAGAGCTAAACATTACTTTTCTATTGTCATATATTATGTCTCGTAATCAATTAGAGTTCAACTAATGTAATAAACTATTGGATCTTAGTTGTGTTTACAGTTTGTCCTTGATGACAAAATCTCTTTCAGTTTGTTCTCATTGATGATCTATCTCAAGATGGTTCTCCTTGCATATCACAGGTATTGGTTGTTTCTCTTTTAGGCTTACTCTTATTGGAGTGAGAATGGTAGGGTCTCCCCAATCCACTTTGAAATGTCTGAGTTGCCTATCGGTAAGACATTTCATATGTCATGGCGATTGAATTTATCTTACAGGCTGTTGTTGGCAAGACTTCTCTTTTGTTTCAGTGACAGAAAGTGTTCTCTATCAGTATATGTTATACCGTCGGGATAAGGTCTTATCGATTTCATTATGTCTCCCTGACCCACTTTAGAATGAGCATATCAGCAAAGGAAATCATCTTCGGTGTAATGTTTCATTGAATATGCAATGTCACACCGACCCACTTCAGAATAAGTATATTGGCATGAGTTTGGCTGTCAGGCTGAGGTCATAGCGAAATCATATTATCTCCCCAACTAGTGCATGTGGAAGTCTATGGGTGAGAGTTGTGGCCTCATTATATGGTCTTCGCGAATTCAATTTGTTACACCGACTGAAAACATAAAGGTAGTCTCTTCGGTAAGAGCTAGGGTTTTCGGCGAGAGGTCTCGACGAGTGACCTCCGGTCTCGCTGATGGAACACAAAAGAACTATGTCAGCATAGTATCTATCCTGTCTAAGCGACTCTGAGTGAATGAGGTTTTTCAGTATGACTCGGGGTTTCATTGAGAGGTCTCCCTGATATTGGTATGTTATAGCAACCCTCATAAGGTAGAAGGGTGCATCGGTGAGAGAACCTTTATGTTACAGTGAACAAGCCCATTGATGAAACTCAATGTTGGTTGTATAGCGTCTCCCCGATAGTATAATGTCATAGCAACACACAAGTGGTTGAAGAATTTTGGAAAGAAATGGTGTGCTCTATAGGAGGTCTCCCTGATATCATAATGTTATAGCAATGCACATAAGGAAAAATGTTTTTGTCGATGTGAGAAATTTAATGTCTTGGCGATCTATTGTGAGCTCGGGATGTTTCAGCAAAATAAGGGGTAGTCTATATAGTGTCTCCCCGACTATGTATTGTCTTGGCGACTTGGAAATGACAAAAGTCTTTGGCATAGGTATTCAATTGTCATGGCAACAATGTGACTCTCAGCAAAACATTATGAAGTCTACAAGAGGTATCTCCGATATCATTTAGTCACAATGATAGTGAATGGAACTAACAGAGATCTTGGTGAGAGACTTGCTGATGTCTCAACAAATGAATAATACTCTAAGGAAGCCTATCGATGAGACATGATGTATTCACTATGTGTTCTTCTTGACTCTGATGGGTAATGGTGAAAGTGTTAACTAAGAGGAATGTCTGGCAGTGTAATTTCCTTCAGCAGAACTATCTGGTTGTCTCAGTGAATAGTTAATGAAGACTCAAAACACAGTGGTCGTCATCATGGATTGACATCAAATCTCAGAACGGTTACATAACAGAATATTTATTGAGTTTCTGAGCTATTGCATTTTTTATTTAATGGATGATTTACAACTCTCTGGATAAGCATTACTCTTGATTTATATCATCATCGACAGTCTATCAGTATTCAACTTTATATTCAAAAATCAGCAAGAGAATTTGAGAATCTTGTGATTTTTTTTTTTTTTGAAGATTTCCTCACAATAGACATAGTTGAAATGTAAATAAATACCAACATTGAAAACTGTAAAAGCTCTCTGATTGTAATCCATGAATATTGTTTTATTGGCTGTATCAAAAATGTATTAGGTAGATGAGAAAAATAGAGAGTTATGAGCTTGACTAAAAATAGAGAGATCCTCTGACATATTTTTTATTGTTCAAATGTATTATTTGAGGGGTTGGTGCTCCTTGAGTGGGTGCTCAAAAATCAGCCTATAAGGCATTGTGAGCTTTTGTTTAAAAGATTAAACTTGGAAGGCATTTAGGGAGTGGTTTTTATACCCCAGGAGGGTTTTCCACTTGGTAAAATCTTGAGTCTTCTTGTTCTTCTGAGTTCCCTTTGCTTTACTGTGTTGTTGATTATTTCAGTTCACTGCTTGGTTGTTACTTTTCTCAATTCTATTTTTGAATGATTACATTCAACTCATGAATGCATTAATCAGAGTATATTGAGATAATATCTGAGCTATGGTTTTTGAATTTGTGAAAATTGATCAAATCTGTTAAGACACTGATTCACCCCCCTCAGTATCATTTTAACTCCAACAATTGGTATCAGAGTGTAGGATCCTCTGATAGGTTTATTTACCTTGGATTTATCTTGGTCTTGGAGTTTGTTTTTAATGGCACATTCTCAAGAAAGTGCCTCTATATCCAGAGCTCTGTTATTTTATGGAACTGATTATGTGTTCTAGAGAATCAAAATGGAAGCTTTTCTTGTTTCTTTTGATGTTGATCTTTGGAGCATTGTTTTAGAAGATTACAATGTACCGGCCACTATTCCCACTGATGCTACTGAAAATAAGAAGTATGAAACAAATGCCAGAGATAAGCATGCCCTCTTGTGTGTGTTAACTAAAGATGTGTTCATTAAAGTCATGCATTGCAAATCTGCTCATGGAATCTAGGAAAAACTTGAAACTATATATCAAGGGAATGAGAAAGTCAAACTATCAAAAATCATTACACTCAAACATCAGTTTGAGGATTTGAAAATGAAGGATGATGAAAAAGTGGCTGAATATTTCCTAAGAGTTGAAGTTGTCAATTCAATGAAAGGTCTAGGTCAAGAGGTTAATGAATTTGATGTGGTCACAAAGGTTGTTAGAACCTTACCATCCAAATTTGAATATAAGGTTTCAGCCCTAGAAGAAAAGAAACACTTTGATAAGCTTACCTTAGATAGCCTTCAAGGAATACTTACTGCCTATGAAATGAGAACTAGCAAAAACATGTCAACAGGAAAAGAAACTGCCTTTAACACTGAAAAGAAAGAAAAAGTTGAAGTCAGTGAATTAGATTTGTCTGATTCTAAAGAATCCCATTTTGTTAGAAGATTTAAAAAGGGATCAGGAAAATATAAGGGAAAACTTCCCTTTAAATTTTTTAACTATGGAAAAATAGGTCACTTTGTTGCAAAGTGTCCCTATGATGATCAAATCTGTGACAACAAGACAACTAAAAAACAGCTTATGAAGAAGGCCTTCAAACCTAATCGAAACTTCTATTTCAAAAAGAATAAAATTCTATTTAGTAAGGATGAATCTAATATTGAGTCTGAAGATTCATCAGCTAAAGAAGATGAAACTTTATTCATGGCTGAAATTACTTAGCAAAAAGATACAAACACCATTGACATTGAAGAAGGTGAAGTAGATCTTGAAAGTGAGCTGAAATGTGCTTTACAAGAGATCAAAAAACTCAAAAAACAAGTTCTTGCTCAAGAACATAAACTAGATCAAGAAATAGTCTCTCTGAAAACTTAGCTTGAAGAAGCTAAAAGAGTTGAAGACTATCTTCGAGAGACTGTAAGCTGCAAAGATCAAAAAATTCAAAAACTGGAACAAGAAGTAGTCTGTCTTAGGAAGGAAACTAAAAAATATGAAAGCACTCTAAAATTGAATGAGATGCTCAGCAAGCAGAAGATGTACAAAGATAAAATTGGTGTTGGTTTTGAAAAGGGTGAATGCTCAATTGACCATGCAAAACAAAACCCATCTTCTAAAGTCAAAGGTTCAGGTTCAAATCACTCAGACTTTGGTAAGGATCATGTTCAGTCTTTAAGAGGTAATAGGTCTTCATACAAAGTCAATCCTTTCTTCTATGGTTATTGTTTTTTCTACAACAAATTTGGCCATAAGGTGAGCACTTGCAGGCTTATGAATCCTAGAATACCCAGGTTTGATCTTAGGCAATAGTATGGTTTTGTTAGACAAATCAGATGTTTTAAATGTAATGCCTTGGGACATTCTGTCAAACAGTGCAAAACTAATCTACAATCTAAACAACAGAAAATTAAAAAGGTTTGGAAACCTAAGACTGTCAACAACATTGAGAAAACTATGCTGGTTCAAATAGCTTTTCATTCCAAGAAAAAGGACTTATGAGTCCTGGACAGTGGATGTTCTAACCATATGACTGGCGACAAGGATAAGTTTGTAAATCTTGAAGATTATATAGGTGGATATGTTAAGTTTGGTGATAACTCTAGTATTCAAATTAAAGGTAGAGGTTCACTTCTTTTGAATGAAGACACCCCTATCTATAATGTGTACTATGTGGAAGGTCTCAAGTACAATCTTCTAAGTGTTAGTCAAATATGTGATAGTGGTTATCATGTTCTTTTCACTTCGTAGGGATGTGAGATTAAAAACAAGCTAGGAAAGGCTATTGCAGCTAGAATGAGGACAAAAGGAAATGTGTACAATCTTCTCAACACCTCAAGCAATGACAATAATCAAGGTATGTGTTTAATGAGCCAAATTGAAGAAAGATGGTTATGGCATAAAAGATTAGGACACATAAAATTTGAAAATCTGGTTAGAATAAGTAAGAATCAGAATGTTAGAGGTTTACCAATCCTTAACAAGCCAAAAAATTATGTGCAAAGAATGTCTAAGTGGTAAACAAACTAAAATCTACTTCAAAACAAAAGAACATTCTTCTTCAAAACCTTTACAACTTGTGCACACTGATTTATGTGGACCAACCAGAACAAGGTCTATTAATGGTGAAAGGTACTTTATGCTATTTGTGGATGATTATACTATAATGGTTTGGGTCACATTTCTTAAGCACAAATCAGAAGCATTTGAAAGGTTTAAAATCTTTCGTAATTTGGTTGAGAAGGAATTTGATTTGAAACTTAAATGTCTGCGATTTGACAAAGGAGGTGAGTTCACTTCTCAAGAGTTTATTGATTACTGTGAATAGCATGACATTAAAAGATAGTATGCTACAACAAAAACACCTCAACAAAATGGGGTAGTTGAACATAAAAACAAAACTGTAAAAGAAATGGCTAGAACAATGTTAGATGAAGCTAAGTTGCCTGATATGTACTGGAAAGAAGCTACTCATATAGCTATATACATTTTGAATAGAGTGCAGATTAAAGTGAAATCTAAACACACTCCTTATGAACTGTGATATGGAAGAACGGCTTCTGTCAAATACTTTAAAATTTTTGGAAGTGTTTTATCAAAAAGGATGATGATAACCTTGGGAGTTTTCAATCAAAGAGTGATGAGGGTATCTTTTTGGGATACTCAACTCACAACAAAGCTTATAAATGCCTTAAAAAAAGGCTTAACAAGATTGTTGAAGTTGTTAATGTAAAATTTGAAGAGAGATCACATTTGTATGCTGAATCTTTGCAGGATAATGAGGAAGAAGAACTTGAACTAGAAATAATTTTAGAAGTAACTAAGTCAACAAGCCCTAGAAATGAAACAAGTCCTGAAAAGGTTACATCAAAAGCTCTAACTAAATATTACCCCAAAGATCAGATTATTGGGGATAAAAATGTAGGAGTTCAAACTAGAAGAAAAGCTGTAGAATTTGATGAAAAGGCACAAATAGCTTTTTGTTTAGTTACTCAGTTTGAGCCTAAAAATTTGAATGAAGCTCTCACAGAATCATGTTGGCTTAATGCTATGCAAGAAGAAATTGATCAAATTGAGAAAAATTAGACTTGGGAGTTAGTCCCAAGATCAGATGACAAGAATCTCATTGGAGGAAAATGGATATATAGAAACAAGCTTGATGAAAATGGTAATGTCATTCGCAACCAAACAAGATTTGTCTACAAAGGCTATGCTCAATAAGAAGGTATTGATTTTGGTGAAACCTTTGCACCCATTGCTAGATTAGAATCTATCAGAATATTCCTGGCTTATTCTATTTATAAATACTTTACTATTTATCAAATGGATGTCAAACTACTTTTTTAAATGGCTATTTAGATGAAGAGGTCTATGTTGAACAACCTGAAGGATTTATGTGCAAAGATAAGCCTGATCATGTTTATTGATTGAAAAAGGCCCTCTATGGCTTAAAACAAGCAGCTAGAGCTTGGTACTCTAGGCTTGACAGTCATTTTCTTTCAAATGGTTTTGTTAGAGGAGGTGTAGATAGCAATCTTTATGTACAAACTAAAGGTTCTGATATTTTGGTTGTTGAAATTTATGATGATGACACTATCTTTGGTTGGAACAATGTTACATTAAGTAAAAAATTCTCCCAACTAATGGAATCTGAATTTGAAATGTCATTATTAGGAGAATTAAATTTCTTCTTGGGTCTTCAAATCTCTCAATGTGAAAATGGAATATTTCTTTATCAAACCAAGTATGCTAGAGAGATGCTTCAGAAATTTCAGATGGATGAATGCCATCCAGTGAGCACTCCAATGATTACTGGATGCAAACTTACTAAGGTTGATGATTCCCCTGATACAAATCAAACTGAATATAGATCAATGATTGGCAATCTGTTATATTTAACTGCCTCTAGACCTGACATTATGTAGGCAGTTTGCACTGTTGCATGGTTACAGGCATCACCTAAAGAATCCCATGTCACTGCTGTTAAAAGGATTTTTAAATATATTTAGGGCACTCTTAATTATGGTCTTTGGTATCCTAAAAGCAATGATTTTGCATTGATTGCATATACTGATGTTGACTGGGTTGGTTGTTTGGATGATAGGAAAAGCACCAGTGGTGCTGCATTCTTTCTTGGTGATCGTTTAGTGGCATGGCACAATAAGAAACAAGAATCTGTTTCTCTCTCTACTGCTGAAGCAGAATACATTACTGCCACTTCATGTTGTACTCAAGTTCTTTGGATGAGTCAATCTCTATCTAATATGGGTATTGGAATTCCTAAAATTGTTTCTATTCTTTGTGATAACACAAGTGTGATAAGTATCTCCAAAAAATCTTGTTTTGCACTCTCGCACTAAACATATTGCTATCAAGTTTCACTTTCTTAAAGAAAAGGTTTTGGCTAATGAAGTCTGCTTACAGTTTGTTGGATCTCAAGATCAAGTGGTTGATATTTTTACTAAGCCCTTAGCTAAAGAGTTGTTTGAAAGGTTGAGACTTCGATTGGGAGTTATCTCTCAATCTTTACTTCTCTGATTTTACTAGCATTGGCTTAGGGGGAGCATGTTATATGTTTTGATTCACTTAAAGCTCTCCTACAATCTTGGTTGCTACACTGTTACTTTTTTTGCAGCTGTTTCTAATGGTATTTTTGGTTGACTCAGTTATGTTATGGCAATGCACATTTTCTTCTATTTTTTTCCTTGAGGCAAAAAGGGGGAGAGTCATTTGTGTTTTTCCATCAAGGACAAAGGGGGAGTTTGTTGGATCTCAGTTGTGTTTACAATTTTTCCTTGATGGAAAAATCTCTTTTAGTTTGTTCTCATTGATGATCTGTCTTAGGATGGTTCTCCTTGCATATCACAGGTATTGGTTGTTTCTCTTTCAAGCTTACTCTTATCAGAGTGAGAATGGGAAGGTCTCCCCGATCCACTTTGAAATGTCTGAGTTGCCTATTGACAAGACATTTCAGATGTCATGGCAATTGAATTTATTTTACAGGCTACTGTTGACAAGACTTCTCTTTTGTTTCAGTGGTAGAAAGTGTTCTCTATCAACATATGTTATACTATCGGGATAAGGCCTTATCAATTTCATTGTCTCCCCGACCCGCTTCAGAATGAGCATATGAACAAAGGAAATCATCTTCAGTGTAATGTTTCATCGAATATGCAATGTCACACTGACCTGCTTCAGAATAAGTATATCGGCATGAGTTTGGCCGTCAGCCTGAGGTCATAGCGAAATCATATTGTCAACCCAACTAGTGCATGTGGAAGTCTATCGGCGAGAGTTGTGGTGTCGTTATATGGTCTTGGCAAATTTGATTTGTTACACCGACCGAAAACATAAAGGTAGTCTCTTCAATAAGAGCTAAGGTTTTCAGCGAGTGACCTCCGGTCTCACTGATGGAATACAAAGGAACTTTGTCGGCATAGGATCTATCCAATCTCAGTGACTCCGAGTGAATGAAGTTTTTTCAGTATGACTCAAGCTTTCGTCGAGAGGTCTCCACAATATTGGTATGTTATAGCGACCCTCATAAGGTAGAAGGGTGCATCAGCAAGAGAACCTTGATGTTACAATGAAAAAGACCATTGGTGAAACTCAATGTTGGTTGTACAATGTCTCCCTGACAGTATAATGTCATAGCGACACACAAGTGGTTGAATACTTTTAGAAAGAAATGGTGTGCTCTATAGGAGGTCTCCCTGATATCATAATGTTATAGTGATGCACATAAGGAAAAAGGTTTATGTCAGTGTGAGAACTTTAATGTCTTGGCGATCTATTGTGAGCTCGAGATGTTTTGACAAAACAAGGGGTAGTCTATATAGTGTCTCCCTGACTATGTATTGTCTTGGCGACTTGGAAATGACAAAAGTATTCGGCATAGATATTGAATTGTCACAGCGATAATGTGACTCTCAGAAAAACATTATGAAGTCTACAAGAGGTCTCTCTGATATTGTTTAGTCACAGCGATAGTGAATGAAACTAAAGGAGATCTCATTGAGAGACTTGCTGATGTCTTAGCGAATTAATAATACTCTAAGGAAGCCTATCGATGAGACATGATGTATTCGCTATGTGTTCTTCCTGACTCTGATGGGTTATGGAGAAAGTGTTAACTAAGAGTAATGTTTGGCAGTGCAATTGCCTTTGGCAGAACTATTTGGTTGTCTCAGTGAATAGTTAACAAAGACTCAAAACACAGTGGTCATCATCATGGATTGACATCAAATCTTAGAATGGTTACATAACAGAATATTCATTGAGTTTCTAAGCTGTTGCATTTTTGATTTAATGGATGATTTGCAACTCTCTAGATAAGCATTACTCCTTATTTACATCATCATCGACAGTCTATCAGTATTCAGCTTTATATTCAAAAATCAACAAGAGAATCTAAGAATCTTGTGAAAAATGTTTTTTTTAAGATTTCCTCACAACAGACATAGTTGAAATGTAAATAAATACCAGCGTTGAAAACTGTAAAAGCTCTCTAATTGTAATATGGGAATATTGTTTTATTGGCTGTATCAAAAATGTATTAGGTAGATGAGAAAAATAGAGAGTTATGATCTTGACTTAAAACAAAGAGATCCTCTGACATATTTTTTATTGTTTAGATGTATTATTTGAGGGGTTGGTGCTCCTTGAGTGGGTGCTCAAAAATCAGCCTATAAGGCATTGTGAACTTTTTTAAAAAAGATTAAGCCTGGAAGGCATTTAGGGAGTGGTTTTTATACCCCAAGAGGGTTTTCCACTCGGTAAAATCTTGAGTCTTCTTGTTCTTCTGAGTTCCCTTTGCTTTACTGTGTTGTTGATTATTTCAGTTCACTATTTGGTTATTACTTTTCTCAATTCTATTTTTGAATAATTACATTCAACTCATGAATGCATTAATTAGAGTATATTGAGATAATATCTGAGCTATGGTTTTTGAATTTGTGAAAATTGGTCAAATATGTTAAGACACTGATTCACACCCGCTCTTAGTGTCATTTTAATTCCAACATAAACAAGATGTTCTTTACCATTTTCATCATGTTGAGCCATCAATGTTGTGAGAGCATGTGTCGATGTTGTTGTATAAAGGATAAATGGTTTGTCTTGTGTAGGAAGTTGTAAAATAGGTGGAGTACAAGGCAGTATTTCAAACTCTCCAAATCCTATTTACAATCCTCATTTCAATTAAACTAAACTTCTTTCTTAAGGAGTTGCATAAAGGGTAATGTTCAATCAACTAAGGATGCTAAAAAATGATGAATATCTTGAATTCTTCCTTGTAAAGTGTGCAATTGAGAAATATTTCTAGGAGGTGGCATGTTAACTATAATATCAATTTTATTTGTGTCCACCTCAATGCCTCTATGAGCTATAATAAAACCTAAAAAAAATCCACTATCTACACCAAAGACACACCTTTTTGAGATCAATCTCATGTTATATTTTCACAATATCTCAAATATTTTTGAAGAATATTCACATTATCTGGTTGAGTTAAAGATTTGGCTAGAATATCATCAACATAGTCTTCCATAATCTTATGTATGTAATCATGAAATATCAATGTCATAGTTCTTTTATATGTTGCACCTACGTTCTTTAATCCAAAAGGCATGATTACCCAACAAAATGTTTCCCAAGGTTTAGTAAATGTTGTCTAGTATTGATGTTCAGGGTTGATAAAAATTTGATTATATCTAGAAAATCCATCCATGAATGATGATAAAGCATTTCCAATAGTTGAGTCCATTATCATGTCAATATTAGGAAGTGGAAAATCATTTTTCAAAGAAACTTTATTCAAATCACAAAATTTCATACACATCCTAATATGATTATCAAGTTTTTCAACTACAACAGTGTTCAAGATCCAAGGAGAATAATCAATATGGCATATAAAACCATCTTCGAGGAGTTTCTCAATCTAGGCCTTAACTAATAAGGCTATCTTAGGATTCATCTTTTGTATCTTTTGTCTAACTAGTTTAGCATTTTCTGCAACAACTATGTTGTGTGTCACTCTCTTAGCATCAATTCCTAGCATATAAGAATAAGTCTAAGAATTTTTTTTGAGAAAGTCATGAAGTAAAGTTGCATGGTTTTCTTGTTCATCTTCATCAAGTAACTTTCCTATTTTAATCAAATTCTCCTCATTAGTGATATACATCAGTATGTTGATTTTATCTCCTAAAGGAAGTGCGGATTGTTTCAAAATTTTAGGATTGCATTCTTCAGTGTCTTTAGCATTCCCATTACTTTCCTTTTCTTTGTCTTCTTGTTTAGCACTAATCATAGCACACCTAACCCATTTCTATTTAGGAGTGAATGATTTGTCATAAACTCCTCACATTTCTTTCAAGGCTTCATCATCTTCAAAGTATTCAAATGATTCTTCACAAGTTGTATAAATCAATTCAAGATGCTTCAAGGTGAGAGTTGTCCTAGGTTTACACATGATAGTGTTGATGTTTAATGAGGGTATTTTTATTGCTTGCATTATTTTAGAAGGACAATACCCAAAACCACTTTTTGTTTCTTGTGTGTTAGGCTCTATAGGAACACAAATGTGTTGTTTTTTCCTTCCACATCCTTTTCCACTATAGCCAAGTTGTTTCATAAGCTCATAACCTCTTCCATAAAGTTTCTCCATCTCATTTGAGTTTTCTGGTTGTTGATAGTATATTTCATCAAATTTTGTTGTATAGCTTGTGTCCTCTTCTAGGGTCATCCCACAAAGTTGGTCGACAATTTCTGGGAGATTATGATTTTATCTAAAATCACATATTTTTAGAAAATATAATGATTTACGCCTTAAAAAGTTTCATTTAAAGAATTCCAATTAAATAGGGTTTGATGAAACTACCTTAGATCAAACCCCCTTGGATAGAACCCCGCTAATTTTAAACCATACCTATAACAGAGTCTCCCTTGCACCTATCAAAATGTTGATACAAAACCACTTTTGATTTACCTTTTGGGGGATCAAATGAATTCATTTAAAATTTATTTTTTGTAAGTATGTGTTCCTTATTATAATCTTCCCAAAAAGTATAATTTTAAATAAATTTACTTTTATTATTATATTTATTTTTTATTTCTTGTGAATATAGGTTTTTAACTAAAAATGAAGCTTTTTGTTCTGCACATGTGGAAAGATAGAAGATTATAATTTTTTTTTGAAAAATATGAGTGCACTAGATATTGAGGTCCTTGATCCAACAAAATAAAAAAGGAGTTTTGATACACACTAAAAAATTTATGTGCTATATGGTCTGCCTATGTCTGAATTGTAATTGGTTTGACTTCAAAACTTGATTAAGGAAAAAAACTTCAATAAAACACTATGAAACCAATTGGAAGCACTAAATATCATAGTCACAAATCTAAATTCAAAAAAAAGATAATTTTATCCTTCACAAAAAAAAAATTATGTGTTATACAGTGAGCGTCACTCCTTAAAAATGGTGTTTACTAAAAAAAAAAACTAGTTTTCAAAGGAGATGGAAAAAGAAGTGAAATCTGATTCCAAATTTTTAAAAAATATATATATTTATAATCTTAAGACAAAATTCCACAAATCACTAGTTGGCATCATCTTCAAATTCCTCACAGTTTAGCTCCTATAGGTGCCTGAAAGTGAAGATTTAGTTAGAAAAAATTAGTTCAATGTCCAGTTTGGCCAAAAATTGTAAACCAGTATTGTGGGATCATCATCTAAAGTAGATGAAGTAGATGCTTGTGGGTTTCCTTCTGAATTTTGCATTGACATTACCGTTTTTTCTTTTGTTGTGATTTTGTATTCTCCCATAAATGAAGGTGTGAAGTCTAAGGATCCCCAATCATCTTCTAATAACTTCAACCCTTTTCCATCTATTGTTTCTCTTCTTTCATAGGTTCTATGTTTGAAGTTGGAATTAATGTGTTTAGAGGACTTGTCGTTCCCTTTTCAACTTGTATGAAACTTTTAGGCTCGGGATCTATTTCAACTTGGTATACTTTATTTTTATAAACATACTTCATGATACAATGAAGAGTCGGAGGCACCACATGCATCTCATGAATCCAAGGTCTTCCTAAAAGAATATTGTATGAAAGATCATGAGGCATAACATCAATAGGAGTTTGTAATGTAGCCTTTCCAAGTGTAATAGGAAAAGTAATTACACCAAGCAGTTGCTTTCCTACATTTTCAAATCTTCAAATTGATAAGGAAACAGGTTCAATTCTTGATTTATCCATGCCAAGTCTATCCAAAAGGGTTACACTACACACATTAAGAGCGAAGCTATTGTCAACAAGTGTTCTTTTTATTCTTGTCCTATTGAAGATAGCTATTATTATGAAGGCATCATTTTTCTTTCTCATCTCCAAAGGAGGTAGCTCATGTTGATGAAGAGTAATGTCTATGTTAACCACATTAATTCCTTGAACTAGAGCTACTACATCACTTGCATTTGCACTAGAGGGAACCACAACTTGTTGCAAGGCTATTTGAAGCATAGTATGATAATTAGGTGAATTTTGAATTAGGTCCCATAGTCCATATCTTTGCGGGAGTATTCTTAAGTTTTCAACAAGATCATACTCCTTCCCATATGTGAAGGAAAATAAGGAGCTATAGGTAAGATGGGTTGAGGAAAAGGTAAGGACATTGAAGTTATTTGTCTTGGTTGTGGATTATTTCTAGTGTTATATGTATGAACAATGGTATTATAACTTGATTGCTACAAAACATTATTCTTAGGTGATTAAAGGATGGAAATGGGTTTGTTTTGAGTTTGAGGTTTTTTGAAGGTGGGTATAGGATGAGTTGAGGTTCAATCACATTAACTGCTCTTTGTTTTGATTCATTGTAACAAACCTTAGTGAATGAACCTTGTGAGATGAAATCTTCAATGGTTTCATCTAACATTTCAAGGGCATCACTTCTAAAGAGCTTGAAGGATAGATTAACTTGGTAAAAAGATTTGGAATACTTAAATAGCTATGATTTCTCTAAGGGGTTCGTCAATTTATAGATGTTTTGGTTTTGTTTTCTAATGAATGCAAAATGTAATGTAATCTTATCAAACTATGATCTAATGCTAGAAATGAAAAGTGTAGTAATTTAATTCTATCCAAAATTGAAATGAAACCAAATTAAGGTAGATATAATGAAAATAATGAAACATAAACTCAATAATTTGAAGCATAAATCTTATAACAATAAAATTAAGCACATAAACAAGGTTTTGAATTCTATAAAATGCAGTTTCAAGTCTATCATGATACTAAATCACCCAAATGGGAATATGAGTCCTAGTTAGGGTTTTTGAAGGGTTCAAATGTTGAAAAATAGTCAACAAATTTTTTCCATAAATCAGGTATAACAACTTGTATTGGGACTAAATCACTTAGAGGGGTGAATGAGTCCTAGATTAGGGTTTTGACACTAAATTCAGCAAAATATGAGTGAATTTTAAGGTTTCTAGTTTGTATTTTTCATTTACTATGTGCAATTAAAAATTTCAAATGAAATTCAATGATGTAAGATGAAAAAATACAACCTATATGCACTTTTACTAATGCAAGATTTAGAAGCCCTAAATGCAAATTAAGTAATGCAAGACCTAATGCAAAGTTAATGTAAGATAGATATAGGACTAAAATGCACTCCAAATCAGAAATAAAGGGTCTAAAGGTTAGGTTAACCAAAATGAATCATAGGAAATAGGATGCATCCACCTTTTAGGAGATTGTCAAATTAAGGGACCCTATTTCGGCTCCTAGTTCATTAAAGGAAACATTAGAGATCTCAAACTATTGATCTAATTAAAAAAAGAGATGGCTACAAGCTCTCCTTGGGTGTGATTAAATAGAGGGGGTTCACCACTAATCGAATGCTTATAAAGAAAGATATGAAGGAAATATGTAAAACCTAACCATATGACCTAGAAAATAACCTTGAAGTCATAATGATGAAGAAAAAGATATAGGAATGTACTTGGAGGATCAAAGGTGACTAAGAAATATTCAAAAACCCTTAAATTTGTTGTTTTTGATGTGTACAAGGACTCATATGCCAAACTAGGAGATTTAGTCCTAGTCTTGGGTTTCTGTGTAGAAACTGGAATCTCACAATGACAAGTCTAAATCCATTGAAATTTAGAAAAAATGCTATACCAGGACTCATACACCCCAAGTGGAAATTTAGCCTCATTCTAATTTTTTGGAAAGTCAAGATCTGAATGTGTTCTCCTATCTTTGCACTTCCTCCCTATGTTTTCCAAACTTTGCTTCTAGATCAGAAACTGCTAAAACCTACAAAAAAAATATTGTGTTGATTTTATTATGGGGGTTTTTCCTCGGCCAAACCCCTAGTTTGGTAATTAATCCTTGATAGAAATAATAGATCTTGAAAGTGAATGTGTGTGAGAATCTTAATATTAAGTGCATCTAAGATTAAGCGATCTAAAATGCAATGAAACCCTACTCTAATGTGCTAGAATAGGACACATGAATGAAACATAAAGATTATGACTCACTTTGGGAGATCTCTAATCACCCTAATAAGCAACAATAATTCATGTAGCTTCCTTTAGGAAGAAAGTAGAATGATAATGGAAGATGGAATCACTTAGGAAACAAGTCATTAGGCTTGGTTCAATGGCTAGTTTCATCTCCCCAACCTAGAATCCATTATGATTCTCCATAGCCATCCATTACCAAGCTTTGACAATGCTTGATCTTGAGATGAAAGTGGGCTTGAAGATATTCAAAAACACTTTTATGCTACCCAAGACTTCAACTTTGTTTGCTACTTACTCTTGAAGGTTTGAAAATATCTCTTGAGGACTCTTGCTTGAAAATTTTGGGATTGCTTAGCTCTTCTTAGGTGAAATAATGATTCAAAACCTTAGTTTTATAGGCATCTCATCTAATTTACCATTTATTAGATCCCAAATGGCCACATTAGCCAAAAATTTGAATTACAAACCTTAATTTCCTACTCAAACCATAAAATGGGGCCACACGGGACTCATACGCCCAAGGTGGCATATGGGTCCCACCTAGGGGAACTCATATGCCCAAGGTGGTGTATGAGACCCACCCTAGCTTTTCGAGGTGGGAAGATGTCAGGGTGTTAGAGAATTAAATTAATTTGTTGATTTTGTCAAGATTTTAGTTGAAATAAGCCTTGGGATTTGAAATAAAGGGTCTTAGGGGCATATTAATAATGATTTAATGGTTCATGAATGCAAGGAACTAAAATAAAACCAAACTAAGTGTGAAATTGTACCATTTCCAAGAAGGGAGTACATTTCTTTACACTATAATAACAATATATAAATGTTATAAGGGTATGACCCTTAATAAGATTATGTTCTAACACATAGGATAACTAGGCGTTTTTGCATGATATATTTGTAAACAAAATTTGAAGAGGGGAGATTGGTAGGAAAATATTAAATTCATAGAAGAGGGAATCATGAAGACAATGGGGATAATTATTTTGGGATATTTGATATATGAGGAAGTGGGGATAAAAATTTAAACATATGTAATGCAAGAGGAACCATGGACTTAATGTTCACATAATAAATATTAGTGTGGATTGTTGATAAATTACAAAACACACACAAATAACCAATACCAAAGTGATGAGCAAAAGAAAAATTAAAACAATGCATTCCTAAGAGTTATTAAGGACTAAATAATAGTTGTATAATGTACACAATACTATAGTGATCAAGGAAATGAAAGCCAAAAACTCTATATACCAAAGAGTAATGAAGGTGTAGGGATTCAGATCTTGAGATACCTCATGTAGAAAATTTTGATAATAAATAAACAGGAGAATAGAATACCAAGTTCCATATGGGAATAAAAAATTAAAAGGTTTGGAGGATTACAATAACTTGGGAGTGAGAGGTTGAGAATCAAGGTTTTGACATATTGAATAGTGAAGTGGATAAGGGATTGAGGATATGACATGTGTAATACTCTAGTGATGGGGGAAATTTAGAAATCAAATTCCACGTTTCCAATGGGGGTGGAGTGGGAATAAAGATTCTAGGTTTTAGGATAATAGACACCTTTAGGTAAGTTGTAGGGGAAAAGTCAAGGAATCCACAATATTGTGAAGGTTGAGAATTGAGGAGATACAACAAGGATGTTGAGTCAAGGTGAAAATATAATTTAGAGGGAGTATAAGGAGGGGAAAGAATTTTGAAATATCATGAGACTAGGAATCAACAGTGAAATTTCAAATCTATGTGCCATTTTTATAAAGAAAATGACCAACACATTTGAATCTTCATTATGAATCACTAGAAAGTGAAATATGTTTTTTAATTTTAAATGATGTAAAATAATTAAATGTAGATCTTTTTATAAAAAAAATTATATGTTTTAATATATTTAACATATAATAATATTATTTTAATTTAGCTTTCCTAGAAAAAATTTCTACTATAACTTAATGGATAAAAAAAAAGCTCAAAATGAGGTTAATTAGGACACAAATTTTTATATAATTCCCCCATTTGTCTTCTTATTTATAACAAGGTTTTTTTTGGATAGATTATCTTTCCTATTCTAATAATATATTTTAAAATAAGTCTTCAAATATGTGTATAGTAAAATCACAATGGTTTTTTGATGAGATATTTTTTTTGGCTGAAGCATTTATCCAAAATAGAAAAAAGAATATTATCTACATGGAGTCTATCCTTTAATACATCATTTCATTTTTCAAAAAAAATTACTAGACTTTTTTTTTTCTTAAGAAGATAATAAACCTTATATTTTGATGATAATGGCCTTATTATAGTAAAAGTAAAAAAAAATAAAAAATCTATTTAAAATATTTATCAAAAACTACAATTATAGATCCAAAGTAAAGTAATTTTTATATTTTGAAAATATATCTATGTAAACAAGAGTTTTCATAACTTCATAATTTTAAGTAAATATAGTTTTAGTAAATTGACCCTAAAGTGATTCTATAGATATTTGTATTTAGTGAATGATATATTTAACTAGGAATGAGTTATGATAAAATTTATACAAGTGAAAACTCAAATTTTATAAGTGAAAAATTAAAATTACAAATCCATATTTCATTTATATTAACCTATTTATTTGGATTAGAAAAAAATTTGTATTTATTTTTAATATAAGATAGCTAATTAATTTTAAAAACCCAACACTAATGGTTACTTTTCATATCCCTTGTATTGTAGTTTTTTAATATATTTTGTAATATTAAGCTTTATTTTAAATTTTGATACATTTTGTTGGTATTGGGCATAGGCATTGAAAATCATGACTTAGGTCATATTTCTTATCTTTTAAAAATAGTGTGTTATTAAATATAGTTCATTTATTTAATATTTTTTATAATTTCAATGTATTTCACACATGAGCTTGTGGATTAACTTTGAATTTTTTTGATTCATGAGTGACATTGAAGATAAGTATATGTGTCTTTTAAGCTATAAATCCATCTTCTCTTTCAAAAATAATGTTTATAAAGTAAAGCAACATAAATCCGAAGATTAGGGTATGTGCAGGATCATCGTGCAAAAAACAGGCCCTTAAGTGGCAAAAAATTCAGAAAAATCAGTGTTAGGAAACTTGACGTAAATATTTGAATAAGTTATCTATATTATTTCAAAAATATGTAAGAATAGAATTTGTAGAAAATTGAATGTAGTTTCTAAAATACTAGTTTTATTTAAAAATAAATAAAATCTATTTGGTGAAAATTTGAAATTTCAATGCAGTAGTACTTAAATTTCAGGAAAAAATAAGAAGTAGGTGTCTGTCTGACCAACCTAACCATAATAAAATGATAATATTTGTAATATTTTATATATAAGTAGAGGACTCATGTCCGGATGTGATGCATATTTTTTGTAATTTTTCCAAGTAAATAGTATAATGATTACAACTTTTTAAAAATATAAAACTTCGTCTGTCGACCACCTTAACTTGGTCAAAACTTCATGAAATTTAATTTTTCTTTTTTTAATCCTATACTATGTGAAGCATAGAATGTGACACATGTTTTGGATTCAAAAAATATGATACCGTTTGAAAGTTATAGATGTTTTTCAATCAGCCTATCGATCAGGACCTTAGTCGTAATTCTAATAGAAAATGAATAATAATTATTTATTAAATTCAAATTAAATCATAATTTATATTTTTGGAAATTTGAGAATATCCTCTAAAAACCCTTTTTGTTTCATTAATTTTGGGTGAAAAAAAAGTCATCAGCCACATACCCTCATAATATTGCCACTTTTTGGCGCACCATGATCCTGCACATACCCATTACCAAAATACAAAAATTAAGCTAATAAAGTAACAAAATATGATAATGTGGTGTCTTACATGTATTTTAAAGGTAAGTTTTGACTAATTCACCTTTTAGAACTCATTAACTGATTCTAGTGCTTTTCATTCACCATGTATTATATCTTCATGTCTTCATTGTGCTAAAAAAGTCTCATTTTTTCATAGTGATGAATTTTACACTTTACATAGGTGAAAATTTTGTGGTTTATTTAATCATCATGCTTTCTCAATCATCCTTAGCTACTATATATATGAAGTATGTAACCTTGGCCATTTGGAAATATCTACTTTCTAAATTTTCTTCTATTTTTGAAACATGCATTACAATATTTTCACTAAGAACATTACCATTATCATCTTTAAAACCAACTGTATATAGAAACCATCAATGTACCTAACATTTCAATTCTCATTTATGGGATATCTTTACCTTGGAGATTGAATTAACATTTAGGAAATCATAAAATGAAGAGTAAGGAAAATTGTGTTGGGAATTTCTAGGACCACATTGCTATATGAACTATGCTTACCATTTCAAGCACACTACTCTAGGTACAAATTTTTATTTTATTAGATTAATTTCATTTATCAATTAATTTAAATTAACCTTTTCTTGAAATTAAGTTTAATTATTTGTGCGTAGTAAATTTATGTTCTTAATAGCGTGATTGAAATTGACTTTTTCTGTTGCATCTTCAAATAATAAAAATATTTGTCAAACTTTCAAACTAGTATTACTATTCAATACCAAAATCCAATAGAATTTTGGTCAATTAATAATTTAGACTCCATATTTCATGCCTTCATATCTATTTAAATATTGTTCTAAACTCTTCTTTCTCATAATTTAAAAATACATATTATTTTCTAAATATATTTTTAATATAATTTTGAACAACATTTAATAACTTTTAATTCAATCATAAACTCAAACTCAACATCCTCACAAGTTGATTGAATATATCTATCATAAAGTAATAGAAATTTAAATAAAAATATAATCAAAATCATATAAAAACTAATTTTAAATACTTCATCTCATGAAATCTTTAATTAAAAATTAAAGTATAAATTATCTAATAATATTTTTATTATTATTAAATATATAAATAATAATTTAAACAAACCAATTCACAACAAAATACAAAGCTTGTTAGAAAAGATGTAAATTGTAACTTATTGTAAAAGACAATGAAATAAAAAATTGAACAAAAATTGAAAGATGACTTACAAACATGTTGACACAATTACAACACAAATAATAATCATAATTTTAAGTTATTTGAAATGTTAATATTTCAACTAAAATGATATTAAATTCATTACAATACCACTCTTACAAAACATTGCCATGACCCAATTTTCCAAACCTCACAACTACTATCACAAAGGAAAACTAACATACTTCAATATTAATGAGTACCATGTAGTGGTTAGTACTTGCCTTAATAGTATTGCAATTATTGTTTTTTAGATTTGATAAAAATTAAATGTAAGTTTTATTAATGTGAATAAAAATAAATGTAAGTTTTGTTAATTATAGTGTTTTAGTATTTTTAATTAGTTATTTTAATTACCTAACCCTAACCCTAATGCTATCCCTAACTCTAACCCTAACAATAAAGTTTAAACCATTATCTTAATCCTAGACCTATCTCTAACCCTAACTATGATTGTAACACTATTCATAATTGTAAACCTAATTTTTATCACTAACTTTTAAATGAATAACATACTTAATAAATGTTATATTATGAATTATTATATATTAAAACAATTTTACAAATAAAATAAATATAATATACTAAAAATCATGAAAAGTTAGATATTACATTTAGGCAATGTTTCTTCTCTTATTATTAATATAAAATTGTTATATATTAGAATGATTATTTCTTACAAGTTTATTTTTAATTTAATATATATCTATATATATTAAAAAATAAAATATATTATAATAAAATATCAAATTTGATTTGTAGTAGACACAAGTGCAACTATATCTCTTCATTCAAATCAATAATTGCTAAATATTAACGAATTGATGATTATCGATGGTATGATTTTTTCAAAGTCTATGAATGATAGAGTAAACACTTCTAGATTAAACTATGTATGGTATTTTGAATTGATGTTTTGAACCAAAATAAATGATTCATCATAGGAAGAGGATAATGAAAAATATGATTGTAGAAATGACCTTAAGAAGACTTAAGTGGTGGGGGAGGGTAGGGAGAGAGTAGATTGGAAAATGAAGTAAAAGTGAAAATAGGAAAAAAAATGATGAATACATAACAAAAGAATGAATAATATAGTAATATGATATAACACAAATAAATGGATCAAAAAAGGTTAACATTAAATGTCTCAAACAATGAATAAATAACTCTAATGACCTTACTCTAACCCTAACTCAATGATTAATCATAGGAAGAGGGTAATGAAGAATATGATTGTAGTAATGACTTTAAGAAGAGTTAAATGGTGGGAGAGGGTAGGGAGGGAGGAGATTGAAAATTGAAGTAAAAATAAAAATAGGAAAAAAATGATGAAGACATAATAGAAGAATGAATAATATAATAATCTAATATAACACAAATAAATGGATCAAAAAAGGTTAAAGGTGAAATGTCTCAAACAGTGAATAAATAACTCTTAGATAATTATAAAGAATGAGATTATTTAATAATCATTAAAGCATTTAGGGAAAGGAAAATTCAAAACTAGAACCTGAATTATGTGCTAAATAAAGAATGGTCACTTCTAGATAAGCTTAAGTCTTCAGTTATATCGTGTACTTACAAAGAAGAGAATAGGGTAGTAGATTTTCTAGCCGTGTTGGGTAATAAAAAAATAGATCTAAGGGAAATTAATGATTTAAATGATTTAAATGCTTATCCCAAGTTGCTTTAATTAATCATGCAAGATGCTAAGGACATATAGATAAAGATTCAAAGTCATATTTTCCTAGGCAAATAGATGACCCCTTAAGATTTCTAATCACTGTATATGTCGTCATCTTGTAAGGTCATCTTGCATTTTCATGCTTTTTAATTTTCATGTGCTACTAATGTTTCATTATGACAAGTGCAGGATTCTCATTGGGCCATACAAATAAGCCATATAAACACATATGGTAAAACTGGTCATTGTGGCACCAAAGTATATTATTCACACATTTGAGTTGGGAAATTTTGACAGGGCATATCTACTAAGAAATTTTCTTGTAGATCATGCAAGGACAACAAGACTAGAATTTTTCTACAAATCTAAATGTAAAGGACATCTCTAAATTTGTTGCTAGTTTCTATTGAAGGCTTTCTAAGCTAGCCAAATTTAAGCTCCTTCCATTTATAGGGTTGGGTGTTGCCACAATAATGGGTTACACTTTTTGGGACATCCTGATTTTTGCCTGAAATCACATATTTTAAGAAAATACAATGATTTATGACTTTAAAGGTTCCATTTAAATTATTTTAATTAAAAAGGGATTGATCAAACCCCCTTAGATCAAACCCCCATGGGTAGAACCTTGTTAGATTTAAACCATATCTATAATTGAGTCTCCTCTACACCTATCAAAATGTTGATAAAAAACCACTTTTGATTTACCTTTTGGGTGATCAAATAAATTCATTTAAAATTTATGTTTTGTAAGCCTACAGCCCTTATTATAAGCTTCCCAAAAAGTATAATTTTAAATATGTTTAATTTGATTATTATATTTATTTTTTATTTCTCGTGAATGTAGGATTTTCAATGAACATCAAGTTATTTATTTCACACATACGAAAAAATAGAAAAATAGAGAAAAAAATTCTAAAAAATACATGTCCCCTAGGTATTGATGTCCTTATTCCAACAAAAAAAGAATAAGTTAATTCAAATGAATACAAAAAAAGTTATGCGTGCCGAAGTACACCTCTGTCCAAATTATAATTAGCTAACTTGGAAAATTAATTAAAAAAAAAATATGTAACAAAAAATTATGAAAAAATATCCATCCCCTAGATATTGGTGTGAAAAAATTATATTTTAAAAATTAGAATTGTATCCTATCTATAAAAAAGTTATGTGTGCCGAAGTAAACATCACTTTTTAAAAATGCTGATTAGTAGAAAAAATAAGTTATTAAAAATTACATAAAATGATTCACAATTTATTTTTTAATTTTTTTTTAAAAATATATAATTAGAATCTACACAAAATATCTAACAAATAACTAGTTTGATTCACCTTCAAAACCTTAATGGTTTATCTGCTATAGGTGTAAGAACATGAATGTCTATTGAAAAATCCTGATTTTAATGTCAAGTTTGGCCAAAAACTGTAACCCATTATTGTGGGATCACCCGGTTGCTTTCTAATGATTACAAATAAGAGTTTTACTTGTGCAAATGTCATATCTGGTACAAAGTTGGCATTATATTCTCATGTTATCTAGAAAACTAGGAGCCATTTTAAATACCCGAGACCTTCCACAAATGATACCCTTACAAAGTCTCATTATCAAGAAAACTATGTCGTAAAAAGCATCTTAAGCTTGGTTTAAAACTATCACCGAATTGCTTTATTTTCACTATTCATTACTCCAGTGTTTTTAGTTTACAATTGGGTCTTTGGTTAATTACGAGCTAATGGAGCTATTAGAGTTTCAAGTGAGAAAATACAGGGTGCCAGTTTGAGTCAAGTTGTGGGAAGAACCTTTCTTTGCCAACATTGAGAAAGATGAATTTCAAAGAGTGTTCAAATTAAAATGTAAGTCGATGTTAAATTGAATTAAAGTTATCATAGGTGAAGATGTATTGCACAAAAAAATTCAAAGGATCATATTTCTAGCTAATTTACTGTCCATTTTCTTATCAAACATTTTGGATCTGGTTCAAAATTTCAATGTTTTAAAGAATATAGCTAATAAGTTTGTTATTAGTCTATATTTGGAAGATGAAGCTTTACTCCATAGTGTTCAACAATATGTCTTTTCTAAGGGTGATAGTTTGGCAGGAGGTTTATTCCCAAGGCATCTAATCTATTACAAAAAGAGGTATGTAGAGATTTTTCAAGGCATGTTGTTATCAACAATGCATGATACGTCTACTCACTTGTATCAAGCTCTTAATCAGTATAGGTCTACATTCTCCATGGAAGAGATAGAAAAATTTAAGATAAAGTATCATGCAATATCCTTCTTAAGGAATCATACTTATGTTCATGATCTACAATTATCAACTCTTTCTCAAGCTATAAAAGGAAAATTTTGTTATCATTATGTTCCTGACATAAACAAAAAAGTTCCATCATATGATTTTGATCATAAACAAAAGAAAGTGGTGAATGAAGAAAGCTCGGTGAATGGTCCTCAAAGAGTAGGAAACAAGTCAGCTTCATTTTAATCATGTTTTCATTCCATCAGCTAGTTTTTAGTTATATTTTTGAATTTTTTTGTAATGGGTTGAAATAGTCAAACTTGTAATTGTGTCAATATTGTGAAACTTGTAAAGGGTTTTGTCCATGTAATGGGGTTCATAATGTAGAGGGTTTTAAGGGTGCTACATTAGTATTTTGGGTCTCGTATGGGCAAAATTTTTTGTACAATGTAAAAATCATATTTTAAATCTCATGATAAAATAGTCGAATCCAAAATTGTCAGTCAATGTTCTTACCCAAGCTATAAATAGGGGTTTTCTTCCTAGTTCTTTCCCACCAGTATACTCGCCTGAACCAGGATTTTGTAAAACTTATATTTAAATATTAATATTGTAGAACCCTAATCCTAATACCTACCAAACACAAGAAGCAAACACATAGTTAGATCAAATGCAAGTAAGAATCAAGATTCCGCATAAAATCCATTAACAATGCTCAAAATAGGAAATAAAATTGAAAAACATAATGAGAAAGCAATGAAATCCTAATTAAGCAAGTAAAGAGGTATGTGCAAGATCATGATGGGCCAAAAAGTTGCAATATTTAACTGATATGATGGCCCATGTGGCTGACAACCATTTTTTTACCCAAAATTGATGAAATGAAAAGGGTTTTTAAAGGATATACTCAGCTTTCCACCAATATAAATTATGCTTTACTTTGAATTTCATAAATAATTATTATTCATTTTCTATTTGAATTACGACTAAAGTCCTGATTGATAAGCCGATTGAAAAAAATCTATAGCTTTCAAATGATGTCACATTTTTTGAATCCAAAATATGCATCACATTCTATACTTCACATACTATAGGATTAAAAAAAAAGAATTTTATGAAGTTTTTACCAAGTAAGGTGGTCAGACATACAAGTTTTTATAATTTTTTAAATTTTTAATAAAAAATTCATATTAATTATTTATCTAGAAAAAAATTACAAAAAAGTATGTCGCATTGGGACGTAAGTCCTCTAGTTATATCTAAAATCTTATAAAAAAATATTATCATTTTATTTTGGTTAGGCTAGTCAGATAGACACCTACTTATGTTTTCATTAAAATTTAAGAACCACTGCATTGAAATTTCAAATTTTCACCAAATAGATTTATTTATTTTTTAAATAAACCTAGTAGTTTAGAAACTACATTCAATTTGCTACATATTATATTCTTACATATTTTTGAAATAATAAAGATAACTTATTCAAATTTTTATGTCAGGTTTTTTTTTTATTTTTATTTTTTTTATTTTTTATTTTTTTTAAAAACAAAGGGGTAAAAAAATTTATTGAATCTCAAAAAACAACATTACAAAGTAATCAAGGGACCAAAGTCTGCAGGAAAATCCATACCACCAAATAGAAAAAGATAAGCAACACCATCAACCAGAACTTTCCCCCTCCCTGTCCTCAGCAAGAATTCTCTCAAAATCAAGATGAAGCGTCAGAGAAACCATTTCCCACTCCTCAATTCTCCATCCCTCAGCATACTCTAATGCCCATTTCACCAAGCAATCAGCAGCCCTATTCCACTCCCTTAGAATATGAACAAAAGTCACCATCTCCATTAATGAACTAACCCGCAAAATCTGTTGGACCACCCCAGCCAACTGCCAACTGACATCCTCCACCTTATGCTTAATAAGTAAATTGATCAAAACCTGGGAATCAAATTCACAAACAACCCTTCTCCATCCCAAATCATAAGCTTTCTCAAAAGCACAAAGAATTGCCAACCCTTCCATGTGGTTAACAGTCTGAACACCTTCATAGACCGAAAAGAGGAAAACCACCAAACCCAAATAGTCTCTACCAATCCCCCCAATACCAGCCGGCCCCGGATTGCCTCTGGAGGAACCGTCAGTATTGATTTTAAGAACCCCAATTAGGGGAGGCTGCCAAAATCCAGACCTTTGAACTCTCTGATTCGGATGCTTACCATGCTTTACACATACCGAGGCCGAGGACAGCCCCTGAATCCCCAATCTCTCTGCCACTTTAGCATCCCTTTT
The DNA here is from genome assembly GCA_007258455.2 of Sequoia sempervirens. NCBI lineage: Eukaryota > Viridiplantae > Streptophyta > Pinopsida > Cupressales > Cupressaceae > Sequoia > Sequoia sempervirens. The sequence continues at coordinate 382,609,645 of VDFB02271358.1, read as the reverse complement.
CCCCAAGGGGAATTCTAACTCACACTTAGCCACCACCATCTCCTGAACCATGCCCAAAATTCTCTACCAAATTTTTTGCACCAACTTCTTTTCTCCATGAAATATTCTCTAATTCCTCTCCAACCAAATCTACCACAATATGAAGATAGGTCCCACCGACCACACCACCTATAAAAAGGGAGCCATAGAGGGAGGCCTACCCAACCTCTGCCAAAACTCTATCAAGGAAGAAGCATGAACATAGGGACTATTCCAAACCCCCCACCATAAATGCCAAATCTAGAGGGAGAAAGGGCAGTGAAAAAATAGATGAACTGAGTCCTCCTCGTTAGCCCCACATAAAACACAGACCGAGGGACCCTGAAAGCCATGCTTCTGAATATTATTCTAGGTCAAACACTTATTCCAAGCAAACATCCATACAAAACAATTACATTTTGGCTAGGAAAACTTGTTCCAGATCTTCTTCCACCACTGAATTTCATCCCCATCCACTCTATGGGACAATAGCTCCCAATAACCAGAAGCAACAGTATAATCCCCTTTAGGATTGGGAGACTAGGCAAGCACATCATCATACTGGAGAGAGCTACAACGCCTACTGGAAAGGATACTATGTAGCTCAATACATTCTTCTGGCAAACCAACATCAGGCCATTCATCTGGAGACTTCCATCCAGCCACCTCCAACTGACCACGAGAGGAAAATGACTTAAAGTCACTCACCCGTGTCCAACCAATCTCACGAAATCTCTGACAGAGGTTTAACAAGTGAGGAAACTGAGAAATGATGGGGGGATATCCATCCCACAAGTCAGACTAGAATTGAACCTCGGTCCCCTTTTTACAAATCCAAAACAAGCCATCCTTAATAAGAGTAGCCCCTTTCTTAAGTGTGCTCTAGATCACAGAGCCCTTCCCCAGAAGGGGGTAATGAGGCATTTCCAACTGAGGGATTCCCTGAAGATACTTCTAAGAAAGAATCTTAGCCCATCTCTTATCTTTCTCCTTAAACCACCTCCAATATAGTTTTGTAGCCAAAGCCACACCAATCAAAGCCATCTGCCGCAGACCCAGGCCACCATATTGCTTTGGGCTGCACACCACCTCCCATCTGACCAAACTCCATTTGGAAGACTCCAAGCAACCCGCCCATAAAAATTGTCATGGCACTGAATCCAAATCCTTAACAAAACCCAAAGGGGCCACCTGTAGCATGCATTTGTAAATGGGCAAAGCTTGTACCACAGACTTGATGAGTTGAACACGACCAGCAAAGGATAGTCACTAGTGAGTCCAGTGATTAACCTTCACCCTAAATTTATCTAAAATGCTCTGCCATGACACCCGAGGCAATCTGGCCACCGAGATAGGGAAACCAAGGTAGGTCAAAGGAAGTGTCTTGATCTGAAATCTCAAAGTTTGAGCAATCCTTCTCTAAATGGAGCACAAAGTGTTGAAGAAGAAAATAGAAGACTTCTCCTCATTGATTTGTTGACCTAAGGCAACCAAGTAGACATCCAACACCCTACGTAAATTAGAAGCCTCCCGCATTGTAGCCATACCCATCAAAGCAGTATCATCCACAAATTGTAGATGAAACTGCGGAGGTAAATTACCTCCCCACTACCAACCCTGTATGCCTAACTATGATGAGACTGCGGAGGTAAATTTTTATGTCAAGTTGCCTAACTATGATTTTTTTGAATTTTTTGCCACCTAAGGGCCTATTTTTTTCTTGATGATCCTACACATACCCAAACACTTGATCCCATGGGGGAATTGGTGCCAATTTGATGTGAAAATTGGCCCTTTCCTAGCTCTTATGATGCAATATCAATGTGTGATGAAGGTTGGTCCACTTTGTTGAAGATTCACTTGAGCTCCATGATGAAAAATTTGCATGACCTAGATAATAATTTAATAAAATTGATGAAAATGGATATGCTTGAGGATAAAATTGAGTATAGTAAACTTACTCAAATTGTGGATGATAAAATGAGAGTCCTCTTATTTATAAAAAGAAAAGATGGAAGAATGCCCAAAATGAAGCAATGTGGGACTAGCTTTCAACCAATGGCCAAATGCCACTTGTCAAGAGGTGAATGGGAAAATGATGTGCACATTTTGATGAATGTGGCCATAAATGCAATTAGTTGAAATTTGAAATTAGTGAAATGACAAGGTGGAGGGAGATTCAAGTGGAGTTATGGCCACTTGGCTCAAGGAAAAATGACTTGTAAGATGAAATAAATGCTTTGTTTGAAGGAAAAAGTCCAATTGGAAGGATTTTCAAATTTGGAAGAATATTCCTCTTTTATGCCAAGTTGAGAGAAAATAGTGATTTAATAAATTAATTAAATGTATCTTCATGTGCAAGTGGCAGAAGCTAGAGGATGGGACATGGATGAAGATTAAATTTAATCAGGATATGATTAAATAAGAGGAGGTTAGGTGATGTGACAATTTTGACTTAGATTTTAGGATTTAAATAAATCAAAGTTGAGAGGAAAATGATTTAGAATTAGTTAAATAAAGATTTTAATTTATTTAACTAAAGGGAATCATTATTAGATTAAATCAAATAATGTTTAATTTATTTAATTTTATAAGATAAATTTAGAGATTTAATCAAATAAAGTGAATTATTTAATTAAATAGAGGTCAAAGGATTAATTAAATTAGATTGATTAATTTAATTAACAAAAGAGAAAGACTTAATCAGATAAATGATTTATATAATTAAGAGAGGAAACTTGATTTATATAATTAAGAGAGGAAACTTGATGAATTTAATCAAATATGGGCTATTTGATTAAATGGTTAGACATAGGTATGATTTATGATGAAACAATGTTAGTAAAAATTAGGATCAGATGTGTAATGTCAATCGATACATTTTACATGTCTACATTTTGCCCCTCTTTGAAGCAAAGTACTCGCTGCATTGGTTCAAAGAATAAACTATCTTGATCAAAAGCCAAAAATCTTCCAATTTTAAAAATGTCCCAATGCTGCCTAAGTGGATGAAACATGCTGCTATACTGCCCCCTCGAGTGATCAGATGAAAATTTCAACTTTTTGGGTGATATTGTGAAAAAAGAGGACAAGGTGCCCATCAGGTCCAAAAAGGCTCTAGGATGCCAAAACAATGAGACAAAACACAAAAATGATGGAAAATGGCCTTCAGTTGGGGGAAAATGGGATCGCTGGACCAAAACCCTAAGATGACAGCTAAACGGGGTCAAAAAACCCTAAATTTTGGGCTTAAATAGGCCTCAAGGGGCCACTTCCAATTCATTTCAGCATTCATCCTTTAAAGATTTTTCATTTTTTGAGCTTTGGCCCCTTAGAGAGATGGTGCAAGGAAAGCTTCCCCAACACATTTCAAATCAAGTTTGCACACACCAGACACTACCCGGTACTAGACCACTGGTGAGTTGACTTGACTTGACCTTGTTTTTTGATTTGTGTGTGCAATTAATAGCTTAGAAGCTAGGTCATGTAGGAGTATTCCAGTATAGCATTGCTCAAAACTCTCTTTCAACATTGCGTAGCCTCAAACTGCACTAAAGTTGTGAATAGCAACGTAGTTTGGGATTAGGGTTCAAATTCCAAACTGAACTGCACATTAAAAGTGCACTACAATAGGCCTCTTTGCATTTATGGTTTCTTTTTAAACTGAGTCACATTCTCAAACTATAATGCCGTAGTGGAGTTTGAGAGTTTAGGGCTCCTAGTGGAAAAGTTTGGAAGTTTCAAACTGTGCCACACCCATAAACAATGACGCGCAAGTTATTTTGGGTACACCGAGACAAATCAAGATCAAGATTTTTTGATGAATTTTAACACGTTGACTTTCCTAATGCAAGAGGAGGTGATGATACTTTACTCATGCGAATAGAAGTCCCGAGATCTTTTTAGCATTTTGGATGATATTCCCAAGTGATAGCAAGAGCAACTAGGGGCAATTGGATTGTGGTACATTGCTTATGCACCTCCCATGAGGACACACCTAGGGATGATGACAACACTTGCAGAGTGGTGGCATAGGGAGACATCCTCCTTCCACCTTCTGATAGGTGAGGCCATGGTCACACTAGAGGATGTGTGGTAGATACTTAGATTTTCCATCCATGTAAATCACAATGATATATGATGTGGATGTCGAGAGGGAGGCCTGCTATGACATGATGAGCCTTGATGAGATTGTATTTTGTGGGGGATAGATTGAGCTGGAGCATCACAGGCCTCTTGTTTCACCCTTTCACTTGGTCATAGTGATTATCATATCAGGTTTCATTGCACCAGATTGATAGGGTTTTTATTTTAGTCCTAGATGGGGGCTTGCTTGGGAGCACATGGTTCGATGATGGACATGCTTTGCATGGGGGCCAATTCTTGTAGCCTCACTATATAGATATTTTCATGAGTTTTCCTATTTTGACGGCAAAGCGCTTGGGGTGGGGATCACACTCTTGCACATTTGGGTGTTGGAACACATTATTGTACTTCATCCAAGATTTATTCTAGTCACTATGGAGCCAGATGATTCAGTTGTTTGGAAATATAGAGGAGGTGTTTCCTTTAGGCATATAGGACAACATGAGATTCCCCACTAGAGGAGATTCCTTGATAATATGTGAGCTTTTACATGGTAGCCATATCTTGGATGGGCCACATGGGTATGTGCAGGATCATCATGGAAAAAATAGGCCCTTAAGTGGCAAAAAATTTAGAAAAATCAAAGTTAGGCAACTTGAAATAAAAATTTGAATAAGTTAACTATATTATTTCAAAAATATGTAACAATAAAATTTGTAGCAAATTGAATGTAGTTTCTAAACTACTAGGTTTGTTTAAACAAAAATCCGCTTGGTGAAAATTTGAAATTTCAATGCAGTGGTACTTAAATTTCAAGGAAAAAATAAGTAGGTGTTTGTCTGACCACCCTAACCATACTAAAATGATCATATTTTTTTATAAAATTTTAGATATAAGTAGAGGACTCATGCCCTGATGTGATGCATATTTTTTTGTAATTTTTTTTTAGGTAAATAATTAATTATGAATTTTTTATTACAACTTCAAAAAAAATATTAAAACTTGTATGTCTGACCACCTTAACTTGGTCAAAACTTCATGAAATTCAATTTCTTTTTTAATCCTACGGTATGCAAAGCATAGAATGTGACACATGTTTTGGATTCAAAAAATGTGATATCGTTTGAAAGCTATAGATGTTTTTCAATCGGCCTATCAATCAGGACTTTAGTCATAATTTGAATAGAAAATGAATAATAATTACTTATTGAGATGCATCTTCTAGGAAGGGTGCAAAGGCAGTTTGGGGAGCTATAGGATAGGCCAGATGATCAGTATGTCGCTATATTTGCATGTACGATGAGCCAAAGCTCCCAGGGCCAATACATACCTACACATGAGGTAGTGCAGACTTTTATTCAGCTAGTTTCTAGGCCATGGCCATATGACTAGGGGTAGGCCAATGCAAGGACTGCACAGGAATATAGGGATTGATTCAGGTCGCCTCTTCATTTGATAGCACCAGGCACACCATTTGCTTAGCGCAGGGCCAGGGGAAAAGGAGCAGGTTGAGGTTGGGACCAAGGAAGCCAAGGGGGTAGAGACAAAGAATTGGATGGAGATGGGCCATCACACCAGCCAAATTAGGACAAGGGGCCATAGGATCAGTAGCCAAAGATCAACAAAGAAAGGATGTCCCTCAATAGGATCACGACGAAGGATGATAGAATAGGGTTCTGACACCACCCAGAGACAGGGGCCATGATTAGCCACTTGGGCAACCATCTCTCCAACTAGACCCTAGGGATGGCTAGATTCTCCAGCTACAGGAATAGATACAGGTACTTATAGCTGACAGAGATTAGTTATGGGTAGAGTAGGACAAGGTGGTTCACCAAAGACATACTGTGGAGCTGCAAGCAATAGCAGAGATGGGTAGATGTCAGCAGCTTGAGAGTATGTCTGCATCCTCCTCTTAGAGTATGGTACCACTTCAATGATATAGGGAGGCCATCTAGGAGGCCGATTATTATAGGATGCATTATTATCAGGCCATGCCAAGACTAGCCCGAGTCCCATAATTTTCATAGAGGACAGGCCACAGAGCTGCAGAGGACCGCGGGGAGAGAGGAGGTGGCGAGGGAACAAGTCAACAGGGTTAGGCTATCTTTGATCAAAGATAGGATTCTTTTTGCACCCCATGGGCTCATTTTTGATAACCTAATGGGCCTTTGTACTCTATTGACATACACAAGTATATTTTGATCAAATTTTGTACCATGACAATGTATGTTTTGATGATATATATGATATGAGATGACGTTGATTCAATGCGATGTGCTCTATTCTATTTATGCATTTATGGATGACTTTTACTTTCTATATGCTATGCAATGTGATGCATTGATGCTGTGATGTTGTCTTAGATGACGTGATGCAATAATGTTATGTGATGTTATGATGTGCATTATGTTCTATGTGGTGATGCAAATGTGATGAGATGATTTCTTTTTCAATATCTTTTTTGTTATGATATGATGCAAAATGCAATGATTTATACAACTAACAAATATATATTATGCCCCTAATTGATGAAATGCAATCTTTTTTTGGGTATGTGCAAGATCATGATGGGCCAAAAATTGGTGATATGATGGGTATGTGTAGGGTATGTGGCTGATGACTATTTTTTTACCCAAAATTAATAAAATGAAAAGGGTTTTTAAAGGAGATTCTTAGCTTTCCACCAATATAAATTATGCTTTACTTTGAATTTAATAAATAATTATTATTCATTTTCTATTTGAATTATGACTAAAGTTTTGATTGATAGGCTAATTGAAACACATCTATAGCTTTCAAATGATATCATATTTTTTGAATCCGAAATATTTGTCACATTTTATGCTTTAAATACTATAGGATTTTTTTTAAAAAATATTGAATTTCATGAAGTTTTGACCAAGTGAAGGTGGTTAGACATATGAGTTTTTATATTTTTTAAAATTTCTAATTAAAAATTCTTAATTAATTATTTACTTGGGGAAAAATTACAAAAGAATATGCATAATATCCGAACATGAGTCCTCTACTTATATCTAAAATCTTATAAAACAATATTATCATTTTATTGTGGTTAGGGTGGTCAGACAAACACCTACTTTTTATTTTTTTGAAATTTAAGTACTACTGCATTGAAATTTCAAATTTTCACCAAATATATTTATTATTTTTTTAAATAAACTTAGTATTTTAGAAACTACATTCAATTTTCTACAGATTCTATTCTTACATATTTTTGAAATAATATAGGTAACTTATTCAAATTTTTATGTCAAGTTTCCTAACTCTGATTTTTTTGAATTTTTTGCCACTTAAGGGCCTTTTTTTTCAATGATGATCCTGCACATACCCTTTTCTTTTTTCTTATCTTTTCTCATGAATTATATGGTGATGTATTTATATGATGCTTATGGAAATGAATGATACTTGTATATGTTTGATGGATTCTATGATGATGATATGATATGTTATGCAAATGATGTTTTATATGATTTATGAATATGATGATGCAAATGAATGTGAATGTGTAAATGATGAAATGCTTTGAATAGCCAATCTATATTATGAAAGTGATGGAAATGCAATGCATGTGATATGATTTAATATTTCCTATATGGTATGATATGCAATATGATGACAGTTTGTGGATGCAAGATGGATGCATATATGATGAATTTTGATTAATTGTCATGGTACCATGTTAGTGCAAAAAGAGGATAGAAGAAAGTAATAGATTCCAACAAGACACGAGATGATGATGATGGTGATGATTATTATTTTCCCAAGAGTTGAGATTTTCAAAGGGCCAATTACCTTATGTTTGATAACACACATAGGCACGATGCATCAAGGTATTAAGAACCAGGATGGAATTGCACCTAGTGTGTAAGACTTTGAATCGACAATTAGATAGGAGTAATTTTGTTCACACCTAGCATAAAAAACCTTATCAAAATGTAGTTTAGATACTCCAAACATCTTATTCCAAAACATAGAAAAGCAAGCCTTCCTATCTAGTCAACAAGATACCTAAAACACCCTCCCTACACCTAAACAAAGCATATATGACCAAGGTTATATTACAAAAATATCCAAAGCACAACGGATAAAAGATAATGATTGTTTCGCCATTCCTTTCTCTCTAAATCCTTCATTTGGACATCATCAAGAAGTCCTTGGAATGAGTGAAAAAAAAAAGTCAAAAAGGCAAAGATAAAGTAAACAAACAAGCTAATGTTCTTCATACCGCTAGCCAAGACTAAACTACGATGATGCCTAATGTTGATGCCCATTATAGGAAGGTTGCATCCTAGGACATGATGATACCATATGATTGATATGGGACTAATTGGATGATAGACTATTGACACAAAGAGTTGACCAACTCGTTTACCTACTGACCTAGACCTTAGACTTTTACATTGAGTTTTCACTTTTGATCTACTAGACTTGTTTCTGACTGTTTTACCAAAGGTTGGGGATGATGATTAATTTATTGTGAGTGATGTTTATTGTAGGTGAAAGTGAGATGAGATAGATGGAATTTTCAAATATTTGGATGTTTTGGGAGTTTTTGAAATGTTTTTAGGCTTTTTTTTTGTATTTTTTGAGATTTTGCAAATGTTTTGATTTTCCAATTTTCAAATTTTTTGTGGTTTTTCCTAAGATTTTGACCAAGACCTAACCTAAAAACCTATCCTAGGGGCCTCGGGGGCTGATCAATAGATTATCCTTGCCTACATTATACACACAAATACCTCGTAGTTTGACTAACAAAGACTCGATTATTGATGAGATATGAATAGGTGGATTGCTAGTTTATTATTACTAACTCCTAAAGGGCTAACCTAAGTGTCTCGAGGGATGATCAAATATCAACCTTGCCTATGTTCAAGGCTCAGAGACTCGTAGTTCAACAAGATGACTCTATTTTTTACTTTTTGAATGACTTTTTGACCTATTTTTGGATTTTCTAATTTTTGGGATACACGAATCTAATCCAATATAGCATGATGCAGTAGACTACTCTAATAAAGGTAGGACAAGTTGATCTTGAAACTAGGTTGAGTAGTAATGGGATGGATCATGACATGAACATAGGACCAAGCTATGATGCACACATAGATGGGTGATGGATAGAGATATGGAATGCGATGGATGATCCAGAATGATTCATGAAGATCTTGATGGACGGAAAATGTTTATTTATATGTGGTGCCTATTTTCCAAGTTTTCACCAAGGTACTTACCCAAAGTGCCATTGAAGTGGTTTTCACTAGAGGATGATTTTTTTCTTTAGTATTTTCAATAATTTTTTTGATTTTTTTGGATTTTCATATTTTTTTATTTTTTTATTTTTTTGAAAGATTTTAATCTCATACCGAACCACTTTGTGGTGTCGATGTAGATGCCTCTGTCATGATGTGCCATCAATATCCTACTTGAAGAAGCTTCTTTGCCAAGATACATGCACTTGAATGCAACTTTTGAGATTCTTGATCTACTTTGTTGATACCAGAGTTAACTTTGTCTTTGTGCATGCATCATGATAGAATGCCTTCTTAATCCTTATGATGAAGGGTGGCTTCCAATACATAGTCAATGTGAGAGTTGGATATCATGCATGGAGGCGTGGATGAAGTGTGCTTAGGGATAAAAGATGGATTGGTTGATAGTTTGGAACTTTTGACTCTCCAAACTTTAGAAGATGAGCAATGATGGGTGGATACGAAACTATGCATGGAATTAGGACCAACTGCTTGATATACTTTGTACATTGCTTGAGAAGCTTTCTTTTGCTTTTGTGGATGTCTTTGATGGATACTTTTCCCTTTTTTATTTTTCCCCATAGTTTCTCTGACTAATGGAGTTTTATAGGGATAATCTTTCTTTCTACTTTTTGGTATCCATGTGTATTTGATTTTTCTGATATGCTTCTTAGGTTCTTTTGCTTTGATGACGTTCTTCTTACTTTGATTCAAATATTTATTTTAATGTTGATCCCAATTTGAGGATGAGGTGATGGGTGGATGAAGATTCATGATGTGGTTGGTTGTAGTATTAGCATCAATTTCGTCATAGGGATTATTCATGCTTCCTACGTTGGCATTTGCTTGAGACATAGTTTCCCCCAGTATTGTGGAAGTATTACCTTCATGCTTTGATTCTACCTATTCTAAGAGCTTTTTTTATAATGCATTCTCTGATAAATGACCACTGCAGATGATGTTATTTCAATTTGCTGCTCTATTGACTTTGAAATATCCTATTTTGTCTAACCTATTTTCTTGAGTGGATAATAATGGATATCTTCATTCATGATGTCCTCGGTCTGAATTTAGGATATATCTGATCCTGATGTTGACAACTCAATTTGACTATAGGGATCAATAACCTGCTCTTTTTGAGTAATAATGTCAGGAGCAAAGGAATCTTGTTTTGAATGCAAATAATCTATGTGTCCATCCACATAAAGCATCTCATGGGTAGATGGAGGAGTATGTGCCATATGGATATGATCATTATTTGTGATCTCTTGTATAGATAGGAGAGTGTCCATTAAATCATTGTAGTATCTTGGAGATATGAATTCTTGATCTTGATTAATTTTGGAAATTCTTTTGACATGCTTTGGAACAAGTTCTTGACATGGGTTAGTTTCAAAGGATGGATTGCTTATAAAGGGTTCTTAGATATCATCATTGGGAATGGGAAGTGGGTCAATATCCTCTTGATCTTTCAGTGGACTTGGATCAAATGTTGAGTTAAAGATTCCCTCAATATCTACAACTATGAGGTCAAAGGATGTCAATATGTCTTGGAAAGGACCATTACTAGACTTTGGTGGCAGATGTTGATCATGCCTTGGAATAAATTCTTGAGATATGTCTTCTAACTCATAAGGTGATTTAGAGATATTTTCAATATGATCATTGGTTGATGGATGGGTATGTGCAGGATCATGATGGGCCAAAAAGTGGCGATATGATGGGTATGTGTAGGGTATGTGGCTAACGACTTTTTTTACCCAAAATTGATGAAATGAAAAGGGTTTTTAAAGGAGATTCTCAGCTTTCCACAAATATAAATTATGCTTTACTTTGAATTTAATAAATAATTATTATTCATTTTCTATTTGAATTATGACTAAAGTCCTAATTGACAGGCTAATTGAAAAACATATATAGCTTTCAAATGGTATCACATTTTTTGAATTCAAAACATGGATCACATTCTATGCTTTGCATAATATAGGATTAAAAAAAATAAAATTGAATTTCGTAATTTTTTTACCATGTTAAGGTGGTCAGACATGCGAGTTTTTATATTTTTAAAAGTTGTAATAAAAATTCATAATTAATTATTTACTTGGAAAAAAATTATAAAAAATATGCATCACATCGAGACATGAGTCCTCTAGTTATATCTAAAATCTTATAAAAAAATTATCATTTTATTGTGGTTAGGGTGGTGAGACACACTTCTTATTTTTCCCGAAATTTAAGTACTATGCATTGAAATTTCAAATTTTCACCAAATAGAATTTAAAAAAAAAAAAACCTAGTAGTTTAGAAACCACATTCAATTTGCTATAGATTCTATTCTTACATATTTTTGAAATAATATAGATAATTTATTCAATTTTTTACATCAAGTTGCATAACTCTAATTTTTCTGAATTTTTTGCCACTTAAGGGCCTATTTTTTTCATGATAATCCTACACATACTTGGATCATATATTATGTTAATGGGATCAAATAATTCTAACGCTCCTTGAAATAGATGACTAAAAAGTGGCTCTTGATGTATGGTGAGTTGATCATCAGATGGGGTAGAAAAATCTTTATTGTGCTCATCAATGGAGAGATTTTGAACATTATTTTCAATAATTGTTAGGGTGAGATTGTCAATTTTTTCAACCATAGGATCAAGTGATGTTAATATTTCTTGAATTGGATCATTATAGGGTATTGTTGGTGGATTTTGATTATGATTGAAAAGTGACCCTTGATGTATGTTGTTTTGATTGTTGGATGAGGTAGAAACATCTTCAAGGTGCTCATTGATGGATAGGTCTTGATCATTATTTTCAACAATTATGGTGGGGAGATTGTCAATGCTATCACTAGTGGTTGAATCTTCATCATTGTCCCCAATAGCTATTATTTTTAGATCAATAAGGTCTTGGATGATATTTTTGAGTCGAATGCAATTTGATGTTGTGTGTCCCTTTATTTTGTGAAAATCACAAAGGTGCTTCTTGTTATACCAAGGAAGTTTGACTAGGGGTTCTTGATAGTTTTCATAAGCAATGATTTTGATGAGATTTTCTTGTATCAATTGTTGCATGACCAATTCGATTGGTCCCCCAAGTGGTTTGTAATTTCATTTGTTACCCTATGATATTTGTGCTCATTGAGATGATTCTTGTCATGATTGATCTTGGAGATGTGATGACTGATCTTCAAGATGTGGTGATTGATCTTCGAGACGTGGAGGTTGATTTTGTTGTTGATGGTGTTGATCTTGATATCCAACTTCTTGACATTGGAGATATTGTTCTTTATGTGGTTGTGGACACAACTTAATGCTTTGGTGAAATGGTTCAACCAATGGAGGAGTGTATTGATTTTGGGGTTGAGATGTCTCTTGTTGCAATGCTTCAATTATTTTGGCAAGTGAAGCAATTTGATCTAGCAAAGTTTGGTCTTGATTTTGATCTTGACTCCCTTGATGTGGTTGACTCTTTTGTTGAAGAATATTTGGAATGTGTACTTGTGGCATTTGTACAAGATCATGGAAAAATTTATTTTGGACAATGCTCTAATTTGGGATGATGCTTAGATTTAGCATTATAGGTTGATTTTGAACATTGTTTTGATTTTGAAACATATTGCCTTGGTTTAGGTAACTTTGATTTTGCATGGTGTTACCTTGACTTGGATCAATACATGGAGTCATTAACATATTGTTTGGACTTTGGACAACATTTGTATGATTCACAAAAATATCTATCCAAAATTTTACTAAGTGTGGATTCATGTTTGGTAAACTTTTACTTGGTATATTCATCTTTGGCATGTATGGATTTGGTGGGATAATGTTGTTTTGTTGAAAACTCATGTATTGATTGTCTAGTTGATAGATTTTTAATTTTGGACTTGGATTTAAATCTACCATCAGGAAAGGTGTTTCAAACTTTTGAGTGGGCATACTCACATTTGTTGTACCATTGAGGTTTGTATGGGATAATGATCCCATGTATGGATTGTATAAATGTGAGTTTTGATAATGCATTGGTTTTGTAAGGTTTTGAAAGTTTGGTTGATTTGGATTACTCATGATCTATGGAGAAAGTTTATATTCCATGTTCCTCTTGTGTTTTGACCTTGTTGACCTCTAAGGAATTTAGGACCAATGATGAGATGAAGGATGAAAGGGGTGAATGATATGGGTGTTGAACTTTTTGGAACCTTGGAGGGATACTAGACTTAGGGATTTGATTTTGATTATTTTGATTTGGATAATGAACTTGTAAACCCTAAGATGTTGGATGTGATCTTAGGATGAACTTGTTCAAAGGGGTGTTGATTTAACTAGAGGTATGAGAAAGGATGCATTCCTATACTCCTAACTAAACAAGGTGACTTTGATTTTGATAATTTACCCAAGTCTAGAATGATGTTTCCAAAGCTCTAAAATTTTTTGTGAGATGGAGATGATAATTTTTTGGGATGGATGAAGTGTTTGATTTGATCCTAAATGAACCTAAGAAGGACTCTTTGTTGTAAAGATCAAGGTATTGAAGAACATAATTTTCTCTAAGAGTAGTTCAAACCAAAAGACCAATGTTTGCATGGAAACCCATAAGACAAAAGATAACAAGCACATGTGTGGGGTTCAATTGATTTGATCTTTTCTTAATGAATTTATCTTACCACAAACACTCTCTTGATTAAATTTTCCAACTAGATGTCTAATGTCCTAACTTCTCATCCCACAAAGTGATTCATGTGGAAATCAAGGAAATCAAGGAAAAAGTTTCCTATTGTTCACCTTAGTGAAAGAAAATTGTGATGTAAATTCAAATGCCTAGAAGCCTCTAAGGATATGAATCCTAAGGGAAAGCAATTGCATGTGAATTTTTTCAAGGATATTTGCTTCTCCTAAAGGGTTTGAGACTTGATGCTCATGTTAAGTGTTTGTTTTGCAAATGTTTTCTATCAAGAAAAGTGTTTTGATTTCAAGAACATGCAAAACCCTATGGATATTTGAGACAATATTTGTTGAGTCCCCACTTGGACAAGTCCATCTACACCTACTTTTAGTGAATGGTTAGATTCTTAACCACACAGGTTCCCCCTTACAGTGCCCTCACTTCAAGGGTCATCTAAGCATCAATATCCATGAATCTCCCATGGCATACTTTCCATCTCTACTAAAAGCTGTAAAAGTGTGGGGAGGCTTCAAAACAATTATTCTTGCACCAACAAGTAGATAAGGAGTTTAGCCTTTCTAAATAAGGGGTTTAAATGCAAGCATTCCATTCGTGGGGGGCCATCCATGCGGCAAGAGACCATTGCTTCTCTTCTCATCAGAATAATCCTCGTGATACTTTCATTTCTTCAAGTACCCAAACTTATATCCCAGGTGGAAGTCAATTGTCTTTAGTGTGTTCCCGGTTGGGTCATTCCCTTGGGTGATTACTTTTTCCCATAAGGAAGGATCTCTAAGATAACACAAAAGCAAGCAAACACATTTGTAGTTTGATCAATCTTTGTTTAGAAACAAAGAGAGAACACACGCAATATGTTACACTCACACTCACAAGATTTGTTCAATTTTAAGATCCAAATTGAAGTGTGTGGGTAATCACTCACAAAACTTAATGTCACCAAAAAGCCTTTTGATTCTGAAGATCATCGTGAGGTATGAGAGAAGCACATACATCCTTTTGATGATATTACTTTTTATAATTGATTATAAAACAAAGGAGCACATGTCCATTTTAAATCCTCAAAGCAATGATTTGATTCCTTTTAAAGAACCAAAATGAAAGATGAAATTTTATTTGTTCAATTTTTAATCCCAAAAATTAATGTCTGGTATGTTTGTAATATTCAATTCTAGCCCAACTTCAAAAAAATAAAAACAATGATTGATTTTAAACCTAAATCTTAAGTGAGTTGGCCTAAAATAGAAAAGAAAGGGCAATAGATGAATGCTCTATGCTATTTCAATAAGCATTTAAAAATTCTTTTTCAAGTTTGATAAGCACTTCTCCAACTCAAATCCAATTATTGTTTGACTCCTATGTGAGAGAAAACCATTATTGTTTGTTGATGCCAACCATTTTCTTAATGTTTTCTAGATGCTTGTTGATGTTTTTGGGTGTGGAAGTGTGATTCCAATGATACTTGGAAACAATATAAGAATATTAAGCTTGTAATAAAATAATTTTTGTTAGTTGGTATAAAAAAATATATTTGCTATAAATTCACAATCTTGTTTTTCTTAAGATCAATCAATAACTAGCCGAAAGGTGAGCATATAATGAGAGATCTTTTGGAAGTAAAGCTTATTCTACTGCTTACCTTTACCTGACGGTTCATTCATTGGATTTCCCTTACCTTTCACGATTACCAACTAGTCTTTTTTTCCAACAACCATAAATGACAACACGAATAAACTATTGAATCAAGCTTGATGAATGCCGATTATGTACCATTTGAGCAAGCACCACACCTTCTTTCTACTTCTCTAATTATTCAAAGATTGTATGTTTCATACATATCCTTGTGGTTCATTGTCTACCTACCTCACTTTTTTACTCACTACACTCCACACTAATAATTTTTGATATGGTGTAGAAATCAACTCTTGTCAGAAGGCAGCCCGCATATACCAATAGCAATAATTAGATTTGTAGAAGATTACAAACACGTAGTAGTGAACAAAGATCTCATTTGCTTATTTAATGCTAATAAACACAAGAGGATATCTTTTTGTTGACTATATGCTTATTGACTTTTCACTTCTCCAATTTGGCAAGTTGTAGCCTAAAAATAAGAATTCAATAAGAGTGTTTAGAGAATGTTTATTAAGTTGAAAAATTATAGCTAAGTTCCTTCTAGTGCCAAATGTAGAACCAAAATCCTAATACTTGAAAAACATAAGAAACAAACACATAGTTAGATCAAATGCAAGTAATAATCAAGATTCCCCATGAAATCCATTAATAATGATCAAAATAGGAAATAAAATTGAAGAACACAATGAGAAAGCAATGAAATCCTAATTAAGTAAGCAAACTCTTGATCCCATGGGGGAATTGGTGCCAATTTGATGTGAAAATTGGCCCTTTCCCAACTCCTATGATGCAATGTTGATGAGTGATGAAGGTTGATCCACTTTTTTGAAGATTAACTTGAGGTCCATGATGAAATATCTGCATAACCTAGCTAATACTTTAATAAAATTGATGAAAATAGATATGCTTAAGGATAAAATTGAGTATAGTAAACTTGCTCAAATTGTGGATGATAAAATGAGGAGAGAGGCCTCTTATTTATAGAAAGACAAGATGGAAGAATGCCCAAAATGAAGCAATGTGGGACTAACTTTCAACCAATAGCCAAATGCCACTTGTCAAGAGGTGAATGGGAAAAGGATGTGCACATTTTGATAAATGTGCCCATAAATGCAATTAGTTGAAATTTAAAATTAGTGAAATGACAAGGTGGAGGGAGAGTGAAATGTAGTTATGGCCACTTGGCCCAAGGAAAAAGGACTTGTAAGATGAAATAAATGCCTTGTTGGAAGGACAAAGTCCACTTGGAGGGATTTTCAATTTTGAAGAATATTCCTCTTTTATGCCAAGTTGAGAGAAATAGGGATTTAATAAATTAATTAAATGTATTTTCATGTGCAAGTGGTAGAAGCTAGAGGATGGGACATGGATGAAGATTAGATTTAATCAAGATTTGATTAAATAAGAGGAGGTTAGGTGATGTGACAATTTTGGCTTAGATTTTAGGGTTTAAATAAATCAAAGTTGAGAGGAAAATCATTTAGACTTAGTTAAACAAAGATTTTAATTTATTTAACTAAAGTGGATGATTGTTAGATTAAATCAAATAAGGCTTTAATTTATTTAATTTAATAAGATGACTTTAGATATTTAATCAAATAAGATGAATTATTTAATTAAATAGAAATCGAAGGATTAATTAAATCAGATTGATTAATTTAATTAACAAAAGGGAAAGACTTAATTAGATAAAGGATTTATTTAATTAAGAGAGGAAAATTCATGAATTTAATCAAATAAGGGCTATTTGATTAAATGGTTAGATAGAGGGATGATTTAGGATGAAACGATGTTAGTAAAAATTTGGATAAGATGTGTGATGCCAATTAGTACATTTTATGCATCTACAAATATATATACATAGTGGCTTGACACTCTTGCTTAAAAAAAATGAATTATATAACAAAATGATTGAGGAATAATTATTAAAAATATTAAAAGAAATGAAGGAAGATATAAAGAAAAATATACTAAAACTTAAAATAGTAAAAATTTAACCAAAGAAAAAGAAAAAATATGAGATTATTTATAAAATATAAATTGGAAAATTGAATAAATGATTCAATTAAAATAAAAAATAGATGGTTCAAATACAATAGATTATAATATAAATAACCTATAATATATATATATATATATATATATATATATATATATTTTTTTTTATTTTTATTTTTATTTTTATTTTTTATTTTTTATTTTGTTGGTCTCGAAGGGTATCCCCGCGGCCCCCGCCCAGCGGCCCACCCTTACACTGGTTCAGGGAGGTGCGAGCGGGAGGCGAGACTAATCCCTACGGTCACGGGATAACCAGTACCGCCCCCCTAGTGTCCGTGACGGGGTTCATACCGGGCTTGAGAGTCGATCCCAAGACCTCGGGGAGCAAACCTGAGACTTGAGACCAAGTACTCTAACCCGTGGGGGCTAAAGTATATGATATTAAGGGTATGAGCCTTTGGTTGTTGGCTCTACAGGCAAGAAGCCCCACCATTTCACCAAAGGGTCTCCCCTTAACACCAAGGGTACATGGACTCCATTTGTTAACACGGTAGAGAACAACCCCGCGAGGTTTGAACCTTGGTTGTTGGCTCTACAGGCAATAACCTATAATATATATTAATATAAATAGATAAAATTATAATAATTTATATAATATATTAATATATATATATAAATATAGATTAAATGATAACCTAAAAAATAAAATAACATATCATATATATTAATATAAATGTATAATATAAATTGATATATCACCTACACAATGTAGATTAACTTATTTACCTACAAAATATTACCTTCAATAACATAAAATATAAAAAGAAATAATATATATAAATTGCACATTAATATAGGTTATATATATAGATTAATATTATCTATATTAAAATAGGTAGTATATTATATATAATAGAGACCTAAAATAATATAGGCTATCTTATATACCTATATATTATAGGTTATAAGTTTTTTGGAGAATCTATATATATAAATTAATATAAAAATTTACATGATAAAAAAAAATTATTAATGAAAAGAGGAAGGAAAGTATATAGTAATTAAATTATACCACAAAATATTAAAAACATAGATAACAAATATATTAGTCAGAATTTGGCTTTAATCTACTTGCTTTTGGTTGTATAGTTGTTTTAACAAGTAGCTTCTTGGTTGTATTTGGCATTGGCTCTTCCAGATATTTACCTTCACCAGTTCCCCACCATCTGCCTCAAAGGCATACATTCATGAAGGATTCCTTTACCAATAATCAAACCCAAATTTTGTTTCATTTTGATCATAGTATCCCAACACCAACCTGATTGTTCATTTTTATTCTTGTTAAGTAACATGAATTTTAGATCGATTGCTACATTTTCCAACTTGTTTTCCCATTTTTTGGATTCCACAATAACTGGTTCTATTTTTGCGTTACTATTGGATTCAATAGGGACTACTTCTTTTGTATTCAATGTGAGAATTTTTAGGAATGTCAGTTGAGTTACATATTACACAATTGCAAAAATTGATATAAAAGAATAAACTCTAAATAATTGCATTCTAATAGCTTGATAATTGCTTAGGAATGGGTACAATATATAAAGCACAAGAAGAGACATCTAGAATGGCAACTTCCAATTAGAAAATAGGCATGCAAATCCATGCAAGATTGCACAACTATGCAACCATTATCCTAAAAATTTAACAACTAGCAAACTTATCTAGAAGAATATTTTAGGTAGAATATTCTACACTAACACCCCCCCTTAAGTGTAGTTAGGTTAAAGAGAGATATGAAAAAAATAAAAGGATGGATGCATGAAAGCATGAATGGGTCCCGAATACAAGGCATGTTAGGTACCCAATTACAAAGAGGAAAAGAGAAACCCTATGGGAAGAAATCCTAAGAAAATGAAACAATAATGATATCCATCACAAATCCAATCAATCTCCATCCACACAAAGGATGACAAGTGAAGCCATATAACCCTCTACATAATGAGATAATCTACTGCAAAGAAGCATTGGAAGCACACTTGTAAAGTAACATTCAAATCCTTAATCTGGCATGCAAGAAAATATAATCTATTTGATGGGTGGAAAGTATGCCACTAAAAGTTATATACTATTTTAGGTAGCTCGATTCATCATGATGGAGCAATGGAATTGAGAGGATTAATTTTGTTACACAAAATAGGCTCCTTATTTTGGCTCATTGTTTTGGAGACTACTCATGGTTTCTTGCTTGACCTTTCTTTGAACTTTAGATGTTTAGAATGGAGAAATCATGCACGTTTATATTTTTTAGGGTCATACAATCTAATTTTCTCTTACTTTTATTTGTTAGGGAATTTTCTATTTTCATTTAAAGTAAAGAAAAATTATTGCAACAATGTTGTCATTTTAGAGAACTACTTGAGATGTTTTATTGATTTGACTAATGAGTACATGATAGAGATGGAGACATCACAATGAAACTCTTCATTTAATCACTAGAAGAGAGTGCAAAATAATAGTACAAAAGTCTTTTAGATGGTAGCATAGACTCATGGGATGATTTTATGAGAGCTTTTAGATTGCAGTATGAAAAAAAGACTAGATAAAAAATTTACAATCCATTAATTGAAAATGATCAAGAAAGGGGTAAATGAAAAAATTGTTGATTTTAATATTACCTTCATGATGATATTGGGGAATGTGTCTCCCCATGTGGGGCCAAATGATTCAATGTATTTGGTCCTATTGGTGTTTCCAGTTGATGGTCTAGTTTCTCCTAAAGGAGAGCTACTCCTTATGCTTGGATACCCTAGGTCAGTGGCCAACTAATGGGGGATTGATTGGAAACTTTTCCTTTTCACTGTAGGCTTTGCAAGACCAAGGTGGGTATCCCTATAACATCATTCACATATAACACTATCATGCAAATAAGGCCTTTCATAAAAAGTCATCATACTATAATGGTGGAAGGCCTTTGATGGGCTAAATCATCTATACAACCTTCTATATCTTTAATAAACTTTAGTGGTATGGAAATAAACATAAAATTAAAATGCAAGAAATTAAAAGGTTTTGATTTTTCTTTTGAAATTGGAGCCACCTCAAACTTATGCTTATGGGAATATATTGACTAGTACCTTATCCACATAGAGTTTAGAAATGAAGTAACACTCCTACAATAGACCAACCCCTAGTTTCTAATAGACTTACTATCTTGTAGCATGAAACCAATAGAAGATCAATGATATCAAACCTCTTTGAAATCCTTATTGCATCATCACAACATTAACATATGAATTGAAAGAGATTACTCTGCTCCTTGAATAGAAACTAACAAATCAAATGTTCAAGCTCAACAAATGTGATTTTAGAACTGAAGAACAATCCTTGATTATATTGATTCAAAGGCAATGAGTACAATTATGGAGGGAATGATAGAATTTATACAAATATTAAGTGCAAAATACAATGAACATATGATTCATCTATTGTTAGCACAAAGCAAACATTACAACATCTCCATTCTAGGTGTAGAAGAAGAAAACACTATATAGACTAAGGAAAAAGACAAAAAATTCTGAGAGAATGGAACCCATACAAAAATTATAAAAATTTCCTTTATAGTGTAGGAATAACTACAACTCAAATTCAAAATCCTAACCTAAACTCTAACTAGGGTTACAGGAAGAAGAACCCTGATCAAATAACAAATAGAAAAATTGCTTTCAAAACAAGGCAACAATTGGCCATAAAAGCCCCTGACACCTTGAGCACACTCCATCCATAATGTTGTTCATGAATGCAGGTATGTGCACTAGTAAAATATGCAACTAGATATGGGAGAATATGCTTGGACAAATAAATTGACCTCTGTAACACTTCAAGGAATAAATGGTGCTACTCAACAATCAATTTTCTTGGGAGAAGTGTAGAAATTCAATCTGAAGCCATTTTGAGTTGATTTGGTAGTTGAAATGCAAATGTGACATTACTATTCATATTTACCCAGGAAATAAGGTAGCTAGCTATTAGCATTCAAATTCTAACTGTCAAATGCAAGATGGAAGGTTGAGATAAAACACTAAGCCAAGTTTAAACATAATTTTTGATCTCCTTCAATAAATATTAGTTGTTAGATCACCATCACACACATTAGGAACCCAATAATTGGGCTCCAGCATGACACATGTTGCTCGCCCACTCTACTACATGATCTTCATCCTTATAGCATGTACTAGCAGGTAAAGAAACCCTTTACCGCCATACCATATATCACTTTTATATCCATCATGGGGTTGTGCGCTAACTAGATAATTGTTTAAGTTAAATCCCACAGCTATACCATGCATCACTTTTTTAACTGCTTTGGTATGGAAATAAGAAGTTACATTGTATCATATGCCCCACCAACCTATACATACCACTATCGACTATCGCAAGTACTACAATAAGAAACTTCCATCCTACATATACCTTTCTTGATTATCATAGTATGGTGGAAAAGACTTAGACTACTTCTCCTACCCCTTAAGCCTGCAAAGAACCTTTCTTCACCCCATGGGAATGTGGTAATTAGCTCTTATACAATTTTTTACAAGTTCCAATAGTGGCTCTAGTTGGGGATGTCTGCTTGAAAAAGCTAAGAAAAAATTCAAATATTTCTAGGAGAGAAAGCCACTAAAAACCTAGAACAACAACAACCAAAACAAGAAACTATAATACAATGTGCATGGATATGCCCTACCTATGAAATTAGGGTTTGAGGAATTTTCCATTCACTAGAAATTTCAACATTTCACCACTCATATTTTGCAAACTATAAGAATTCTAACCATGATTTCCCTAGATTACATAAGGGCCAATCTAGAGGGCCTCAAACTTACCATGTTTGCCCTTATCCTGATTTATTGCATTCAATATTAAGAAAACATCTCCTATAAATTTTTTTATCTTTGTATCTTTCTTGTCAAAAAGATATTTGACCTACAACTACTTCTTTAAATTAATATCTTGTGTTTCTTTTCTTGATTTGTCCAGTTCTATCAATTGATTAATCCTACTAGTCATGCTATCATCAATGTCCTCTCCATTTTCCTGGATGAATTTATATACTAGAAATAAGTTGTTCATTGGTATCCTTGCATCTAGTCCATACACAAGTTCATAAGGAGACCTCTTTATGGAATTGTTTATGGTAGTTCTATTAGCCCATAATGCTAATTTCAACTTTGAATCCCATGCCTTTTTTTTCTCCATGACCCTATTCATGATCTTCATGAGACTCTTGTTGTTGGACTCAGATTTTCCATTTCCTTGTGGGTGATAAGGGGATTAATATGACATGGAAATTCCATAACTACTACAAAAATTGGTAAATTATTCAAAACTACAACACATAGCATTATCCATGATTATCTTTGCAATAGTAACAAATATGATCAGTATATTATCCATAATTAAATTAATGAAAACTTTACTATTTTCCTTTCTTGTAGGAATTTCCTCCACCCACTTGGTGAAGTAGTTTGTGGTAGTAAGTATCCAATTGTGACCACCAATAGATTTCTCATTGAACTCACCAATAAAATATATGCCCCACTACTGAAAATAAGCCTTAATATTCTACATTCTAAGAGGTAGAGCACCAAGAAAATTTAACTTACCAAATTCTTTTTGGCAAGCATCACATTTTTTCACCACTTTATGTGTGTCAAAAAAGAGAAGGCCACCAATATCTAGACCTCAAGATCTTATGGGAAGTTCTATTGGTTGTGTAATGACCTCCACAAACTCCACCATGCATTTCTTCAAGAATCCTCTCTACCTATTTCTCATCAACACACCTCAACATCACACCGACCCTATCTCTCTAATATAAGCAACCCTCAATCATAACATATTTTATTGCTCATAACTTCAAGGTCCTCTTTTGATTATCATTCATATGGTTAGGGCAAGACATATGTCTCAGATAATGCAGAGTATACATACCAAATGCATTCCTAAACAATGCACTCCCTTTTGTGAACACTTTCACCTATTTGATTTATTTGATTTACTTCAAAGTTTGATTCAACCATCAACTTGGCTAAACCATTCCCTTTAACAAGTGTAGTGATCTGAATATCAATATTGAATTCTTGATTTTTTTGTATCTATCTACACCTCCTTCCTGTGACTTCCTACTAAGTAAATATATCTATATCTTTGACTGCAACACTAGGTATATAAGCCACTATCTTAACA
The DNA here is from genome assembly GCA_007258455.2 of Sequoia sempervirens. NCBI lineage: Eukaryota > Viridiplantae > Streptophyta > Pinopsida > Cupressales > Cupressaceae > Sequoia > Sequoia sempervirens. The sequence goes on along the minus strand of VDFB02271358.1, from coordinate 382,585,706 downwards.
CCTACCAAATAGGTCCTAAAATTCTTCACATCCTTCACCAAAGCATAGGCCTACTTTTCCATGATATCATACTTGAATTTTGTTGCTTGAAGGGACTTTCTAAAGAAATCAATAGGTTGTCCATATCCCTCATCATTCTTTTGTAATAGAACAACAACAATATGGAATGATGTGAAAGAGAACAACTGAAAAAGCTTAGAAAAATTAGGTGACTTGAGCACTTGTGCCTCTTTTATAGCTTTCTTGATGTCATTGCACTCTTTAATAGGCTCATCACCCCATGCAACTATTTCTTTCTTAACATCTTAGAGATGGACATTTAGTATAAAAAAAATTGTAACAAATCTTTTGACAAAATTAAGTTGGCCAAAAATTGATTGAATCCCCTTTATTGATTTAGGAATTGGGATCCTATCAATTGTTGCAATTTTTTTGTATCAATTCTTATCTGATCCTTTGAAACTATATTCCCTAGAAACTTTCTTTCTATAACCCAAAATGTACATTTCTTAGGGTTCAATGAAATACCAAATTTTAATGCTCTTATGAATATCTTTTCCAGATGCATATAATGCTCCCCATTCTTGAAATATGATGTGATTTCATCCTAATATATAGCCATAAAAACCATCTATGAAGTCTAAAAAAGAAACATCCATGGCTCTTTGAAATGTAGCTCCAACATTAGTTAGGCCAAAAGGATTTCTAACATAAATATATGTTCCCCATGGTGTAGTAAAAGTAGTCTTATATTGCTTAGATTATTTTACATTTACTTGAATGTAGCTAGAAAAACCATCCATCATGGATCAAATCTCACAACTAGTAACTTTGTGAAACATTTCCTCCATCTTAGGAAATGGGAAATTATCATTTATGGAAGATATATTCAAATTTCTAAAGTCAACACACAATCTAATATCTCCATTGTCTTTCCTCACTAGTACCAAATTTGATACCCAAGTGGAATGTCTAATATGCTTTACGAACCCACCATCTTGAAGTTTCATGAGCTCCTTCTACATCTTATGTGCCAATGTAGGATTTATTGGCCCCTGCTTCTACCTAAAAGGTTTTGCATCTAGCTTTAAAGGAATTTCGTGTTAGAATAATTCTTCTCTATAATCCTTTAGATCATTATATGATCATACAAACACATGTTTATACTTTCTTACCAAAGAAATCAATATTTTTCTAACCTTAGGGTTCAACCTCTTACCAATGTACACCTTCTTGGGTGCATTCTCTATTCCCAAATTTATTTTCTCTAGGTCTTCCTCATGTGTAGAATTCAACTTCATATTGCACTTATCAAAGTTATCAAAAACCCATTCTAGGGATAACAGTCCTTTTGGGATTTTACTGATCATGAATTGAATAACCTCATTTCTAAAAATAGTATCCTTTCCATCCACTTTCTCCACAAAATTCTAGAAATCAATTTCCTAGCTGTGATATTCATCTACACAATGCAAGACTTCAACAACTCCTCATCATTATTGAATGCCTACCACTTCTGAATGTTATTTCGGATAGAAGGCCTCACCTAATTCTAAACCTTTTCTATACTATATAAGGTAATATCATTTGGTCTCAAGGTAATACAGGAAATGAAATCTACCATGACATTTTTTGACCTCTCTACACACTAAATGGAAATGTGTCAAACATTTCAATGTAATACCAAATAGCATTCTTGTATTGCTTTAACCTTTTATTCTTAGACTCATATTTTTCTCTTATTTGGGAAACAACTAATTCAAAATAACCTAAGACTCTAAGAATTTTAATTCCATGCTTGATAGTGACTTTAATCCCTAGGAGTAAATCCTCATACTTAAAAATATTATTTGTGCATCCAAACTTACATGAGAATGAGTATTTGTAGGAATTACCTCCTGGTGACATGAGTATAACTTTTTCTCCACAATCTTCTTTTGATTAGGCTCCATCAAAATTCATGACCCATAGACCATCATCCCAAACTTCTTGCTTTCTCTATTCAACTGTTTGTGCATCCTTGAATTTCATTGGTTATGTATCTACAACTTTAAAGTTGTCAATATCTATGTCAATGAAGTGCACACTCATGTGGATAAACATCTTCAATTGTATGTTTAACTCTCTTCTCCTTGACTAACATATCATCTCTTCCATTCACAAGTATGGTAGCATAAGAAAGATCTAGCTTCATGCTCCCCCAATTGTTGTTTCCCACCCCCTTGATAGGAGCATTCCATACTAAGCTTGGATACCAACAACAATTACACTCATAACATAATTCTTCTTAGGGAAAATAGCCAATATAAAAGGGACCTCATTTACAACTCCAACCATAGGCACTTCCCTTCAATCCATGGAAAAACAATTACCATGTATGTATGACTTTCTTGCAACCCAAGCTCCTTTATGATTGCTAAAGGCATGATATTGGTTGGAGCACCTAAATCTATCATGCAATTTCTAATCAACTTATCATTCACTTGCAAGGTTACATAAAATGGGTCTATTTGATTAGGGCTAGTAGTTAAGGTGATGCCTAGAAACACTTCAGGAAACTCAATTTGGACTCTTTTAGGCTCAACTTCTTTCACCCCTCCCTTTTCTTTCTCATCAAGGACATTCATCCTCTCCTTACTACCAATAATAGATGTACTAGCAATAAAGGCCGGTGCCTTTTCCTTATATTCTTTTAATCTCATCATCTAGAGCAAAGGCACTATACTTTGATTTGTGGCAATATTTGATTCATGTCCACCACATTATACTTTGGGACATCAAAACCTAAAACAATCTATTCTTTCTCCTTCACCTGCTTTGATTCACATTTATTTTTCTGAGCAGTAATAGCTCCTTTGTTCCCCTAATCATTTTTCTCTTTTTGACACTTATCTTTAATGCAAGGAACTACAATCTAATTTTTTAGGCTTCTTAGCTTCGTTTATTTTAATGTTCTTGTTCTTTGTGGGAGTATTCCCCTTTTCATTACTATTTCCCTCTTTTATAAAGAGGCTATGAGGGTTACCTTGGTCTTTGTTGACCATTATTTTTCTCAAATTGTAAGCACTTATGGCTTGTGTAATAACAACAATAATCAATAATCTAATCTCTTCATCTAAAGGCCTTCTAAGCCTCACATCCTCTTCTAATTCTAAGCTATTTACCCTAGCAGTGTTGTCATTTTCAGCATTAAAAAAATCTTCTTGATGACAAGAATGAGTCTCTTGTCTTTGTTCTTGAATATCAACTTCTGAACATCCCTCCTTTGGAGAATATTCATCAACATCTGCACTCATTCCATGAAACACATTTACATATCGATCCTCCATTTTTGAGTCATCACAATCATTATATGATTCATGGCTATCCTGCAAGGATTGAGCAACCCTACATTGCAAAGAAGAATGTGGAAATTGACAAGGGTCACACCAAGGAGAATCCTCCACAAAAGTTACATTATTTCTTTTCAAAGGATCACAAGTCTCTTTTTTTTTCCTATTTCTTTGATTATTTTGAACATACCTACCATTATGCTAGTTTGTGTTATATGGCTGGTCTGAAAGCTTAGTCCTTCTTTCTTGTCCCTAATAATTTAGTTTATTATGAGATAAACCTCTATAATTTCTTGTTACCTTGTAGGTCAAATCTTCTATGGAAATCATCATTTTATCTAGTTTTTATTTTTGTACATCAATTTTTTCATTATGATGCCTCTTATGGTTCTTTAGAAGTTTTACACCTTCCTTTCTTCCTATCTTTCCTGAAGCTCTCATGTTTCTTCAATATGAATTGCAACCTTATATTCCTCTCTTAAGGTTTGGGGATTATTATATATGAGGTAGTAACCCATTTTAGAATCAAACACATTACAATATGTCACCAAACAAACATGCTCATTTGGTCTCAAATGGGCTTGGAGCCTAGACATAGCCATTTGAAATATTGTGTTAAATTCTAAAACCATCTCATTCTGACCCTTAGAAATATTATTGAATTCATTTAGCATAAATATTTGGTTTGTCTTGTCACCATACTTCTCTCTAAACACCCTCATTAATTCCTCCCAAGATCAAACACTAGCCTTTGGAAGACTTCTATACCAATCCCTTGCATCAACAATCAAGGATTGCATGAATAAATTCATAATCACATCCTCATGTTCTATTTCAGAGTCACCTAAAAAGTTCATAAAAGCACCAAATTTTTCCTCACTTGTCATGGCATCACTTCTAGAGAACATAGAAAGGAACTACCTTACTTCATTCAAAACTTGATTGGGGAATCTAAGGATTCCCCCAAAATCAAGTTGTCTATATGTAGCCATCTATAGGGGTCTCCTTCTAGGAACATTTCCTCCACCAAAGTTATGATAACCTCCTTGATTGTGAGGAATATTTTTTTGTATATAAGTTTGTTGTGATATGGGGATAAATTGGTTTCCCACATAAGGTGGAACACCTCCCTACATCTAAGGACCACTCAGAAACTTTCCCTGGTTGTTTGATATGTAATTTCCAACTCTTATATTTTTTCCCACAAATGGTGGCTAAGATACATTTCCCACATTTGTGTTTTCTTGAAAATACTGACCTTGTGTGGGGTTCATCTAAGGTCCAAATAAAACATTAGAACTCATAGGAATAGAACTTGTGCCTAGATTACTTTATGAATTGGAAGGGCCTACAGATCCAAATGAAACACTCCTCACATAGGCCACACAAATCACATTTTATGTAGTAATATTTTTTCAAGGATTAATCCATGTACTCACATGGGAGGTACTTAGAGGCATACTTATTTGACTATTATTTCCAGCTTGAGTTTGAGGTGTAGATATGGAGGTGCTAACAACATTTTGAGTCACTCTCAAATCATCAAGTTCTTTCCTCATATCATCTCTTTTTCTTATCATATATTTATTGGCATTTTCCTGTTTTAATCTCTCAATTTCAAACAACAAATCCCAAGTTTCTCTTAGTATTTCTTCCTCAATTTAGACAATATCATTAGGAGTAGGGTCCTATGTAGGGACTTTAGGAGGCACACTAGTGGTATTATGGGGATTAACAGAGTTTTCAAAGGAAAAGGTATCACCTTTTGAAGCAATAGGGTCACCATGCAATTGTTGTATCACAAAATTTCCAAGGGGTTGGTTTTGATCCAAAAGCTCTTGAGAAGGGCCAACCCTACTTTGGTCTATATTTCTTTTTTTCCTTTCTATTCTCTAAGATTTTGTAGGTATTATCAATGGTGTAGCCAATCCTTCTTCCTCAATTATCAAAGCATATATTTCGTGAGAAAAATCAAAACTATCTTCACTGTGTAAGATATAACTAGTATTTTTATCAAAAGTAGGATCAAACTTACTTGGATCTTTGTTTTCCCTGATTTTGCTTCTTATCTCTCCAAGATTTTTGGCCTCTTGTGTCTCCTTCCTTCATTCTTCTTGAAGGGTTGGCATTGTGAATTGATCTTGTGACGTGCATGATTGCAACTTCTTCTTTACAATTGGCCTTCAAAGTGTAGAGTCACCCCCCAACTTAATGGGAACAATATTTCTTTCCTTCATTGTATCTTGACAAAAGCCTTCAAAATTGACAACTTTTAGGACCTTTTAATAGATGGCTTCAGACAAAACTCTTAACTCAATCCACTAGGACATAGATAATTGGTAGAATACTTCCTATCTATCACCAACATAGTTGCCAATCTGTGGATGTTTCCAGCTGATGATCTAGTTTCTCCTAAAGGGTAGCTACTCCTTATGCTTAGAGACCCTAGGTTAGTGGCCAATGAATAGGATATTTATTGGAAAATTCTCCTCCACACTTTAGGCTTTGCAGAACCAAGGTGGGTATCCCTATAACATCATTCACATATAACACTATCATTTAAATAATTCCTTTCATAACAAATCATCATACTACAATGGTGGAAGGCCTTTGATGGGATAAATCATCCATACAACCTTTCTATATATTCAATCACTTTTAGTAATATATAAATAAAGATGAAAATAAAATGTAGGAAACTAAAAGCTTTTGATTTTTCTTTTGAAATTGGATCCACCTCAGACTTAGGCTTATGGGAATAGACTAACCAATGCCTTATCCACACATAGTTCATAAATGAAGTAACACTCCTACAATATACCAACTCCTATCTTCTAAAAGACTTACTACCTTGGAAGAAGAAAGAAACAAAACAATGATGCTATAAAACTTCTTTGAAATCCTTATTGCATCTAATGGAACCCTCAAAAAAATTTCTTGTTCCATCTTAAACCCTTATTGCATTTGAGTGTATCGTTACTAGTTGAGGGTTTAAGGTTCTATTTGCTATTAGTACTTACAATGTTCTATTTGGTCATTCAATCTCTATTGCCAACTGCTAGTCATTTTGAAACATCTTATGTCATGCACTATTACCTAGTAATTGGTCCTTAAAGCTTAAGTCCAAACCTTTATATTTTATAAGGTTGAATAAAGGATTTTTTGGCCTTTACATCCTTTGTATTTCATGACTCAAATGTTTTTCAGTCTATTATCATCCTAGGGAGTCCCCTTCATTAAGAAAAACTTAAGTGCAAGTGCTCAAAAAAATCTCCACTTAAGTACCAATGGTTGTCATAACTTTATCGCTTATCTCTAATTTATTCTTAGGTCCACACCTTGAATTAGTGAAAAGCAATGGAATGATGTTTTCCTTAGAAATCACTCATTGCTAATGGCTTTTGAGCCCTCAAATTTGTAATAGTGATGAGTGATGCTTCTCACTTTGTGTTCTTATCACCCATCATGGAAGATCATGAAAAGATAAACTTTAATTAGCAATGAGTGATATGACATGATTTCCTTCATATTGTGTGATAGCAAATATATTTTAAATGTAATTCTCACATTAGCAATACATGATAAATTTTGTAAATATTCATATTGGTAATTTATTGCAAAATATATGAGGAGAATTAGTGATGAATGAAGGCCTTATGTTATAAAGATCATCACTCATTGCGGATTTATTTCATAACTTGAGTTTTGAATTAGCAATAAGTGATGGGTGTCCTCTAAAGGGTTTTTCTCTTGCTAATTTGATATGATCCTATGAACATGATGTATTTTATGCCATTTACTTTGTGTAGGTTGTACGTGTCTAAAATATGGTGCATCCACAACATCTCTCATCACCAATAGGATCCTAGGCGCAAATTTTGAATCAACAATTCACGATGAAGGGATGAATGTGACCAAGGTTCGGGGCACTAGACCAAGGGCTAAGGATCATTGAAAGGATGTTTACATGATTGATGGACCTAGGTGAGGATGAGGTAAATTAGTGACAAGCAATCACCATTAATGATAAGGGTAACATTGTAGGATCTTGGGGATTCCATATAAAGAAAAAAGGAAAGCAATGAAAGAACTGGAGAACCATTGATAAAATTTAAAGTAGGGTGATCCAATGGATTTAAAATCATCACATGAATAACTTCATCACTAATTGCACCATAAGATTTGGGGAAAATTGGTGATGAAGTGATGAGGCATATAAAGATAGTTTCCCTTGAAGAAAAAATGGTCTTGTGTACTTTGTCGATATTAATGAAAGCACTGGTGATACATGCTAATTGAAAGATCAGAACACTTGAGTTGGTGTCATTGCTTTCTATGAAAAAGTTGCTAAGGACATAATAAAGAAGGCTCATATCACCATGGATGAAGTTTTAAATGTTTTAAAATCAATGGCGTAGACTCAATACCAAGTTGTTAAGTTATCAACTCGCTCATGTGAAGAATTTTGAGATCAGTACTTCTGCATACTTCAAATTGCCTATTTAATGTAGATTGTCTATTATTCTTTCTCATCAAAATTTAGTTTGCACTAAAAAAGAGGCATGGGTTAGTAAGGAAGTGTGTGAGTATAAAATTTTATAGAATTGGGGTCTTGTCCTAAATAATTAGATACTCCATGATGTTTTAGGAGTCTAAAGAGCTAAGTTTATTTGAGTCTAAGGAAGATGCTCTTAAGGATGAAAATGGAATACAAGGAGTTGTTGATACACCTGTTAGAACTGTAAAATTTGAAAATTTTATAGTTGTCTATACTCATAAATTTTTTCCAAAGAAGCCCATATCATGAATATAAAATTGATGTAATTTACTTTGTTTCCCATGTTCTAGTTAGTATTTATCATTTGGTGCCATAAATTTCACCTGACCCCAAGAATTTGAATATATAAAGTCATATTGGCATGAGATGATATAGGTCTTCTTGACCCATAAGTTATTTTATATTAACACATATTTTCCAGTGTATCGACCAGAGGCCAGGAATGTCGTACCAATAAATTTTCTTTTGAGGATACACATCGATAAAATGTAGTTCATAGTCTCAAATGACAATAGATTCTATCGGCAAGATAACAATCATCAGGGTGACAAAAAGAAATTATATCGAGCTAGTATACATCTTACCAATCAAAGCACATGGAAATGTGTCGGTCAAACCAGTGCCATTGGAGTAAAATTCCTAATGTCACCTCGAGACATTCATCCATTCTTTCAGATAAAGCAAAGGAGGATTCTGTTAGTAAGATAATACTACTGAGATGAGTTCAAGATGTCTTGTCGACCCTTTATGACATACCAACATAATTGTATTGATAAGGAAATTGGCGATATGGGAATGATCATCAGAGAGACAGGATTTATGATCTCCTCGATGAAGAAATCCATCGGTGAGATGGAATTTAGCAAGGAGAGATAAGGAGGTCATACCAAGTGAAGTTCCATCGGCAAGAAAATCATTGTGTCTTAGTGATCAAAATTGACGAAGAAAACATACCAGCAGAATTGGATTGGGGTCTTGTTGATAAAAAATAAAGGAAATATCTCGGCAAGATACGTTTCTTTGGAGTAAGTTGAAGATTGTTTGCCTAACCTATTAAGTCATACCAATAATTTTGCATCAGTGGGAGTTATAGCGATATACTTGAGATTGAAGGGATAACTCTCGGGGAGACTCATAATGCCGGTGAAACTACGAGACATCTTAGCAATATAAGATTTATTGATAGCGAAGATACAAGTGAATCAAAATAACTCTCAGGGAGACTCGAAGTGTTACAAAAACTACAAGATATCCTAGCGTAATTTTAAATTAACATTGGTAAAATCCCCAATAGAAGGATTGCTCAAGATTTAAAAATGTCTTTCCAACAACATTACATGATGTGACAGTGAGAGTTTCAAAAAAATACTTGCTACACTCATGTTTTAGCTAAAACATTAATGGCACCACAGAGCATAAGTAACTTCATGAATTAGGTAAAATTCAATTGAAAACACTATTGTGGAATTGATACCAGAGAAAGCAGAAGGATGAATGAAGAACCATAACATTTTTTCAACTCAAAAGTTTCAAGCGAAATACAAAGTTAGGGTTGTGGCCTCAGGAGATTAGAATTTCCCAATTTGATAAGGAAGGTCTAAGGACTTCAATGGTCCAATTAGTCACAATTGGGGGGATTGGTATTGCTTGTATGATGCTACCATGATTAGGGTTTATGGATTTGAAGATGCCCCATTCATTTTGTCTAAAATAGTCCTGGACAGGATTGCATACTTGGAAATTGTTAGGCAGATGGACTTTTCTAGTTTTATAAATTTGAGCTACTTTGGAAAATAGGCTTTTATGCCCAATACATTATTCTTTGGAGATTTTACTATATTTTCTAAGGAAGGGTACAACTTAATCCTTGATAAGTTACTACAATACAACATGAAAAGAGGACCACCTAGAAAGATTTTTTATCTAGGAGGGTATATCAATTCTGCTTGACAAAAGATAAACTTTGGAGGATATCAACATGTACCCTATCAGTTTGATGATATGATTAGGAACCTGGAAGTTGAATAAGCAGAAATGGTGGTTGAAAAATATAATCAAGGGTTGCAAGATACAAAGCTGTTATCTTCTGGGGAAGAGGCATTAGAGGGTAATGTGCCACAGGGTTAGCCCAATAAGATGTCAAGATTGAGAACTCAGGATTACACCTACCCTGCCAGGGAATTAAATTTTGAAGAGAGTATAGATACATATGCAAGGAACGTGAGGTATAAGTCATTTGTAGAAGATAATGAATTTATAAATTCTCTAGAATTTAAAGCATTCTTATATAAAAAAAGGAAAAGAGATAAGAGAAATAGTTGATAATGTTACACCAAGTAATGAAGAACAGTTACTGAATGATCTAAAGATGAGTGTGGATAGAGAGATGGCGGGTATGACCCCTCAAAAGGGAAGGAAAATGTTAGAAAGTGTTGGTGTTATGATTTTTCTAGGGTTGGATCTCAATTTTGCATTAGTCTTTGATAGTTTTCTAAAAGATAGTAATGCTACACACAAGCTCAGCCCAAAAAAGGTGACAAAAGTATATATAGGGTCAAAATACAATCTAGATGAAGGGTCATTAATGATTTGGGCCTTGTATCCACCTCACAGGAAATTAGTTGTCATTGATACTGAGAAGACATTTGGGCATGCTATGAATTTAAAGGTTGGAGAGGTTGATCTTGTGGCAACTACAGAGATTGGAATCAATGTAGCAAAACTGAACAAAGCTCAAACATAGATGTTAATCAAGGAAAGAGAAATGTACAAAATGAATAATGAGAGGATGTTGAGAGAAAATGACTGCCTGAAATATTTGTTAGGAGTTACAATAAAATCAACCAAGTTGCTCACTCATGGTGAAATTTCACAAGCAAAAGATCATTGGGAAGGATCAAGTGCATACTCTCAAGGGAAATATGATGCACTTGTAGCAATAATTAAGAAAAGACAAGCCAGTCTAACAACTTGGTTGAATAAGCTCCTGGGAACACACTCACATAACATTGCTGCATTACAAGAACATGAAAGAATGGATGGTAGGATTCTGGAGAAGCTTCAAGAAATAAACTAGAGGGATGTTTCTAACAATGTGGCGATTGAGGCTGTGAATCATCTTATGAATAAGCATCGAGAATTCTTTGAATAATTACGAGGGGATGCACATAGATTAATTAATGCCACCCAAAAAGGGTTGACTATGTTCTTTGATGATAAAGGAAGATTAAAAGAAATGACTAAGTGGAAAGGTGAAAGTGAATTAATATTGCAAGAAATTATAAAGGCAGCTACCACAAAGGATACAACACTGGATGAAGCATGCAAACAGAATGAAAAAGATGGTGAAAATGGAGATCACGATCCAAAATGCATTGGGAGATGCAGATACGCATGAGCACCGAGACTACTTGGACCACTTGTTGAAGATTCATTTATGGCTTAATAGAGCTTAATTACCCTTTTTAAATTTATTGTTGTTTTAACATAAGACATTTTGAAAGGACGTGTCCTTTCGAGCAATTGATGTATAAATATCCATTTTTGGTAGCGAAAGGGATATAACGAATAGTGAATAGGAGAAAGATACAGTAGATTACAATGTTTTACAATTATGAGACTATGATGCATGTTTGAAACTACGGAGATATCAATTGAAATCATTTGATGTGGTGGTGTATTTTTGGTATTAGTTGTTTGTTGTTTTAATTGAAAGTATTATTAAGTTGTCTCCAAGGTTGATGTTTTGTAGTTATTTAAATTGATATAACAAGCTTATATTCAGTTTATCAGTGCACACTTGTTGTATCTATATGGTTGATTAATTGGTTCTTTCAAGAAAATATTAAATCCTTTTAGTTGATCATAGTAATTAGGGAATCTCATTTGGATCATTAAGAAGAACTTGGTAATCATATTCTTGCATGTTTATACAAGTTATAGACTCAAATTTATATGCCAAACAATTAGAGTATTTTCCAAAAAGAGGTTACTAATTTTAGATTTTTCATTTGACTCCACATACCCAATAAGGCACTAGTGCCTACATTTTCATCATTTTAGTTTCACTCATTATTTATATCTGTTAAATTCAACATATTAGGTTTTAGCCTTGATATTGCTATACAATCTATACCAAAATAAAATTTATTTTTCCACTCCCATTTGCCATCATGGGTAAATTACTTTAAGGAATAAACATAAGTCAAGTCTGCCTCATTGATATAGGTATACCCGCCTAGGTCTAGCAGCACCTGAAGAGAAGAAGGTCCAAACCATTTGACCTTGTTTGTTACCCTAAAATGTACCAAGAGTTTAGAAACCTCTTGAGGTATTTCACCTATGTTTTTGAGAGCTAACAATGCAAATAGGAAGAATAGGATTTGGGAAATTCAAGGAGTATGGTAAGAAATAAAATTACCATCCACGGGAGTAGATAGTTTCAAAAGAATTAGTAAAACACAAAGAAAGGATGGTGAAAAATGAAAAGAAGGCAAGGACAAAGAGTGAGCACTTTAAGGCCTATCTGAAGGGATGTAATTCTCCATGTGAAGTTTCTAATAACCCTTCAGAAAGTGAGGGTGACACTAATCTAGAGGGTGATTATTATTCCATCTCCCTAGAACTATCAAGGAATTCTAACAAGGAGGTGGTGATAGTTTCTCCAGTCCAACCATGAACAAAACATGGGCAATTATCCTTTGAGGTTGATGACCTAGATGGATGATTGTGCCATGCTTTTGTTTCTGATGAAACCACTCCCTTTCTGTTAGTATTTTCCTATTTAGTACTCATGTGATTTCTTGTTTCATCTATTGAGGTGGAATTTTTTTGGGTTGGTATGTAGGAGAAGTGTAAGACTAGTTAACCTTGCCAACATGTGTGTTGTTTCCAAACAATATATAAGTTTTTGCTGGAGCTGCTACTGGAGAATCTTCTTTGCTCAGCAAGGATGAGGATTTAACACTATTGCAACAAACTTTTCCTTTTGAGGATCTGGCATGTCATCATTCATTGAATATATATTGTGGTCTTTTACTCTTCCATTTTCCTTAGATGATTACATGTAACAAACTAGGAATATCTCAAATTCTTGTGTAAATGAAATGAAATGTAAATGCAATTAAGCTTGATGTTTGTGGCTCCCTTATTCTATAGAAGGGATTTCTGGGCTTATTATAGAGAAGGAGGTCATATTTTGAAGTCTCAATAGGGTTCTAGGTGAAAACTAAGTTCAGGAAAGGCACTTAGAATAGAATACTGGAAATAGATCAGTAGTTTGTTTTGGATGTGAGATCATATATGTAGTGATCTTAAATAAGTTTTATAGAAATTGCTTATATCAGAGCAAATATTATTCTAGAAGTAAATACTCTCCTATGTATGTCCCTTACGAGTTATGAATGAGAAATGGTAATGGTGTTATCATTTGTCTTTGAATATTCATTTGAATGTATTACTCTATTTTCAGCTTTAATTCGAGTTAATTAAAATGCTTGAATAGGGTTATAAACTTTGTAAGGAAGGGCTTAGGATTTCTAAGAAGTAAATGTTTCTTGCATAGTGAGTTCTCATATATGAAAAGAAATACTAAGATAGTTCGTTTATTCCTTAAATGAGAAATTTGTAAATTCTTGATCCTTATATACTTGATTTTGTTGCTCCAATTGATGAGACACTAGTCATTTCGTAAGAAAATATTGCATAAAATGAACAGATAATGTTCTAATCCCTAGACTTAAGATGAAGCAATATTGAATTAAAAATATTTCAAAGGATAGTATAGGTGTAATTATCCCCAATTCCTAGCAAATAACTAGTCGCTCACTTGAAAATCTGCCAAATCTTCAGGGAGATGAACTTTATTTATAGTAAGTAGGAATCAATCTATGTATAAATTTGTTATTAATCAAATACAATATCTAAAAACACAATTGGGATCACCCTCCTAGGTTTCATAGAGCCTAAAGTGAAGGAGTACGAACCACAAAATCCTATGCTCATTGTGTTGGCCACTAACCTAGTCGTTCTTCATCATAGGAGTTGGCTACTTCTTAAAGATTTGTTTAGTTATGCTAGAAAAATCACCAATAGAAATGGTGACTCTGCTAGGGAATACTTTGAATCCCTAGCAGAACATCAAAGTCAAGGAATTGGTGAATCTAAACATCTAGTTAAGATATTAAGGAATTTTCAGAACTGGAAATGTTTATGTTGAACAAGTTTCAAAAGGTATATGTGTGACTCTACCATGGGAAAGAACTCACAAAGGTATTCATCTTTGAAGGAGCTTCATATTACTTTAAGTTCATTCCTCTATGAAGAGAGTTGGTGACTCTATCAAAAGAACCTCATGAATATGTGAAGAATGTTTCAGATCGATAAGGATTTCCAATCAGAGAGAAAAACTCATAGCAGCTGCACATATCCAGGTATTCCTCATTTTTTTGGTTTTTAAGAAAGAAATTTTTTTATATGAAAACCATACTTGTAAGACTAGAAAAACTAGTTCCTTATTAAGTGATTGAGTATGAAGGGAGGGAATAGTAGTGATGGGCTTGCATACTTTTGAACTACTAGATTGTAATATTTATTTTGAAGATATGTATGCACTTTTTTTAATGAAATGCATTTAGAAAGATCTTAAGCAAGTAAAATGTTCATTATAAGAGCTTAAGATTATGTTGTAAAAGAATTTTGAGTTTCCCTATGTAATTGCATAATAAGAAAAGGTTGGTAGAACTATAAGAAAAGGTGCATTAATATATATGGTTCTGGGTGCAACCATGGTTTGTAATCAGCCCCTATAATGTAATAAAAGAAGACCTTTTAGCATTAAAAGGTACATGGCCATAAATTTTGATGGAGTTTGTGGTTACCCAAATGTTATTCCATCAGAAATTAGAAGTGAGCTACCAGAGTTTAGTGCTACATAGTTTGAATTAGCAAGAAGGCACCTACAGGAGTACAATAATTTATTTGATGATTATGAGATAGATCATGAGGATGTTATCATGAGGTTGTTTGTTCAGTCTCTAAAAGGAGATGCAAGAGATTGGTTCTTCAATTTACCAATATGCTCTATCTATTCTTGGAATGAGTTCAAAGCAGTGTTCATGGAATAGTTTGGTGAAAGGATTAGTGTTGGCTATTTGCTCAATAAATTTATGAACATTCAGAAAGAGGATGATGAGTTAGTCACAACATTTAACCCAAGATTTGCTAAAACATTAAGGGAAATTTGTAATGTTTTGGAACTAAGTGATGTAGTATGTTTGGTTGTTTATTTGGGATCTTTTGATAATAAGATGAATTATCTACTAAGAGATAAGGATCCCAAAAATTTTCATCAAGCATATGGGATAGCTATGAGCATTGAAAACAACCTAAAATATGGAATACATAAGGATCATTTGAATACAAGTGTTTACTATCATTGAACACCAAATGTTGATAAAGGGAGTAAGCCAGAAGTAAAAAATTATTGTAAGAACATTTACACCCCTATTTTTCCAACTTACACAACATTCTATAATACCGATCTCATAAAGCCCCAAACACATCATCAAGAAACCATCATGTTTTCAACTTACAATGATAATAACTTGGATGCTTTATATGAGTCAAGTAGTGAGATGTCACATAAAGAGGAAGAAAATAGAGTAAAGGATGAAAATGTAGATGAAGCAAATGATAGGTGTGGTCTAAGTACTATTGAAAAATCCATTACCTATGCTCCTATGGATGAGGTAAGACTGAGCATTCAGTCTAATAATTTTGAACATAATTGCAATATTGATGAGTCTTCTTGTTGTAGTAATAATGATGGCATAGGGTATGGATTTTTTTTTGTTGATTGTGATTATTCTCATGAAGTAGAGATGGAATCATTTGTTGTAGATGAGAAATGTGCTAATAATGATGTAAGTACATTTGAAAATGTGTCTCTATTCTTCTAGTGATTATAGTGATTTTGGATGTAGTAATGACTTGAAGTAATTAGACCTCCATGTGGAGAAATTTAAGGCTCTTATGTCATGAATGAATGTAATAGAAAACCCATTATTTGATGAGACTCCATGTTCACCAGAAATGAGACATGATCCTTATTGGTGTAGAGATAATCCACTCTTTGTTGAGGATTTTGATGATGCATCTAGAATAAAGTTAGACTTTGGCCTTAAGAAAACAAAGCAACACATTGGTGAAATCCTTGGAGGTATTTCTCATGATTTTTTTGCATTTGATGTAGATATTGCAGACAAGGTTATGTATCATGATGCTAGCTACATGAAAGAGTATGAATACTTTCAAGTTTCAATTCAGCTGACAGATATTTTGATATGACATGACAATAAGATAAATAACAAGGGATTTTATTTTCAATATGAACATGTTCTATATTTTAAAAATAATACATATGTGTCATTTGATAATTAAATTATTTAGCTTATGCCTAATTGTATAACATAGAAAGACAAGGATTACACAGGAGATGTTATAATCAAAAGGGTTGTGAGAGATGTTGTGAGAGATGTTGATAGCAATAATTATGATTAGGAAAACTCTCACTTGTTTAGAAAAGGCTTAACATTTTTTTTTGGTTGGATTGAAATTGCTCTTATTTTAGAGGTACAACAAGGGAAAATGTGGATAGAAAGACATGCATTCTTTTAGGAGGCTGATTTTGATAGATGCAAAAAATTACCCAAGGTTTTTGTGGCCTAGTGCCACCAATCAAGAGATAAAGTCTAGTTAGGTTGAAAGGTGCATACTAAAATTTGCATCTTTGGGGAATCATCACAGTTTGATTTTGAGGAGATTGGGCCCCTATTTTCAGGTCCTTTTACGCCTATGCATATCTTGTACATATGTTGTTTCTTTGGTTTTGTTCTTGTGCCTGGTCTGTTTCACCTAAAATTCTAGAATTTCATCATGCCTACAAGAGGCATGTGTCCCCAATCGAAGCCACTGATGGAACCCTCAAAATTTTTCTTGTTCCATCTTAAGACCATATTGCATTTGAGTGTAGGGTTACTAGTTGAGGGTTTAGGGTTCTATTTGTTATAAATGCCTACAATGTTCTATTTGGTCATTGAATCTCTATTGCTCACTACCAGTCATTTTGAAACATCTTATGTCATACATTGTTACCTAGTAACCGGTCCTTCAAGCCTAAGTCCAGACCTTTCTATTTTATAAGGTTGAATAAAGAATTTTTTGGTCTTTACATCTTTTACATTTCATGACTCATAAGCTTTTGAGTGTATTATCATCCTAGGGAGTCCCCTTCATTAAGAACAACTTAAGTGCACGTGCTCAAAAAAATCTCCACTGAAGTCCCAATAGCCCTCATAACTTTATCGCTTACCACTGATTTATTCTTAGGTCCACACCTTGAATTAGTGAGAAGTGATGGAATGATGTTTTCCTTAGACATAGCTCATCACTAATGAATTTTGAGCTTTCAAATTTGTAATAGCGATGAGCAATGCTTCTGAATTTATGTTCTTATCGCCAATCATGAATGATCATGAAAAGATAAACTTGAATGAGCGATAAGCAATATGAAGTTGTTTCCTTCATATTGCATGATCGAGGATATATTTTTAATGTAATTATCACATTACTGATACATGATGAACCTTATAAATGTTGTAAATCTTCTCATTGCTAATTTCTTGTAAAATATATGAGAAGAATTATCGATGAATGGAGGCCTTATGTTATAAAGATCATCACTCATGGGTGATTTATTTTAGAGATTGAGTTATGAATTAGCGATAAGTGGTGGGTGTCCTCTAAAGGGTTTCTCTCTCACTAATTTGATATGATCCTATGAGTGATGTCTTTTGTGCCATTTACTTTGTGTAGGTTATACATGTCTAAAATATGGTGCCTCCACAACATCTCTCATCGCCAATAGGATCCTAGGCATAAAGTATGAATCAACAATGCATGATGAAGGGATGAATGTGACCCCTTCAATCAAGGCACTAGACCAAGGGCTAAGGATCATTGCAAGGATCTTTACATCATTGATGGAATTGGGTGAGGATGAAGTAAATAAGTGACAAGAGATGACCATTAATGATAAGGGAAATGTGGAAGGATCATGTGTATTCCACGTAAAGCAAAAATGAAAGCAACAAAAGGACTAGAGAACCATTGATAAAGTTTAAAGTATAGTGATCCAATGGACTAAAAATTATCGCATGAATAACTTGATCCCTAATTGCACCCTCATATTTCAGGATGATCGGAAATGAAGGGATGAGGCATATAAAGAAAGTTTCAGTCTAAGAAAAATTGGTCTTGTGTGCTTCACTGATATTAATGAAAGCATGGATTAGGTAGGTGATACATCCTTATTGAAAGATCACAACACTTGGGCTAGAGTCACTACTTTCTATGAGAAAGTTGCTAAAGACACAAAAAACAAGGCTCATATCACAGTGGATGAAGTTTTAAATGTTTTAAAATCAACAACTTAGATTCAATACCGAGCTGTTAAGCTATCAACTCGCTCATGTGAAGAATTTTGAGATCATTAATTTTGCATGCTTCAAATTGCCTATTTAATGCAAATTGTCTATTATTCTTTCTCATCAAAATTTGGTTTGCACTAAATAAGAGGTGTGGGTTAGTAAGGAAGTGTGTGAGTATAAAATTTTCTAGAATTGGTGTTTTATCCTAATTAATTAGATCTGCCATGATGGTTCAGGAGTCTAAGGAGCTAAGTTTATTTGAGTCTAAGGAAGATGCTCTTAAGGATGAAAGTGGATAACAAGGATCTCCTGATACACTAAAAGGAAGAATAGGATTTGAGAAATTCAAAGAGTATGGTAATAAAGAAAATTAACGTCCATGGGAGCAGATAGTTTTAGAAGAATTAGTCAAACATAGAGAAAGGAGGATGGTGGAATATGAAAATAATGAAAGGAGGGAGAGTGAGCACTATAAGGCCTATCCGAAGGGATGTAATTCTCCATGTGAAGTTTCTAATAACCATTCAGGTAGTGAGGGTAATACTAATCCAAAGGGTGATTATTATCCCCTCTCCCTCATACTATCAAGGAATTCTGACAAGGACATGGTGACAGTTTCTCCATTCCCACCACAAGAAAAACATGGGCAAGTATCCACTGAGGTTGATGACTCAGAGGGATGACTATGCCCTATTTTTATTTTTTATGAAACCATGTTGTTTCTACTAGGATTATCCTATTTAGTACTCATGTGATTTCTTGTTTCATGTGCTGATTTGGAATGTTTTTGGGCTGGTATGTAGGAGAAGTGCCAATCTAGTAAGCCTTGGCGGCATGTTTTTTGTTTACAGACAATATACAAGCTTGTGTTGGAGCTGCTATTGGAGAATCTTCTTTGGTAAAAAGGATAAGGATTCAACATGGTTGCAACAAAATCTTCCTTTCAAGGAGTTGGTGTGTCTTCATTTAATGAATATGCAATGTTGTCTTTTACTCTTCCATTTTCCTTAACTAATTACATGTAACAAACTAGGAATATCTCAAATTCTAGTGCAAATGAAATGAAATGTAAATGTAATTAATTCTGATGCTTGTGGCTCCCTTATTCTATAAAAGGGATTCCATGGCTTATTACAAAGAAGGAGGTTAGATTCTGATGTCCCAATAGGGTTCTAGGTGAAAACTAAGTTCAAGAAAGGCAATTAGAATAGAATACTAGAAATAGATCAGTAGTTTGTCTTGGATGTGAGATCATGTATGTAGTGATCTTAATATGTTTTATAGAAATTACTTATATCAGAAAAAATATTATTTTGGAAGTAAATACTCTCCTATGTATGTACCTTATGAGTTATGAATGAGAAATGCTAATGGTGTTATCATTTGTCTTCGAATATTTCATTTGAATGTAATACTCTATTTTTAGCTTTAATTCAAGGAGTTAATTAAAATGCTTGAATAGGATTATAAACTTTGTAAGGAAGGGCTTAGGATTTATAAGAATTAAATGTTTCTTGCACAATGAGTTTTCATAAATGCAAAGAAATATGAAGATACTTTTTTTCTTCCTTAAATTAGTAATTTGTATATTACTGATCCTTATATGGTTGACTCCATTGTTCCAATTGATGAGACACTAGTCATTTCATAAGCAAATCTTGCATAAAATGAACAAATAGTGTTCCTAGCCCTAGAATTAAGATGAGGCAATATTCAATTAAAATATTTCAAAGGATAGTATAGGTGGAATTATCCCCAATTCCTAGCAAATAACTAGATGCTCACTTGAAGATCCGCCAAATCTTTGGTGAGATGAACTTTATTTGTAGTAAGTTCAAATCAATCTATGTATAAATGTGTTACTAATCAAATATAATATCTAAAAACACAATTGGGATCACACTCCTAGGTTTCATAGAGCTCTAAGTGAAGGAATACAAACCATAAAATCCTATGTGCATTGTGTTGGCCACTAACCTAGCAGTTATTCATCATAGGAGTTGCTACTTCTTAAAGATTTGATTGGTTATGCTGGAAAAATCACCAACAACATCATCACAACCTTAGTTCATATGAATTGAATGAGATTAATCTACTCGTTCAAAAGAAAATAACAACTTGGATCTTCAAGATTAGTAAATGTGATTTGAGAACCAGAAAAAAAACCACTACAACAAATCCCTGTGATTAGCTCCCTTTTTTGCTTCATTTTTTGCTTCCACCCACTATTTTAATGTATTTTCTCTATTTTTTAAAAAAATTCAGTGCTATTTATTGGGATGGTGCTATATATTTTTATCACTATCAACAATAAAAATAGTATTAAATTTTTAGTTAGTGTTGAAACCATTTTAAAAATTTATTGTCACTCCTAACAAGCAATATTAAGCCTTATTATTCAAACCACTCAAATAATTTAAACCATTTAAGCCTTGAATACATGCAATTATTATCTAGATCTCAATAAGGCCATGAAGGTATACATAATGTCTTGAAAATGTCATATTGTGTTATAAGGTCTACAATGTCATATATGCATTTGATGAATGTCTAAATAAATTCATATAGGAATATAATTGTACAGATTGGTAAAATATACATACATACATATAAATCCATATAGGTATATACAATGATATACATTAGGGTTGGTGTTTGGAGGCCAACTTGGACTACTCAGCTGAGTCAAAATTCTAATGATTAGATGGAAATTGAAAAGGAAATATTTGTTGGTGGCCAAACTAAGGAAAAATCATAGTTTGGTGTGCCCTAGGTTGGTGGCACTAGAAATTATGTTATAGTTTATTATGTTGGCATTGGATGGAGGTGAGATGATGAGCGATGGGACAGATGGATGATGGATAGTCAATTGGGCTAGGCACAATGGTTAATGTACAACATAATAAACTCATGGAAACCAAATATTTATTAATACAAGTTGGTTGAGTTTCTTTTTTCCCACCTTTGCCTAAGTTTGTCTTCAGCTTACTCTACAAAATAGCTATGGCAGAATGTTCTAAATTTGTTGTGGAGGTTTTAGTGGTTGTTGTGGTTAGTGATGGACTTGACACTGCAATTTAACTAGATTGCAAGGTCCGACAAATGGCCTTCAAGCACATTACCGATCAACGACTAAAGCAGATTATGTTGAGGACCAATTCTCATGTTTTGGTGGTAGTAAAAATGGTGTTGGGGAAAGATTTTGTGTAGAATTAGGAGTCCTTTAGGGTTAACACCCACATTGCCTCCTATTTTCTTGCATCTCTCTTGGATGTTAGAATGCAAAGGTGGAGGCAAAGACCATCATTTGCAATTTTTTCAAGAATGAGATTTTGGGTGGTTTGGACGAGGTGCTCAAATCGACATTGTTGGGGCAGGGCACATCGCAGGCTTGCGATTTTCCTTTGGTGAAGGTGGTGGGAGAAGTCATCCACATTTATCCTTTTCTGCTAGAGATTAAATGTTTGGTGTTGTTTTGTCACTGCTAGATTGTGGACTTTGGGGTTAGCTTCATGTAGAAGTTTCTTGTGCTAGTGATAGTGGAAGGTCTAGACTAGATGGTGGAATTCGACCAATTCACAAAGCTAAATGGATTTTAGCATGCTTTTGTGGGTTGGGTATGGTGGCATGCATGGTGGTCTATCGGGTAGTTTATAAGTATATGTCTGTAAATTATTTTGATTCTTCCAGTTCTTTTTTGGGATTCTATTTTTGGTTGGTTTCATTTGTGGTGGGAGTCGACTGTTAGTCTTGGTGGCTAGATTCTATAATTTTGTGGTTAGGGTTTGGGTTGCACTCTGATATTTTCTTCCCTACTTTGCAGACGTACTATAATTTTTTTTGATAGACAATACAATAATCCTCTTACAAATTAAAAAAAATATATCAATGACTCTTTCTTTGTTAAGAATATGGAGAATGGATGCCATAATTGGTAGCTCTCCTTTTCCAATTAATAGACTTCCTAGGCTCAATAATTTTTTTAGCTTCACCTATTAATGCAATTAAACCATATTTACAATAGTATAGAAATCTTGAATAAAATGAAATAAGCAAATAATAACTTTCAATAAATTAATGATCCTCTGCTTCTCTTCATTTACCTAGATGGGCTAGATTCACAAAGTGGAGTTTCCTCCTCTTATGGAAAGAATGAAGAAACAAATCAAACTAAAAGTAAATATCATTTATTTACACTGAGTGGTGTTAGATAAAATAAAAATTACATAATATTATTTATATTACTAGCTCATACCAATG
The DNA here is from genome assembly GCA_007258455.2 of Sequoia sempervirens. Lineage (NCBI taxonomy): Eukaryota > Viridiplantae > Streptophyta > Pinopsida > Cupressales > Cupressaceae > Sequoia > Sequoia sempervirens. The sequence continues at coordinate 382,563,069 of VDFB02271358.1, read as the reverse complement.
TGAGAGCCAAGTTAGGAGATCAAACCTTGTGCAATGGGTACGCTGAAAAGGTGTGAAAGGTCAATTAGGAAAAAATTGGTTTATTTTTTGTATACATTTGTGTAGTAAATAACATCAATTGATAGATCATTTAGAAAGTGATTTAAATATTATTAATAATTTTATTTTTTATTATACAATAATATATTAACTACTATATTATTATATAAATATTTATTATTTATGTAATTATTTTATGTGTTTATTATTATATTATTATATTTATGTCAGTATTATATTAATATATTATATTTATTATTTATGTCATTATTTTATATATTTATTTTTATATTATTATATTATTAACTATTCTAATAACTATTATTATAGAATAATATATTAACTATAATATTATTATATAAATATTTATTATTTATGTCATTATTTTATGTCATTATTAGTATATTAGTATGAACCTTTAGTCAAAAATTAAAATGCAATATAATATCTATATGTCTCTCACACATGAACATTTCATATAACCACATACCTTGTAAATGTTGAAAATCAACTTATGGCATTCCTTAAGTAAACTATAAGATAGGAATACCCCCTAATTTCCAATGCCATGATATGCTATCAAACACATTTGTGAAAAGGTCATTAGTAATTTTTTCTCACAAAAAAAATATTAAAAGATATTTAGTAGTTAATCAATGTTACTAGTAAATATTAAATGATGATATATAATACCTTCATAAAATTATGAAAATCATGTGTTTTAAATCTTGTGATATGCCCATCAACTATAAAAGCTTTAGCCAATGATGACCCATAGCTAGTAGGTGTCCTTATTGAATGGATGACATTTTTAGTTGGTATAGCTCTTTTTTTTTTTTCAAAATCCATGGTGCTTTTGCATATGTTTCATTTTCCCTATTTGGCCACAAGTGTTTTCTATCAATTTTGGTATGCAAAAGAGCAATATCTCTCCTCGAGGACAAGGTGTCCTTCTCTTTGCATGATATATGTTGAAATATAGAATCTAAGACATTTTTGAAGATGTGCATAGGATCTAATAGGTGAGATATTAATAGATCCTTCTAGTAAGGGAGCTCATAAAATATGGATTTCGTTTTCATTCCTTCTGGCATATTAACTACAACTTTTTATGGTTCTTCAATTGAATCACCCCGATCAAAAATATCCTCCAAGCTTTCAATTCAACATCTTCATACTTCTTAAGCCAATCACCTATAATCAGGGAGGGCCTTTATTTTCAAATTTTCTATCAAATTGATTCTTCAGGTGATTTCTAAACTTATGATCTAGTGGTAGAAAAACCTTGTTGTTTGCATAAATAAATTTATGTAGATCTTTAGAATAATGTCCTTCAATTTTTTTTGCACATCTTGGACATGCAAATATCCCCTTTGTTTGAAGCCTAGTAATTCAATAGGCAATCTTAATATCATCGAAAAATAGTATAAAACTAAGTATGAATGTTGGGATGAAAATAAATTATAAGTGTAAATACGTAAATATTTTATCTTACCAGAACAAACAAAAAGTCCTGGGAAATCATGAATAGTCCAACATAGAACACCATACAACATGAATGACCTATTTGATGGAGGATGTGATATGTCATACATTCTTATGCCTTTCCATGGTAGTTGAATCTCATCAATAAAAGGCAGAAGATAAACATCCATGTTTTTAACTTATTTTTTTCCTACAACGAGAGTCAACATAAAGTACTCCTTTCTAATACTCATCCATGGGGAAATATTGTATACTATTAATCCAACTAGCCAAACACTGTAATTCGAGTTCGAGAAAGATAATGTGCACACTCCATAAATTGCAAGACCAAACCTGATACTATGTGTAACGCCCCGTCATGCGAACCCCAAAGGACAATTACACAATAATTATAGCACAATTTTTTTTTAAGTTAACATAACATACATGTAATACTCATTAAGTCATGACATGAATTTTATTTAAGTAGATTCACTAACACATACATCCCTTGGGGTACACGAGGAGTCATTACATGACTTAGATCCACACAATGACAATAAGGAATAATATCCAAAGATATAATTGATAACAAAGTAAACATTAACAAATATAACACATACATGAAAATCATTGATAAGAAACCATCTGTGTACATAAATGCAACATATACATGATTAACTCAACACATTGAATAACAACTACCATGGCCAAAAGCCACAAAAGGTTCAATGTTACATTACAATACAATGTTCAAGAGGTACAATGTTACAAAAGTGTTTCCAAACATGAACGGTAACCATACACAAGATAACATGATACAAATAAACAGATGAATACAAAGTATCATAACTGGCTCCAAGACAAATACAACTTTGGATTCACTGCAACTAGCACCAATCTGCACCTCTCAATCCTCTACTGGGGACCCAATGGGGTGCTTAGCATGTTCCACCCGACCACGTGGATCCGAAGACCCACCCCCTGTGCTAAGGAGCTGACAATAAGAGTCCTCAACCAAGAACATCCAAACATGGAACCACAAGACTCAACATCATACAAAAGTATAATAAAACTCAATGTTTACAATGACATAATCAACAACATCCAAGAGTCAACATAATAACTTAAAGTCATAAATCTCATCACATTAAACAAAATGATAACCAATAAACAAGTAACCAAAGGAAGATCATGAAACACTTCCAAAACAAACTGAATTAATAACATAATACAATTCCAAATTGCAAATAAACAACACCATAACACAGTACCATAAGAGTACAAGGTCATAAGTCAAATATCAATGAGATCATACAAGACCACAAAGTACACCAAAGATGTATCAAGGCAATACTCCATAAATCAATATAAGTCCATTCAACCACAATCAAAACCAACTCCCATAATGTACTTCCAGAGGAACACAATAAAGTAAAACACCTGGGCAACTAGGGGAGAGTGTCATCGCATAGTCCTACATGGGCTATCCTGTGCTCTTCCTCCCAACTAGAGGCGCCGGTCCCATCTATGGCTATCATGTGCCCTTCCTCCCAATTGGAGGTGCCGGTCCATAGGGTGACTCATGCAGAGCCGTAGACCTCTCGTGAAGACGAGGTCACGACCTTGCCAACCATGGCCTTCTCAGCCTTCCATTAGTCTATGGAAGCACTAATGAAGACGAGGCATCCATTTTTTAAAAAATCTTATAATGATTTTACTATCCAACCCTCCTAAGTTAATTATTAGGTTTTCACTTGATTACCAACTCATTCGTGGGTTATCCTATGCCCTTCCCCTTAAATGGGGCATCGGCCCCCACGAGGAGCCACTCTTCCTAGAGACCCAACAACATAAAAACCAAGGGTTGTACCATCATAATTTGAACAAAGAATCACAACATAAAAGCATGCGAGGTATTACCCATCTCGCTAACAAGTACAAAATTAGAGTCTTAACAATTCTCGTACAACCCTTTCAAAATCCTGATACCAAAACGCATGCCACTTCAAGGGCACATAAAATGAGGGACATTGACCAACAATAAAAATAAGCCTCTGGAAGATTCTCATAAATTTTACACTAGGGTTTCCCCATCAAAGAACTGACAACAATAATTGCAAGGCCACAAGAACTATTTTCAATTCAAATATAATGAGTGAATACATCAAAATAAGATCAACAACTCCATTCAAACAACATCAACATTTTTGATACGAACTAACTCGAAAATCCAAGGGAAACCTCTATTTTCTCCTCTCGGAATACCCATAACTCAAAGAAATTTTCAAATTGACTCATTAACAACTCAAGCAGAACCATCAATCATGACAATGAAAACATTAACCAATTTACCACTTAGGGTAAAGAACAACAGAAAGCATATGGGTTCCCAATGAATAGCAACATAAATTAAATGAGAGAAAATCTCCAACTCAAAATCAACTCACAAAAAGTCACATCAAAAGGGTCTATCAAAAAAATCCATAAAACCAAACATTCAAATAAAATATAACCATTCATTCAATAAGAAGTAACTTGAAACAATCTAAAAAGAACATGATTTTTAAGATCAATCATTTCCAACATTTAAGGATATCACAATATTGCGAAGTGAAGATATGATCTGATGTTTTTAAGCCATAAGACACTAATCACAAGTATACTCTTAAGTAACAACAATCTCCATTCGTAATTCCATCACTTTCCTTTTGTCAAGATTACTTAATTCCTTTATATAAAACAAGTTAATAACTTTACGATGATATAATTCAAGAACTCAATTAATCATCTAATCCATTTAATCATTATCTCTCTTCTATTTAAATTAATTGTTGCACCTAATTTAACTACACTTTACATAATTATTTTTTGAAACATTTCCTTTTTGAAAAATCATTCACTCAAAACCATTCCTTCAACATAACTTAAACACAATAAGTTCACATAGGCAAAATGTATTCTTTCATTAAAACACTATATTTATATATCATTAATATATTTTCTTTTAAACTTAATTTACTTCAATTCACTCATTTGACTAAATCTCTATAAGAATAAGTACTTATTTATTTCAAATAAAAGAGGAAGATACTAAATATTGACAATACAAGAATCTATATGTTCCTCACATAATTAATACCCAATCTATATATAAATATTTATATACTTATTCTTGAAAGAGAAATTATAAATCAGTCTACTTGAAAGATGGAACAATACCAAACTAGAGCTCGTTAATTATTTCTTTATTTATTTATTTCATAAGGAAAAATTAAAATGTTTAGATGACTGAGGTAGAGTGCTAAGCTCTCGGCTGAGATAGGATGACAAAGAAATGAGAGGGATTATTTAAATCTATACACCCTACCATGTTCAAGTGTGCCACTGTGACAGGCTAACAATGAAACTAGAGAGATTATTTAATTTACTACACCTTTGCAAATAAAAAAGTTGCCACTGTGACAGGTTGCCAATGGTTTCAAGGAGACTTTTTAATTCTGTACAAGGCCTCAACTCTAAATGTTGTAACTGAGACAGGTTGCCGAGCATGTTAGAAAGTGAATATTGGAATTTGGAAATATTGCCATCTACTTGCATTATTATCAAATCTCAAATGTTACCCACAAGATTAAGGAAAGAGAAAGGTGGGGTGCAAATACGTGACTTAAGAGCAGGAGAAATAAAGTACAACCTTTTCTTTTTGACCCAGACACATTTTTGTTGGCAGCGAGTTTCCAGAGACGCGCTCAGTTTGCAGTTTGGGAGATAAATTTATTTTCAAGTGCTGCAACTATAGTTGCATTTTAACTTTCCAAGGCCATTGCACAATGAATAGCATAGATTTCAGTGAAGATAACAATGAGAGTATCAGTTGATGACTCTAAAGGTAACATTTCAAAAGCCAAGGACCTCGAGGAAGCATAGATGCTTGGCTACCATAAATGGACAAACCATATTTAATGAAAAGGCTCAGAAATTTTAAGGAAAAATTCAAAACAACTGGTGGAAAAATGATGTCATCTCAAGGTATGCAATGATCGCAGTACAAGCAGAAAACAGATTTGTTTAAAGACTTTCAGAATTTCCAAGCAATTGCAATTGACAAATATAAGGCCATTTTCTGCAACCTTTACCTGCATCCTCTCTGCCTGCGCCAATATGGTATTTTTTTTTAATTATTATTTTGAAACATGGTATGGGCTTCCCATTAAAAGCCTGAATATTGAGAATGCCCTAGAAGACATGCATGCAAAGAGTGGAGGTATAGACAAGACATGTGAATAGTTTGACAGAATAAGGTCTGCAAAATGCGGCATCATGGACAGGGAACGTCAAATGTTCGATAGGATGCTTCAAGGAATTGAGATCTCATGGAATACATTACTTGTAGGAAATGTATGATATCATTTCTTAAAAAAAATTACTTTCACTGAGGTCTCACCTTGCAAAAAGAGTGACCTATCTATTTCCTAGAGTCAGCTCAGTAAGACTATTCGTTAATAATTCAAAGGTATTGCATGCAAATAGAACTAATAGGAAATTTGTCTCAAAAACCATTGTTTGTGGATAGAGTTAAGAGAGAAACTTGAGGTCAGATACTTACTTGAGCCATTCGCATCATGCATGAGGACGAATGTATATGAACCAGGCAACATTCCCATAACTTACCCACATGGTACCCTGAAACAACTTCATCGCCACACTAGAGGAAGCCCGATGCTTATCTTCATCATAGTATGCAATCTGGAACCAAGCATACCGAGTGCTTCTTTCGCCACCACTGGTTTCTTTTTTTTTTTCTTAAATAAAATCTTAGTCTCTTCCCCTCCCATCTCCATTTCGCACTCACTGCAAAAGCCCCCTTTTCAAAGTCCACAGAAATTCCTCCTGAGAACCCCCCCAAAGTTGTCTCTTGAATTCTAATTTATGAGTTTCGAAGATTGAAATCTCTACCTGGAAGGTGATAAGACCGAGGAAGATAAAGCGTACACCATCTTTTCTAGCTTTTCTTGCCATTTCCTCTTCCCAAAATCTTATCACGATGCTTTATTATTATTTATTTATTTAGCAATAAACTATTCTTTTTCCATTTTTCAACTGATTTCCTTGCTTTAATCCTTATTCAATCTTGAGTTCAAATTTTTAAATATTTTATCTACGTTAATATTTTTCTCAATTTTAAATTTCTTAATTAAATTCACTTATTAAACAATAATTATTTCTTTTTTATTAAATTCATTTACTTACAATTATATTTCTTTCATCTTAAAATAAGAAATTTTCAATGATAATACAATCAACATTTATTATTAATCTAGCTCTTTATTTGATCCCAAACCAAATCAAGTGACCTTAAAAATTAGATTAATTTGATAAATTACATCTAGTCATAAGATTAGTGATATTGTCTAACATAAAATAATCAAATTAAATAATGCAATCCCAAACTCCTCATGACCTAGCAAATCACCAACCACATGTAACAAGTGGAAATGACATGGCCACCAAACAACCAACTTCCTAAATGTCAAGAATGACCAAAACAGAGGGGAATTACATCCCCCCCCGATAGACATCGACTTACTCCTGGAAGTTGAGCCCAAGCACAAACATGATAACACCATAAATTAAATCATCAATTAAACGTCGTCAAGAAAGCAATGAACATTTAACAAACCAACATTAAGGAAATGATGCCAAAACAAAAGTGGTGACGGGGTTGCAACCAGACCAATTTTTCAAACACTAGGACAGATGACGAACTAGTTTGGGGAAACTTTCTTGTCAGTTCCTATTTTTCCATGTCAATCCCATTGGGTGTTTATGATGCTCGCCCTGTCCTGACAATGCAGGTGGAATCGAGGCTTAGTTCCTGCAATCCTGCATGCAAACAAACGTTGTGCACAATACATATATATCACAAACACATCATGAGAGGAACACCCAACATAGTAGGGCACTCGCAAGTGAGTGATACCACACTCTCCCTCCCACTAAACCACACATAATAGTCAAAACAATTCTAGTAACTCGTAAACAGTTTGCTTCTTATTAGTTAAGCAATATTCGCATAAGGATACTAACTATAAACCTAATTTATTTACTATAAAAAAATGAATTACTACTTGAAATTATAAGTATCTATACCTACATATTACCATTGCATTACCTTCATCACTATGTTCCTGAAGCCAACTTCCTGTAAATCAAAAGCTACCATAGAACATTGCACATTAGTACCAATAATTCAAGTTGCATCTTAACCTCAAAATACTATATTCTACTAAAAATCATAGAATAATTATCTACAAAACCTCACATCTTCATTAAAACTCATAATTTTCACACAAAGAACTCCACTTTAACCATTATTCAACACCAAGTCTCACATCACTTTCAATAAAAAGGGTAAAATTTTACACCTTCACAGATTCAAGAAAACATAATTCATCACTCAAGGACAACAAAATCACAGATTCCACGCACACTTGACATATTCACACACATAAAACACATCACCAAGAAACACATCACACTAAAACTCAAGGGTCCATAGAGCATCCTTGACAAGAAGGATATCGGTGCATTGCGCACTACACCGCGGGTCCTATCCTTTCCATCAGTTTCCTGCACCACTGACCCGACCTCGGTTAACAAAAGAAACTCAGGTTCACAACAATAACAAAAGAAAAGTGAAACTCAAGACTCACGGGTCTAAGCGCAAGGTTACATAGTGAGCACACATAGTGCCCAGTCTATGAACCTAGGCTCTGATACCATGTTGTAACACCCCGTCATGCGAACCCCAAAGGACAATTACACAATAATTACAACACAATTTTTTTAAAAAGTTAACATAACATACATGTAACACTCATTAAGTCATGACATGAATTTTATTTAAGTAGATTCACTAACACATACATCCCTTGGGGTACACGAGCAGTCATTACGTGACTTAGATCCACACAATGACAATAAGGAATAAAATCCAGAGATATAATCCATAACAAAGTAAACATTAACAAATATAACACATACATGAAAATCATTGATAAGAAACCATTTGTGTACGTAAATGCAACATATACATGATTAACTCAACACACTGAATAACAACTACCATGGACAAAAGCCACAAAAGGTTCAACATTACATTACAATACAATGTTCAAGAGGTACAATGTTACAAAAGTGTTTCCAAACATGAACGGTAACCATACACAAGATAACATGATACAAATAAATAGATGAATACAAAGTATCATAACTGGCTCCAAGAGAAATACAACTTTGGAGTCGCTGCAACTCGCACCAATCTGCACCTCTCAATCCTTGACTAGGGACCCAATGGGGTGCTTAGCACATTCCACCCAACCACGTGGATCTGAAGACCCACCCCCCTGTGCTAAGGAGCTGACAATAAGAGTCCTCAACCAAGAACATCCAAACACAGAACCACAAGACTCAACATCATACAAAAGTATCATAAAACTCAAGGTTTACAATGACATAATCAACAACATCCATGAGTCAACAAAATAACTTAAAGTCATAAATCTCATCACATTAAACAAAATGATAACCAGTAAACAAGTAACCAAAGGAAGATCATGAAACACTTCCAAAACAAACTGAATTAATAACATAATACAATTCCAAATTGCAAATAAACAACACCATAACACAGTACCATAAGAGTACAAGGTCATAAGTCAAATATCAACGAGATCATACAAGACCACAAAGTACACCAAAGATGTATCAAGGCAATACTCCATAAATCAATATAAGTCCATTCAACCACAATCAAAACCAACTCCCATAACGTACTTCCAGAGGAACACAATAAAGTAAAACACCTAGGCAACTAGGGGAGAGTGTCATTGCATAGTCCTACATGGGCTATCCTATGCTCTTCCTCCCAACTGGAGGCGTTGGTCCCATCTATGGCTATCCTGTGCCCTTCCTCCCAACTGGAGGTGTCGGTCCATAGGGTGACTCATGCGGAGCCGTAGACCTCTCGTGAAGACGAGGTCACGACCTTGCCAACCACGACCTTCTCAGCCTTCCATTAGTCTACGGAAGCACTAATGAAGACGAGGCATCCATTTTTAAAAAAATCTTATAATGATATTACTACCCAACCCTCCTAAGTTAATTATTAGGTTTTCACTTGATTACCAACTCACTCGTGGGTTATCCTGTGCCCTTCCCCTTAAATGGGGTGTCGGCCCCCATGAGAAGCCACTCTGCCTAGAGACCCAGCAACATAAAAACTAAGGGTTGTACCATCATAATTTGAACAAAGAATCACAACATAAAAGCATGCGAGGTATTACCCATCTCGCTAACAAGTACAAAATCAGAGTCTTAACAATTCTCGTACAACCCTTTCAAAATCCTGATACCAAAACACTTGCCACTTCAAGGGCACATAAAAGGAGGGACATTGACCAACAATAAAAATAAGCCTCTAGAAGATTCTCATAAAGTTTAGACTAGGGTTTCCCCATCAAAGAACTGACAACAATAATTGCAAGGCCACAAGAACTATTTTCAATTCAAATATAATGAGTGAATACATCAAAATAAGATCAACAACTCCATTCAAACAACATCAACATCTTTGATACGAACTAACTCAGAAATCCAAGGGAAACCTCTATTTTCTCCTCTCGGAATACCCATAACTCAAAGAACTTTTCAAATTGACTCATTAACAACTCAAGCAGAACCATCAATCATGACAATGAAAACATTAACCGATTTACCACTAAGGGTAAAGAACAATAGAAAACATATGGGTTCCCAATGAATAGCAACATAAATTAAATTAGAGAAAATCTCCAACTCAAAATCAACTCACGAAAAGTCACATCGAAAGGGTCTATCAAAACAATCAATAAAACCACACATTCAAATACAATATAACCATTCATTCAATAAGAAGTAACTTGAAACAATCTAAAAAGAACATGATTTTTAAGATCAATCGTTCCAAACATTTAAGGATATCACAATATTGCGAAGTGAAGATATGATCTGATGTTTTTAAGCCATAAGACACTAATCACAAGTATACTCTTAAATAACAACAATCTCCATTCCTAATTCCATCACTTTCCTTTTGTCAAGATTACTTAATTCCTTTATATAAAACAAGTTAATAACTTTACGATGATATAATTCAAGAACTCAATTAATCATCTAATCCATTTAATCATTCTCTCTCTTCTATTTAAATTAATTATTGCACCTAATTTAACTACACTTTACATAATTATTTTTTGAAACATTTCCTTTTTGAAAAATCATTCACTCAAAAACATTCCTTCAACATAACTTAAACACAATAAGTTCACATAGGCAAAATGTATTCTTTCATTAAAACACTATATTTATATATCATTAATATATTTTCTTTTAAACTTAATTTACTTCAATTCACTCATTTGACTAAATCTCTATAATAATAAGTACTTATTTATTTCAAATAAAAGAGGAAGATACTAAATATTGACAATACAAGAATCTATATGTTCCTCACATAATTAATACCCAATTATATATAAATATTTATATACTTATACTTGAAAGAGAAATTATAAATCAGTCTACTTGAAAGATGGAACAATACCAAACTAGAGATCGTTAATTATTTCTTTATTTATTTATTTCATAAGGAAAAATTAAAATGTTCAGATGACTGAGGTACAGGGCTAAGCTCTCAGCTGAGACAGGATGACAAAGAAATTAGAGGGATTATTTAAATCTATACACCCTACCATGTTCAAGTGTGCCACTGTGACAGGCTAACAATGAAACCAAGGAGATTATTTAATTTACTACACCTTTGCAAGTCAAAAAGTTTCCGTTGTGACAGGTTGCCAATGGTTTCAAGGAGACTATTTAATTCTGTACAATGCCTCAACTCTAAATGTTGTAACTGAGATAGGTTTTTGAGCATGTTAGAAAGTGAATATTGGAATTTGGAAATATCGCCATCTACTTGCATTATTATCAAATCTCAAATGTTACCCACAAGATTAAGGAAAGAGAAAGGTGGGGTGCAAATACGTGACTTAAGAGCAGGAGAAATAAAGTACAACCTTTTCTTTTTGAACCAGACGCATTTCTGTTGGCAGCGAGTTTCCAGAGACGCGCTCAGTTTGCAGTTTGGGAGATAAATTTATTTTCAAGTGCTGCAACTATAGTTGCATTTTAACTTTCCAAGGCCATTTCACAATGAATAATGTAGGTTTCGGTGAAGATAACAACGAGAGTATTAGTTGATGACTCTAAAGGTAACATTTCAAAAGCCAAGGACCTTGAGGAAGCATAGATGCTTGGCTGCCATAAATGGACAAACCATATTTAATGAAAAGGCTAAGAAATTTTAAGGAAAAATTCAAAATGACTGGTGGAAAAATGATGTTATCTCAAGGTATGCAATGATTGCAGGACAAGCAGAAAATGGATTTGTTTAAAGACTTTCAAAATTTCCAAGCGATTGCAATCGACAGATATAAAGCCATTTTCTGCAACCTTTACCCGCATCTTCTCTGCCTGCGCCAATATGGTGTTTTTTTTTTTAATTATTATTTTGAAATAGGGTATGGGCTTCCCATTAAAAGCATGAATATTGAAGATGCCCCAGAAGATATGCGTGCAAAGAGTGGAGGTATAGACAAGACACGTGAATAGTTTGACAGAATAAGGTCTGCAAAATGCGGCATCATGGACAGGGAACATCAAATGTTCGATAGGATGCTTCAAGGAATTGAGATCTCATGGAATACATTGTTTGTAGGAAATGTATGATATCATTTCTTAAAAACAAATACTTTCACTGAGGTCTCACCTTGCAAAAAGAGTGACCTATCTATTTCCTAGAGTCAGCTCAGTAAGACTATTCGTTAATAATTCAAAGGTATTGCATGCAAATAGAACTAAGAGGAAATTTGTCTTAGAAACCATTGTTTGTGGATAGAGGTAAGAGAGAAACTTGAGGTCAGATACTTACTTGAGCCATTCGCATCATGCATGAGGATGAATGTATATGAACCAGGCAACATTCCCATAACTAACCCACATGGTACGCTGAAACAACTTCATCGCCACACTAGAGGAACCTGATGCTTATCTTCGTCATAGTATGCAATCTAGAACCAAGCATACCGAGCGCTTCCTTCGCCAGCACTGGTTTCTTTGTTTTTTTTTTTTAAAAATAAAATCTTAGTCTTTTCCCCTCCCATCTTCATTTCGCACTCACTGCAAAAGCCCCCTTTTCAAAGTCCACAAAAATTCCTCCTAAGAACCCCCCCAAAGTTGTCTCTTGAATTCTAATTTATGAGTTTCCAAGATTGAAATCTCTACCTGGAAGGTGATAAGACCGAGGAAGATAAAGTGTACACCATCTTTTCTAGCTTTTCTTTCCATTTCCTCTTCCCAAAATCTTATCACGATGCTTTATTATTATTTATTTATTTAGCAATAAACTATTCTTTTTCCATTTTTCAACCGATTTCCTTGCTTTAATCCTTATTCAATCTTGAGTTCAAATTTTTAAATATTTTATCTACGTTAATATTTTTCTCAATTTTAAATTTCTTAATTAAATTCACTTATTAAACAATAATTATTTCTTTTTTATTAAATTCATTTACTTACAATTATATTTCTTTCATCTTAAAATAAGAAATTTTCAATGATAATACAATCAACATTTATTATTAATCTAGCTCTTTATTTGATCCCAAACCAAATCAAGTGACCTTAAAAATTAGATTAATTTGATAAATTACATCTAGTCATAAGATTAGTGATATTGTCTAACATAAAATAATCAAATTAAATAATGCAATCCCAAACTCCTCATGACCTAGCAAATCACCAACCACATGTAACAAGCGGAAATGACATGGCCACCAAACAACCAACTTCCTAAATTTCAAGAATGACCAAAATGGAGGGCCATTACACTATGGGGTTCATCTTTGAATTTTCTTGGCCATTTTTCCTCTATGTGTTTCATTGCTTTGGAGTCGGTCGGAATTCACATGAATCCATATGTACTCCTATTCTTTGTATACCAATCCATCAATTGTGCAAGTGACTTGCAATGAAACAATGTTGAACTCTAGGTATAATTGTAATGTGACATAAAACCTTCTTTGGAACTATAGTACCTTGTACATTTGTACAATATCTCTTCTCTTTTCATAGAGGGCATTCTACCTTATTTTTTATATTCGGATATGTGCAGGATCATGATGGGCCAAAAGGTGGCAATATGATGGGTATGTGGCTGATGACCTTTTTTTTACCCAAAATTGATGAAACATAAAGGGTTTTTAAAGGAGATTCTCAACTTTCCACCAATATAAATTAGGCTTTACTTTGAATTTAATAAGTAATTATTATTCATTTTCTATTCAAATTACGACTAAAGTCTTGATTGATAAACTGATTGAAAAACATCTACATCTTTCAAACGGTATCACATTTTTTGAATCCAAAACATGCATCACATTCTATGCTTTTCATACTATAGGATTAAAAAAATAAATTGAATTTCATGAATTTTTGACCAAGTTAAGGTGGTCAGACATACGAGTTTTTTATATTTTTTAAAATTTGTAATAAAAAATTCATAATTAATTATTCACTAGTAAAAAAATTACAAAAAAATATTCATCACATCAGGACATGAGTCCTCTACTTATGTATAAAATCTTATAAAAAATATATTATCATTTTATTGTGGTTAGCATGGTCAGACAGACACCTACTTCTTATTTTTTCCCTGAAACTTAAGTACTACTGCATTAAAATTTCAAATTTTCACCAAATAGATTTCTTTTTTTTTTTAAACAAACCTGGTATTTTAGAAACTAAATTCAATTTTCTGCATATTATGTTCTTACATATTTTTGAAATAATATAGATAACTTATTCAAATTTTTACATCAAGTTTCCGAACTCTGATTTTTCTGATTTTTTTGCCACTAAAGGGCCTGTTTTTTCCATGATGATCGTGCACATACCCATTCATCTCTATATTAAATTCAATCATTTTTACATGAATTAATTTTATTAAATTCAATCCCCAACACAACCAACAACAAATGCACCTCTCTGCAAGTTGATGGCAACACATTCTCTTTAGGGAATATTTTAGTTTTTAGTGCCCTATAAGATTGCTAGAGATTAAATCAATTAAATGGTTGACTTATGATTAACATGTTTGATATGCCAATCTATACTATGAATTTTTATATACAATATATAGTTTTAAAATATCCTTAAATAAACATAAATGAAGTTGATGAATGTTTACAAATTATGTACACCAATTGACAATGCAAAGTAAGAAATAGATTTCAACTCACTTTAGTAGGGTCGTGAATCCTTTGTCTGACCAACCAAATAGTGACTTCATTTCTAATAATATTAATGTGCATGCTAGTTTTGAGGTTCTAGTTGCACCCAATTTCAACACAAATTTCTTCGCTACTTGCTTGATGGAGTCTTTCAGGTGTATATCATCAACATTATGTTGGTGGTAATTATCCCTGCTATCATCATTACTATCAAGCATATGATCATTATTGTCATCATTGTTTCCATCCCCAAAAAAACCTGTAATCATTTCATTCAATCCTTCTTCATGCACTGCATTTTCACTATCATGATCATATTAAAACTAGGTGGCATGTCATCAGTGTATGTGGATCTCATCAACTCTTCAATCTTTCTCTTTTCAACCTAGTATTGTTTAAAGGATGGTTTGGATCATCCCGTCCAAATATTACTAACCTAGTTGGATCTTGGGTATTAGTATGTGTTTCATCAACATCTTCTACTTATCAACAAACACAAGCATTATTTAATGTTTACCAACAATTGGATAAATCATAAATGTATCAATTTTAAATAAATATAATCAAATATGGCTTAAAAAATAAAAATATAAATTGTATGAACATATATAAATCAATTGAATAATGAGACATTATTTTGTAGACTACCTTTTTTATACAATAATTTAAATAAAACACAATTTTGATAACATAGTTTATAAATCATCAATCCACACTCATTTATTATTCTTTGGTTTTCTTCGTTAAGAACATCTCGAGGGAGACCTTGTTCTTCCCTTCTCTTTCACGCAAGAGTGCATTTTAAGAAGGGGTAAGTAATAAATAACTCATACACAATGGTAAGGTCCATAATATCCTTAACCATTATCAATCTATCAACCTCTCTTTCCATATCTCCATCTTTATCTTTATAACCTCAACAGATTGACAATTTGGTCTTATAGTTGGGTCCCTTCCTTTACTACTATTTATAAATCATGGAGTATTTTTGTGTCTGTATGCACATCCATCTATATACATAAGATGGCATCTATTCATTTCTTTTTCACTTTCCAATTGGAGATGATGTGTATACATATTCAAATTTAGACCATATACTGACATGCTAGGCTTATATTCTACTAGCCTTCTCCATTCACCATTGTAATATGATGGATCATAATATGGAATTAATATCCTAGTGGTTTGTTCTGAATTGTTTCTATATTTAGATCTCACATGTACATTTTGGACAATAAAGAGGCCTAGATTCACTCCATCAATATTGGAGGGTCATATCATGTAGTTGTATCCCCAAAATTGAAACACCTCATTCACTCTAGGTCCTTGTTGATCACTAGGCCATTAGCAATATAGTCGATGATCAAATGTATCTTTGTAAATTGATCTCAAACTCAGGGGCAAGTCATCATCTCCATCACATTCATTTGCATAGGGTATGTAGTCCACCTTCCTCTTGTCTTTAATCAAATTATGCATCTTTAATCTAGTTCTTGTTTTGTCACTTGTTTTCATCAATTCCTCATCTTCTGAGCTAGTATATTGGCATATATTTTTGTTAGATGTATCATCTAATAAATTATCATTACCCTCTAGGTTGGAATTTGGTGATTTGGGAAACTTTAAACCAAAAAATTTATCTTGGAAATATCCATTAAGAAAAAAATTAGTTATTTAAATAATATAAAACAATGTTTAAACGAAGTATACATGTTATTTATATCAAATTGGAAAATTCCTTACCACAATTAGTATTAGATTTGAATCAATTGTAGGAGGCATACTACCGACTAAAAGCTCATCATATATGTAATGTCTATATAATTGCTCATTTGAATTGTTTCTTTCCATGACATATTGAACATCCACAAGCAACAATTTTCTCAAAGTATTCATCCCATGTACTATAGTCCTAACCAACCTGTTGTTCATTGCAATCATTTGTTGTGTCTACAAGACCCATTATCATATAATCTTCCACCCACTATCCTCTATGTGACTTAATAGTTTTAGGTCCATTTCCACATACATATCTTCTTCTTTTACTAGTTCAATGCTCAAGCTTTGCATTTCCTCCAATCTCCATGTAAAATAATCAAGAACATGCATTAATTTATGTCAAGACTGGATAATACATTATAAATTTCAATAATACTATGAAAAAAATGGGCATATCACAAAATTCCATCAAATCATTTTTTCCTAAGTTAAGTCAAAATTTGAGTACCTGATGTCCCGCTTCATCCGTTGTGTCTTCATCTCGCCCCTACAATACAAAACATTGTAAATAATTTTTAGTACACCAATTATATCATTTCAAAGAATATGCTATCTATAGACACGTAAAATATACTAATTAACATCATACGTCTGATCCTAACTCACTAACATCGTTTCTTCCTGAATCATCCCTCGGTCTAACCATTTAATCAAATTCCCCTATTTGATTAAATTCATCAATATTCATCTCTTAATTAAATAAATCATTTTGTCTAATTAAGTCAATATCTTTTGTTAATTAAATCAATCCATCTGATCTAATTATCCCTAGTTAATTAAATAATCAATTTATTTTATTAAATCTCTAAAGTCTATCCATTAAATTAAATAAATTAAAACCTTATTTGATTTAATCTAACATCATTCCTTTTAATTAAATAAATCAAAATATTTATTTAATTAGCCTCTTATCACATTCCTCTCTTATTAGATTTAAATAAATCCATAAATCTAAGTCAAATAAGTCACATAATCTAATCTCCTATTAAATTAATTAACCCTTGATTAATTTGACCTCATCTCATGTCACATCCTATAGATAATGCAAGTTGCACATGAAAATAGATTTAATTCATTTATTAAATCCGTATTTTCCTCACATCGCATCTTTTGAAATATTCTCTCAATTTGAATTAAAAAATTCCAAGTCAACATGTACATCCAACAAGGCAATAAATTCATCTTACATGTCCTTTGCCTTGAGCCAAGTGGCATTTATTGCATTTTCCCTTCCCTCTTACATGTCATTTCAACAAATTTGAATTTCAAATATTATGCATTTATTGGCACAAACCCCAAATCTTGCACATCCATCATCCATTCGTAGCTTGACAAGTGGCATCATATTATTGGATGAATGCTAGTCCCACATTGCTCAAATTTGGACATCCATCCATCCTAGAATTCTATAAATAAAGAGCTCATATCCTCATTTCATCATCCACAATCCAAGAAAAGTTACCATGCTCAAATATCACTTGAATTCCATCTTTTATCATTGAGTCATAACTAGGTTTTGCAGATTTTTGGCTTGAAATCTTCATTCTTCATCAACAAAGTGGATAAATCTCTTCAACATTCGAAGCTTGCATCTTAGGAATTGGGAAAGGGCCAATTTTCACATCAAATTGGCACCAATTCCCCCATGGGATTATGAGTTTGCACATCTAATTAGGATTTTATCTTGTTTTTGTCATTTGTATGGTGTTCTTTCTTATTTTCTTTCTTAGTTTGAGGTTGTAAATGGATTTCATGGGGAATCCTTATTTTGGCTTGCAATATCTAACTTGAGGTGTTCATTCTCCTTGTTTTGCAGGTACCAAGGTTGGGGTTTGCACATTTTGCGCTAGAAGGAGGGCTGGATATCATTATTTCTAATCTTTTCTTGAAATTTCTGCGTTTTTCTTCACACACAGGAAATTCCAAAGTTGGGAGCTCAGCGTCACTGTTTTGGCACCGCGGGCTTGTCAGCGTAGCTATATGGCTCCACTTAAAACACAAACTATGCTACTGGACTCATCCTGCCAAATTTCTTGAATTTGAAACTTCGCTGCTAGACTCGCCAATCTACATAAATTTTCAAAAAAATTTAAACTCTGTCGTTGGACACAAACTGCGACACAAGCTAAAAATTGAGACGTAGTTGAGCACTTTGTCCTGACACAAAGCGACACTGACTAGTAAGTGGCACTCTAAGGGCACCGTTGGGAGACCAAACTATGACACCATCACGAGTTGCGATGCTGGGAGATAGTAAAAAGGGAAAATTTAGTTTTAGCACGTGCTTTTGATTTATGATTGATTTTTCCTCTATTTTCTGCTTTTTAATTTATGTAGTTTTCTAGAATCTGACTGCTATCTTCTTTGTAGGTTGGAAATTGAAATCAAAGGAAAGATAAGCATAAGAAGGATGTTCATCAAATCAAAGTGTTTTTAAACACTCTAGTGTTTGTTTAACACTTCTTTAAAAATTTGTTATCTTTTCATTCTTAGGACACTAATTTTTGTTTGGGCTTAAAAAGAACATTTTCCATTTCTTGCAAAGGGCTAAAATGAACTTTAGGATCACAACTTACTAGATTTTGTTTATTGGATTAACAAATTGAACAAAATGTCTTACACTTGTGATTTGGTGCTCTAAAACGAACTCACATTTTGCTTTGTGGATTTAAAAAGAACAAGTGTAGCTTTGTTTTTTGTGAAGGCTTACTTAGACTAAAGGCATTGAAAAAGGATGTATGCACTTCTCTCACACTTTATAGCGATCTTGAGAATCAAAAGGCCTTTGTCATGACTTTGGGATGAGATAAAGCAATCACCTCCACACTTCGATTTGGGTTTAAAATTGAACATCTTGTGCGAGTGTGAGTTGGGGCATTTTTCGCGTATATTCTCTCTCTTTGTTGCTATTAAAGATTGACTGAGTTACATATTTTGTTCTTCATTCACTTTTGTTTATCCTAGAGGGTCCACCTTGGGGAAAAAGTACTCACCCAAGGGAACGGCTCAACCAGTAACACTCTAAAGCCAAGAGTATTTCCAACTAGGATATAAATGTGGATATTGGAAGAAACGCCAATATCACACAGTTGATTCTGACAAGATGGATCTGAAAGAGGACTCTTGCAATATGGGTCAATCTCCATGAATGGAAAGTCCTTATAAAAACCTTGTACTAGAATTTTCCAAAATCCTTTAATCTATTTGTTGGTGCAAGAACAGTCATTCTAAAGTCTCCCCACACTTTTACGGTCTTCTAGTAGAAATGGAAAACATTCCATGGGAGTTTCATGGGTGTTGATGCTTGGCTGCCCTGTATAAGTGAGTGTTGTGGAGGGGAGCCAGTGGAGTCAAGCATCTAACCATTTTCTAGAGATAAGCATAGCTGGAATTGTCCAAGTGGGAATCCAACAAATATTGTCTTACACATCCATAGGATTTTTCTTATTCTTGGGTTACAAAATGCATTGCTTGATCGAAAACACTATGAAAACAAAAACTTAACATCATCCAAATTTCAAACCCTTTTGAGGACAAATACAATTGACTCAATCCATATGTTATTGCTTTCCCTTGGGATTCACATCCTTAGAGGTCTCTAACATTGGATTATATGTCAATTTGTCTCCTTAAGTAAACAATAGGAAAACCCTTGCCTTAAGTTCATTGAATTTCCACATAACATATCTTGTGGGGTTTGAAGAAATTAAGATATTGCATATCTTAGTTTGAAAACCTAATTGAAGAAAATGTTTTTGGTAAAATAAATACATTAAGCAAAGCTAAGCAAAATGAACTTTCATATGTGTTGAAGACTCATAACCCCAAAAGCAAAAAATCATTTGTTGGAAATCCGAAAATGAATGTTCAAATAAAATCATTTCTTGGTTACAAAGGTCTTTAGGAAGTATTTGCATGCTTTTCAATACCTAGGTCTAGGAAAACAAAGTGTACCTTTTTAGGTTCATCTTAGGATCAAAACATATCAAAATATTTTTCATCCATTCTCCAAAACATAAAAAAAAAAAAATCACCTCATCATCACCTTTTAAAAAATCTTGAAATTATCCTTAATACTAGGATTTTGTGGCAAAATCAAAATCATCAAAATCATTGAGACCAAATCCTTGAAAACATTTATCAAAATCACCTTTTTCTAGGCATGTGTAGATGCATCCTTTTGCATATACTTAGTCAAAGTTATCCAAATCATCTTTTCTAGCTTAGTATATGTTGATGAATCCTTCTTCATATACTTAGTGAAACAATCATCTTGTTTGAATAGGTGTGGGTAGATGCATCCTTCTCCTCGCACATGTTCAAATCATCATCCTTTGAACAAAGCTATCCCTTAAATCATCATCCAACATCTTAGGGTCTTTTTGTTCAAAATCCAAATCAAAATCAAGGATGAAATCTCAAATCCAAAAACAAAATCAAAATCAAAATCCAAAAAGTCCTAAAAGCCTAGTATCTCACTCAAGATTTATCAAAATACAAAAACATCCACATCACCCATCCCTAACATCATCACCATATCATCACATTTGATCCTCAAGACATCCTAAAGCTTTCTAATTTGGGGCATAAAATAAAGATCGATCCAAAGAATCAAGAGACTCATCTCTCATATTCTCGAAGATTGATCCTTGTTTTATGTTTCTAACTAGATCTCAATACAAGAAGAGTATGGAAGCCAACAAAGAAACACCCACTTCAAGTGATCTTAGCCAAACAAATGTAGAAATGAATCCCGCCGAATCAAGTAATCCATTGACCCTCTCATCGTCACAAAATCTACAAGAAGAAAACCAAGGAGAGGATCTTACCTTTGGAATGTCTCATGAAGAAATGACTGAAATGCTACAAAATCCGGAGAACCATAAAATCATCAACATCATGATGAGACTTAACCCTTCATTATACATGCTTGAACTAGCAAAGCAAGGGGCCAAGTTTCCTTCAAATTTTGATGTGAGTACTATAGTAGAGATATCTTTTCCACCAATCTCATCCACCATCCCCATTTCATCGACACCTCCATCCAAAAACATCACGTAAAACATTCCACAAATCACAACATTGTTTGCTCCAACCCAACTCAATGTCAACAAGGGAAATGCATTTCTAAATGCTCTTTAAGCACACCCCCTTGTTAATAATCAAAAATTGGATGCAAACACCCCCTTGGAACAAAACATACCCCAAAACCCATTACATAAAAATGCTCCTCTCACCTTACATCATGATCCATCATCATCATTTTTTCACGCGGCACCTCAAGCACCTCTTCTCACAAATTCACAAGAAGAGGGAGATATGTTCAAACTAGGGGGCATATTTGACACCACACAACAACTCACACCCCTTACATTTCCACCTCTTCCACCACTACCATGATCATCCACACCACTCCTTGGTTTAGGCTTTCCCCCTCTACCAAGCATCAATCAAACCACTATCCCAAACATCAATCAAAGCATCATGTCAAATGCTCAAAAATTGTCATTGATATCGCAACAACAGATGACAAACACACAAGCAATTGCATCATCATCAAATGCCCCCTGAACATCACAAATCGTGGTCTGTCAAGTGCCAAACACATCAACGGTGCCACTTACCACACCAACACCACCATCCACTAATCAAATAATCAACACAACATCACCATTCACCACCACTACGAACGCCATTCCAAAACCACCACCACCCCCACTACCACCAACGTTCACCACATCAAACCAATACAATGCAACATTGCAAGCTGCTTTTCAAAGAGGATATCAACAAGTGCAAAAACAAAAATTTGTACACCTAGCTGCATAGCAAGCTGCTCAAGCTACATGAGCTACCCAAGCTGCACAAGCCACCTTATAAGTGTAACAATACCAAGCGTTATTGCAACAACAACAACAAGAAGCTGCCTAAGATGTGCAAGCATTGCAAGCACAAAATGCCACTCAAGCACAACTTCTATTGTAGCAACAAGTAGCACAAGTGCAAGCTCAAGCGCAAGCTCAATATCAGGCATAGCAAGCCCAATATCAAGCACAACTTCTTGCACAACAAGCAGTACAATTGCAAGCATATAAACAAGAATTAAAGCAATACCAATAGCAGCAAGAAGCAGCACAATTGGCAGCCCAACAACAAGCATTGTTGGAACAACAACAAGCACAACAACAAGCATTGTTGGAACAACAAGTGCAACAACAAGCACAAATCTCAGTGTAGCAACAACAAGATCAAAAAAAGGTGTTGTTCATACAAAAATAGGTGGAAGCCTACCTCACTTGGGAAAACATACAGATACCATTGAACAACACACCAACCAACCCATCCATCCAACCCACGGTTGAAACACCCCAAAACACTTTTATTCCACCCCTTGATCCGCAAAATGATGTGACAACACAACTCAGTTTGCTCTTGCAATAAGTGTTCGACATTCAATGAGGGCAAACAACCAAGACACCAAGCAACTTGTGTCCCTATCCATTTGATAGGAGCCTAGAGATGAAACCATTCCCCAAGGGATTTGAGATCCCTAAATTTCACAAATATCAAGAGATGGGCAACCCTAAAGATCACATCAGGGAATTCCAGGTTCATTGCATGGAGGTCACATATGACAATACCTATCTAATGCGACTATTTCCTAGGAGCTTGGCAGGGCTCGCTATAGAATGGTTCTCTTGCTTACCTTTAGGCATTAGAATATTTTGAGAAATTAGGGACACATTCATTAGAAATTACATATGCAACATTGCAATGGATGTTAGTCTCGAAGAACTCTACAATCTAAAACAAGGAAATAATGAATCTTTCACTTCATTCCTTCAACGATGGTGATCCAAGGCCAACCGGAGCAAGTGGACCATGCCAGAAGAACAAGTTTGCACCATCATAGCCAACCTTGAAGGTCGCTTGGCATTTCATCTCAAGGTTTACGGCATCACCACATATGATCAACTAATTTCCAAGGTGCTTAGCATCGAATGAGCCCTTGTGACCCAACCTGCAGAATCAACATCATACCACGTAAAACAAAACAACCGCCCATCTTCTAATTACAATGATAAACCTCGCACATGGGCAAGGAACAAGAACATTACTAATGATGGCATCGTTGATGCCAAGGTGGTCATTAGTGGTCCACGCCAAAACACACCCGCACAACAAATCCAAACACAACATCAAAACACTCATCACACAACATATCAACCCAACAACAATCCAACCATCAATAATCTCAATGACCAAATGAAACCACCTCAATGCAAAATTTATCCCAAATGAAAATACACCATCTTGGAAGAACCACTTGAGGACATAATGAAAAAGTTGATCGACGAAAAACTCATCAAACCTCCTACATTTGAAAACTACCAAGAACCCGATGTCAAACCTCCTTGGTATAATGAGAATCAACTTTGTGAATTTCACAAAACCAAAGGCCACACTATAAGTAGTTGCGTGAGACTCAAAAATATCATCCAAGATCTCATCGATAAGAAAATCATAAATGTGGAACAACCTATGGGAAATCAGGATCTTAAAATATATACGAATCCGATGTCGAATCATGGTAACAAAGGAAATAAAAATGATAAAGGAAAGGGTAGTGTAAATCATGTGTATGAAACAGTCGTTGCATCCCTAAATGAGGACTGTATGGTCATCACCATCAAGGGTTCCCATGCCAAATATTGTGGAGTCACCACAAGAGGCGACAAAGTAACCATTACAAAATCATCCCAACCAAATAGAGTCCCTTCATCTAGATCTGTTTCAAATGGATACAATGTTTTAGATCAACTCAAGAGAACACTAGCACATATCTCCATCATGGAGTTGTTAAAAATCTCATCAGTGCATAAAAGGATCCTCGAAGAAGCATTAGCCTCATCCACTGTCCCTGCAGATCTTGATGTGGAGCAATTCCAAGCTATGGTCAGAAATATCATAACACCTAACCTTCTCACATTCTCTGACCAAGATTTCCCTACCCAACCATCTCACAAATGTGCACTTCACTTGGAAGCCATTGTACACAAGAGAAAAATCAAAAGGGTCTTGGTGGATGGAGGTGCAGGTTTGAACATCTCTTCTCTTAGCCTCATCAAGCAGTTGAAAATATTAGAAGATTCCATCGATAAAGGAAAGGGCATCATGATAAGAGCATATGATGACCAAGAAAGAGTGTCTCAGGGCACAATCAAACTCCCTATTCAAGGAGGTCCAACTCTCATGGAAACCACTTGTTAGGTCTTGGACCTTGACTTGCCATATAATATCCTCCTAGGACGCCCGTGGATCCATGCAATGAAAGCCGTAGCATCAACCTTCCACCAATGTGTGAAATTTACACATAATGTACAAGAGGTTACCATCCATGGAGATCCTGAACCATTCTCATATTACAAAAATCTTGAGGTAAAGTATTAAAAAATCCCCCAAGTGCCAAAAAATGATGAGGGCCCATCCACACCATACATCGACCTTGCCACTCTCGCATCGACTTCTGCAACAGAGACACGCGCCATTCCCACATCCCCACCATCTTTGACATAAAGATCATCATCCAGGAGGACGGTTGCAGAAGCTACAAACTCCCTAACAATGCTTTTGTGATAGGATAATTACCACAATCTCCTAGATCATGAGGATGCCCACAAGAGAATCAAGCTTCCACATCACAAACATATCCTAAAGACTATCCCAAATTCACAAGATGGGGAGACCTTGGCCAGGAGGTTATTTAGGAAGATTTATCACATATTCTCTATCAAGATGAAAGACCAACACCTGAATTACCAATGGATGAGACAAGCAAGGGCTTATAAATGATGCTTGCAATGGGCTACAATAGAAATCAAAGACTGGGACAAAATGATAACAGGCTTATAATACCTATCATGCCAGAGATGCGACCCATAACAAATCTTGGCCCTGGATGTACTCCTTTGAGTATAACCATATGTGGCCGAAGTCCTCTAGTTAGAACAGTTAATATTTCTCCTTAGCCAATACTAGCACAAGTACGCCCACCAATATCCACAGGGACAAACATACATAACTTTATAACTGAGGCCTATATGAGTAGTGATGAGGAGGACCCCATATCCAATCTACCTAGGCTATTCAAAGATACCACCCTGTACATGATTAGTACCCTATCCTTTGAACCAGACCATCAAAACCATGAGATCCATTTAGTGTATCGCCAATTGATCGACTATGACCAACAAGGACCACCAGTTCTTGATACATTCAAAAATGATGAGGCACTCTCAGAATTTATGGGATTGAGGGATAACATTCCAGATGGAGATCACAAGGTAGGGTTTATAATGGAGTTGGACACACATGCCTATTATGGGGAAATGATTGAATCCTTCAGTCATAAAAGTGAGAAACTAAGAATCATATCCAAGTCCTTGAGTGAAAACCACCTTTTCACACTCTCTGACAAGAAAATAGTAAAAAGAAAGGATGTATGCAATGGTGAAAACCTCTCTGAGGTGCCCGAGGATGAAGGATTCAATCTTCCCTTAAGGGCTATTCATCAGGAGAAGTCAACAGTCTTGGCCGAAAAATGCAATCCTGTCAACCTAGGAACAAAGGAGACCCCGCATATCACATTTTATGTGGAATCACTATTATTAGAAGAGCAAGAACTCCTAGTAGCATTCCTAAGGGAAAGGAAAATAAACTTTGCATGGAGTTATGCTGACATGCCCAGGCTTGATTTAGAGACAGTGGTTCATCATTTAGCAGTGTATCTAGAAGCAAAGCCAGTCAAACAAAAACTCCAAAAAATGCATCCTCAAATCGCCTTACTGGTCAAAATGGAGCTCAAAAAGTTATTAGATGCATGATTTTTCTGACCAATCGATTATCCAGAATGGGTGTCAAATTTGGTACCTATTTCAAAACTTGACGAAGCCATCAGAATTTGTACGGACTTCAGAGATTTAAACAATGCATGTCCCAAGGATGATTTCCCACTTCCTAACATCGACATGATAGTAGACATGACAACAGGACATGAGATGCTATCACTAATGGATGCATTTTCAGGATATAACCAGATCATGATAGCAAAAGAAGATCAACATAAGATGGCTTTCACTTGTCCATGGGGGATGTATTGCTGGAACAGGATGCCATTCGGCCTAAAGAACATAGGATCAACATACCAAAGGGCCATGAAGTTGATATTCCATGACATGATTCATAAAACAGTCGAAGACTATGTTGGTGAAATTCTAGCTAAGTCAAGAAAAAAAAAAGATCATATAGCAACCCTAAGTGCTATTTGTGACAGACTAGAGGAATACAAAGTTAGACTAAATCCCAAGAAGTGTGTCTTGGACGTACAATCAGGTAAACTCCTAGGGTATATAGTATCAATGAGGGGTATCAAGGTAGATCCAGAAAAAGTGAAAGCAATCATCAAGATGGAAGCACCAAAGACATTAAAAAAATTGAGAGGCCTCCAAGGTAGACTCCAATCCATCAGAAGATTCATAGCACAACTGGAAAACAAGCAGAACCCATATTCTCACCTACTCCACAAGGGGGTAGCATACAAATGGGATACAAAATGTGAAGAAGCATTCAACAAAATCAAGGAATATCTACTGACACCACAAGTCTTAATGCCACCCATCCCAAAGAAACCATTGATCATGTATGTATCAACAACAACAGTAGCCCTTGGAGCTCTCTTGGCTTAGCACGATGAAAATGGAACCGAGAGGGCTATCTACTATATCAGCAGGACAATGGTTGGTCATGAGCTAAACTAATCATTCATCGAAAAGATGTGCCTCATAGTAGTATTTGCATCCCAAAAATTTAGACACTACAAGTTGGCACATAAGATAAAGCTCATTGCCAAAATTGACCCCCTCAAGTATCTATTATCAAAGGAAATGCTCACAAGAAGAATGGAAAAATGGGTAATGATATTGTCAGAGTATGACATTGAGTATGTCAAATGGGAAGAAATCAAGGGTTAGGTTATTGTAGATCAACTAGCTGAAGCACCTATTTATTCTGAGAATCCTCTTGTCTTAGAGTTTCCAGATGAATCCATCTTTAACCTCAACGTAGCTGATCATTGGAAACTATACTTTGATGGTTCATACACATAGCATGGATCAGGAGCTAGTGTCTTCTTCATTACTCCACAAGGGGATTGCATACCAAGATCATACAAATTAGAATTTCCTTGCACTAATAATATTATAGAATACGATCCCTTAACCATAGGTCTCAGGATAGCAGTGCAATGGAATATCCTAGCTCTCAAAGTGTATGGAAACTCTTAATTGATCATAAATTAAGTCAATAATAAATATCAGACCAAGGATGGCAAGCTCACTCCATACAAGAAATTGGTGGAGACTCTAAAGGAATCCTTCATTGACATAACATTTGAGAAAATTCCAAGAACCAATAACAAAGCAATAGATGCCATGGCTACAATTGGGTCCCTATTAGACATCCCTCATAACGTGCAAAAATATGAATTCTTGATTGAGCAACTTCTTGTTCCCACATTCGAGGTACCAGAATTAGAATTCGTGTGCAAAATCGTTGGTCCAGGTGATCCTTGGTACCATGACATCTACACATATCTTTGAATAGGAACCATACCCGCTGACCTGCCATCAAACCTAAAACTAACATTTATGAAAAAGGCATCCATATTTGTCATCCTAGGTGATACCTTATACCGTAGAAGCATAGAAGGTACCTTAGTACACTGCCTAAATGCTGAGGAGGCATTAACTGCTCTAACCAAAGTTCATAATGGTATCTTTGGCTCGCACTCAAGTGGGATGACCATTGCTAAGAAACTACTAAGGATGGGGTATTATTGGCCCACAATGGAAAGAGAAGCACATGATCATGCTAAGAGGTGTCTACAATGTCAATAGCATGGGGACCTCATCCATGCTCCAGCTCAAGAGCTTCATCCTATTGTCACACCATGGCCCTTTTCATAGTGGGGACTCGATCTCATTGGGAAAATCACACCCGCCTCATCCAATGGCCATAAGTTCATCATAACTGCAACTGAGTATTTTACAAAGTGGGTGGAAGCCATACCCATGACTTATATCACTAGAAAGCAGATCTCAAAATTCATCTTGAACTATCTCCTATGTCGTTACAGTGTCCCATAAGCCA
This sequence comes from Sequoia sempervirens, assembly GCA_007258455.2. Taxonomy (NCBI): domain Eukaryota; kingdom Viridiplantae; phylum Streptophyta; class Pinopsida; order Cupressales; family Cupressaceae; genus Sequoia; species Sequoia sempervirens. Next base: position 382,534,192 of record VDFB02271358.1, on the reverse strand, counting down.
TTCTCTCAGATAATGGGACACCATTCAAGAACTAGGAGGTTTGTGACTTGTGTGAGAAATTCAAAATCCAGCATCGCTTCTCCACTCCATACTATCCCCAAGGCAATGGCTATGCAGAAGCTACAAATAAAACCATCCTCAAAGTCCTCAAGAAAATAGTCAATGACGCAGGTCGTGACTGGCATCCGCAGCTTAATCCCGCTCTCTAGGCTTATCGAACTAGCATCTGCACACCCACTGGCGCCACCCCCTTCTCCTTGGTCTATGGATCAGAAGCTATCCTCTCCATTGAGATTGAGCTCCCATCCCTCATAATATAACTACAAAAACCTCATCACTGATGAAGACTACCGAGTGTCAGGATTAAACAAGTAGGAGCTTTTGGATGAGAAATGCATCGATGCTTTAAATCATTTGCAAGTCTATCAAAATAGACTCAAATGAAGCTACAACAAGAAAATCAAAAGCAAGACTTTCCAAGTCAGAGAATTGGTCTTAGAAGAAAATTAGAAAAATGTCCCAAACCCAAGCAGCAAAGGCAAGTTTGAACCTAATTGGTTAGGGCTTTTTGTCATAATAGCAAGTTATAAATCAGGGTCATATTAGTTATCAACACCCAAAGGGGAACCTTAGTAGGAGCCAATGAATAGCTCCCATCTTAAAAAGTTTTATGCCTAAATCTTTCAAGGTATAGAACCACAAAATCCAAAAAATCAGAAAAAGTCCTAAAAAAATGGTTACTTAGGTGAAAACCTGGCAAATAGGCATCTTGGTAACAACAAAAAAATAAAAAAAGAAAAAAATTCAAAAAAAAAATTAGAAAAAGGATGAAAATAGTAAAGAGAAAAATCATCCTCTAGTGAAAACCACTTCAATGGCACTTTGGGCAAGTACCTCGGTGAAAACCTCGAAAACATGTGCCTTGTGTAAATAAGCACTTCCCATCCACCAGGATCTTTACAACTTGTTCGACATCATCCCTCCATTTCACTTCCATCATCCATCGCATTCAGTTCTCCATCCATCATTCATCCACTCACATCTGCACCATAGCTTGGTCTTGTTCTTGTATCGTAATCCCTCCTAGTACTACTCAGCCCATCCTCAAGGTCAGTTTGTCCTGCCTTTATCGGAGTAGTCGATGGTATCACACTGGGGGCATGTTCTTATTGGATCAGATTCATCTATGTTCTTAAGATCTTCAAATCAAAAAATCCAAAAACATCATAAAATCAGAAAATCCAAAAACATCAAAACATATCAAAATCCAAAAACAGGTCAGAAAAGTCTTTCAAAAATTCAAAAACAAGGTCGTCTTGTCGAACTACGTCATCTCTGAGCTTGAACGTAGGAAAGGTTGATCTTTGATCATCCCCTAAGACATTTAGGTCAGTCCTATAGGAGTTCGTCATAATAAACTGACATCTCATCATGTATATCATCATTTATAAATCAGTCAAGTCATCAGTCAAACTACGTGGTCTCTACGTGTATAACGTAGGCAAGGCTAATCTACTGATCAACCCCCGAGGCCCCTAAGATAGGTTTTTAAGTTAGCCTCTTGGTCAAAATCTTAGAAAATCCCAAAACATCACAAAAATTGAAAATCAAAACATTTGTAAAACCTTGAAAAATACCAAAAATAGCCTCAAAAATGTTGTAAAACATAAAAACATCCAAATATTTGAAAAAATCCATCTGTCTCATCTCGCTCACACTCGCTATATAAACATCACTCATAATAAACTAATCATCATCATCAACCTTTGGTGAATCAATTAGAAACAAGTCTAGCAGCTTAAAAAGTAAAACTCCAAATGTCAAGTCTAAAGTCTAAGTCAGTGCATAAGCAAGCTGGTCATCTCTTGGTATCGGTAGCTCATCATCTAAATTGGTCCCATATCAATCATCCCTTACAATACTTTGGGTAAACAAAATGATGTGCCACCATCCACTAACATGTCCTAGGATGAATCCTTCCTACAATGGGCATTATCTATTGGCAATAAGTTTCGGTTATCATCCTTAGAAAACACATCCTCTTTCCAGTAACGGTATTGAAGAGCATCAGTTTGTTGGTTTACTTGGTCTTTATCTTTTGACTTATCTTATTTGCACTCATTCCAAGGATGTCTCGATGATATCCCAAAATAGAGGATTTAGAGAAATAGGAATGGGGCAATGATTATTATCTTTTGTTTGTTGTGCTTGTTGGACGTCCTTGTAATATAACCTTAGTGAATACTTCTTTTGTTAGGTATGTATGGAAGAGGTCTAGGGCAACTTGTTGACTATTACAGGGATAGGTTTACCTTTCCGTGTTCTGGCCCGAGGTGCCTAAAACTTTTGAAGTGCATCCTAGCAAGGTTTTCGTATGTCAAGTGTGAACAAGAATACTCCTATCTGATTGTCGAGTCAAAGTCCATCACACTAAGTACCACGCCATCCTAGTTTTCTATACCTTGATGCATTGTACCACGTGTGTTATCAAACATAAGAAAGCTTGGCCCTTTGAAATCCCAATTCCTTGGCAAGTCATCATCATCATCATCATTTGCATTTTCATCATCCCGTGTCTTGTTGAAATGACTTCTTCTTTTCTTACTAACCACACTAACAAAGTACTATGACAGTTGATCACCATCACCATCATCATCGATCCTGTATCCACAAATCATTAGCATGGCATAAATAGATCATATAGGAAACATATGCATTGCATTTTAATCATCATAAATAGGTTATTATAAACATGCTTCATAAATAGGTGCATCCATGTCATTGCATTTCACCCATTATATTGCATCTCATGGAATTATATTAATCATTGAATAAACATTCATTTGCATTTCATAATCATTTCATATTACCATTTATCATATAAATCATCACATAGCATGAACAAAAGCATTCCATAATCCTTTTTCCATAATCATAAGCAATAGATATATAAGCATTTAATGCATAACATAAATAACATCATATCATTACATTCACATTACGCATTAGCATATCACTTTGCATTAACATATCATTGCATCACATACATCATCATTAATTATGTTTAGGATAATAATATTTTTTATTCTAAGCATTGTAAATAAAACCATCACATTTGCATTATCATATCAGATCATCACATTATCATAAATAGATCATCACATTGGCATTTCATAGGCAAGCATAATATAGATCTGTTAGTCATAATCATAACACATACATCATTAGAAAATAAATGCATCCATAGGATATCACTGCAAAGCATATAGAAATAAGCCATCCATGTATAAAGGAGAACATAGTACATCACATCAAAATCAGCTCATATATATCATCAATAATGTCACTGTCATAGTACAAATAATAAATTGGATCATTGTACATATGTGTCAATCAGTACAAAATGTGCATCAGGCTATCAAAAACAAGCCCATAAGGCACAAAAAAATGTATCATCTAGATCAAGCTCAATCTCTATGAATGCTGCCCTCACCCTTGTCACCGTGACCCTCTGGTGGTCTTTGGCTGGCCTGCTCTGAGTACTCAGGGACCCAATCTGCTCTAGGTATAGTGTCATGGTAGGCCTGATGGTAGTACTCTATCTCTCAGATGGCATCCCTATAAGATCATACTAGCACTGTACCCTAGGAGGAGGAGGTTGTCATACTCTCGATCTGTGGCCTACGGCCTAGCTTAGTGGCTTCCTGTAGCTCTCCAACCTGTCTCTACTGCATAGCCTAATCCCTCTCTACTCTGATTTTATCTCTCTTAGCCCTCACCTGGTCTCTCTCTGATGTCAGCACCTGAACCTAGGCCCGTAGCTGTACAATCAGTGCATCTCGACCATTTTCCTATCCCTGTGGCTATACATGTGGCTGCACATGAACCTGATCCTCACCCTCAGCTCATGGTGGTGGGACTGGCGGCTCTTACTGTTGATCCTGCATATGGACATCTCCCTGACCTGGCAGAACTAGGGGTACCCCTAGTGGATCTTGTCAAATCTCAACCCTCGGTCCTCACCCTCATCCTCTCCCCTTGCCTCTAACCCTGCTCACCTTTGGATCCTCACTCAGAATGGTCAACTTAAGAGGAGTTTTGAACCAGACTCTATAGGCCTGTGTGGTCCCTGGGTCTACCAAGCCCTGATCATAAGCCCATAGTCAGGCCACCAACTTCTTGAAGCTATCAACTACCTCAGAGGTAGGAATGTCGCATCCCCATGGTATCTGTGTCATGTTGCGTGCAAAGATGGCTACATAACCATCATCGAGCCGATCCTGTGGCTCTCTAAACTGACATTGTACGTGCCCAGGCAGGTATCGATCATTCATCGTGTGCTCCAGCCCCTTCATATATCGATCCTGGTGGCATTAAAAGAGCTGGGTGGCATCATCGGCCCATCCAGGCCGACCAAGGTAGGGATGCCAAGTAAAGACAAGCATCTCATCTAGGACTTGCCTCTAGTAGGGGATCCCATGCTTGCTAGTGTGTGTGAAGGACACACCGCCTCTGTATCATGCCACTAGGGCATCCTCTTCCCCCATTGGAACTGGAATGATGTGTGGAAATAACACATAAATGTGCTCCCATGCCCAGACATGAAGCAAAGTCACTCCGGCCCCCAGCGCTCTGCCATCCATATAAACATACTCATGTAAATCTTTGTAGAGTAAGGCTAGAAGGATAGGCCCCATGTGAAGCAAACTGGCCTATCCCAAACCATCCAATCCCAACAATAACCTCAACCAAGACTAAAATATCGCCCTCGTCTATCTAGGGCAACGAGACTTGAAATGATAGCTACAACCACCCAGTGGAAGGGAGGTGAGATCATCTTGTACCACTCGAGCTCAATCTTCCCCTCGCAGTAAATAATGTCTCATGTAGGATGGACTTTGACGCAACACTCACGTCCCTCATCCATATCATATATAGCTCGTCACCTGTGAATAGGCAATCGTAGGATGTGCCAAACGTCCTCCAGAGTGATGGTGGCCTCACAGATAGGGAGATGAAACTACGATGTCTCGCTGGACCACCTCTCGGCCAGCACTAATAGCATTGCTAGGTGTGTGCGAATGAGCGCTGCGTACATAATGTGCCATAATCCTATGACTCCCAGTCGATCCTGGTCTCTGTCGCTCAGGTCCCATAGGATGCTAGCCAAATCCCACGACTGATGCTCCCGAGAGTAGAGCTCCCTCAGCCCGTCCTGCATCAAGGAAAGTCACTGTGTTAAATTTTTTTGAAAAATTCCTGGTAAAACACTCTAGGCTCATCTCTAGCGGCATAGTTTGATTTTACTCAAAATCTGACGCTCAAGCTCAAAAAGAGTAAAAATGCACCTCCATGGGGCACTTTAACCCCCAGCATAATAGTTTGCATGAAAAGGGCGCCATCACGACGTACTTTTCCCAAATTAGACTGTCGAGCCTAATCCCAGTGTCAGAGTTTTTAAACTCTGAACTGCACTGTTGTGGCACTAAATAGCATCGTTGTGGCACAAAACAACTTGGTGCGACGCAGTTCAAATGCCGAGTGGCGCTATATGGCACCACTAGAGGCTAGCTCTTCTTTTGAAGTGGTAATTAAAGCATTAAATGAAAACACGAAGCTTCAGTAAGGGTCACATACCGGTGTTCCGATGCTAGGTGGCTGCTGGTAGGTCAAAACTCGATCAGTGATGTGTAGAGGAAGCTGTCGTTGCACCATATCACCAGAAGGTCAGAGCTTGAGTTTCAAGTTTGCTAAGCGGAGGTCGGTGAAAGTGACTTGAAAGTGACCCCTCGGGCCCCTTTTAAGCCTAAAATTAGGGGTTTTTCACCCTGTTTGGCTGTCCTGTTAGGGTTTTGGACCCCTGAACCTATTTTCATCTAATTGAGGCTTGTTTTTCATTGATTTATTACGTTTAGACATGTTTTTAGCCTCCTCGACCCCTTTCGGACTTGTCAGGTATTTTATCATCTTTTTTTCATGAGATCACCCAAAAATTAAAATTTTCGTCTGATCTCTCAAGGGGGCATTATAATGGCATGTTTTATCCTGCCATGCAGCAGTGGGGCAAGTTTTTAAATATAAAAAAAATTGGCTTTGATCGTGATTGTTTATTCTTTGAACCAACGCAACAAGTGCATTGCTTCAAAGAGGGGAAAAATGTAGACATGTAAAATATACTGATTGACATCATGCGTCTGATCTTGACTCACTAACATCGTTTCTTCCTGAATCATCTCTCAGTCTAACCATTTAATCAAATTCCCCTATTTGATTAAATTCATCAATATTCATCTCTTAATTAAACGAATCATTTTGTCTAATTAAGTTAATCTCTTTTGTTAATTAAATCAATCCATCTGATCTAATTATCCCTATTTAATTAAATAATTAATTTATTTGATTAAATCTCTAAATTCTATCCATTAAATTAAATAAATTAAAACCTTATTTGATTTAATCTAACACCATTCCTTTTAATTAAATAAATCAAAATCTTTATTTAATTAGCCTCTTATCACATTCCTCTCTTATTTAATTTAAATAAATCCATTAATCTAAGTCAAATAGGTCACATCATCTAATCTCCTTTTAAATTAATTAACCCTTGATTAATTTAACCTCATCACATGTCACATCCTCTAGATAATGCAAGTTGCATATGAAAATAGATTTAATTCATTTATTAAATCCCTGTTTTCCTCACATGGCATCTTTTGGAATATTCTCTCAATTTGAATTCAAAAATTCCAAGTCAACATGCACATCCAACAAGGAAATAAATTAATCTTACATGTCCTTTGCCTTGAGCCAAGTGGCATTTATTTCATTTTCCCTTCCCTCTTACATGTCATTTCAACAAATTTGAATTTCAAATATTATGCATTTATTGGCACAAACCCCAAATCTTGCACATCCATCATCCATTCATAGCTTGACAAGTGTCATCATATTATTGGATGAATGTTAGTCCCACATTGCTCAAATTTGGACATCCATCCATCCTAGAATTCTATAAATAAAGAGCTCTTATCCTCATTTCATCATCCACAATCCAAGAAAAGTTACCATGCTCAAATATCTCTTGAATTCCATCTTTTATCATTGAGTCATAACTAGGTTTTGCATATTTTTGGCTTGGAGTCTTCATTCTTCATCAACAAAGTGGACGAATCTCTTCAACATTCGAAGCTTGCACCTTAGGAATTGGGAAAGGGCCAATTTTCACATCAAATTGGCACCAATTCCCCCATGGGATCATGAGTTTGCACATCTAATTAGGATTTTATCTTGTTTTTGTCATTTGCATTGTGTTCTTTCTTATTTTCTTTCTTAGTTTGAGGTTGTAAATAGATTTCATGGGGAATCCTTGTTTTGGCTTACAATATCTAACTTGAGGTGTTCATTCTCCTTGTTTTGCAGGTACCAAGGTTGGGGTTCGCACACTATCCAATACAAAACCTCTATTTAGTCATATATTTGACTTATTGATATCATGTTTTGGCTATCCTAATTTTCAAACTTTTCCCTTTATCATAGAATCACATTTAATCACCATTCCTCTGCATTTTCAACCAATAAGTCTGACCTCAAAGGCCTCATGGACAAAAAAATGACTTTATCTCCTCTATGTTGTAGCATTTGTGAATTCATAAACACCTTCCTCCTTTGGTTGAGGTTGCTTTCTCTTCTTACCTCTACTATATCTGCAGATTTCATTGTCATATCTATTTCCACCCACTTTCCTCTCTATGATTTTGTATTTCTACATCATCTACATCCTCTCTTCATGGCCTCCCCTAGATCCTGTAATACACAACAATGGAAATAGTCACATAACAGTTGTGCAACAAGAGAATATTATTGAAATTATCTTGTGAATAGGCTCTCTTTTCATTAAGACACACTATGAAAAACAAAATAGGACATTGCAAGATTTTTCTCTTCATAAAAATCTTACACAGAATCTTGATAGCTAGAGCTCAAATCTCTCTAGGAAGAATGCAATACACATAGGATGTTGATGCAATGTCAATGTCACATGATAATCAATTTAGTTCTCATAGATGATTTTTCATAATTCCCCAATAAGCCCTATATCTAAGATTATAGTAATGAATTAGGGTTTATCCTTTTATACAAATCTCTAACATGTAATTTTAAATATTTCACATTAGATGACTCTTCTAGTTGTATAGGGTGAACATGGGAACATTTAAATTTAAAATTAAAAGTTTAGGGGTCATTTATGAGTTCAAAAATCTAACATCTATTAGTTTTACACCCACCAAATTGACATGGGATAAGGAATAGATGAAATAGGGAACCATGACTGCTCCCTTGCAACATATGAAGATGAAGTAAATTTAGGATCAATTTATTTATCAACTTCTAGGAAAAATACATCATTTTTCACTACTAGGTCCTAAATTAGGCACACTTTTTTCCGCCTTTGGCACCCCAAATAGATCACATTGAGCGGTACAAGTTGGTGCTAAAGTTAGTGTTAACTAGTGAATCAAAAACAAAAATTAAAAACTTCCCCTGTCAAGAAAGAAGTGACAAGAGAAAAAATATTGCGTGAAGGAAGAGAGGAGCTAAAAGGGAAAAATGATGTGAAGAAGGGCTACAAGCGAGTAGATGAGAAGTTCAATTTAGTTTGCAACACCATAGGTAGGTTACAATTTTTTTTTGTTCCCACATATTTTTTTTGGATTAAATGGAGAGGATTCTAAAGAAAGGCTTGTGAATATTGTTTCATTTATAGGTGAATTGTTCAAGTCTCATGTGGTTTCAAAGGAGGAGGGTAAAATTGTAGAAATTGCATTATTTCTTATGAATCCAAGAGCAGTGAACACATTTTCAAAACCCCAATGCCCTGGTTCACTTATCATTACCATCCCAAGCTTTCAAATTCTGGTTTGATTTCTCAGACCATCCTTCCATACCTTTATCTGGAGACAACTTTCTCTCTTCATTCATAAAAAAGTAGTCGAGTGCTTTCAAGACAAGTCATTAAACTACATCCACCTCATTGCAGCTAGGTCCTATGGGAGTAGAGGTTGGTCGAGACAGTACAAGGAGATAGGGCTTTTGAGATGACAACTAAATAATAGATCATTTCCTCAAATTTGTGAGACCTTTGAGCTTAAATTAGCTATTACTAATTTTCACTTATTCTTTAATAGAACAATGAGCTCATGGTTTCAAATTGATTGTGCACACACATTCATTTTCTTTCTAATCAATGGATATGACTCAAGCATGGGACCGATCTATGTTAACTCTCAATAAAACCACAATTCATGCCCTTTTTATCCCCAAATATTACCATTCTATATAGGTGCACAAGCATTGATTTTCTTACAATACATTTGTTTCATTTTGCATACATTTATATCCTTTCAAACATGTTTTACCTAAAAACATTTTTAATAGGGTTTTATCATTTGTTGGCCCTTTAGGGTTGTTACATTTTCCCATTAAACTATATATTCCCTCCCAAGGCAACAATTGATTTATAGGTATTTAAATCTAGAAAGAGAGTGATTCAAAAAAAACTTTCATACCACAAACAAGACAAAAACTTTCATACCTGACAGTGTGTACTTCACTTGCCTCCACAGACTAGATGAAAATAATTTTCCCTAGGTTGCCTCAAAATTTCAAGCAATAGAGAGAAGAGATCAAACGGAGCAAACTATGGCCACACTAAGTGGTGTAGGAGCACCATGGTTACATTAGGTGGCACTAGGCAAATTTGGAAGCTTAGCATGAAATTTTGAGACTTTAATACTTTAGGGTCATGTTGACCATTTTGTTAGCCTTTGTGGATTTTGAATAAATCTTGATCTATTGTGATCAGTGTAATAAGAAGTGAAAAGGGTTGATGAGTGTAGTTTCTCATTTGGCTTAGGTTACCAACATTTGCGAAAAGTTGGAAAACACAACGGGTTTTTCAATTGTTGCTATTTGCTTGCTAGAAGGCCCGACCAAGGGTTGTTAACTACTTTTTGAAACTTTAAAAGGTGGACCTCGATTTGGAATTGAGGTCGGAAAAACATTGGAGTTGTAATTAGTTTGCAAATTGAGAAGACAGTGAGATTCTTGTTGTGCATTTCCCTATTTTGTTCATGTTTCTAATTTAGTAGATTAATGGATTGATAAAGGTGTTTTGTATGGTTTAGCATGTATTGAAATTGTCTTTGTGGCATTGCTTGGAACAGTAGTTAACTAGTTACTTGCTTCCAAGTTTTCTTGTAAATACTATGTTCTTTCTTCATTTGTAGTTTTGACTCGTAAACCATGGAAAAATGGGGTTTTAGCTTGCATTTCCCCTGTACTCTAAGTATGGGCTTGTTGGTAATGAGGCTAAGCTCCATTCCTATATATATATTAGGTCTAGGAGTCATTAGGAGTCAGAAAATGTTGGCAAAAGACTATTCCTAGGCGAGCTTGACAGTGCCCAGTTAGGACAGTCAAAGAGTGCAAAGCACAAAGTTTGCAGGGGTGTCAATTCCCTGGAAAACCCAGGTGTGTGGTGGATGCAGGAAGCCTTGCAGAGGCTTGGGAAGAAGAATGGAGCCCTGACAGAATGAACTGACTGTTCAAACAAAAGGTTACAACTTGGCTTAAACAAGCCTAAAAGTGCTAAAATCTTGGTTAGGGCAGTGTACGGATGGTGGAGGATCCAAACCCCAAAAATATTCAAGGTGTGGGCAAGGGTACCACGAATCCCAAGAAAAGATCCTAGATCATTTGGAGGATTGTTGAGTAATTTCCATTTTTCTTAGGTTAGGAGGCCTAATTGGGGCTTTAGGGCTTGTAGCACTTTTTAAACCCTAGAATAGGGTTTGGTGTGAGCAATGGAGAATTGGTGATTGGGGAATGATCAAGAACCCTAGAGAGATGATTTTGAAGCCATGAAAGACATCACACAACCATACATCAAGTTAGTGGAGCTTGGAGTTTTAGTTAGGCTTTAGGAAGATTAAGGGCTAAGGAGAGATTGGCAGAGAGAGCACCAAGATTGGCTTGGTTAGGGAAATGAAGAGGATAGTAGGGTTGGCTAGGAGTACCATGGGTTCGTAACAAGCATTAGGGCCTATAGGCTAAGAAGGCGGAGTGTGACACCAAATAGTTTGCCAAGGTGAGACCTAGAGCATGCGACAGTGAGTTTTCCATCCAACCCTACCCTATTAGATTGGTATCAGAGCCAGTAAAAGATTCGAGAAGCATCTTATATGTCAAAGGTTGAGTCTAGTGATTCTTCCATCATGGTGAAAAATGTAGAACTGGCCAAGATGGTTGAAGAGTAGGAGGAAGACAATAAACTATTGAGGGAAAGAATAGCCTAGCTTGAACAAGCAGTGAGGAGTGTGCAATTTGAGGGAAGGATACCAAAGGAGGAAGAGGTTGCAGAGGAAGACAAGACCCCTGAACCTGACCTTGTCATGAAAGAAGAGCCTTTCTTCAAGGCATTGAATGCTTTGAGTGGAAAAGAACTTGAAGGCATACCATTATTTAGTGGAAAAATGGAAGCTAATTTAGTTGTTGATTGGATAGAGGGAATGGAAATCCATTTTGAATGTGGAGTCACTAAGGCACAGAAGGTAAAGGTGGCCAAGTCAAGACTAAGAGGTTATGCCTTGACATGGTGGAAGTTCATTCAGACAGAGAGGGTAAAGGAAGGCAAGCAACCTATAACTACTTGGAAGGGTATGGTTACCAAAGTAAAAGAATCATACATGCCAGATGACTATGAGATTCAGCTGCACAAGAAAAGACAAAGCTTGAGGCAAAGAGACCAAGATGTAAACACTTACACTGAGGAGTTTCAAAAACTTTGCATGAGGTCTAATGTGATAGAGGATGAGATTCTCAAGGTGGAACATTCAAGAGGAGATGAATCTTCTAAGTCCCAAGATAGTACACCAATGCTATCAATTGGCCATAAAGATTGAGGAAAGAAGCAAGAGCAATCAAGATCAGGCTTGTAAGGGCAGAGGCAGAGGCAGAGATCAAAGGGATCAAAGAGGACAGCGAGGTGGCTACCAAGGTAGAGGCAATGACCAAAGAAACCAAGGAGAGACTAAGCTCACAGAGCATGGAGGTGAAACATCTTCTAGAGGAGGATATAACAGAGGTAGAGGACCTCAAGGAGGTTCAAACAAAGGAAGAGGAGCAGGTAGGAGCAATTCATACTTTGCAAACATGAAATGCTACCATTGTGGTCAAGTAGGTCATCCTGCTTATAGGTGCCCAGAGAAAGCATCTTCATCAAGTAATGAGAAGAGAGTGGCTTATGCAGAAGAGGACACCATGAGTCCTAAGTCATATGAGGTTAGTCATATTGAATCTGAGGTAGGAGAGAATCTGATGTTCAGTAGAGTTTTGATTAGAAAACTAGTTAAGGAAGAACCAAAACAGAGGAGAGCTCTATTTAGAGTAAGGTGAAAGATACTTGGAAAAGTATGCAAGGTCATAGTAGATTTAGGTTCAACAGACAATATTATCTCAGAGGAGGCAATAAAGAAACTAAAATTGGAGAAGGTACCCCTTACTAACCCCTACAAGGTCACATGGCTAAACAAAGGGCAAAGTGTTTTAGTGAATGAGCAAGTAACGGTGGAGTTTTCCATTGGAGGATACAAAGACAAGTTGGTTTTTGATGTTTTACCCATGGATGCATGCCATCTACTATTGGGCAGACCATGGCAATATGACAGAGGTGCCATACATGATGGGAAAGAGAACACGATCTCATTCAAGAAGGATGGAAAGACTTTCAAGTTGCAGTCACTGTCAGAAGAAGAAGAGGGACAGTCAAAGACACCAAGCATCATGTTGAGTAGTGGGAAGGAGTTCCTTAACAACCTACACAAAGGGGGTGAAGGATATGTGGTTGTGTTACAACCTAAAGAAGAAGACAAGGCTAACAAAACAGTCATACCTGGAGCAGTCCTAAAGTTGTTGGATCAGTTCAAGAGCATAGTTAGTGATGGGACACCTACAACTTTACCACCAAAGAGAGCCATATGTCATCAAATTGACTTCATACCTCAAGCCTCATTGCCTGATAAAGCATCTTATAAGCTTACACCAGATCATAATCTAGAGGTAGCTAGGCAAGTGCAAGAATTGTTGGATCAAGGATTGATTCAAAAGAACATCAGCCCATGTGCAGTACCAGTGGTTTTAGCAACCAAGAAAGGAGGTAAATGGAGGTTATGCACTGATTCTAGAGCAATAAATAGGATCACCATTAGGTATAGGTTCCCTATTCCTAGAATTGAGGACTTGATGGATTGTCTTGGAGGAGCCCAGTACTTCACCAAGTTGGATCTCAAGAGTGGATACCCATCAAATTAGAATTAAGGATGGAGATGAGTGGAAGAAAGCTTTTAAGACAAATGATGAGTTGTATGAGTGGAGAGTTATGCCATTTGGCCTCTCTAATTCCCCTAGCACATTCATGAGGCTCATGAATGAAGTGCTTAAATACTTTACAGGGATATTTGTGGTAGTGTATCTTGATGACATCCTCATATACAACAAGATAGTAGAAGAGCATTTAAAACATGTGGAGATGGTTCTTAGAAGGTTGCAAGAGGAGAAGATGGAAATCAATCTAGAGAAGTGTGAGTTCTTTAAGTAAGAGCTTGTATATTTGGGTTTTATAGTGTCCAAAGGATCATTGAAGATGGATCCAAGCAAGGTGGAAGCCATCCTAAATTGGCCTACTCCAACCATAGGGACAGAGGTAAGAAGTTTTCATGGATTAGCCCAATTTTATAGAAAATTCATAAGGAACTTTAGTGGTATATGTGCACCAGTCCTAGATACAATCAAGGTTGGTTTAAAAACTAAGTTTGTGTGGACTCAAGAAGCTGAGAAAGGGTTTGAGAAACTGAAGCAAGAGGTGGCAACTCAACCTATTCTCTTATTACCTAGCTTTGATAAATTGTTCACTGTTGAATGTGATGCAAGTAGAGTGGCAGTAGGAGGAGTGTTAAGTCAAGAGGGCAGGCCTATAGCCTTATTTAGTGAGAAGCTCAATGAAGCAAAGAAGAAGTATTCAACCTATGACTTAGAACTTTATGCTTTGGTTTAGTCATTTAGGAAATGGAGGCATTACCTTCTACCCAATGAGTTTGTAGTCTTTACTAACAATCAGGCACTTAGATTTATCAACACTCAAGAGAAGTTGAGTAATAGGCATTTGAAATGGATGGAATACATCCAAGCTTTTACTTTTACCATCAAGCACAAGAAAGGACAGTTGAACAAGGTGGCAGATACATTGAGCAGGAGATTGTTGACAGTGCAAGAGATATAGATCAAGAGCATTGGCATAGAGAGTTTCAAGGATCTCTATGGGGAAGATGAAGACTTTTCAGAGGTCTATAAGGTATGTTCTAACTTTGAGAACCATTTCCATAGCCAATACTCTAAATATACATTGCAAAGTGGGTTATTGTTTAAGGGAAATCAGTTATGTGTTCCAAGAGGGTCAATGAGGGAAATTTTGATTCAAGAAAAGCATAATGGTAGTCTTAGTGGACATTTTGGCATCAACAAGACTTTACAACTAGTGCAAAGATTCTATTACTAGCCTAAGTTGGCAAGAGATGTTAGAAAGTATGTGGAACAATGTGTTGTTTGTATGAAAGCTAAGGGAGGAGCTAGGAATGCTAGTTTATATCAACCCCTACCCATTCCTAATAGACCATGGGAGTGTGTGAGCATGGATTTTTTGGTAGGCCTTCCTAAGACCAAGACTAGTTTTGATAGTGTTTATGTAGTGGTAGACAAATTTAGCAAAATGATTCATTTTATTCCCTGCAAAACTACTCATGATGCGAGTTACATAGCTCATCTCTTCTTCAAGGAAGTTGTAAGGATCCATGGATTGCCTTTGAGCATTCAGACAGGGATGTGAAGTTCATGAGTCATGTTTGGAAGACTCTATGGAGAAGATTAGGTACCAACCTGTCTTTTGGATCAACTTATAGAGGTGGTTAATAGGGTGCTAGGTAACCTTCTAAGGTGCCTAACTAAGGAGTATAGACATACATGGGATATGGTTATCTCACAAGCTGAGTATGCATACAATGATAGTGTGAACCGAACCATAGGGAAGAGTCCTTTTGAAATTGTATATGGGATGCACCCAAGAGGAATATGTGAGCTTAGAGATCTTGGAGCTATGGAACAAAGAAGTGGACATGCAGAAGACTTCAGTCGGACCATGAAGGAGATTCAGGAGCAAGTAAAGAGGATAGTCACTGAGGCTACACAAAAATTGAAGGAGAAGGCAGATATGTCAAGGAAAGATGTTCAATTTGTAGTAGGGGACTATGGCATGGTCCATCTTAACAAGTCAAGGTTGCAAAAGGGAATGTCAACCAAGTTGTAGATGAAGAGAGTGGGTCCATGCAAGGTATTGGCCAAGTATGGCAAGAATGCCTACAAGGTGGAGTTACCTACCAATCTATGCATCTCTCTGGTGTTCAATGTAGTTGATTTGATCAAGTATAAGGGGACACTTAATGATGTGGATCAGAACAGGAAGGAGATCTTCAAGGACATCAACAATGTATCCTTACCCAGTCAAGACAAACCTCAGGCAGAGAAGATCTTGGAGTCAAGAGTACAAAAGTCTACAAGGCACAAGGTGTACATGGAGCACCTTATCAAGTGGAAGAACAAGCATGAATTAGAATCCACATGGGTCCAAGAAGATCAGTTCAAGAAGTTTCATATTGACCTATCATTTCTCTCTCCTTCCTTTCCTTAGTGTTTGGGCTGAGAGGGGGAGAATGGAGTAGGGGCACCATGGTTACATTAGGTGGCACTAGGCAAATTTGGAAGCTTAGCATGAAATTTTGAGACTTTAATACTTTAGGGTCATGTTGACCATTTTTTTAGCATTTGTGGATTTTGAATAAATCTTGATCTGTTGTGATATGTGTAATAAGAAGTGAAAAGGGTGGATGAGTGTAGTTTCTCATTTGGCTTAGGTTACCAACATTTGGGAAAAGTTGGAAAACATAGCAGGTTTTTCAATTGTTGCTATTTGTGCATTAGAAGGCCTAACCAAGGGTTGTTAACTACTTCATGAACCTTTAAAAGGTGGACCTCGATTTGGAATTGAGGTCAGAAAAACATTGGAGTTGTAATTAGTTTGCAAATTGAGAAGACAGTGAGATTCTTGTTGTGCATTTCCCTGTTTTGTTCTTGTTTCTGATTTAGTAGATTAATGGATTGATCAAGGTGTTTTATATGGTTTAGCATGTAGTGAAATTGTCTTTGTAGCATTTCTCGGAACAGTAGTTAACTGGTTACTCACTTCAAATTTTTCTTGTAAATATTGTGTTCTTTCTTCATTTGCAGTTTTGACTGGTAAACCATGGAAAAAAGGGGTTTTAGCTTGCATTTCCTCTGTAATTTGAGTACGAGCTTGTTGGGAATGAGGCTAAGCTCCATGCCTATATATATTAGGTCTAGGAGTCATTAGGAGTCAAAAAATGTTGGCAAAAGACTATTCCTATGTGAACTTGACAGTGCCCAGTTAGGACAGTCAAAGAGTGCAAAGCACAAAGGTTGCAGGGGTGTCAATTCCCTGGAAAACCCAGGTGTGTGGTGGATGTAGGAAGCCTTGCAGAGGCTTGGGAAGAAGAATGGATCCCTGGCAGACCGTGTGGAGGTAGAATGAATTGAGTGTTCAAACAAAAGGTCAAAACTTGGCTTAAACAAGCCTAAAAGTGCTAAAATATTGGTTAGGGTAGTGTACGGATGGTGGAGGCTCCAAACCCCAAAAATATTCAAGGTGTGGGAAAGGGTACTATGAATCCCAAGAAAAGATCCTAGATCATTTGGAGGATTGTTGAGTAATTTCCATTTTTGTCAGGTTAGGAGGCCTAATTGGGGCTCTAGGAGTTGTAGCCCTTTTTAAACCCTAGAATAGGGTTTGGTGTGAGCGATGGACAATTGGTGATTGGGGAATGATCAAGAACCCTAGAGAGATGGTTTTGAAGCCATGAAAGACATCACACACCCCTGCATCAAGTTAGTGGAGCTTGGAGTTTTAGTTAGCCTTTAGGAAGATTAAGGGCTAAGGAGAGATTGGCAGAGAGAGCACCAAGATTGGCTTGGTTAGGGAAATGAAGAGGATAGTAGGGTGGGCTAGGAGTACCAGGGGTGCCTAACAAGCATTAGGGCCTATAGGTTGAGAAGGTGCAGTGTGACACCAAAGGGTTTACCAAGGTGAGACCCAGAGCATGGGATAGTGAGTGTTGAACCAACCCTACCCCATCACTAAGGTAATTCATTTTCAATTTATAAATTTGTAAATATTTAAAAGAAATTTATTTTATATATATATAGGGGCATGAGACTGACAAAGATAAAGAGGCATTGGCTTCCATATTAGGGATAGAGGTAGTGAACAAATTGAATGTTGTGGACTTGAAAATTCTTGGAAGATACATAGAAAAATGATCTAGTGAAGCCCCTCAAACATTGCAACCAAATCAACCATGTCAAAGGGAAATAATTGATTCCCCAAGTAGTCCTATATTGAGCAAAAGATATAGGAGGAAATCAATAACAATAAACTCTAGGAATGTGGAACAAGGACCAAAGACTTCCACTATCCTAGCCACTCCTAGGACACAAACTTCTTCCACCACACCATGTTTTGCATCTTGCATTGGTAGCTACTATACCAAGATAGAATGTGATGTGGTTTTAGGGGAAGTCCAAATGACAGATGTTAGAAAAGAATTTTTGAATAGGTAAAAGGAATCATGCCTTCAATGGTTCAAAAACTATATACAGTTTCAATTCTCAAAGATATCCATGTGCCTGTAGAAAGCAGTTATCCATGACATGGAGACTGAATTTGGCATAGGTTGGTTTGTGAAGAAGATAAAGCTACGAATGTCTCAAAATTACAAGAGATTTTGGTGCAACCAAACAAAGAAGATAAGAAAACTCCCTCCCAAGATAAGGCTCAAAAAAATTCCAATTGATGTAAGTTTGAAAGTATGGAAATATCTTGGAAAAGCATATGAGAAGTACAATGCATGGAGGAAGTCGGATGAGGAGAGCACACAAGTATTTAAATTTTCTCATAAGATTATATCAAATTTATTAAACAATTTTTAAATTTTTATTGTGCATGGTTAATTTGAATCAGTATATGTTTTAGGACAAGGCCTCTAAGCCTAGGCTTGAAAAACTTTGTTCTATGCATCATAGTGGCCAAAAAGGTTTACAAGCCTTGATCTATACATTTGTAATTATATTAATATGTTAAATGATATTTTTTTAATTTCCTTGGAAAAAGTAAATGATTGCATATTGATTAGTTTAACTAGTCTGTTGGCCATGTTTTGACAGGAGGAGAAATATGGCCGCCATCTAAAGAAAATTGAAAAGGAAAAGTTACAAAGAAAAAGGTGGGCCGATTTTGTAATTTAATGGATAGACTTTAGAGATTTAAACAAATAAATTGATTATTTAATTAAATAGGGATAATTAGATCAGATGGATTGATTTAATTAACAAAAGAGATTGACTTAATTAGACAAAATGATTTATTTAATTAAGAGACGAATATTGGTGAATTTAATTAGATAGGGGAATTTGATTAAATGGTTAGACCGAGGGATGATTCAGGAAGAAATGATGTTAGGGAGTCAGGATCAAATGCACGATGTCAATCAGTATATTTTACATGTCTAAATTTTTCCCCTCTTTGAAGCAATGCACTCGTTGTGTTGGTTCAAAGAATAAACGATCTCGATCAAAGCCAAATTTTTTTAATATTTAAAAACTTTCCCCACTGCTGCATGGTGGGAGAAAACATGCCATTATAATGCCCCCTTGAGAGATCGGACGAAAATTTTAATTTTTTGGGTGATCTCACGAAAAAAAGATGACAAAATACCTAACAAGTCCAAAAGGGGTCTAGGAGGCTAAAAACATGTCTAAACCCATAAATCAATGAAAAACAAGCCTCAATCAGGCAAAAACAGGTTCAGGGGTCCAAAACCCTAGCAAGAAAGCCAAATAGGGTGAAAAAACCCTAATTTTTAGGCTTAAAAGGGGCCTAAGGGGTCACTTTCAAGTCATTTTCACACACCTCTGCTTAGCAAACTTGAGATTTGAGCTCTGACCCTTCAGTGATATGGCACAACGACAGCTTCCTTTGCACATCACTGATCGAGTTCGGACCTACCAGTGGCCACTTGGCATTGGGGAACCAGTATGTAACCCTTACTAAAGCTTCGTGTTTTCATTTAATGCATTAATTACTGCTTCAAAAGAAGAGCTCGCCTCCAGTGGCGCTATATAGCGCTACTCAACATTTGAACTGCATCGTGCCAGGCCATTTTGTGCCGCAACGGTGCTATTTAGCACCATAGTGGTGCAATTCGGAGTTTAAAAACTCCAACACTGGGCTCAGGCTCGATGGTCTGATTTGGGAAAAGTGTGCTGCGGCGACGCCCTTTTCATGCAAACTGTGATGCTAGGGGTTAATGTGCACCATGGTGGTGCATTTTTTCTCTTTTTGGGCTCGAGCGTCAGAGCTTGAGTAAAATCAAACTATGACGCCTTCACAAACTACGCCACTAGAGATGAGCTTAGAGCATTTCACCAAGAATTTTTCAAAAAAAATTAACATAGTGACTTTCCTTGATGTAGGACGAGCCGAGGGAGCTCTACTCTTGGGAGCAGCGGTCGTGGGATTTGGCTAGCATCCTACAGGGCCTGAATGACAAAGACCAAGATTGACTGGGAGTCGTAAGATTATGGCACATTACATACATAGTGCCTGTGCACACACACCTAGGGATGCTATCAATGTTGGCCGAGAGGTGGCATAGGGAGACATCATCATTTCATCTTCCTACCAACGAGGCCACCGTCACTTTGGAGGACATTTCGCACATCCTACGATTGCTTATTCATGGGCGACAGGCGATATATGATATGGGTGAGGGATGTGAGTGCTGCGTCAGATTCCTTCCTACATAAGACAATATTTATTACAAGGGGCAGATTGAGCTCGAGTGCTACAGGGTTATCGCACCTCCCTTCCACTGGGTGGTTGCAGCTATGATTTTAGGTCTCGTTGCCCTAGATAGATGAGGGTGATATTTCAGTCCCAGCTGGGCTTATTACTGGGAGTGGATGGTCTAGGATAGGCCAGTTCACTTTACATGGTGACCTGTCCTTCTAGCCTCACTCTACAGAGATTTACATGAGTATGTTTATATGGATGGCAGAGCGTTGGGGCTCGAAGTGACTTTGCTTCATGTCTAGGCATGGGAGCACATTTTTGTGTTATGTGCATGCGTCGTTCTAGTTTTGATGGGGGTAGAGGATGCCCTGGTGGCACGATACAAAGGTGGTGTGTCCTTCACACACACTGGTGAGCATGGGATCCCCTACTAGAGGCGGGTCCTAGATGAGATGCTTGTCTTTACTTGGCATCCCTACCTTGGTCAGCCCAGATGGGCCGACGATGCCACCTAGCTCTTTTACTACCGCCAATATCGATATATGCAAGGGTGGGAGCACACAATGATCGAGTGGTACTTTCCTGGGCATGTATAGCATCAATTTGGATAGCCACAAGATCAGCCTGATGATGGTTATGTAGCCATCTTTGCATGCAACATGACACAAATACCATGGGGATGCGGCATTCCTACCTCTAAGGTAGTTGATAGCTTCAGGAAGTTGGTAGCCAGACCATGGGCTTATGATCAAGGCTTGGTAGATCCAGGGACCACACAGGCCTACAAAGACTGGTTCAAACCTCCTCTTCGGTTGATTATTCCAGGTGAGGATCTAGAGGTGTGCAGGGTCAGAGGCAGGGCGAGAGGATAAGGGCGAGGACTGAGGGTCAAGATTCGATAGGATCCACTAGGGGTGCCCCCAGTTTCGCTAAGTCAGGGAGATGTCGATATGTAGGATCAGCAGTAGGAGCCGCCAGTCCCACCACCTTGAGCTAAGGGTGAGGATCAAGTTCATGTGTAGCCACAGGTACAGCCACAAGGATAGGTAGATGGTCAGGATGCACTGATTGCATAGCTGCAGGCCCAAGCTCAGTCACTGATAGTGGAGAGAGACCAGGCAAGGGCTGAGAGAGAGAAGCTCAGAGTAGAGAGAGGCTGTGTAGTAGAGATAGGCTACAGAGCTATAGGCAGCCACTAAGCTAGGCCACAGGCAACAAATTGAGAGTATGATAGCCTTCTCCTCCTAGGGTATAGTGCTAGTATGATCTTATAGGGATTCCATCCAAGAGATAGAGTACTACCATCAGGCCTACCATGACACTATACCTAGAGTAGATTGGGTCCCCGAGTACTCAGAGCAGGCCAGTGAGAGACCACCAGAGGGTCACGGTGACAGGGGTGAGGGCAGCATTCACAGAGATTGGGCTTGATCCAGATGATACATTTTTTTGTGCCTTATGGGCTCATTTTTTATAGCCCAATGGGCATTTTGTACTGATTGACACATATGTACAGTGATCCAATTTATTCTTTGTACTATGACAGTGACATTATTGATGATATATATGAGCCAATTTTGATGCGATGTACTGTGTTCTCCTTTATGCATGGATGGCTTATTTCTATATGCTTTGCAGTGATATCCTATGGATGCATTTATTTCTAATGATGTATGTGTTATGATTATGACTAACAGATCTATATTATGCTCGCCTATGATATGCCAATGTGATGATCTATTTATGATAATGTGATGATCTGATATGATAATGCAAATGTGATGGTTTTATTTATGATGCTTACAATAACAAATATTATTATCTTAAACATAATTAATGATGATGTATGTGATGCAATGATATGTTAATGCAAAGTGATATGCTGATGCGTAATGTGAATGTAATGATATGATGTTATTTATGTTATGCATTAAATGCTTATATATCTATTGCTTATGATTATGCAAAAATGATTATGGAATGCTTTTGTTCATGGTATGTGATGATTTATATGATAAATGGTAATATGAAATGATTATGAAATGCAAATGAATGTTTATGCAATGATTAATATAATGCCAAGAGATGCAATGTAATGGGTGAAATGTAATGACATGGATGCGCCTATTTATGAAGCATGTTTATGATAGCCTATTTATGATGATTAAAATGCAATGTGTATGTTTCCTGTATGATCTGTTTATGCCATGCTAATGATTTGTGGATGCAAGATCGATGATGATGGTGATGGTGATCAACTATCATAGTACTTTGTTAGTGTGGTTAGAATAAAAGAAGAAGTCATTTCAACAAGACACAAGATGATGAAAATGCAAATGATGATGATGATGACTTGCCGAGGAATTGGGATTTGAAAGGGCCAAAATTTCTTATGTTTGATAACACACGTGGTATGATGCATCAAGGTATAGAAAACCAGGATGTTGTGGTACTTAGTGTGATGGAATTTGACTCAACAATCAGATAGGAGTATTCTTGTTCACACCTGACATACAGAAACCTTGCTAAGATACACTTCAGATGTTTCAGGCACCTTGGGCCAAAACACGAAAAGGTAAACCTATCCCTATAATAGTCAACAAGTTGCCCTAAACCTCTTCCATACATACCTAACAAAGCCAGTATTTGCTGAGGTTATATTACAAGGATGTCCAACAAGCATAGTAGACAAAAGATAATGATCATTGCCCCATTCCTATTTCTCTAAATCCTCTATTTTGGGATATCATTGAGACGTCCTTGGAATAAGAACAAATAAGATAAGTCAAAAGATAAAGACCAAGTAAACCAACAAACTAATGCTCTTCAATACCATTATCGGAAAGAGGATGTGTTTTCTAAGGATGATAACCAAAACTTATTGCCAATAGATAATGCCCATTGTAGGAAGGATTCATCCTAGGACATGTTAGTGGATGGCGGCATGTCATTTTGTTTACCCAAAGTATTTTAAGGGATGATTGATATGGGACCAATTTAGATGATGACCTACCAATACCGAGAGATGACCAGCTTGCTTACGCACTGACTTAGACTTTAAGCTTGACATTTGGAGTTTTACTTTTTAAGCTGCTAGACTTTTTTCTAACTATTTCACCAAAGGTTGATGATGAAGATTAGTTTATTATAAGTGATGTTTATGTTTTTCAACGTTTTTGAGGCTGGTTTTGGTATTTTTCAATGTTTTACAAATGTTTTGATTTTCAATTTTTGTGATGTTTTGGGATTTTTTGAGATTTTGACCAAGAGACTAACCTAAAAACCTAGCCTAGGGGCCTTGAGTTTTGATCAACAGATTAGCCTTGCCTACGTTATACATGTAGAGACCACATAGTTTGACTAACGACTTGACCAATTTACGGATGATGATATACATGATGAGATGTCATTTTATGATGATGGACTCCTATAGGACTGACCTAAATGTCTTGGGGGATGATCAAAGATCAACCTTGCCTACGTTCAAGCTCAGAGACAACGTAGTTTGACAAGATGACCTTGTTTTTGACTTTTTGAAAGACTTTTCTAACCTGTTTTTGGATTTTGATATGTTTTGATGTTTTTGGATTTTCTGATTTGAGGATCTTAAGAACATAGACAAATCCGATCTGATAAGAACATGCCCCTACCATAATGCCATAGACTACTCTGATAAAGGCAAGAAAAAATGACCTTGAGGATGGGCCAAGTAGTACTAGAAGGGATTACAATACGAGAATAGGACCAAGCTATGGTACAGATGTGAGTGGATGAATGATGGATGGAGACCTGAATGTGATGGATGATGGAAGCAAAATGGAGGGATGATGTCGAACAAGTCATAAATATCTTGGTGGATGGGAAGTGCTTATTTACTCAAGGCACCTGTTTGCCAGGTTTTCACCAAGGTACTTGCCCAAAGTGCCACCAAAGTGGTTTTCACTAGAGGATGATTTTTCTCTTTACTGTTTTCATCCTTTTTTTGATTTTTTTGTTGTTACCAAGATGCTTGTTTGCCAGGTTTTTGCCTAAGTAACCATTTTTCTAAGGAAATTTTCTAATTTTTTGGATTTTTTGGTTCTATACCTTGAAATATTTAGGCATAATTTTTTTTAAGATGGAAGCTATTCATTGGCTTTTGTAGAGGTTCCCCTTCAGGTGTTGATAACTTATATGCCCCTGATTTATAACTTGATGTTATAACGAAAGGCCCTAACTAGTTAGGTTCGAACTTACCTTTGTTGCTTGGGTTTGGGACATTTTTCTGATTTTCTTTTAAGACCAATTCTCCGACTTGGAAAGTCCTGCTTCTGATTTTCTTGTTGTAGCTCTGTTTGACTCTATTTTGATAGACTTACAAATGATTTAAAGCATCGATGCATTTCTCATCCAGTAGCTCTAGCTCGTTCAATCTTGACACTCAGTAGTCTTCATCAGTGATGAGGTTTTGCTATGATATTCTTAGGGATGGGAGCTCAATGTCAATGGGAAGGACCGCTTCTGATTCATAGATGAAGGAGAAGGGGGTGGCACTATTGGGTGTGCAGATGTTGGTTCGATAAGCCTAGAGGACGGGATTAAGCTGCAGATGCCAGTCATGACCTGCATCATTGAGTGTTTTCTTGAGGATTTTGAGGATGGTTTTATTTGTAGCTTCTACTTGGCCATTGCCTTGGGGATAGTATGGGGTGGAGAAGTGATGCTAGATTTTGAATTTCTCACACAAGTCGCGAACCTCTTGGTTCTTGAATGGTGTCCCATTATTTGAGATAATGGCTTGTGGGACACTGTAACGACAAATGAGATAGTTCAAGATGAATTTTTAGATCTTCTTTCTAGTGATATATGTCATGGGTATAGCTTCCACCCACTTTGTAAAGTACTCATTTGCAGTTATGATGAACTTATGGCCATTGGATGAGGTGGATGTGATTTTCCCAATGAGATCGAGTCCCCACTGCAAAAAAGGCCATGGTGTGACAATAGGATGAAGCTCTTGAGCTGGAGCATGGATGAGCTCCCCATGCTGCTGACATTGTAGACAGATGCCTCTTAGCATGATCATGTGCTTCTCTTTCCATTGTGGGCCAATAATACCCCATCCTCAACAGTTTCTTAGCAATGGTCATCCCATTCGAGTGCGAACCACATATACCATTATGAACTTTGGTTAGAGTGGTTAATGCCTCCTCAGCATTTAGGCAGCACAGTAAGGTACCTTCTATGCTTCTACGGTATAAGGTATCACCTAGGATGACAAATCTAGATGTCTTTTTAATAAAGGTTCATTTTAGGTTTGATGGTAAGTCAGCGGGTATGATTCCTATTCAAAGATATGTGTAGATGTCATGGTACCAAGGATCACTTGGACCAATGATTTTGCACACGAATTCTGATTTTGGTACCTCGAATGTGGGAACAAGAAGCTGCTCAATCAAGAATTCATATTTTGTCATGTTATGAGGGATGTCTAATAGGGACCCAATTGTCGCCATGGCGTCTGCTGCTCTGTTGTTGGTTCTTTTAATCTGCTCAAATGTTATGTCAATGAACAATTCCTTTAGAGTCTCCACCAATTTCTTGTATGGAGTGAGCTTTTCATCCTTGGTTTGATATTCATTATTGACTTGATTTATGATCAACTGAGAGTCTCCATACACTTTGAGAGCTATGATATTCCATTGCACTGCTATCCTGAGACCTATGGTTAAAGCCTCGTATTATGCAATATTATTAGTGGAAGGAAATGCTAATTTGTATGATCTTGGTATGCAATCCCCTTGTGGAATATTGAAGAAGACACCAACTCTTGATCCATGTTGTGTGTATGAAACATCAAAGTATAGTTTCCAATGATCAGCTACATTGAGGTTAAAGATGGATTCATTTGGAAACTCTGACATAAGAGGATTCTCAGAATAAATAGGTGCTTTAGCTAGTTGATCTGCAATAACCTGACCCTTGATTTCTTTTCGTTTGACATACTCAATGTCATACTTTGACAATATCATTACCAATTTTGCCACTCTGCCTATGAGCATTGCCTTTGATAGTAGATACTTGAGGGGGTCAATTTTGGTGATGAGATTTATCTTATGTGCCAACATGTAGTGTCTAAATTTTTGGGATGCAAATACTACTGCGAGGCACACCTTTTCGATGAATGAGTAGTTTAGCTCATGACCGACCATTGTCCTGCTGATATAGTAGATAGCCCTCTCCATTCTATTTTCATCGTGCTAAGCCAAGAGAGCTCCAAGGGCTGCTGTTGTTGCTGATACATGTAGGATCAATGGTTTCTTTGGGATGGGTGGCATTAAGACTAGCTGTGTCAGTAGATATTCCTTGATTTTGTTGAATGCTTCTTCACATTTTGTATCCCATTTGTCTGCTACCCCCTTGTGGAGTAGGTGAGAATATGGGTTCTACTTGTCTGCCAATTGTGCTATGAATTTTCTAATGGATTGGAGTCTGCCTTGGAGGCATCTCAATTATTTTAATGTCTTTGGTGCTTCCATCTCAAGGATTGCTTTCACTTTTTCCAGATCTACCTCAATACCCCTCATTAATACTATATACCCTAGGAGTTTACCTGATTGTACACTGAAGATGCACTTCTTGGGATTTAGTCTGACTTTGTATTCCTCTAGTCTATCACTGATAGCACTTAGGGTTGCTATATGATCTTGTATTTTTCTTGACTTAGCTAGAATGTCGCCAACATAGTCTTTGACTATTTTATCAATCATGTCATGGAATATCAACGTCATGGCCCTTTGGTATGTTTCTCCTGCATTCTTTAGGCTAAATGGCATCATGTTCCAGCAGTAGGTCCCCCATGGACAAGTGAAAGTCATCTTATGTTGATCTTCTTTTGCTATCATGATCTGGTTATATCCTAAAAATCCTTCCATTAGTGATAGCATCTCTTGTCCTGCTGTCATGTCTACTATCATGTCGATGTTGGGAAGTGGGAAATAATCCTTGGGACATGCCTTGTTTAAATCTCTAAAGTCCATATAGATTCTAATGGCTCCGTAAGGCTTTGAAACAAGTACCAAATTTGACACCCATTCTGGATGATCGATTGGTCAGATAAATCCTACATCTAACAACTTTTTGAGCTCCATTTTGACCAATAAGGCGAATTGAGGATGCATTTTTTGGAGTTTTTGTTTGACTGACTTTGCTTCTAGATACACTGCTAAATGATGAACCACAGTCTTTGGATCAAGCCCGGGCATGTCAGCATAGCTCCATGCGAAGTTTATTTGCATTTCCCTTAGAAATTTTGCAAGGAGTTCTTGCTCTTCTGATAATAGTGATTCCACATAAAATGTGATATGCGGGGTCTCCTCTATTCCTAGGTTGACAGGATCGCATTTTTCGACCAAGACTGTTGACTTCTCCTGATGAATAGCCCTTAAGGGAAGATTGAATCTTTCATCCTCGAGTGCCTTAGAGAGGTTTTCACTATTGGATACGTCCTTTCATTTTACTATTTTCTTGTCAGAGAGTGCCACAAGGTGGTTTTCACTCAAGTACTTGGATATGATTCTTAGTTTCTCACTTTTGCAACTAAAGGATTCAATTGTTTCCCCGTAATAGGCAGTGTGTCCAACTCCATTATAAACCCTGCCTTGTGATCTCCATTTGGAATGTTATCACTCAATCCCATAAATTATGAGAGCACCTCATCGTTTTCAAATGTATCGAGAACCGATGGTCCTCGTTGGTCATAGTTGATCAGTTGGGGATACACTAAATGGATCTCATTATTTTGATGGTCTAGTTCGAAGGATAGGGTACTAATCATGCACAGGGTGGTATCTTCAAATAGCCTAGGTAGATTGGATATGGGGTCCTCCTCATTGCTACTAATATAGGCCTTAGTTATAAAGTTATGTATGTCTCTACCTATGGATATTGGTGGGTGTCCTTGTGCTAGTATTGGCTGAGGAGAAATATTAACCATTCTAACTGGAGGAATTTAGCCACATATGGTTATACTTGGAGAGGTACATCCAAGGCCATGATTTGTTATGGGTCACGTCTCTATCATGATAGTTATTATAAGCCCATTATCATTTTGTCCCAGTCTTTGATTTATGTCGTAGCCCATTGCGAGCATCATTTGTAAGCCCTTGCTTGTCTCATCCATTGGTAATTCAGGTGTCAGTCTTTCATCTTCATAGAGCATATGTGATAAATCTGCCTCAATAACCTCTTGGCCAAGGTCTCCCCATCTTGTGAATTCAGGATAGTCTTTAGGATATGTTTGTGATGTGGAAGCTTGATTCTCTTGTGGGCATCCTCATGATCTAGGATATTGTGGTAATTCTCCTATAACAAAAGCATTGTTAGGGAATTTGTAGCTTCCGTAACCATCCTCCTAGATGATGAGCTTGATTTCAGAGATGGTGGGGATGGTGGGAATGGTGGGTGTCTCTATCACAAAAGTGGATGCGAGAGTGGCGAGGTCAATGTATGGTGTGGATGGGCCCTCATCATTTTTTGGTACTTGGAGGATTTTTTAATACTTTACCTCAATATTTTTGCAATATGAGAACGGTTTGAGATCTCCATGGATGGTAACCTCTTGTCCATCCCAGGAGGATATTTGGGCATCCCAGGAGGATATTATATGGCAAGTCAAGGTCCAAGACCTAACAAGTGGTTTCCATGAGAGTGGGCCCTACTTGAATAGGGAGTTTGATTGTGCCCTGAGACACTCTTTCTTGGTCATCATATGCTCTTATCGAGATGCCCTTTCCTTTATCGATGGAATCTTCTGATATTTTCAACTACTTGATGAGGCTGAGAGAATAGATGTTCAAACCCGCACCTCCATCCACCAAGACCCTTTTTATTTTTCTCTTGTGTACAATGGCTTCCAAGTGAAGTGCATGGTTGTGAGATGGTTGGGCAGGGAAATCTTGGTCAAAGAATGTGAGAAGTTTAGGTGTTATGATATTTCTGACCATAGCTTAGAATTGCTCTGCATCAAGATCTGCGAGGACATTGGATGAGGCTAATGCTTCTTTGAGGATATTTTTATGCATTGATGAGATTTTTAACAACTCCATGATGGAGATATGTGCTGGTGTTCTCTTGAGTTGATTTAAAACATTGTAGCCATTAGGAACGGATCTAGATGAAGGGACTCTATTTTCTTGGGATGATCCTACAATGGTTACTTTGCCACCTCTTGTGGTGACTCCATAATCTTCGGCATGGGCGTCCTTGATCGTCATGACCATACAGTCCTAATTTAGGGAGGCAATGACTATTTCATACACATGATTTACACTACCCTTCCCTATATCATTTTTATTGCCTTTGTTACCATGATTCGGCATCAGATTCGTATATATTTTAAGATCCTGATTTCCTGTAGGTTGTTCCACATTTATGATTTTTTATCGAGGAGATCTTAGATGATATTTTTGAGTCTCATGCAACTATTTGTAAAGTGGCCTTTTATTTTGTGAAATTTACAAAGTTGATTCTCGTTATACCAAGGAGGTTTGACATTGGGTTCTTGGTAGTTTTCAAATGTAGGAGGTTTGATGAGTTTTTCATTGATCAACTTTTTCATTATGTCCTCAAGTGGTTCTCCCAAGATGGTGTAATTTCATTTGGGATAACTTTTGCATTGAGGTGGTCCCCTTTGGTCTTTGAGATTATTGATGGTTGGATTGTTGTTGGGTTGATATGTTGTGTGATGAGTTTTTTGATGTTGTGTTTGGATTTGTTGTGCGGGTGTGTTTTGGCATGGACCACTAATGACCACCTTGGCATCAATGATGCCATCATTAGTAATTTTCTTGTTACTTTCCCATGTGCGAGGTTTATCATTGTAATTGGATAATGGGCAATTGTTTTGTTGTTTATGGTATGATGTTGATTATGCAGGTTGGGTCATAAAGGATCTTTCGATGCTAAGTGCATTAGAAATTAGTTGATTATATGTGGTGATGCCCTGAACCTTGAGATGAAATGCCAAGCGAACTTCAAGGTTGGCTATGATGGTGGAAACTTGTTGTTCTTCTAGCATGGTCCACTTGCTCCGATTGGCCTTGGATCACCATCGTTGAAGGAATGAAGCAAAAGATTCATTCTTTCCTTGTTTTAGAGCATAGATTTCTTCAAGACTAACATCCATTGCAATTTTGCATGCATAATTTCTAATGAATGCATCCCTAATTTCTTAGAATTTTCTAATTCCTGAAGGTAAGCAAGAGAACCATTCTATAGCAGGGCTTGCCAAGCTCCTAGGAAATAGTCACATTATATAAGTATCTTCATATGTGACCTCCATGCAATGAACCTGGAATTCCCTAATGTGATCTTCAAGGTTTCCCATCCCTTGATATTTGTCAAATTTAGGGATTTCAAATCCCTTGGGGAATGGTTTCATCTCTAGGCTCCTATCAAATGGATAGGGAAACAAGTTGCTTGGTGTCTTGGTTGTTTTCCCTCATTGAAGGTCAAGCACTTGTTGCAAGAGCAACCAAAGTTGTGTCATCACATCATTTTATGGATCAGGGGGTGGAATGAAAGTGTTTTTGGGTGTTTCAACTGTGGGTTGGATGGGTGGGTTGGTTGGTGTGTTGTTCAATGGTATCTGTATGTTTTTCCGAGTGAGGTAGGCTTCCACTTGTTTTTGTATGAACAATGCCTTTTGTTGATCTTGTTGTTGCTACGCTAAGATTTGTGCTTGTTGTTGTGCTTGTTGTTGTGCTTGATGTTGTTCCAACAATGGTTGTTGTTGGGCTGCCAATTGTGCTAGTTCTTGTTGCTCTTGGTATTGCTTTAATTCTTGTTGATATGGATGAAATTGCACTACTTGTTGTTGTGCAAGAAGTTGTGCTTGATATTGGGCTTGTTGTGCCTAATATTGAGCTTGCACTTGTGTTGCTTGTTGTTGCAATAGAAGTTGTGCTTGAGCGGCCTTTTGTGCTTGCAATGCTTGTGCAGCTTGGGCGGCTTGTTGTTGTTATTGTTACAATAACACTTGGGCTTGTTGCGCTTGTAAGGTGACTTGTGCAGCTTGGGTAGCTTGTGCAGCTTGAGCAGCTTGTTGTGTAGCTAGGTGCATGACTTTTTGTTTTTGCAATTGTTGGTATCCTCTTTGAAAAGTAGTTTGCAATGGAGCATTGTATTGGTTTGATGTGGTTAATGTTGGTGGTGGTGGGGGTGGTGGTGGATTTGGAATGGCATTTGTAGTGGTGGTGAATGGTGATGTCATGTTGATTATTTGATTAGTGGATGGTGGTGTTGGTGTGGTAAGTGGCACCATTGATGTGTTTGTCCATTGAGAGACCATGCTTTTTGATGTTAAGGGGGTGTTTGATGATGATGAAATTGCTTGTGTGTTTGTCATCTATTGTTACAATATAAACAACAAGTTTTGAGCATTTGACATGATGCTTTGATTGATGTTTGGGATAGTGGTTTGATTTATGCTTGGTAGAGGGGGAAGGCCTAAACCAAGTAGTGGTGTGGATGATGATGGAAGTGGTGGAGGAGGTGGAAATGTAAGGGGTGTGAGTTTTTGTGTGGTGTCGAATATGCCCCTTGGTCTAAACATATCGCCCTCTTGTGAATTTGTCAGAAGAGGTAATTGAGGTGTCACGTGAAAAAATGATGATTATGGATAGTGACGTAAGGTGAGAGGAACATTTTATGTAATGGGTTTTTGGGTATGTTTTGTTCCAAGGTGGTTTTTGCATCCAATTTTTGATTATTAACAAGGGGGTGTGCTTGAAGAGCATTGAGAAATGTATTTCCCTTGTTGAAATTGGGTTGGGCTGGAGCAAATGATGTTGTGATTTGTGGAATGTTTTGCGTGATGTTTTTGGATGCAAGTGTAGATGAAATGGTGATGGTGGATGAGATTGGTGGAAAAGATTTATCTACTATAGTACTCACATCAAAATCTGAAGGCAACGTGGCCCCTTGCTTTGCTAGTTCAAGCATGTATAATGAAGGGTTGAGTCTCATCATGATGTTGATGATTTAATGGTTCTCTGGATTTTGCAGCATTTCAGTCATTTCTTCATGAGACATTCCAAAGGTAAGATCCTCTCCATGGTTTTCTTCTTGTGGATTTTGTGACAATGAGAGGGTCAATGGATTAATTGATTCGGCAGGATTTATTTCTATGTTTTTTTGGCTAAGATCGCTTGAAGCGGGTGTTTCTTTGTTGGATTCCATACTCTTCTTGTATTTAGATCTAGTTAGAACCATAAAACAAGGATCGATCTTCGAGAATATGGGAGATGAATCTCTTGATTCTTTGCATCGATCTTTATTTTATGCCCCAAAGTAGAAAGCTTTAGGATGTCTTGAGGATCACATGTGATGATATGATGATGATGTTAGGGATGGATGATGTGGATGTTTTTGTCTATTGATAAATATTGAGTGAGATACTAGGATTTTAGGACTTTGTGGATTTTGATTTTGATTTTGTTTTTGGATTTGAAATTTCATCCTTGATTTTGATTTTGATTTTTGATTTGGATTTTGAACAAAAATACCCTAAGATGTTGGATGGTGATTTAAGGGATAGATTTGTTCAAATGATGATGATTTGAACATGTACGAGGAGAAGGATGCATCTACCCACACCTATTCAAACAAGATGATTGTTTCACTAAGTATATGAAGAAGGATTCATCAACATATACTAAGCTAGAAAAGATGATTTGGATAACTTTGAATAAGTATATGCAAAAGGATGCATCTACACATGCCTATACAAAGGTGATTTTGATAAAAAATTTCAAGGATTTGGTCTCAATGATTTTAATGATTTTGATTTTGCCACAAAATCCTAGTATTAAGGATGATTTCAAGATTTTTTAAAAGGTGATGATGAGGTGATTTTTTTTTTTGATGTTTTGGAGGATGGATGAAAAAGATTTTGATATGTTTTGATCCTAAGATGAACCTAAAAAGGTACACTTTGTTTTCCTAGACCTAGGTATTGAAGAGCATGAAAATGCTTCCTAAAGACCTTTGTAACCAAGAAATGATTTTATTTGAACATTTATTTTCAGATTTCCAACCAATGATTTTTTGCTTTTGGGATTATGAGTCTTCAACACATATGAAAGTTCATTTTTCTTAGCTTTGCTTAATGTCTTTATTTTACCAAAAACACTTTCTTCAATTAGGTTTTCAAACTAAGATGTCCAATGTCTTAATTTCTTCAAACCCCACAAGATATGTTATGTGGAAATTCAATGAACTTAAGACAAGGTTTTTCCTATTGTTTACTTAAGGAGACAAATTGAGATATAATCCAATGTTTAGAAACATCTAAGGATGTGAATCCCGAAAGAAAGCAATAACATATGGATTGAGTCAATTGTATTTTTCCTCAAAATGGTTTGAAATTTAGAGATTGAACAAACAACCTCATGATAACATCCTCATGATCTATCTCATAATCATCAATTAAATTATTGTACTCCTGTAGGTGCCTACTTGCTAATTCAAACTATGTAGCACTAAACTCTGGTAGCTCATTTCTAATTTCTGATGGAAGAACATTTGGGTAACCACAAACTCCATCAAAATTTATGGCCATGTACCTTTTAATGCTAAAAATGTTCTTTTATTACATGATAGGGGCTGATTACAAACCATGGTTGCACCATGAACCATATATATTAATGCACCTTTTCTTATTATGCAATTACACAGGGCAACTCAAAATTATTTTACAACATAATCTTAAGCTCTTATAATGAAAATTTTACTTGCTTAAGATCTTTCTAAATGCGTTTCATTAAAAAAATTGCATACATATCTTCAAAATAAATATTAAAATCTAGTAGTTCAAAATATGCAAGCCCATCACTACTATTTCCTTCCTTCATCCTCAATCACTTAATAGGAAACCAATTTTTATAGTCTTACAAGAATGATTTTCATATAAAAAAATTCTTTCTTAAAAACCAAAAAAATGAGGAATACTTGGATATGTGCAGCTATTGTGAGTTTTTCTCTCTAATTGTAAATCCTTAACGATCTAAAACATTCTTCACATATTCATGAGGTTCTTTTGATAGAGTCACCAACTCTCTTCATAGAGGAATGAACTTAAAGTAATATGAAGCTCCTTCAAAGATGAATACCTTTGTGAGTTCTTTCCCATGGTAGAGTCACACATATACCTTTTGAAACTTGTTCAACATAAACATTTCCAGTTCTGAAAATTCCTTAATATCTTAACTAGATGTTCAGATTCACCAATTCCTTGACTCTGATGTTCTGCAACTAGGGATTCAAAGTATTCCATAGCAGAGTCGGCATTTCTATTGGTGATTTTTCTAGCATAACTAAACAAATCATTAAGAAGTAGCCAACTCCTATGATGAAGAACGACTAGGTTAGTGGCCAACACAATGAGCATAGGATTTTGTGGTTCGTACTCCTTCACTTTAGGCTCTATGAAACCTAGGAGGGCGATCCCAATTGTCTTTTTAGATATTGTATTTGATTAGTAACAAATTTATACATAGATTGATTCCTACTTACAACAAATAAAGTTCATCTCCCTGAAGATTTGGTAGATTTTCAAGTGAGCGACTAGTTATTTGCTAGGAATTGGGGATAATTACACCTATACTATCCTTTGAAATATTTTT
The DNA here is from genome assembly GCA_007258455.2 of Sequoia sempervirens. Classification (NCBI taxonomy): domain Eukaryota; kingdom Viridiplantae; phylum Streptophyta; class Pinopsida; order Cupressales; family Cupressaceae; genus Sequoia; species Sequoia sempervirens. Next base: position 382,499,500 of record VDFB02271358.1, on the reverse strand, counting down.
AATTCAATATTGCCTCATCTTAAGTCTAGGGCTCGAAACATTATCTATTCATTTTATGCAATATTTTCTTACAAAATGACTAGTCTCTCATCAATTGGAGCAACAAAATCAAGTATATAAGGATCAAGAATTTACAAATTTCTCATTTAAGGAATAAACAAACTATCTTAGTATTGCTTTTCATATATGAGAACTCACTGTGCAAGAAACATTTACTTCTTAGAAATCCTAAGCCCTTCCTTACAAAGTTTATAACCCTATTCAAGAATTTTAATTAACTCGAATTAAAGCTGAAAATAGAGTAATACATTCAAATGAATATTCGAAGACAAATGATAAAACCATTACCATTTCTCCTTCATAACTCATAAGGGACATACATAGGAGAGTATTTACTTCTAGAATAATATTTGTTCTGATATAAGTAATTTCTATAAAAATTATTTAATATCACTACATATATGATCTCACATCCAAGACAAACTGCTGATCTATTTCCAATATTCTATTCTAAGTGCCTTTCCTGAACTTAGTTTTCACCTAGAACCCTATTGAGACTTCAAAATATGACCTCCTTCTCTATAATAAGCCCAAAAATCCCTTTTATAGAATAAGGGAGCCACAAATGTCAAGCTTAATTAAATTTACATTTCATTTCATTTACACAAGAATTTGAGATATTCCAAGTTTGTTACATGTAATCATCTAAGGAAAATGGAAGAGTAAAAGACCACGATCTATATTCAATGAATGATGACATGCCAGCTCCTCGAAAGGAAGAATTTGCTGCAATAGTGTTAAATCCTCATCCTTGCTGACCAAAGAAGATTCTCCAATAGTAGCTCCAGCAAAACCTTATATATTGTTCAAAAACAACACACATGCTGCCAAGGTTAACTAGTATTACACTTCTACATACCAACCCAAAAACATTCCACCTCAACACATAAAACAAGAAATCACATGAGTACTGAATAGGAAAATCCTAACATAAAGGGAATGGTTTCATCAAAAACAAAAACATGGCACAATCATCCCTCTAGGTCATCAACCTCAAAGGATAATCACCCATGTTTTGTTCATGGTTGGACTAGAGAAACTGTCACCACCTCCTTGTTAGAATTCCTTGATAGTTTCAGGGAGATGGAATAATAATCACCCTCTAGATTAGTGTCACCCTCACTTCCTGAAGGGCTATTAGAAACTTCGCATGGAGAATTACATCCCTTCAGATAGGCCTTAAAGTGCTCACTCTCCATCCTTTCCTTCTTTTCATTTTTCACCATCCTTTCTCTGTGTTTTACTAATTCTTTTGAAACTATCTACTCCTGTGGATGGTAATTTCTTTGTTACCATACTCCTTGAATTTCCCAAATCCTATTCTTCCTATTGGCATTGTTAGCTCTCAAAAACGTAGGTGAAATACCTCAAGAGGTTTCCAAACTCTTGGTACATTTTAGGGTAACAGACAAGGCCAAATGGTTTGGACCTTCTTCTCTTCAGGTGCTGCTAGACCTAGGTGGGTATACATATATCAATGAGGTAGATTTGACTTATGTTTATTCTTTAAAGTAATTTACCCATGATGGCAAATGGGAGTGGACAAATAAATTTTATTTTGGTATAGATTGTATAGCAATATCAAGGCTAAAACCTAATATGTTCAATTTAACAGATATAACAGTATACATCAATTGCTCGAAAGGACATGTCCTTTCAAAATGTCTTATGTTAAAACAACAATAAATTTAAAAAGGGTAATTAAGCTCTATTAAGCCATAAATGAATCTTCAACAAGTGGTCCAAGTAGTCCCAGTGCTCATGCATATCTACATCTCCCAATGCATTTTGGATCATGATCTCCATTTTCACTATCTTTTTCATTCTGTTTGCATGCTTCATCTAGTGTTGTATCTTTTGTGGTAGCTGCCTTTAGAATTTCTTACAATATTAATTCACTTTCACCTTTCCACTTAGTCATTTCTTTTAATATTCCTTTATCATAAAAGAACATAGTCAACCCTTTTTGGTGGCATTAATTAATCCCTGTACATCCCCTCGTAATTCTTCAAAGAAGTCTCAATGCTTATTCATAAGATGATTCATAGCCTCAATCGCCACATTGTCAGAAACATCCCTCTAGTTTATTTCTTGAAGCTTCTCTAGAATCCTACCATCCATTCTTTCGTGTTCTTGTAATGCAACAATGTTATGTGAGTGTGTTCCCCAGAGCTTATTCAACCAAGTTGTTATACTGGCTTGTCTTTTCTTAATTATTGCTACAAGTGCATCATATTTCCCTTGAGAGTATGCACTTGATCCTTCCCATTGATCTTTTGCTTATGAAATTTCACCATGAGTGAGCAACTTGGTTGATTTCATTGTAACTCCTAACAAATATTTTAGGCAGTGATTTTCTCTCAACATCCTCTCATTATTCTTTTTGTACATTTCTCTTTCCTTGATTAACATCTATATTTGAGCTTTGTTCAGTTTTGCTACATTGATTCCAATCTTTGCAGTTGCCACAAGATCAGCCTCTCCAACCTTTAAATTCATAGCATGCCTTAATGCCTTCTCAGTATCAATGACAACTAATTTCTTGTGAGGTAGATACAAGGCCCAAATCATTAATGACCCTTCATCTAGATTTTATTTTGACCCTATATATACTTTTGTCACCTTTTTTGGGCTAAGCTTGTGTGTAGCATTACTATCTTTTAGAAAACTATCAAAGACTAATGCAAAATTGAGATCCAACCCTAGAAAAATCATAACACCAACACTTTCTAACATTTTCCTTCCCTTTTGAGGGGTCATACCCACCATCTCTCTATCCACACTCATCTTTAGATCATTTAGTAATTGTTCTTCATTACTTGGTGTAACATTATCAACCATTTCTCTTATCTCTTTTCCTTTTTTTTATATAAGAATGCTTTAAATTCTAGAGAATTTATAAATTCATTATCTTTTACAAATGACTTATACTCCACGTGCCTTGCATCTTTATCTATACTCTCTTCAACATTTAATTCCCTGGCAGGGCAAGTGTAATCCTGAGTTCTCAATCTTGACATCTTATTGGGATGACCCTGTGGCACATTACCCTCTAATGCCTCCTCCCCAGAAGATAACAACTTTGTATCTTGTAACCTTTGATTATATTTTTCAACCACCATTTCTGCTTATTCAGCTTCTAAGTTCCTAATCATATCATCAAACTGATAGGGTACATGTTGATATCCTCCAAAGTTTATCTTTTGTCTAGCAAAATTGATATACCCTCTAGATCAAAATTCTTTCTAGGTGGTCCTCTTTTCATGTTGTATTGCAGTAACTTATCAAGGATTAAGTTGTACCCTTCCTTAGCTAATATAGTAAAATCTCCAAAGAACAATGTATTGGGCATAAAATCCTATTTTCCAAAGGAGCTCAAATTCATAACACTAGAAAAGTCCATCTACCTAACAATTTCCAAGTATGCAATCTTGTTCGGGACTATTTTAGACAAAATGAATGGGTCATCTTCAAATCCGTAAACCCTAATCATGGTAGCATCATCCAAACAATACCAATCCCCCCAATTGTGACTAATTGGCCCATTGAAGTCCTTAGACCTTCCTTATCAAATTGGGAAATTCTGATCTCCTGAGGCCACAACCCTAACTTTGTATTTCACTTGAAACTTTTGAGTTGAAAAAATGATATGGTTCTTCATTCATCCTTCTGCTTTCTTCGCTATCAATTCCACAATAGTGTTTTCAATTGAATTTTCCTTAATTCATGAAGTTACTTATGCTCTATGGTGCCATTAATGTTTTAGCTGAAACACAAGTGTAGTAGGTATTTTTTTGAAACTCTCACTATCACATCATGTAATGTTGTTGGCAAGACATTTTTAAATCTTGGGCGATCCTTCGATTAGGGCTTTTACCAATGTTCATTAAAAAATCCGCTAGGATATCTTGTAGTTTTTGCAACACTTTGAGTCTCCCTGAGAGTTATTTTGATTCACTTGTAACTTTGCTATCAATAGATCATATATTGCTAAGATGTCTTGTAGTTTCACCAGTGTTAAGAGTCTCCCCGAGAATTATCCCTTCAATCTCAAGTATATCGCTATAACTCCCACTGATGAAAAATTATTGCTATGACTTAATAGGTCAAGCAAACAATCTTCAACTTACTCCAAAGAAATGTATCTTGTTGAGATATTTCCTTTATTCTTTATCGACAAGACCCCAATCCAATTCTGCTGGTATGTTTTCTTCATCAATTTCGATCACTAAGACAAAATGGTTTTCTTGCCAATGGAACTTCACTTGGTATGACCTCCTTATCTCTCACCACTGAATTCCATCTCACTGATGGATTTCTTCATCAGCGAGATCATAAATCCTGCCTCTCCAATGATCATTCCCATATCACCAATTTCCTTATCAATACAATTATGTCGGTATGTCATAAAGGGTCGGTAGGATATCTTGAACTTGTCTCGCTAGTATTATCTTACTAACAGAATCCTCCTTTACTTTATCTAAAAGACTAGATGAATGTCTCGAGTTGACATTAGGAATTTTACTCCAATGGCACTGGTCTGACTGACACATTTCCATGTGCTTTGATTAGTAAGATGTATACTAGCTCGATATAATTTCTTTCTATCACCCTGATGATTGTTATCTTGTCGATAGAATCTATTGTCGTTTGAGACTATGAACCGCATTTTCAAGATGTGTATCCTCAAATGAAAATTTATTGGTATGAAATTCCTAGCCTCTGGCTAATACACTAGAAAATATGTGTTATTATAAAATAACTTATGGGTCAAGAAGACCTGTATCATCTAATGCTAATATGACTTTATATATTCAAATTCTTGGGGTCAGGTGAACTTTATGGGACCAAATGACAAATATTGACTAGAACATGGGAAAGAAAGTAAATTACATCAATTTTATATTCATGGTATGGGCTTCTTTGGAAAAAATTTATGAGTATAGACAACTATAAAATTTTCAAATTTTACAATTCTAACAGGTGTATCAACAACTCCTTGTATTTCATTTTCATCCTTAAGAGCATATTCCTTAGACTCAAATAAACTTAGCTCCTCAGACTCCTGAACCATCATGGAATATCTAATTATTTAGGATAAGACCCCAATTCTATAAAATTTTATACTCACACACTTCCTTACTAACCCACGCCTCTTATTTAGTGCAAACTAAATTTTGATGAGAAAAAATAACAGACAATCTAAATTAAATAGGCAATTTGAAGTATGCAGAAGTAATGATCTCAGAATTCTTCACACGAGCGAGTTGATAACTTAACAACTTGGTATTGAATCTAAGCCATTGATTTTAAAACATTTAAAACTTCATCCATGGTGATATGAGCCTTCTTTTTTATGTCCTTAGAAAATTTCTCATAGAAAGCAATGACACCAACTCAAGTGTTGTGATCTTTCAATTAGCATGTATCACCAACCTAATCTGTGCTTTAATTAATATCGGCAAAGTACACAAGACCATTTTTTCTTCAAGGGAAACTTTCTTTATATGCCTCATCGCTTCATCACCAATGTTCCCCAAATTTTATGGTGCAATTAGCGATGAAGTTATTCATGTGATGATTTTAAGTCCATTGGATCACCCTACTTTAAACTTTATCAATGGTTCTCTAGTCCTTTCGTTGCTTTCCTTTTTTCTTTATATGGAATCCCCAAGATCCTGTAATGTTACCCTTATCATTAATGGTGATTGCTTGTCACTAATTTACCTCATCCTCACCCAGGTCCATCAATCATGTAAACATCCTTGCAATGATCCTTAGCCCTCGGTCTAGTGCCCTGAACCTTGGTCACATTCATCCCTTCATCGCGAATTGTTGATTCAAAATTTGCACCTAGGATCCTATCGGCAATAAGAGATGTTGTGGATGCACCATATTTTAGACAGGTACAACCTACACAAAGTAAATGACATAAAATACATCATTCATAGGATCATATCAAATTGGCAAGAGAAAAACCCTTTAGAGGACACCCATCACTTATCGCTAATTCAGAACTCAAGTTATGAAATAAATCCGCGATGAGTGATGATCTTTATAACATAAGGCCTTCATTCATCACTAATTTGCTCATATATTTTGCAAGAAATTAGCAACAGGAATATTTACAAAATTTATAAGGTTCATCATGTATCACTAATGTGAGAATTACATTTAAAATATATTTACGATTATGCGATATGAAGGAAATTATGTCATATCACTCATTACTAATTAAATTTTATCTTTTCATGATCTTCCATGATGGGTGATAAGAACACAAAGTTAGAAGCATCACTCATCACTATTACAAATTTGAAGGCTCAAAAGCCATTAGCAATGAGTGATTTCTAAGGAAAACATCATTCCATTGCTTTTTGATAATTCAAGGTGTGGACTTAAGAATAAATTAGAGATAAGCGATAAAGTTACGATAACCATTGGTACTTAAGTGGAGATTTTTTTGAGCACTTGCACTTAAGTTGTTCTTAATGAAGGGGACTCCCTAGGATGATAATAGATTGAAAAACATTTGAGTCATAAAATACAAAGGATGTAAAGGCCAAAAAATCCTTTATTCAACCTTATAAAATATAAAGGTTTGGACTTAAGCTTTAAGGACCAGTTACGAGGTAATAGTGCATGACATAAGATGTTTCAAAATGACTAGCAGTTGGCAATATAGATTGAATGACCAAATAGAACATTGTAAGTACTTATAGAAAATAGAACCCTAAACCCTCAACTAGTAACCCTACACTCAAATGCAACAAGGGTTTAAGATGGAATAAGAAAAGTTTTTTAGGGTTCCATTAGATGTAATAAGGATTTCAAAGAAGTTTTATAGCATCAATGTTTTGTTTGTTTCTTCCTCCAAGGTAGTAAGTCTATTAGAAGCTAGGAGTTGATATATTGTAGGAGTGTTACTTCATTTATGAACTATGTGTGGATAAGGCATTGGTTAGTCTATTCCCATAAGCCTAAGTCTGAGGTGGATCCAATTTCAAAAGCAAAATCAAAAGCTTTTAGTTTCCTACATTTTATTTTCATCTTTATTTATATATTACTAAAAGTGATTGAAGATATAGAAAGTTTGTATAGATGATTTATCCCATCAAATGCCTTCCACCATTATAGCATGATGATTTGTTATGAATGGCATTATTTAAATGATAGTGTTATATGTGAATGATGTTATAGGGATACCCACCTTGGTTCTGCAAAGCCTAAAGTGTGGAGGAGAATTTTCCAATAAATCTCCTATTCATTGGCCACTGACCTAGGGTCTCTAAGCATAAGGAGTAGCTACCCTTTAGGAGAAACTAGATCATCAACTGGAAATGCCAACAGATTGGCAACTGTGTTGGTGATAGATAGGAAGTATTCTACTAGTTATCTATGTCCTAATGGATTGAGTTAAGAGTTTTTTCCAAACCCATCTGTTAAAAGGTCCTAAAAGTTGTCAATTTTGAAGGATTTTGACAAGATACAATGAAGGAAATAAATATTATTCCCATTAAGTTGGGGGGTGACTCTACACTTTGAAGGCCAATTGAAAAGAAGAAGTTGCAATCATGCACGTCAAAAGATCAATTCACAATTCCAACCCTTCAAGAAGAATGAAGGGAGGAGACACAAGAGGCAAAACATCTTGGAGAGATAAGAATCAAAATCAGAAAAACAAAGATCCAAGTAAGTTTGATCCTACTTTTGATAAAAATATGGGTTATATCTTACACAGTGAAGACAGTTTTGATTTTTCTCAAGAAATATATGCTCTGATAATTAAGGAGGAAGGATTGACTACACCATTGATAATGCCTACAAACTCTTAGAGAATAGAAAGGAAAAAAAGAAATATAGACCAAAGTAGGGTTGGCCCTCCTCAAGAGCTTTTGGATCAAAATCCACCCCTTGGAAATTTTGTGATACAACAATTGCATGGTGACCCTACTGCTTTAAAAGGTGATACCTTTTCCTTTGAAAACTCTATTAATCCCCACGATACCACTAGTGTGCCTCCTAAAGTCCCTACATAGGACCCTAATCCTAATGATTTGTCTAAATTGAGGAAGAAATAATAAGTGAAACTTGGGATCTGTTGTTTGAAATTTAGAGATTAAAACAGGAAAAGGCCAATAAAGATATGATAAGAAAAAGAGATGATATGAGGAAAGAATTTGATGATTTGAGAGTGACACAAAATGTTGTTAGCACCTCCATATCTACACCTTAAACTCAAGCTGGAAATAACAGTCAAATAAGTATGCCTCTAAGTACCTCCCATGTGAGTACATGGATTAATCCTTGAAAAAATATTACTACATAAAATGTGATTTGTGTGGCCTATGTGAGGAGTGTTTCATTTGGATCTGTAGGCCCTTCCAATTCATAGAGTAATCTAGGCATGATTTCTATGCCTATGAGTTCTAATGTTTTATTTGGACCTCAGATGAATCCCACACAAGGTTAGTATTTTCAAGAAAACACAAATGTGGGAAATGTATCACAGCCACCATTTGTGGGAAAAAATATGGGAGTTGGAAATTACATATCAAACACCCAGGGAAAGTTTTAGAGTGGTCCTCAGATGTAGGGAGGTGTTCCACCTTATGTGGGAAACCAATTTATCCCCATATCACAACAAACTTATATACAAAAAAGTATTCCTCACAATCAAGGAGGTTATCAGAACTTTGGTGGAGGAAATGTTCCTAGAAGGAGACCCCTATAGATGGCTACATATAGACAACTTGATTTTGGGGGAATCCCTAGATTCCCCAATCAAGTTTTGAATGATGTAAGGTAGTGCCTTTCTATGTTCTCTAGAAGTGATGGCATGAAAAGTGAGGAAAAATTTGGTGCTTTTATGAACTTTTTAGGTTACTCTGAAATAGAACATGAGGATGTGATTATGAATTTATTCATGCAATCCTTAATTGTTGATCCAAGGGATTGGTATAGAAGTCTTCCAGAGGCTAGTGTTTGATCTTGAGAGGAATTAATGAGGGTGTTTAGAGAGAATTATGGTGACAAGACAAACCAAATATTTATGCTAAATGAATTCAATAATATTTCTAAGGGTCAGAATGAGATGGTTTTAGAATTTAACACAAGATTTCAAATGGCTATGTCTAGGCTCCAAGCCCATTTGAGACCAAATGAGCGTGTTTGTTTGGTTACATATTGTAATGTGTTTGATTCTAAAATGAGTTACCACCTCATAGATAAGAATCCTCAAACCTTAAGAGAGGAATATAAGGTTGCAATTCGTATTGAAGAAACATGAGAGCTTTAGGTAAGATATGAACAAAGGAAGATGTAAAACTTCTAAAGAACCCTAAGGGGCATCATAATGAAAAACTGATGTACAAAAATAAAAACTAGATAAAATGATGATTTCCATAGAAGATTTGACCTACAAGGTAACAAGAAATTATAGAGGTTTATCTCATAATAAACTAAATTATCAGGGACAAGAAAGAAGGACTAAGCTTTCAGACCGGCCATATAACACAAACTGGCATACTAGTAGGTATGTTCAGAATAATCAAAGAAATAGGAAAAATAGAGAGACTCGTGATCCTTTGAAAAGAAATAATGCAAATTTTGTGGAGGATGCTCCTTGGTGTGACCCTTGTCAATTGCCACATTCTTCTTTGCAATGTAGGGTTGCTCAATCCTTGTAGGATAGACATGAATCATATAATGATTGTGATGACTCACAAATGGAGGATCAATATGTAAATGTGTTTCTTGGAATGAGTGTAGATGCTGATGAATATTCTTCAAAAGAGGGATGTTCAGAAGTTAATATTCAAGAAGAAAGACAAGAGACTCATTCTTGTCATCAAGAAGATTTTTTTAATGCTGAAAATGACAACACAGCCAGGGTAAAGAGCTTAGAATTAGAAGAGGATGTGAGGCTTAGAAGGCCTTTAGAAGAAGAGATCAAATTATCGATTATTGTTGTTATTACACAAGCCAAAAGTGCTTACTATTTGAGAAACATAATGGTCAAGAAAGACCAAGGTAACCCTGATAGCCTCTTTATAAAAGAAGGAAATAGTAATGAAAAGGGGAAGACCCATACAAAGAACAAGAACATTAAAATAAATGAAGCTAAGAAGCCTGAAAAATTCGACTGTAGTTCCTTGCATTAAAGATAAGTTTCAAAAAGAAAGAAATGATTAGGGGATCAAAGGAGCTACTACTGCTCAAAAAAATAAATGTGAATCAAAGCAGGTGAAGGAGAAAGAATAGATTGTTTTAGGTTTTGATGTCCCAAAGTATAATGTGGTGGACATGAATCAAATATTGCCACAAATCAAAGTATAGTGCCTTTGTTCTAGATGATGAGAATAAAAGAATATAAGGAAAAGGCACTGGCCTTTATTGCTAGTACATCTATTATCGGTAGTAAGGAGAGGATGAATGTCCTTGATGAGAAATAAAAGGGAGGGGTGAAAGAAGTTGAGCCTAAAAGAGGCCAAATTGAGTTTCTTGAAGTGTTTCTAGGCATCACCTTAACTACTAGCCCTAATCAAATAGACCCATTTTATGTAACCTTGCAAGTGAATGATAAGTTGATTAGAAATTGCATGATAGATTCAGGTGCTCCAACCAAATTCATGCCTTTAGCAATCATGATTGAGCTTGGGTTGCAAGCAAGTCATACGTACATGGTAATTTTTTTTCCATGGATTGAAGGGAAGTGCCTATGGTTGGAGTTGTAAATGAGGTCCCTTTTAGATTGGCTATTTTCCCTAAGAAGAATTATGTTATGAGTGTAATTGTTGTTGGTATCCAAGCTTAGTATAGAATGCTCCTGTCAAGGGGGTGAGAAACAACAATTGGGGGAGCATGAAGCTGGATCTTTCTTATGCTACCATACTTGTGAATGTAAGAGATGATATGTTAGTCAAGGAGAAGAGAGCTAAACATACAATTGAAGATGTTTATCCACATGAGAGTGCACTTCATTGATATAGATATTGACAACTTTAAAGTTGTAGATACATAACCAATGAAAGTCAAGGATGCACAAACAGTTGAATAGATAAAGCAAGAAGTTTGGGATGATGGTCTATGGGTCATGAATTTTGATGGAGCCTACTCAAAAGAAGGGTCTGGAGAAAAAGTGATACTCATGTCACTAGGAGGTAAGTCCTACAAATACTCATTCTCACGTAAGTTTAGATGCACAAATAATATTTTTAAGTATGACGATTTACTCCTAGGGCTTAAAGTCACTATCAAGCATGAAATTAAAATTGTTAGTCTTAGGTGATTTTGAATTAGTTGTTTCCCAAATAAGAGAAAAATATGAGTTTAAAAATAAAAGATTAAAGCAATACAAGAATGCTATTTGGTATTACATTGAAATGTTTGACACATTTTCCATTTAGTGTGTAGAGAGGTCAAAAAATCTCATGGTAGATTTCCTTGGCTGTATTACCTTTATACCAAATGATATTACCTTATCTAGTAAAGAAAAGGTTTAGAATTAGGTGAGGCCTTCTATCCCAAATAACATTCAAAAGTGGCAGGTATTCAATAATGATGGGGAGTTGTTGAAGTTCTTGCATTGTGTAGATGAATATCATAGCTAGGAAATTGATTTCTAGAATTTTGTGGAGAAAGTGGATGGAAAGGATACTATTTTTAGAAATGAGGTTATTCAATTCATGATCAGTAAAATCCCAAAAGGACTACTATCTATAGAATGGGTTTCTGATAACTTTGATGAGTGCAATATGAAGTTGAATTCTACACATGAGGAAGAGCTAGAGAAAATAAATTTGGGAATAGAGAATGCACCCAAGAAGGTGTACATTGGTAAGAGGTTGAACCTTAAGGTTAGAAAAATATTGATTTATTTGGTAAGAAAGTATAAACATGTGTTTGTATGATCATATGATGACCTAAAGGATTATAGAGAAGAATTATTCTATCACACAATTCCTTTAAAGCTAGATGCAAAACCTTTTAAGTAGAAGCAGGGGCCAATAAATCCTACATTGGCACATAAGATGTAGTAGGAGCTCATGAAACTTCAAGATGGTGGGTTCATAAAGCATATTAGACATTCCACTTGGGTATCAAATTTGGTACTAGTGAGGAAAGAGAATGGAGATATCAGATTGTGTGTTGACTTTAGAAATTTGAATATATCTTCCATAAATGATAATTGCCCTTTTCCTAAGATGGAGGAGATGTTTCACAAAGTAACTAGTTGTGAGATTTGATCCATGATGGATGGTTTTTCTGGATACATTCAAGTAAAGGTAAAATAATCTAAGAAATATAAGACTACTTTTACTACACCATGGGGAACATATATTTATGTTAGAAATCCTTTTGGCCTAACTAATGTTGGAGCTACATTTCAAAGAGCTATGGATGTTTCTTTTTCAGACTTCAAAGATGTTTTTATGGCTATATATCAGGATGAACTCACATCATATTTCAAGAATGGGGAGCATTGTATGCATCTGGAAAAGATATTCATAAGAGCATTAGAATTTGGTATTTCATTGAACCCTAAGAAATGTACATTTTGGGTTATAGAAAGAAAGTTGCTAGGGCATATAGTTTCAAAGGATCGGATAAGATTTGATAAAAAAAAAAATTGCAACAATTGATAGGATCCCAATTCCTAAATCAATAAAGGGGATTCAATCATTTTTTGGCCAACTTAATTTTGTCAAAACATTTGTTACAATTTTTTTTGATACTAAATGTCCATCTCTAAGATGTTAAAAAAGAAACAGTTGCATGGGGTGATGAGCCTATTAAAGAGTTCAATGACATCAAGAAAGCTATAAAAGAGGCACTAGTTCTCAAGTCACGTAATTTGGCTAAGCCTTTTTAGTTGTTCTCTTTCACATCATTCCATATTGTTGTTGTTCTATTATAGAAGAATGATGAGGGATATGGACAACCTATTGATTTCTTTAGAAAGTCCCTTCAAGCAACAAAGTTCAAGTATGATATAATAGAAAAGTAGGCCTATGATTTGGTGAAGGATGTGAAGAACTTTAGGACCTATTTGGTAGGTGTTAAGATAGTGGCTTATATACCTAGTGTTGCAGTCAAAGATATATTTACTTAGCAGGAAGTCATAAGAAGGAGGTGTAGATAGATATAAAAAAATCAAGAATTCAATATTGATATTTACATTACTACACTTGTTAAAGGGAATGGTTTATCCAAGTTGATGGTTGAATCAAACTTTGAAGTAAATAAAATAAATAAAATAGGTGAAAGTGTTCACAAAAGGGAGGGCATTGTTTAGGAATGCATTTGGTATGTATACTCTACATTATCTGAGACATATGTCTTGCCCTAACCATATGACTAATAATCAAAAGAGGACCTTGAAGTTATGAGCAATAAAATATGTTATGATTGAGGGTTGCTTATATTAGAGAGATAGGGTCAGTGTGATGTTGAGGTGTGTTGATAAGAAATGGGTAGAGAGGATTCTTGAAGAAATGCATGGTGGAGTTTGTGGAGGTCATTACACAACCAATAAAACTGCCCATAAGATCTTAAGGTCTAGATATTGGTGGCCTTCTCTCTTTTTTGACACACATAAAGTGGTGAAAAAATGTGATGCTTGCCAAAAAAAATTTGGTAAGTTAATATTTTGTTGTGCTCTACCCCTTAGAACGTAGAATATTAAGGCTCCATTTCAGTAGTGGGGCATAGAATTTATTGGTGAGTTCAATGAGAAATCTAGTGGTGGTCACAATTGGATACTTGCTGCCACAAACTACTTCACCAAGTGGGTGGAGGAAATTCCTACATGAAAGGAAACTAGTAAATTTTTCATTAATTTAATTATGGATAATATACTGATCATATTTGTTACTATTGCAAAGATAATCATGGATAATGTTGTGTTTTAGTTCTGAATAATTTACCAATTTTTGTAGTAGTTATGGGATTTCCATGTCATATTATTCCCCTTATCACCCACAAGGAAATGAAAAATTTGAGTCCAACAACAAAAGTCTCATGAAGATCATGAAGAGGGTCATGGAGAAAAAAAAAGGTATGGGATTCAAAGTTGAAATTAGCATTATGGGCTAATAGAACTACCATAAACAATTCCACAAAGAGGTCTCCTTATGAACTTGTGTATGGACTAGATGCAAGGATACCAATGAACAACTTGTTTCCAGTATATAAATTCATCCAAGAAAATGGAGAGGACATTTATGATAGCGGGACTAGTAGGATTAATCAATTGATAGAATTGGATGAATCAAGAAGAGCAACACAAGATATTAATTTAAAGAAGCAGTTGTAGGTCAAATATCTTTTTGACAAGAAAGATACAAAGATAAAATTTGTTATAGGAGATGTTTTCTTAATATTGAATGCAATAAATTAGGATAAGGGCAAACATGGTAAGTTTGAGGCCCTCTAGATTGGCCCTTATGTAATCTAGGGAAATCATGGTTAGAATTCTTATAGTTTGCAAAATCTGAGTGGTGAAATGTTGAAATTTCTAGTGAATGGACAATTTCTCAAACCCTAATTTCATAGGTAGGGCATATCCATGCACATTGTATTATAGTTTCTTGTTTTAGTTGTTGTTGTTATAGGTTTTTAGTGGCTTGCTCTCCTAGAAATATTTGCATTTTTTCTTAGCTTTTTCAAGTAGACATCCCCAACTAGAGCCACTATTGGAACTTGCAAAAAATTGTATGAGAGCTAATTACCACATTCCCATGGGGTGAAGAAAGGTTCTTGGCAGGCTTAAGGGGTAGAAGAAGTAGTGTAAGTATTTTCCACCATACTATGATAGTCAAGAAAGGTATATGTAGGATGGAAGTGTCTTATTGCAGTACTTGTGATAGTTGAGAGTAGTATGTATAGGTTGGTGGGGCATATGATATAATGTAACTTCTTATTTCCATACCAAAGTAGTTAAAAAAGTGATGCATGGTATAGTGGTGGGATTTCAATTAAACAATTAGAGTTAGTGCACAACCCCATGATGGATATAAAAGTGATATATGGTATGGTAGTAAAGGGTCTCTTTACCTGCCAGCCCATGCTATAAGGATGAAGATCATGTAGTAGAGTGGTGAGCAACATGTGTCATGCTAGAGCCCAATTATTGGGTTCCTAATGTGTGTGATGGTGATCTAACAAATAATATTTATTGAAGGAGATCAAAAATTATGTTTAAACTTGGCTTAGTGTTTTATCTCAACCTTCCATCATACATTTGACAGTTAGAATTTGAATGCTAATAGCTAGCTACCTCATTTCCTGGGTAAATATGAATAGTAATGGCACATTTGCATTTCAACAACCAAATCAACTCAAAATGGCTTTAGATTGAATTTCTACACTTCTCCCAAGAAAATTGATTGTTGAGCAGCACCATTTATTCCTTGAAGTGTTGCAGAGGTCAATTTCTTTGTCCACGCATATTCTCCCATATCTAGTTGTGGATTTTTCTAGTGCACATACCTACATTCATGAACAACATTATGGATGGAGTGTGCTCAAGGTGTCAAGAGATTTTATGGCCAATTGTTGCCTTGTTTTGAAGGAAATTTTTCTATTTGTTATTCGATTGGGGTTCTTCTTCCTGTAACCCTAGTTAGAGTTCAGGTTAGGATTTTGAATTTGAATTGTAGTTATGCCTACACTATAAAGGAAAGTTTATAATTTTTGTATGGGTTCCATTCTCTCAAAAAAAATTGTCTTTTTCCTTAGTCTATATAGTGTTTTCTTCTTCTACACCTAGACAGGAGATGTTGTAATGTTTGCTTTGTGCTAACAATAGATGAATTGGATGTTCATTGTATTTTTCACTTAATATTTGTATCAATTCTATCATTCCCTCCATAATTGTACTCATTGCCTTTGAATCAATATAATCAAGGATTGTTCTTTGGTTCTGAAATCACATTTTTTGAGCTTGAACATTTTATTTATTAGTTTCTATTCAAGGACCAGAGTAATCTCTTTCAATTCATATGTTAATGTTGTGATGATGCAATAAGGATTTCAAAGAGGTTTGATAGCATTGATCTTCTGTTGGTTTCATGCTGCAAGATAGTAAGTCTATTAGAAACTAGGGGTTGGTCTATTGTAGGAGTGTTACTTCATTTCTAAACTCTATGTGGATAAGGCACTGGTCAATATATTTCCATAAGCATAAGTTTGAGGTGGCTCCAATTTCAAAAGAAAAATCAAAACCTTTTAATTTCTTGCATTTTAATTTTATGTTTATTTCCATACCACTGAAAGTTATTGAAGATATAGAAGGTTGTATAGATGATTTAGCCCATCAAAGGCCTTCCACCATTATAGTATGATGACTTTTTATGAAAGGTATTATTTGCATGATAGTGTTATGTGTGAATGATGTTATAGGGATACCCACCTTAGTTTTGTAAAGCCTACAGTGAAAAGGAGAAGTTTCCAATCAATCCCCCATTAGTTGGCCACTGACCTAGGGTATCCAAGCATAAGGAGTAGCTATCCTTTAGGAGAAACTAGACCATCAGCTGGAAACACCAACAAGACCAAACACATTGAATCATTTGACCACACATGGGGAGACACATTCCCCAATATCATCATGAAGGTAATATTAAAATCAACAATTTTTTCATTTACCCCTTTCTTGATCATTTTCAATTCATAGATTGAAATTTTTTTATCTAGTCTTTTTTTCATACTGTAATCTAAAAGCTCTCATAAAATCATCCCATGAGTCTATGCTACCATCTAAAAGACTTTTGTACTATTATTTAGCACTCTCTTCTAGTGATTAAATGAAGAGTTTCATCGTGATGTCTCCAACTCTATCATGTACTCATTAGTCAAATCGATAAAACATTTCAAGTAGCTCTCTCCAATGACAACATTGTTGTAATAATTTTTCTTTACTTTAAATGAAAATAGAAAATTCCATAACAAATAAAAGTAAGAGAAAATTAGATTGTATGACCCCAAAAAATATAAACGTGCATGATTTCTCCATTCTAAACATCTAAAGTTCAAAGAAAGGTCAAGCAAGAAACCATGAGTAGTCTCCAAAAAAATGAGCCAAAATAAGGAGCCTATTTTTTGTAACAAAATTAATCCTCTCAATGCCATTGCCCCATCATGATGAATCAAGCTACCTAAAATAGTATATAAATTTTAGTGGCATACTTTCCACCCATCAAATAGATTATATTTTATTGCATGCCGGATTAAGGATTTGAATGTTACTATACAAGTGTGCTTCTAATGCTTCTTTGCAGTAGATTATCTCATTATGCAAAGGGTTGTATGGCTTCACTTGTCATCCTTTGTGTGGATGGAGATTGATTGGATTTGTGATGGATATCATTATTGTTTCATTTGCTTAGGATTTTTTCCCATAGGGTTTCTCTTTTCCTCTTTGTAATTGGGTACCTAACATGGCCTTGTAGTCGGGACCCATTCATGCTTTCATGCATCCATCCTTTCATTTTTTGCATATCTCTCTTTAACCTAAGTACACTTAAGGGGGGTGTTAGTGTAGAATATTCTGCCTAAAATATTCTTTTGGATAAGTTTGCTAGTTGTTAAATTTTTAGGATAATGGTTGCATAGTTGTGCAATCTTTCATGGAGTTGCATGCCTATTTTTTAATTGGAAGTTGCCATTCTAGATGTCTCTTCCTGTGCTTTATATATTGTACCCATTCCTAAGCAATTATCAAGTTATTAGAATGCAATTATTTAGAGTTTATTCTTTTATATCAATTTTTGCAATTGTGTAATATGTAACTCAACTGACATTCCTAAAAATTCTCACATTGAATACAAAAGAAGCAGTCCCTATTGAATCCAATAGTAAAGCGAAAATAGAACTAGTTCCTATGGAATCAAAAAAATGGGAAAACAAGTTGGAAAATGTAGTAATCGATCTAAAATTCATGTTACTTAACAAGAATAAAAATGAACAATCAGGTTGGTGTTGGGATACTATGATCAAAATGAGACAAAATCTGGGTTTGATTATCGGTAAAGGAATCCTTCATGAATGTATGTCTTTGAGGCAGATGGTGGGGAATTGGTGAAGGTAAATATGTGGAAGAGCCAATGCCAAATACAACCAAGAAGCTACTTGTTAAAATAACTATACAACCAAAAGCAAGTAAATTAAAGCCAAATTCTGACTAATATATTTGTTATCTATGTTTTTAATATTTTGTGGTATAATTTAATTATTATATACTTTCCTTCTTCTTTTCATTAATAATTTTTTTATCATGTAAATTTTTATATTAATTTATATATATAGATTCTCCAAAAAACTTATAACCTTTAATATATAGGTATATAATATAGCCTATATTATTTTAGGTCTCTATTATATATAATATACTACCTATTTTAATATAGATACTATTAATTTATATATATAACCTATATTAATGTGCAATTTATATATATTATTTCTATTTATATTTTATGTTATTGAAGGTAATATTTTGTAGGTAAATAAGTTAATCTACATTGTGTAGGTGATATATTAATTTATATTATACATTTATATTAATATATATGATATGTTATTTTATTTCTTAGGTTATCATTTAATCTATATTTATATATATATATTAAATTTATTATATAAATTATTATAATTTTATCTATTTATATTAATATATATTATAGGTTATATATATTATAATCTATTGTATTTGAACCATCTATTTTTTATTTTAATTAAATCATTTATTCAATTTTCCAATTTATATTTTATAAATAATCTCATATTTTTTCTTTTTCTTTGGTTAAATTTTTATTGTTTTAAGTTTTAGTATATTTTTCTTTATATCTTCCTTCATTTCTTTTAATATTTTTTATAATTGTTCCTCAATCATTTTGTTATATAATTCATTTTTTTTAAGCAAGAGTGTCAAGCCACTATGTATATATATTTGTAGATGCATAAAATGTACTAATTGGCATTACACATCTTATCCAAATTTTTACTAACATCGTTTGATCCTAAATCATCCCTCTATCTAACCATTTAATCAAATAGCCCTTATTTGATTAAATTCATGAATTTTCCTCTCTTAATTAAATAAATCCTTTATCTGATTAAGTCTTTTCCTTTTGTTAATTAAATTAATCAATCTTATTTAATTAATCCTCTGATTTCTATTTAATTAAATAATTCATTTTATTTGATTAAATATCTAAAGTCATATTATTAAATTAAATAAGTTAAAGCCTTATTTGATTTAATCTAACAATCACCCACTTTAGTTAAATAAATTAAAATCTTTATTTAACTAAGTCTAAATCATTTTCCTCTCAACTTTGATTCATTTAAATCCTAAAATCTAAGACAAAATTGTCACATCACCTAACATCCTCTTATTTAATCAAATCTTGATTAAATCTAATCTTCATCCATGTCCCATCCTCTAGCTTCTACCACTTGCACATGAAAATACATTTAATTAATTTATTAATCCCTATTTTCTCTCAACTTGGCATAAAAGAGGAATATTCTTCGAAATTGAAAATCCCTCCAAGTGGACTTTGTCCTTCCAACAAGGCATTTATTTCATCTTACAAGTCCTTTTTCCTTGGGCCAAGTGGCCATAACTCCATTTCACTCTCCCTCCACCTTGTCATTTCACTAATTTTAAATTTCAACTAATTGCATTTATGGGCACATTTATCAAAATGTGCACATCCTTTGCCCATTCACCTCTTGACAAGTGGCATTTGTCCAGTGGTTGAAAGTTAGTCCCACATTGCTTCATTTTGGGCATTCTTCCATCTTGTCTTTCTATAAATAAGAGGCCTCTCTCCTCATTTTATCATCCACAATTTGAGCAAGTTTACTATACTCAATTTTATCCTTAAGCATATCTATTTTCATCAATTTTATTAAAGTTTTAGCTAGGTTATGCAGATATTTCATCATGGAGCTCAAGTGAATCTTCAAAAAAGTGGATCAACCTTCATCACTCATCAAAATTGCATCATAGGAGTTGGGAAAGGGCCAATTTTCACATCAAATTAGCACCAATTCCCCCATGGGATCAAGAGTTTGCTTACTTAATTAGGATTTCATTGCTTTCTCATTGTGTTCTTCAATTTTATTTCCTACTTAGATCATTATTAATGGATTTCATGGGGAATCTTGATTCTTACTTGCATTTGATCTAACTATGTGTTTGTTTCTTATGTTTTGCAAGTATTAGGATTTTGGTTCTACATTTGTCGCTAGAAGGAACTTAGCTGTAATTTTTCAACTTAATAAATGTTCTCTAAACACTCTCATTGAATTCTTATTTTTAGGCTACAACTCACCAAATTGGAGAAGTGAAAAGTCAATAAGCATATAGTCAGCAAAAATATCTCCTCTTGTGTTTAGTAGCATTAAACAAGCAAAAGAGATCTTTGTTCACTACTACGTGTTTGTAATCTTCTGCAAATCTAATTATTGCTATTGGTATATGTGGGTTGCCTTCTGACAAGAGTTGAATTCTACACCATATCAGAAATTATTAGTGTGGAGCGTAGTGAGTAAAAAAGTGAGGTAGGTATAGAATGAACGACGAGGATATGTATGAAACGTACAAACTTTGAATAATTAGAGAGGTAGACAGAAGGCATGGTGCTTGCTCAAATGGTACATAATCGGCATTCATCAAGCTTGATTTAGTAGTTTATTCATTTTGTCATTTATGGTTGTTGGAAAAAAAGACTAGTTGGTAATCATGAAAGGTAAGGGAAATCCAATGAATGAACCGTCAGCTAAAGGTAAGCAGTAGAATAAGCTTTACTTCCAAAAGATCTCTCATTATGTGCTCACCTTTCAGCTAGTTATTGATTGATCTTAAGAAAAACAAGATTGTGAATTTATAGCAGATCTTTTTTTTTATACCAACTAACAAAAATTATTTTATTACAAGCTTAATATTCTTATATTGTTTCCAAGTATCAGTGGAATCACACTTCCATATCCAAAAACATCGACAAGCATCTAGAAAACATTAAGAAAATGGTTGGCATCAGCAAACAATAGTGGTTTTCTCTCACATAAGAGTCAATCAATAATTGGATTTGAGTTGGAGAAGTGCTTATCAAACTTGAAAAAGAATTTTTAAATGCTTATTGAAATAGCATAGAGCATTCATCTATTGCCCTTTTTTTTTCTATTTTAGGCCAACTCACTTAAGATTTAGGTTTAAAATCAATCATTATTTTCATTTTTTTGAATTTGGGCTAGAATTAAATATTACAAACATACCAGACATTACTATTTGGGATTAAAAATTGAACAAAGAAAATTTCATCTTTCATTTTGGTGCTTTAAAAGGAATCAAATCATTGCTTTGAGGATTTAAAATGGACATGTGCTCCTTTGTTTTATAATCAATTATCAAAAGTAATATCATCAAAAGGATGTATGTGCTTCTCTCGTGCCTCACGACGATCTTGAGAATCAAAAGGCTTTTTGGTGACATTAAGTTGTGTGAGTGATTACCCACACACTTCAATTTGGATCTTAAAATTGAACAAATCTTGTGAGTGTGAGTGTAACATATTGCGTGTGTTCTCTCTTTTTTTCTGAATAAAGATTGATCAAACTACAAATGTGTTTGCTCACTTTTGTGTTATCTTAGAGAGCCTTCCTTGTGGGAAAAAGTAATCACCCAAGAGAATGACCCAACTGGGAACGCACTAAAAACAATTGACTTCCACCTGGGATATAATTTTGGGTACTTGAAGATATGCAAGTATCACGATGATTATTCTGATGAGAAGAGAAGCAATGGTCTCTTGCTTCATGGATGACCCCCCACGAATGGAATGCTTGCATTTAAACCCCTTATTTAGAAAGGCTAAAATCCTTATCTATTTGTTGGTGCTAGAACAATCATTCTGAAGCCTCCCCACACTTTTACAACTTTTAGTAGAGATGGAAAGTATGCCATGGGAGATTCATGGGTACTGATGCTTGGATGACCCTTGAAGTGAGTGCACTGTAAGGGGGAGCTTGTGTGGTTAAGCATCTAACCATTCATTAAAAGTAGGTGTAGATGGAATTGTCCAAGTGGGGACTCAACAAATATTTCTCAAATATCCATAGGGTTTTGCATGTTCTTGAAATAAAAACACTTTGCTTTATAGAAAACATTTGCAAAACAAACACTTAACATGAGAATCAAGTCTCAAACCCTTTAGGAGAGGCAAATATCCTTCAAAAAATTCATGTGCAATTGCTTGCCCTTAGGATTCATATCCTTAGAGGCTTCTAGGCATTTGAATTTACATCACAATTTTCTTTCACTAAGGTCAACAATAGGAAACTTTTTCCTTGATTTCCTTGAATTCCACATGAATCACTTTATGGGATGAGAAGAAGTTAGGACATTAGACATCTAGTTTGAAAATTTAATCAAGAGAGTGTTTTTGGCAAGATAAATTCATTAAGAAAAGATTAAATCAATTGAACCCCACACATGTGCTTGTTATCTTTTGTCTTATGGGTTTCCATGCAAAAATTGGTCTTTTGGTTTGAACTACTCTTAGATAAAATCATGTTCTTCAATACCTTGATCTTTAAAACAAAGAGTCCTTCTTAGGTTCATTTAGGATCAAATAAAACACTTCATCCATCCCAAACAATTATCATCTCCATCTCACAAAAAGCTTTAGAGCTTTGGAAACATCATTCTAGACTTGGGTAAATCATCAAAATCAAAGTCACCTTGTTTAGTTAGGAGTATAGGAATGCATCCTTTCTCATACCTCTAGTTAAATTAGCACCCCTTTGAACAAGTTCATCCTAAGATCACATCCAACATCTTAGGGTTTACAAGTTCATTATCCAAATCAAACTAATCAAAATCAAATCCCTAAGTCTAGTATCCCTCCAAAGTTCCAAAAAATTTCAACACCCATATCATTCACCCCTTTCATCCTTCATCTCATCATTGGTCCTAAATTCCTTAGAGATCAACAAGGTCAAAACACAAGAGGAACATGGAATATAAACTTGCTCCATAGATCATGAGTAATCCAAATCAACCAAACTTTAAAAACCTTACAAAACCAATGCATTATCAAAACTCACATTTATACAATCCATTCATGGGATCATTATCCCATACAAACCTCAATGGTACAACAAATGTGAGTATGCCCAGTCAAAAGTTTGAAACACCTTTCCTAATGGTAGATTTAAATCCAAGTCCAAAATTACAAATCTATCAACTAGATAATCAATACATGAGTTTTCAACAAAACAACATTATCCCACCAAATCCATACATGCCAAAGATGAATATACCAACTAAAAGTTTACCAAACATGAATCCACACTTAGTAAAATTTTGGATAGATATTTTTGTGAATCATACAAATGTTGTCCAAAGTCCAAACAATATGTTAATGACTCCATGTATTGATCCAAGTCAAGGTAACACCATGCAAAATCAAAGTTACCTAAACCAAGGCAATATGTTTCAAAATCAAAACAATGTTTAAAATCAACCTATAATGCTAAATCTAAGCATCATCCCAAATCAAAGCATTGTCCAAAATTAATTTTTCCATGATCCCATACAAACACCACAAGTACACATTCCAAATATTCTTCAATAAAAGAGTCAACCACATCAAGGGAGTCAAGATCAAAATCAAGACCAAACTTTGCTAGATCAAACTGCTTCACTTGCCAAAATAATTGAAGCATTGCAACAAGAGACATCTCAACCCCAAAATCAATACACTCTTCCATTGGTTGAACCATTTCACCAAAGCATTAAGTTGTTTCCACAACCACATAAAGAACAATATCTCCAATGTCAAGAAGTTGGATATCAAGATCAGTGCCATCAACAACAAAATCAACCTCCACGTCTTGAAGATCAATCACCACATCTCAAAGATCAGTCATCACATCTCCAAGATCAATCACGACAATAATCATCTCAATGAGCACAAATATCATAGGGTAACAAATGAAAATACACACTACTTGGGGGACCAATTGAATTTGTCATGCAACAATTGATACAAGAAAATATCATCAAAATCATTGTTTATGAAAACTATCAAGAACCCCTGGTCAAACTTCCTTGGTATAACAAGAAGCACCTTTGTGATTTTCACAAAATAAAGGGACACACAACATCAAATTGCATTCGACTCAAAAATCTCATCCAAGACCTTATTGATCTAAAAATAATAGCTATTGGGGACAATGATGAACATTCAACCATTAGTGATAGCATTGACAATCTCCCCACCATAATTGTTGAAAATAATGATCAAGACCTATCCATCGATGAGCACCTTGAAGATGTTTCTACCTCATCCAACAATCAAAACAACATACATCAAGGGTCACTTTTCAATCATGATCAAAATCCACCAAAAATACCCTACAATGATCCAATTCAAGAAATATTAACATCACTTGATCCTATGGTTGAAAACATTGACAATCTCACCCTAACAATTATTGAAAACAATGTTCAAAATCTCTCCATTGATGAGCACATTAAAGATTTTTCTACCCCATCCGATGATCAACTCACCATACATCAAGAGCCACTTTTTAGTCATCTATTTTAAGGAGTGTTAGAATTATTTGATCCCATTAACATAATCTATGATCCAAGTATGTGTAGGATCATCATGAAAAAAATAGGCCCTTAAGTGGCAAAAAATTCAGAAAAATTAGAGTTAGGCAACTTGATGTAAAAATTTGAATAAATTATCTATCATATTTCAAAAATATGTAAGAATAGAATCTATAGCAAATTGAATGTAGTTTCTAAGCTACTAGGTTTATTTTAAAAAAAATCTATTTGGTGAAAATTTGAAATTGCATTAGTGCTTAAATTTCAAGGAAAAAAAATAAGAAGTAGGTGTCCTGTCTGACCACCCTAACCACAATAAAATAATAATTTTTTTATAAGATTTTAGATATAACTAGAGGACTCATGTCCCGATGTGATGCATATTTTTTTGTAATTTTTTTCCAAGTAAATAATTAATTATGAATTTTTTATTACAACTTTTTAAAAATATAAAAACTCGCATGTCTAACCACCTTAACATGGTAAAAAAAATTTGAAATTCAATTTTTTTTAAAAAAATCATGTATTATGTGAAGCATGGAATGTGATGTGTGTTTTGAATTCAAAAAATGTGATACCATTTGAAAGCTATATATGTTTTTCAATTAGCCTGTCAATTAGGACTTTAGTCATAATTCAAATAGAAAGTGAATAATAATTATTTATTAAATTCAAAGTAAAGCATAATTTATATTTGTGGAAAGATAAGAATCTCCTTTAAAAACCCTTTTCATTTCAACAATTTTGGGTAAAAAAAAGTCGTCAGCCACACACCCTACACATACCGATCATATCGCCACTTTTTGGCCCATCATGATCCTGCACATACCCATCCATCGACCAATGATCATATTGAAAATATATCTAAATCACCTTATGAGTTAGAAGACATATCTCAAGAATTTATTCCAAGGCATGATCAACATCTACCACCAAAGTCTAGTAATGGTCCTTTCCAAGACATATTGACATCCTTTGACCTCATGGTTGTAGATATTGAGGGAATCTTTAACTCAACATTTGATCCAGGTCCACTGATATCAAGAGGATATTGACCCACTTCCCATTCCCAATGACAATATATAAGAACCCTTTATAAGCAATCCATCCTTTGAAACTGACCCATGTCAAGAACTTGTTCCAAAGCATGTCAAAATAATTTCCAAAATTAATCAAGATCAAGAATTTGTATCTCCAAGATACTAAAATGATTTAATGGACACTCTCCTATCTATACAAGAGATCACAAATAATGATCATATCCATATAGCACATACTCCTCCATCTAACCATGAGATGCTTTATGTGAACAGACACATAGATTATCTACATTCAAAACAAGATTCCTTTACTCCTGACATTATTACACAAAAAGAGCAGGTTATTGATTCCTATAGTCAAACTGAGTTGTCAACATCAGGATCAAATATATCCTAAATTCAGATCGAGGACATCATGAGTGAACATATCCATTATTATCCACTCAAGGAAATAGGTTAGATAAAATAGGATATTTTAGAGTTAGCAGAGGGGTATGTGCAGGATCATGGTGGGCCAAAAAGTGGCAATATTATGGGTATTTGTAGGGTATGTGGCTGACAACTTTTTTTGCACCCAAAATTAATAAAACGAAAAGGGTTTTTAGAGGAGATTCCCAGCTTTCAAAAAATATAAATTATGATTTAATTTGAATTTAATAAATAATTATTATTTATTTTCTATTAGAATTATGACTAAAGTCCAAATCGATAGGCTGATTGAAAAACATGTATAACTTTCAAACGGTATCATATTTTTTGAATCAAAAACATGCGTCACATTCTATGCTTCACATACTATAGGATTAAAAAAATAAAAATTAAATTTCATGAAGTTTTGGCCAAGTTAAGGTGGTCGATGATCGAAGTTTTTATATTTTCTAAAAGTTGTAATAAAAAATTCATAATTAATTATTTACTTGGAAAAAATTACAAAAAAATATGCATCACATATGGACATGAGTCCTCTACTTATATATAAAATCTTTAAAAAAATATTATCATTTTATTATGGTTAGGGTGGTCGATTGACACCTACTTATTTTTTCCCCGAAATTTAAGTACTATTGCATTGAAATTTCAAATTTTCACCAAATAGATTTTATTTATTTTTAAATAAACCTAGTATTTTAGAAACTACATTCAATTTTATACAAATTCTATTCTTACATATTTTTGAAATAATATAGATAACTTATTCAAATATTTACGTCAAGTTGCCTAACACTGATTTTTCTAAATTTTTTGCCACTTAAGGGCCTATTTTTTGCATGATGATCCTACACATACCCAGAGCAGCAAATTGAAATAACGTCATCTGTAGTGGTCATTTATCAAAGAATGCATTATAAAAAAGAGCTCTCAGAATAGGAAGAATCAAAGCATGAAGGTAATACTTCCACAATACTGGGGGAAACTATGTCTCAAGAAAATTCCAACATAGGAAGCATGAAGAATCCCTATGATGAAACTGATGCTAATACTACAACCAACCACATCATGAATATTCATCCACCCATCACCTCATCCACAAATTGGGATCAACATCAAAATAAATATTTGAATCAAAGTAAGAAGAATGTCATCAAAGCAAAAGAAGCTAAGAAGCATATCAGAAAAATCAAATACACATGGATACCAAAAAGTACAAAGAAATATTATCCCTAAAAAACTCCATTAGTCAAAGAAACTATACAGAAAAATAAAAAAGGGAAAATTATCCATCAAAGACGTCCACAAAATCAAAAGAAAGCTTCTCAAGCAATGTACAAAGTATATCAAGAAATTGGTCCTAATTCCATGCACACTTTTGTATCCACCCATCGTTGCTCATCTTCCCAAGTTTGGAGAGTCAAAGGTTCCAAACTATCAACCAATCCATCTTTTATCCCTAAGCACACTTCATCCATGCCTCCATGAATGATATCCAACTCTCACATTGACTATGTATTGGAATCCACCCTTCATCATAAGGATTCAGATGGCATTCTATCATGATGCGCACACAAAGACAAAGTTAACTCTAGTATCAACAAAGCAGATCAAGAATCTCAAAATTTGCATTCAAGTGCATGAATCTTGGCAAAGAAGCTTCTTCAAGTAGGATATCGATGGCACATCATGACAGAAGCATCTACATTGACACCACAAAGTGGTTCGGTATGAGCTTAAAATCTTTCAGAAAAATAAAAAAATAAAAAAATATGAAAATAAAAAAAAATTATTGAAAATACTAAAGAAAAAAATTGTCCTCTAGTGAAAACCACTTCAGTGGCACTTTGGGTAAGTACCTTGGTGAAAACTTGGGAAATAGGCACCACATGTAAATAAACACTTTCCATCCATCGGGATCTTCATGAATCATTCTGCATCATCCATCACATTCCATATCTCTATCCATCACCCATCTATGTCTGCATCATAGCTTGGTCCTATGTTCATGTCATGATCCATCCTAGTACTACTCAATCCAATCTCAAGATCAACTTGTCCTACCTTTATTAGAGTAGTCTATTGCATCATGCTAGGGGAATGTTCTCATCGGATCAAATTCATGTATCCCAAAAATTAGAAAATCCAAAAATAGGTCAAAAAGTCATTCAAAAAGTAAAAAATAGAGTCATCTTGTTGAACTACAGGTCTCGAAGCCTTAAACATAGGCAAGGTTCATATTTGATCATCCCTCGAGACACTTAGGTTAGCCCTTTAGGAGTCTGTAATAATAAACTAGCAATCCACCTATTCATATCTCATGAATAATCGAGTCTTTGTTAGTGAAACTACGTGGTCTTTGTACGTATAATGTAGGCAAGGCTAATATGTTGATTAGCCCCTGAGGCCCCTAGGATAGGTTTTTAGGTTAGGTCTTGGTCAAAATCTTAGAAAAAACCCCAAAAAATTTGAAAATTGGAAAATCAAAACATTTGTAAAATCTCAAAAAATACAAAAAAAAAGCCTCAAAATTTTCAAAAACTCCCAAAACATCCAAATATTTGAAAAATCCATCTATCTCATCTCAATTTCACCTACAATAAACATCACTCACAATAAATCAATCATCATCCCCAACCTTTGGTAAAATAGTCAGAAACAAGTCTAGCAGATCAAAAGTGAAAACTCAAAACATCAAAGTCTAAGGTCTAGGTCAGTAGATAAACAAGTTGGTCAACTCTTTGTGTCAATAGTCTATCATCCAATTAGTCCCATATCAATCATCTAGTATCATCATGTCCTAGGATGCATCCTTCCTATAATGGGCATCAACATTTGGCATCATCGTAGTTTAGTCTTGGCTAGCGGTATGAAGAACATTAACTTGTTTGTTTACTTTATCTTTGCCTTTTTGACTTTTTTTTTTCACTCATTCCAAGGACTTCTTGATGATGTCCAAATGAAGGATTTAGAGAGAAAGGAATGGGGAAACAATCATTATCTTTTATCTATTGTGCTTGTTGGATATTTTTGTAATATAACCTTGGTCATATGTGCTTTGTTTAGGTGTAGGGAGGGTGTTTTAGGTATCTTGTTCACTAGATAGGAAGGCTTGATTTTCTATGTTTTGGTCTGAGATGTTTGGAATATCTAAACTAAATTTTGAATGATGTTTTGTATGCTAGGTGTGAACAAAATTACTCCTATCTAATTGTCGATTCAAAGTCCAACACATTAGGTGCAATGCCATCCTAGTTCTTAATACCTTGATGCATCGTGCCTATGTGTGTTATCAAACATAAGGTAATTGGCCCTTTGAAAATCCCAACTCTTGGGAAAATCATAATCATCACCATCATCATCATATCGTGTCTTGTTGGAATCTCTTGCTTTCTTCTATCTTCTTTCTGTGCTAACATGGTACCATGAAAATTAATCAAAATTCATCATATATGCATCCATCCTACATCCACAAACTGTCATCATATTGCATATCATACCATATAGGAAATATTAAATCATATCACATGCATTGAATTTCCATCACTTTCATAATATAGATTGGCCATTCAAAGAATTTCATCATTTACACATTCACATTCATTTGCATGATCATCATATTCATAAATCATATAAAACATCATTTGCATAACATATCATATCATCGTCATAGAATCCATCAAACATATATATGTATCATTCATTTACATAAGCATCATATAAATACATCCCCATATAATTCATGAGAAAAGATAAGCAAAAAGAAAAGGGTATGTGCAGGATCATCATGGAAAAAATAGGCCCTTAAGTGGCAAAAAATTCAAAAAAAGCAGAGTTAGGAAACTTGACATAAAAAATTGAATAAGTTACCTATATTATTTCAAAAATATGTAAAAATAGAATCTATAGAAAATTGAATGTAGTTTCTAAACTACTAGGTTTATTTAAAAAATAAATAAATCTATTTGGTGAAAATTTGAAATTTCAATGCAATAGTACTTAAATTTCAAAAAAGAAAAGTAGGTGTTTGTCTAACCACCCTAACCAAAATAAAATGATAATATTGTTTTATAAGATTTTAGATATAAGTAGAGGACTTGTGTTTGGATATTATGAATATTTTTTTTGTAATTTTCCCCCAAGTAAATAATTAATTAAGAATTTTTAATTACAACTTTTAAAAAATATAAAAACTCATATGTCTAACCACCTTAACTTGGTCAAAACTTCATGAAATTCAATATTTTTTTTTAAATCCTATAGTATGTAAGGCATAAAATGTGACACATATTTCGGATTCAAAAAATATGATATCATTTGAAAGCTATAGATGTGTTTCAATTAGCCTATCAATCAAAACTTTAGTCATAATTCAAATAGAAAATGAATAATAATTATTTATTAAATTCAAAGTAAACCATAATTTATATTGGTGGAAAGCTAAGAATCTCCTTTAAAAACCCTTTTCATTTTATTAATTTTGGGTAAAAAAATAGTCTTCAGCCACATACCCTACACATACCCATCTTATCGCCACTTTTTGGCCCATCATAATCTTGCACATACCCAGAAAAGATTGCATTTCATCAATTAGGGGCATTGTAATGCCCGTCGTGCAAACCCCAGAGAACAAACACAATGCAAATAATTTTTTTTTTTTTAAAACAATAAGATTAAACATGTAATAACACTTAACCATAATTCACATAGCACATTACATAACATTAACATACTTAGTTCTCTGGGGCACGCGAAGTTACATCACAACAACAAAATGGAAATAAAAATAAAGATTACAACAATATCATTTATAATGATAACCAAGGATAAGGATACATCCAATAACCATGATGCGAGAATAATAACATCGCATAATTACATCCATGATACATCTCTTAATAGAGTTACAAATAATCCTAACTATTACATCATCGTTATAATATTACATTACGATCTCTGATAATTGAATTACATTGAATTTCCCAACATGGGGATTAATACAAGTATAATGAAATATGAACTACAAGGAGAATGCTGGTACAACTCCAACTGGAAACATTGAGAAGACCAAACGCTGATGGGGAACCCAACGGGTGCGGAGCACGTTCCACCCAACCATGTGAATTACAAGTAACTCAACCCCCGTGCTCAGAGGTGACGAGGAAGTGAACCTGACCATGAATGTCAAACCGACTCAACAACAACATGGTACAAAACAAGCACAACTCAAAACATACAATGAACCACCATCAACGTTCACAAATCACATAACAAGTTAAACTGAGAACTCATCACAATAACATGGAGTACCATCAATTAACAATCATGAGACAAAATTCACAAGAATCAAATGCACCACAAGATACAATATCTAGAAGAGCCGAACCAACACCCAAAATACATTTCCACATAAATCAGAACTAGTGAAAAGAACACGATTCCATAATAACTCTAATTCAACCATTCAATACACCATTCTATAGGCAACAAGAAACAAGGAAAACATGTGTCAAGTGGAGAGGGTCATCACATAGCTCCCATGGGATCCCCTGGCACTTCCTCCAACTAAGGTGTCGGCACCCATCTATGGATTCCCTAGCCCCCAAAAACAACATAAAGATCTAATAACCAGAACACAAGAAACAAGAACAAGGGTGTCTAGTGGAGAGTGTCATCGCATAGCTCTCATGGGATTCTCCTGGCCCTTCCTCCAACTGAGGCGCCGACACCCATCTATGGATCTCCTGGCCCTTCCTCCTAACTGAGGCGCCGGCACCATAGGGTAGCTAATGCGGAGCCAATAATCTCTCATGAAGACAAGACTATGACTTTGCCGACCACAGCCTTCTCAGTCTATCACTAGTCTATGGTAGCCCTAATGCATAGACGAGGACTCCAGTGTTTTATTATCTTGTGTTTTTAAACTACCCAACCCCCTAAATTCTATTATTTAGGTTATCACTTGTTTAACTACTCTTTCGTGGGTTATCCTGAGCCCTTCCTCATCCTGAGGCACCGGCGCCCACGAAGAGCCACTCTCCCTAAGACCACTAACATAGATCAAAATTAGACAAGGGTTGTACCGTACAGTTAAAGTAAATAATTTCAAGACCAACCCATGCGAGGAATTACCCATCTCGCTATAACACATAACCACAGTCTCAACAATTCATGTACAACCATAATATCAAAACACTTGCCACATCAAGGGCACATAAAGAGAGAACATCAACTACCAATAATCTCAAGCCACTAGAAGACCCTCAAAAGGCTTACACTAGGGTTTTCTCATCAAAGAACTAACAACAGTACCAAGATATTGAGAATGAGTCAACAAACATAATGTAGTGAGTGGCAACATCCCAACAAAATCTTCACAATTAAATTTGATACAATCTCGACCGGTATCCAAGGGAGACCTCTATTTCTCCTCCTAGGTTACCCAATCATAAATCACACAACGATCTTACAATTTGACTCAAAACAACTCAACAAAATCAATGACTAATACAACAAAACGATCAACCAATGCACAAACTTAATACAGAAACTAGTCCACTCAAATAAAGAAATCAATCCAACACCATTTTATATAACTATCTCTATAAGAGACTTAAAATCAACCACTAAATGAGTGCAAGAGAGATCGACATATAGAAGATCACCTACTTTTACTTACATAGTGCAAGCACACAATTGAACAAGGCACCCATCACATGCAAAACTCCACTTTCCAATATTTCCAATTTAACTATTCCACTTAGAACTAACCCAATTAAGAATAATACTAATCTATCAATATTTACACAAATTATCAAAAAATGACATAAAGATATCCCCCTCTATTAACTTTACTAAGTCACTCATCAACGCTTCACATAACTCTCCAACTTAATCACATAATAAATTTAATTTATTCCTTTACACTATAACACAAAAGTAATTGTACAATGTATTCTAAGTAACCATCTACATGAAAAATCTACAAGATATGAAAATACAATAAGATTTTACTATGAAGATTACGACACGAAAATAAAACATATAAGAAACACTATAGAATCCCTTCCTCTAACATTTAAACATATAACAATTACCTAATTATAAACAAACTTGCACATTTTAAAACAATACAAAACCACATTCCTAAAATGTAATAAATTACATTAAAAATTAAATAATTAAACTTTCATTTGAATCAATAATATTAAATAATTATAATTTTCATTTTTGAATAAATAATAATAATATGGTGAAAATAAAACCTCCAACCATATAACTTGAGACACCATGCACACAAGTCTTGCAACACACAAATAACAACTAATTTAATTGCATATACATTCTCTATTTACCTCGATACCATTAGAAATAAAAACATACTTTTACCAATTACGTAAAATATCTCTATTTTACTCGACATAGAGTTAAAAATAAAGAACAATAAGCTTATGGGCAACTTATGTAATTTACTTTCTTTAATTACTCAAGGATACTAAATTCCATGTTTATTCAACTAACACATTCAATAAAAGCAATATATATTTTATTTTATTTAAATAATCCACACATTCTCATATTGTTTTTCATATAAAATAAATAATTATAGAAAAATAAACCAATATATTTATATTAAAATATATATATATATACACCCATACTGAACAAATAAAGATAAAATAATCCATAACAATTAACTTTTATATATCCAAAAAAAAAATTATTTATATCAAATAAAATTTCATTTAAACTAACTTTATGAAGAACTTTAATAAAATAATAAACTTTATTTTATATATATATATATATATATATATATATAACTTAACTAAACTAATAATAAGAATAACATAAAATAAAAGTAACGAATTTTAATTACATATTATATATATATATATATATATATAACTTAACTAAACTAATAATAAGAATAACATAAAATAAAAGTAACGAATTTTAATTACATATTCACCAAAATTTTAAAACAAAAATTCGAATAAAAATAAATTAAGAATATTCATAAATTAAAATAACCATAAACATGGCTAAAAACAGTCTGCCACGGCTGCTGTACAGCGGCCTTACCGCTGCTGTACGCAGCAGTCCGTAAGGGCTGCTGTGGCTACCGCGGCCCACATGGGACAGGGGCGGGGTACGGCCCAGCCGTCCCCTCCCTAATCCCCATAAACTTTAAAAAAATTTCATTACAATATTTTTATTTTATTTTAAATACGGGCAATGAAAATTTCAATTCGTGAATTCGTTTCTTTTTATTTTGGTTTTTATTTCGATTTTACAGTTGAACATGAAAAACGTAAATTTAAATCTATATATATATATATATTTATTAAAATAGTCATAGAAACACAGAAAACATATTTTTCTGTGTAAACAAACAAAATGATAAAATAACATATATTTTGAATATTTATAGATTCTTCTTGGTTTATAAACTAAACAAAAGTTACATTCTTCTATATTAATATAAAATCTAAATACAAGAATATATAACTATCTCTGAACAAATACATATACAAAATAAATAAATGAATGTAAATATATATCAACAGAATATTATGGGATCAAAACAGATCTTGGCACAAACAACTGATTTATTTATAAGGAAGGTAGAGAGACATTTTCCATCACAACAAAATAATGAAATTGGGTATTTTCAAACAAAGATTCCACAGCATAATTTTTTGTTCTGTTTGCAATTCAAATTTATTTTCTAAAAGGAACAACTTCAAGGATGAGCTACTTATTTATTTATTTTCTTTTGAACAGAAGGAAGAAGGAGATAAAGTATCCAGAACCTGGAGTCCTGTGCTACCGCAGATCTGTTGACGCTTGTTCGCTCCCGATGGCCTCTACGTTGAGCTCCTAGCTCCTGCTTGAATCCGCCTCTCTAAAATTCCATGTTCGAACTCAAATCCGGTTCTTTGTTCAGAAGACTCCAGAATAACCAGCAAAAGATTGATAATCCCTTTCTAAACTCTT
Organism: Sequoia sempervirens; assembly: GCA_007258455.2. NCBI lineage: Eukaryota > Viridiplantae > Streptophyta > Pinopsida > Cupressales > Cupressaceae > Sequoia > Sequoia sempervirens. The sequence goes on along the minus strand of VDFB02271358.1, from coordinate 382,464,340 downwards.
ACAATAAAGAACAAAATTTTCAAAATCTTTTCTAAGATTCAAAATTACATAGTCAATATCTTGTGCAACCTCTGTGGCAATCATCCTCCCTCTCTGTAAAACTTCCCATTTTTCCTAATTAAATTAAAATATATTGTCCCTTCTTTTCAAAAACTCTAAAAAAAAACAAAAATAAGAGAAAATCATTCTTTAAAAGCAAGCTTTTTTTTTAATTAGATCTGAATTCTTATTCGTTCTCACAACTTTTCATTCTTTTATTTGTTTTATTGTTTTACTTTCTATTTTTTTACCACTTTTCTTGCACATCACATTATCTATTTAATTTAAATAATTTATTCTAATAATTATCTTCAACCAGATAATTAATTAAAATAAATAACACACATTTAATATTTAATTATCATTTAATTGAAACACATGACTTTATAAAAATTAATTAAAACATTTAAATATTTTCATACAAATAAACCAACATTAAAATACACACTTATTATCCACCTTAATTTAAAAAATTCATAACTTGTAAAATATCAACATCAATTAAATAATCGTAACTTATAAAATACCACCTTAATCAAAATACGACGACACACGAAACACAAGCCACAAATGACGACAAAATACAAAAATGAACAATACCAAACAACAAGACGACCTGACATCATGGGACGGGAGGACTTCATCGTCACCTCTGTATCAACATTTAACCGTTGGGTTATTGGTGCTCGTCCTGTCCTGCCGAAGCAGGTGGAATCGAGACTTATACCTACAAATCCTGCATACAAACGAAGTTTTGTACATGTGCATACATATATATAATCATCAAAGCATTAAATCGAAGTACTGCATTGTGAGAAGGAATCGCAACATAGCAGGGCACTCGCGAACGAATGATGCTATATTGTCCTTCATCACACCTATCCTAACAATTATAATTTAACTGATAAAATAACATTTCTAAACTAACAATTTCATCTCATGATATAATTCTGAAAATCAACTAATATAACCAACCATATTGTCATACGAAATAATCATGTCCATAATGAAACAATAGCATCATCTAGCGTCTAACTAACCAAATCAAACAATATCATCATCGTCACACGTAGCAAACAACCGCATTGAAAAATACTAAATCCTACCAGTAAGGGGAGGGGTATTACATCCTCCCCCTCATAAAATCGGCTTACTCCTGGAAGCTGGTAAACAAAAGGAGATAAGATTCCCTAATACGGGAGGCATCCACCCACACCAAGACGGTGAACTAATCACCAAAAGAGAATAGAATCAAGCTCACACATAAGAGTAAGAAATAATAATACAAGCATTAGTAACATGGGGGTATTACATCCTCCCCCCCAAGGATATGGCTTACTCCAGGAAGCCATTAAATAGATAAGAGTAAGCACACAACAAACATGCAAAGATCACGCCAAAAACCACACACATAACTCACATCACTGGAAACCACATAACACAACGACCCAAGGGTTCATAGTGCATCCTTGATAGGATGGATATCGGTGCATTGCGTACTACACCGAGGGTCCTATCCTTTCCCATCAGTTTCCTGCACCATCCACCCTACACCGGCTAACAGAAGAACCTCAGGTTCACAACAATGACAATGGTAAAGTAAAGCTCTAGACTCTAGGGACTAAACGCAAGGTTACATAGTGAGCACACATAGTGCCCAGTGTATGAACCTATGCTCTGATACCAAGTTGTAATGCCCGTCGTGCAAACCCCAGAGAACAAACACAATGCAAATAATTTTTTTTTTTTTAAACAATAAGATTAAACATGTAATAACACTTAACCATAATTCACATAGCACATTACATAACATTAACATACTTAGTTCTCTGGGGCATGCGAGGTTACATCGCAACAACAAAATGGAAATAAAAATAAAGATTACAACAATATCATTTATAATGATAACCAAGGATAAGGATACATCCAATAACCATGATGCGAGAATAATAACATCTCATAATTACATCCATGATACATCTCTTAATAGAGTTACAAATAATCCTAACTATTACATCATCGTTATAATATTACATTACAATCTCTGATAATTGAATTACATTGAATTTCCCAACATGGGGATTGATACAAGTATAATGAAATATGAACTACAAGGAGAATGCTGGTACAACTCCAACTAGAAACGTTGAGAAGACCGAACGCTGATGGGGAACCCAACGGGTGCGGAGCACGTTCCACCCAACCATGTGAATTACAAGTAACTCACCCCCCATGCTCAGAGGTGACGAGGAACTGAACCCGACCATGAATGTCAAACCGACTCAACAACATGGTACAAAACAAGCACAACTCAAAACATACAATGAACCACCATCAACGTTCATAAATCACATAACAAGTTAAACTGAGAACTCATCACAATAACATGGAGTACCATCAATTAACAATCATGAGGAAAAATTCACAAGAATCAAATGCACCACAAGATACAATATCTAGAAGAGCCGAACCAACACCCAAAATACATTTCCACATAAATCAGAACTAGTGAAAAGAACACGATTCCATAATAACTCTCATTCAACCATTCAATACACCATTCTATAGGAAACAAGAAACAAGGAAAACGTGTGTCAAGTGGAGAGGGTCATCACATAGCTCCCATGGGATCCCCTGGCACTTCCTCCAACTAAGGCGCCGGCACCCATCTATGGATTCCCTAGCCCTCGAAAACAACATAAAGATCTAATAACCAGAATACAAGAAACAAGAACAAGGGTGTCTAGTGGAGAGTGTCATTGCATAGCTCTCATGGGATTCTCCTGGCCCTTCCTCCAACTAAGGCGCCGGCACCCATCTATGGATCTTCTGGCCCTTCCTCCTAACTGAGGCGCCGGCACCATAGGGTAGCTAATGCGGAGCCAATAATCTCTCATGAAGACGAGACTATGACTTTGCCGACCACGGCCTTCTCAGTCTATCACTAGTCTATGGTAGCCCTAATGCATAGACGAGGACTCCAGTGTTTTATTATCTTGTGTTTTTAAACTACCCAACCCCCTAAATTCTATTATTTAGGTTATCACTTGTTTAACTACTCTTTCGTGGGTTATCCTGAGCCCTTCCTCATCCTGAGGCGCCGGCGCCCACGAAGAGCCACTCTCCCTAAGACCCCTAACATAGATCAAAATCAGACAAGGGTTGTACCGTACAGTTAAAGCAAATAATTTCAAGACCAACCCATGCGAGGAATTACCCATCTCGCTATAACACATAACCAAAGTCTCAACAATTCATGTACAATCATAATATCAAAACACTTGCCACATCAAGGGCACATAAAGAGAGAACATCAACTACCAATAATCTCAAGCCACTAGAAGACCCTCAAAAGGCTTACACTAGGGTTTTCTCATCAAAGAACTAACAACAGTACCAAGATATCGAGAACGAGTCAACAAACATAATGTAGTGAGTGGCAACATCCCAACAAAATCTTCATAATTAAATTTGATACAATCTCGACCGGTATCCAAGGGAGACCTCTATTTCTCCTCCTAGGTTACCCAATCATAAATCACACAACGATCTTACAATTTGACTCAAAACAACTCAACAAAATCAATGACTAATACAACAGAACGATCAACCAATGCACAAACTTAATAGAGAAACTAGTCCACTCAAATAAAGAAATCAATCCAACACCATTTTATATAACTATCCCTATAAAAGACTTAAAATCAACCACTAAATGAGTGCAAGAGAGATCGACATATAGAAGATCACCTACTTTTACTTACATAGTGCAAGCACACAATTGAACAAGGCACCCATCACATGCAAAACTCCACTTTCCAATATTTCCAATTTAACTATTCCACTTAGAACTAACCCAATTAAGAATAATACTAATCTATCAATATTTACACAAATTATCAAAAATTGACATAAAGATATCCCCCTCTATTAACTTTACTAAGTCACTCATCAACGCTTCACATAACTCTCCAACTTAATCACATAATAAATTTAATTTATTCCTTTACACTATAACACAAAATTGTACAATGTATTCTTAAGTAACCATCTACTGAAAATGCTCACAAGATATAAAAATACAATAAGATTTTACTATGAAGATACGACACGTAAAATAAACATATAAGAAACACTATAGAATCCCTCTCCTCTTAACATTTAAAACATATAACACCACCTAATTATAAACTGGAACTTTGTACATTTTAAAACAATACAAACCATCGCTCCTAAAATGTAATAAATTACATTAAAAATTAAATAATTAAACTTTCTATCAATCAATATTAAATAATTATTAAATAATAATAATATGGTGAAATAAAAACTCCAAACTACCATATGTAACTTGGAGACACCATGCATACAAGTCTTGCAACACACAAATAACAATCCAATTTAATTTGCATATACATTTCATTTACCTCGATACCATTAGAAATAAAAACATGCGATAACGATTTTACCAATTACGTAAAATATCTCTATTTTACTCGACATAAAGTTAAAAATAAAGAACAATAAACTTATGGACAACTTATCTAATTTACTTTCCTTAATTACTCAAGAATAATAAATTCCATGTTTATTCAACTAACACATTCAATAAAAGTAATATATATTTTATTTTATTTAAATAATCCACACATTCTCATATTGTTTTTCATATAAAATAAATAATTATAGGAAAATAAAACAATATATTTATATTAAAATATATATATATATACACCCATACTGAACAAATAAAGATAAAATAATCCATAACAATTAACTTTTATATAACCAAAAAAATTTATTTATAACAAATAAAATTTCATTTAAACTAACTTTATAAAGAACTTTAATAAAATAATAAACTTTATTTATTTATTTATTTATATATATATATATATATAACTTAACTAAACTAATAATAAGAATAAAATAAAAGTAACGAATTTTAATTACATATTCACCGAAATTTTAAAACAGAAATTTGAATAAAAATAAATTAAGAATATTCATAAATTAAAATAACCATAAACATGGCTAAAAACAACATGCCACTCCTACGGACTGCTGCGCACAGCAGTCCGTAAGGGCTGCTGTGGCTACCGCGGCCCACATGGGACAGGGGCGGGGTACGGCCCAGCCGTCCCCTCCCTAATCCCCATAAACTTAAAAAAAAAATCATTACAATATTTTTATTTTATTTTAAATACGGGCAATGAAAATTTCAATTCGTGAATTCGTTTCTTTTTATTTTGGTTTTTATGTCGATTTTACAGTTGAACATGAAAAAAAACCTAAATTTAAATCTATATATATATATATATATTAAAATAGTCATACAAACACATAAAACATATTTTTTTGTGTAAACAAACAAAAAGATAAAATAACATATATTTTGAATATTTATAGATTCTTCTTGGTTTATAAACTAAACAAAAGTTACATTCCTCTATATCAATATAAAATCTAAATACAAGAATATATAACTATCTCTGAACAAATACATATACAAAATAAATAAATGAATGTAAATATATATCAACAGAATACTATGGGATCAAAACAGATCTTGGCACAAACAACTGATTTATTTATAAGGAAGGTAGAGAGACATTTTCCATCACAACAAAATAACGAAATTGGGTATTTTCAAACAAAGATTCCACAGCATAACTTTTTGTTCTGTTTGCAATTCAAATTTATTTTCTAAAAGGAACAACTTCAAGGATGAGCTACTTATTTATTTATTTTCTTTTGAACAGAAGGAAGAAGGAGATAAAGTATCCAGAACCTGGAGTCCTGTGCTACCGCAGATCTGATGACGCTTGTTCACTCCCGATGGCCTCTACGTTGAGCTCCTAGCTCCTGCTTGAATCCGCCTCTCTAAAATTCCATGTTCGAACTCAAATCCGATTCTTTGTTCAGAAGACTCCAGAATAACCAGCAAAAGATTGATAATCCCTTTCTAAACTCTTACAATAAAGAACAAAATTTTCAAAATCTTTTCTAAGATTCAAAATTACATAGTCAATATCTTGTGCAACCTCTGTGGCAATCATCCTCCCTCTGTGTAAACTTCCCATTTTTCCTAATTAAATTAAAATATATTGTCCCTTCTTTACAAAAAACTCTAAAAAAAACAAAAATAAGAGAAAATCATTCTTTAAAAGCAAGCTTTTTTTAATTAGATCTGAATTCTTATTCACTCTCACAACTTTTCATTCTTTTATTTGTTTTATTGTTTTACTTTCTATTTTTACCACTTTTCTTGCACATCACATTATCTATTTAATTTAAATAATTTATTCTAATAATTATCTTCAACCAGATAATTAATTAAAATAAATAACACACATTTAATATTTAATTATCATTTAATTGAAACACATGACTTTATAAAAATTAATTAAAACATTTAAATATTTTCATACAAATAAACCAACATTAAAATACACACTTATTATCCACCTTTAATTAACAAATTCACAACTTGTAAAATATCAACATTAATTAAATAATCATAACTTATAAAATACCACCTTAATCAAAATATGACGACACACGAAACACAAGTCACAAATGACGACAAAATACAAAAATGAACAATACCAAACAACGAGACGACCTGACATCATGGGACGGGAGGACTTCATCGTCACCTCTGTATCAACATTTAACCGTTGGGTTATTGGTGCTCGCCCTGTCCTGCCGAAGCAGGTGGAATCGAGACTTATACCTGCAAATCCTGCATACAAACGAAGTTGTGTACATGTGCATACATATATATAATCATCAAAGCATTAAATCGAAGTACTGCATTGTGAGAAGGAATCGCAACATAGCAGGGCACTCACAAACGAATGATGCTATATTGTCCTTCATCACACCTATCCTAACAATTATAATTTAACTGATAAAATAACATTTCTAAACTAACAATTTCATCTCATGATATAATTCTGAAAATCAACTAATATAACCAACCATACTGTCATACGAAATAATCATGTCCATAATGAAACAATAGCATCATCTAACGTCTAACTAACCAAATCAAACAATATCATCATCGTCACACGTAGCAAACAACCGCATTGAAAAATTCTAAATCCTACCAGTAAAAGGAGGTGTATTACAGATAGCTTCCCCTGCCTCCCCTCACCAAAAAAATAAAAATAAAAATTATATATATATATATTTAAATACTCATTTTTTAAATAAAGACAAAGCACATAAAATCATTTGTTTTGGTAATTTCCATAACATGATTTTTGTGCCAAAATTTTAACAAGAACAAAACTTTCCCAAAAAAAAAAAAACCCAATATGCAAAAATATATGTATATAGAATATATATACATATATAAACATAAAATCTCCATTTTATAGTCAAATTGAACCAATTTTCTACATAAAATTTACAATAAAACTAATTTTCAAACATAGTTTCTTGATTTCAATTTCTAAATTGATATCAAACATTTCAACTCCCAAACAGAGGTTTTCTAATTTCATTTTGCTCCTTTACAAATTTTCTATTGTTAAACTTGAAAGTTTCTGTTAAATTTTTTTTTTTTCTACAAACATCTAAATTCCTTCCATGATTCAACAGGGTTTTCAAATATGTTTGCAACAAGTTTTCAAAACTGAAAAACTAGATTTTCAAAACAATAAAAAAAACAAGAAGAACCTATTTGAAGCTTGAAGAAGAAATCTAGTGTTGAGCTGCAAAAATCTTTCCAAATCTTCACTCCAATCCAAAGTGCATCAACAACAAGAGAAAATCCTTCCTTCTTTCTTCACAACCAATTTCTTTCCAAGAATGAAATATCCTTCTATTTTTTCCCCAAATTTGGTCAATATACTCTAAAATATCTCTCACCCACCATAGTTATTTCCCCTCTATCCATTTTGAGGATATTTTTCTTTTTTTGAAAATTTGAAACTAAAATTTATTTTCAACATGACTTTATTACTTTTTTTCTTTTTTTTTTAAATTCTATTTCAAAAAGCATTTGAAACTTTTAAAAGTTTCTTTTTAAAAGAATTTAAACTTTTAAACTTTTCCTTTTCAAAATCATTTAACACTTCTAATTCCAAAATGGATAACTTAATTCATTTCAACACAATTAATTTAATTAATCAATAAAATAAATCTAATCCAAGATTAGATTATTTTATTAATTAAATTAAATTAAATAACATTTCTAACATTATAACTAGATTTATTTAATAAACAACTTAAATACATAGAGCCATTTATTTACCTTTTCCAACTTGCAATTAAATAAAATCTAGAAGAGATGAACAACAAAGAAGCAACTTAACCCGACTAAAACCTGACGACACACTATGACTAGGGTGATGACTTAGCACATAAAACCTAGCTACTATCTCCCAATCGAATAACGTCAACTGGCCAATGGACATGCTCAAACCTGTGAAACCATGTGGAGTCGATGTCCTGTACCTGTCAACCTACGAACAAAGAGTATATCGAACATGCATAGATATAACATAATAAACACACTGTGAAGAGGAAATCGTGGAATTGTAGGGTACTTGCAAGCGAGTGATGCGATCTCATCCCCTTCACCCATACAATCATCATAGACTGACAATTCCAGCATAAAAAAATATCTCATGCAATAACATATTACAATAACTAATCATCATTACACCGATTAAAACATGTCAAATAAAGCATCAGATAAGATACATCACATCACACAAATAGATTATCACTCTATAAATAGAGATCAAACTGCACACACATGATAAAGTATCTCAATAACCAAAAAGCACATCAAAGCAAACAAGGACACATTGTCGAGCCAGAAAGCAAAACAAAGGGGTATTACAAAACCAAATAAAGAAATAAGATGAAGCATGAAAATGAAGTGAAGGAATTAGAAACTTTCCATGATGTTTGATCTTGAATTTTTGTAACAATAGATGAAGAATCTACATTTGAATGCCTTAGAAAGCTATCTTGATGACTTAGAATGCTAAAACCCTAGTTTGCTTGACTTGAGAGAAATGATGAATGATGAATGAATGATTAGGTTAATGAATTAGGGTTTAAAATCTTGTTTATATAGGTGATCCACCTAAAATGCCCATTAATTTGATCCCCAAGGTCGACATGGAGGAAAATTAAACTTAAAACCTAATTTTTCTCACTTAAACCTCAAAAATGGCCCAATTAGGACTAATTCTCCAAATTGGGCTACTTAGTTCCACTTGGATGGGACTCATTCACCTAGATGGACAACTTAGTCCCATAGGGTCCCTTTTGCCAGCTAGATTGTCGGGGAGTGAATAATTTTAGTTTTATGTTGTTCTAGTCGAGTCTTTGATCAAATTATGCCTCGAGATGCATAATATGGGACCTTAAGGTCCTATTAATGATGATGTAAAGGGAAATTAGGGTTAAGGACACAAATTTAAATGTGAAAGTGTGATTAAGTACACTTTACAACACTAAAATGAGGTCCACATAGCCTATAAAGGAACAAAATCCAATGTGAATGTGTAAAACACATTGCAGCACTAGATTAAGATTAGGTTTAATTTACAAGACTTATAGATTAATGTGAGAATGCCATTAAATACATTTTACAATATTGAATTAAGGGGAAAATAGGTCCATTAGTCTAGAAAAGTGTGAAAGTCCTTTACAACACTTTACAACACCTTTGCAATACATCGTTAGATGCATTTTATTTAGTTTCCAAGGGCCCAAGACCTAATGTAGATGTGTAAAACACCTCACAATACTAAATCAAGGCCTCATTAAGTCCAATTTGTTGTTAATTATTCCCATATCAAGTGTGAAAATGTCAAGGGATACATTTTTTTGTGCTACAAAAGGTTTAATGAATGCTTGTGGATTTGATTACTGTTGAGGGTTTTAAAGGTTTAATTTGCTACAACTGATTCACCCCCCTCTCAATTGTCTTGTTCATTTCAACAAACCAATCACCCCCTTAAAGGGATCAAATCAAATGAGTTTCATCTTATAGTGACATGTTCAAGCTAAGTTTTGTTGGAGACTCGAGGGAAAACATGAGATCATAGGATAAGTTCTAGCTTTGCATCAATATTTGTATTAAAGATATATGTAATCACTATTGAAAAAGAGCTAACCAAAGATTTGAGGAAAAAATTCACTTAGGAAAAGAATAAATGGATCTAGAGAGGAAGTGGTGGACCAAGCAACACTATTATCCATTTCATCATTTCTAATCATTATTTTAGAGTTTTGAAGGATGGCTTAAATTAGCATAATATGGACCATAGAATCAAGATTCCTAGCACTCACAAAGGAAGTGGTAAAATTTCAATATTACTTAAAGAGAACAATGGATTTCATAGCCCCACCATTGATGCACTAGATCTTTACACATTGGTAAATAATTGTGAACTTTAGAAGCACTTCAACCTCACCAAGCTAACAAAGGGAATCAAATTCCAACAAAGAAGGTTCAATATGGTAAAGAAGGAAGAAGGAAACTACATCTCCAATTTAATCAATGTTAATATGCAATAATTCATGTTGACACTTTGTTATATATTCTATAGATGATTATTATAGGTTGGATATGATCTATTCTTAGGCCTTTTCAATTAGTCAAAATCTCTATTATTTTTGTGGCTTTCCCACTTATCTATTTGTGTATAGTCGAACTTGTTCATATCACCATTTTGTTTCAAAGAGAATTTTGCATTTGTACGTAAAATCTATTGAAGATAGTATCACATCATTATTTTGTAGTTTATATTAGATTAAATAAATAAATTAGAATGTTAGTTGATGAATGAATAAATTAGTTGTGAGAAGTTATATTCTTGTACATAAGTTAGTTTGATTTGACAAGAAAATAAAAGGCTTTATAAGCCATTGAAAAAACATTGCAAAGTCATTCAGATATAATATATTATTTCATGCTTTTGATGTTAATAATAAAAATGGTGTAATAGGTACAATCTGATCACTTTTTTTATATGAAACTAGAGAAATATTATTCTTGCACATGCGTGTAATTTAAATTTTAAAGAATGATTGATGTAGTCGAGAAGGAAAGTGGTGATCATGTAAAGTATAGACTAAGAAATAGTGAACAATAGTACTGACAATTAAGAAATTTACATCTTCTAGTAGCCGCTTGACCAATGAACCTCAGGCCTACGTGAAGGAAAAATGCCTACCATTTTATATTGAACCATGTCATTTATTTATAAATATTAGTAAAGGATGTTCTAAAGAAAAATTACAACTTGAATTGTGACATATTTTTTGTGAATTTATAGTAGATTGTTTCATCAAAAACCAAGGTATTTGTACAATTTTTTAGTAGTTTTTAAACATGTAGCTATGGGTGCGTGATTTAGGGAACAAAGATTTGATATGTAAGGTTGTTGGTGTAAGGGTTTTTATGATTAAATACATGACTATGGCTTTAATTTGTTTAGAGGAGACAATAGGAGAAAATGGTGGGTGGATCAAGGATCTATGTTGTGGAAGTTGTGATGAATGCACACCACTACATGTTTGTTTGACCCACCTCCATTCTACCCAAGGAGTATTCAATAGTCAATGATTGGTGGTTGTATGATGTGAAGAGATATGTATATCAAGTGGATTTGTTCAGTGGAAATGGTGGGTGGATCAAGGATCTATGTTCTTGTGTATACAAAAGCAAGAAAAATAAGTTGTTTAGAGGAGACAAGAGGAGAAAATGGTGGGTGGATCAAGGATCTATGTTGTGCAAGTTGTGATGAATGTACACCACTACATGTTTGTTCGACCTACCTCCATTCTACCCAAGGAGTATTCAATGGTCAATGATTGGTGGTTGTATGATGTGAAGAGATATGTATATCAAGTGGACTTGTTTAGTGGAAAATGAAGTACCTTCATTTTTTAAGAAAATAATGAATATAAAGTCATGTCATGACCCCATTAATTTTAGGTCACCTTTCATAATTCTTAGGAGGATATTTAATGGAATGATTTCACATAATAATAAGTAAAGGGAATCAATGTTTATTAGGTTAAAGGATTACAAAGGATTTCCTTGTAAAAATGATAAGACAAAGAGAATGGTCATCACATATGCATTAAAGTGGTCATCACATATGGATTAAAGGATTTTGTAGATGCATTATCAATAAAATATGAAACCCTTATTTTTATTTATGAGCACTTTTTCATATTTATAAATAATGGATTTAAAGCCATTAAAGTAATATTTGGTGGATAAGATATAAAGATAGCATATTGGAAATGTGGAGGTTGGAGACATTGGAGGATGGAGAACATTTATCATCTCCATCTAGCTTCTTACTTAGAGATGATGCACTACATGAGAAGAAACACCAATTTCATCTTGAGTCCCTCTGTGGAGCAAGGGGGCATGATAGCTATTGATCTGAAAAGCTGACACTTAGGAGATGCAATTTTGGGAAGTTCTAAGAATGTGGGACCAAATTGCTATCCACAAAATGATCTATGGGATTTTAGAAGCTGACGCTTCATTCTAACTAATGGGGGGAGGAAAGGGGAAGAAATGAAAATAAATGCATACAAGAAACTATTCTAAGGTGTTTCTCTAGAATATGTTAATGGTGTTGCCCATTATACAACATATCATAATCTGTCTTGTGATATTTTACAAAAGTTTGAATGAGTGGTAACATGATCCAAAATTTTGCATATATGAAATATAACTGAAACTATAAAATATTGCTACAATAGTCAATAGCTACAATCTCTCAATAAAAAAATAGAGCATAAGTATATTTAGATAGAGGAAACAAAATACACAATAGATTCCAATAGAGCACAAGTTTACACAATCAATCTTTCTCATACAAAATTAACTGCTAAATTATGAGAAATTACAAAAATCCACTATTATACTTCTAAGTCTTTTTTTAAAGATGATCAACCTCCAATACAATGTCACTCGGGGCTTATATAGAAAACAACCCCTCCTTGATGAAAACCACAAAAATAGAAAATATTCCCCACTTCCACACTTGCGAGCCTCGTTGTCATGGTGATGGTTGAAATAGCCTAACTAGGTGATCATAAGAATATCCCCATAGGTGATGATGATGCCATCTATTCCTCTATGAATCTCCATTGCAACCTCCTGCAAGCCTCATAATTGAGATTGATGATGATGGGATTTTTTTCGTCTCAGATGCAAGCAGGCTTTCCATGCATCATCCTCCACCATTTTTTCATGGTGAACCCACAAAAAGTATCATCCAACCACACATCGTACATTACTTGTGATGTTTAGAAACCTCTTCGGGTTGTGCTAGATTGATACATGCCTTAAGGGGGGAGTGGGTGCTTGATAAAAAAAGAACAATACTCACCCTTCTTAGGTGGTGCATGAAGTCTCCATGTGGCATCCCACCACATTGTGCTATAAGATTAATCCCTAGGTTTAGTAGTAGTTGTGTGGCTTTGACATGTTGCCTTCCTTTGCACAAACCTCAAAACTATGCTTAAAAACTTGGAAGTTGAAAGAAAAGGCATTACTCCTAGCAATTCCCTGGAACAAAACCCCTCACAAAAGGGTTGTGGTAGAAAAAGTATACTATATTTTTTTTTGTTTTGTAGATAATTGAGTATGTATCGATTTGTAGACTTAGTGAGTGGTACCTATGGATAATTGAGTTTGTCTCAATGCATAGTTTTACAAGTGTACACTTTTGGATAATTGGGTAAGTCTCAATCCATAAATGGAGGTGTATTACTATGGATAGTTGAGTTAGTCTCAATTCACAGTCAGTTGGTGGTTTTTAATTATGGATAATTGAGTGAGTCTTGATTCATAGTTGGTTGGTGTCTTTTCTTATGGATAATGAAGCTTTTCTTGAATCAAAAGAGGAGTAGCATACTTGTGAATAATGGAGTATGTCTCAATTCATAGGTATTTTACAGGTTTGATAATCAAGATATCCACTGATGTGTTTTGTTTAGTTTTTCTTGGGTGAGCAAGGATAATTAGTGAAAATGCTTTATCAAAGTCTTTAAAAGGGTTGTTTTGTTCAATCCTTGTTGTGTTTCACCCATTATTTAGATTGATGTAATAAGTAATGATGTAATTAAATTTTAACTAATACATTAAATTATAATAAAATTGGCCCATGGGGCATTGACCAAATAATTAAGCCATTGAAAGATACAATTGTGGTTATAGGTTTAAATACCAAGTGTCACCCACTATATGAGTAAAGGTAGCTCATATAGCCAAAGATTTTAGCAGGTCACAAAATTTGAACCTCATAAATGGGGTTCCAACTAATTTTGATTCCTCCATATTAACAAAACTATTATTAATTAAAATTAATTTTTAAAAGTATAAATTATTTTAAAATTATTTAAAACCACTCAATGATGGGTTTGTATGGTGATAAAGAGTGTTATATGAATGTTGTTTTTGCATGTGTGTATTGATTACTTTTATGCCCTTATTTATTTATTTGATGCTTTTTGAGGTGGCAACAAGTTATTGGTGTGGTTATTGGTAATCTCTTTCTCTCATGTGTTTGGTTTTTAATATGTATGGATTTAGTAGAAGGCTCATCTACTAGTGTTGGCAAGAAGAATGAGAAGTATATAGGAAAGGAGAAAATTATCGTGGTTCTCCCAAATAAATGAAAATGCAATGTGTATGGAGAATAAATAGTTGTATACTTTATAGAGTTTATAAACAATGAAATTAAGGACTCAAATATTTGGCATTGGGTAATAAGGATATCAAAACTAACAAAGGATGTAGATGGGTCTCCAAGCATGGGGATTCACTCTACCTTGGTGAATCTTATGCTCAACCTAGGTTCTATAAAAGGGAGGTGGATACTTTTTTATGCTTCACAATCTTTGTCTTGCACTTTTATGCTATCAAATGTGTCTTGCTCCTATTTTCTTCATGATGGAATCATAGATGCTACTTTATTTTCACTATGTTCTTGAGTATTTACACACTTCCAATATGCAATAGTAGTGCCTATAGTGGGAAATAGAGGAATTAGCAAATGGATTGAAGGTGGCACTTCTACAGGAGGTTATCCCTTCATTTTCAAACTGGTATTAAATCTATGAGTCACAAGATGTTATGTTGGTGGCTCCATTGGTAAAAAATTGAAGTGTGATAATTGTAAGTGTAATATTATTTCTTGGGGTTGTTCAAGGATTGTTTAATTTTCCTTGGCTCTCTTTTAGACTTTGATACTATATTTTTCTCTTTGAATCCTATAATATATAAATCATGCACCATGTATTAGAGTAAAATGAATGCTAATAATTAGAAAAATAATGAAACCTCTTATAATAAAAACCTTTGGTAACCTAGGTTATGTGCTTCAAGTAGTAGTTGATGGTTGAAGTAGAGTGTGGGTGCCCAATTTTGTAGCATAACCTTATCACATGTAATCTTGTTCCTTGAAAATGGCTTAGGAATTTTGGATAAGTTGGATGTGTGTGTGAGATTAGATCTTATGAGATAAAGGGTTGGGTTTTATTCTCATGCATGAAAGAATGAGAACATGACAAGTGGGATCATATAAATAGTGCACATAATGAGGGAAAGTGTGGAGGAGAAATTAAAGGTGAAGATTTGATCAACAATTGATGAAGGGTGGAGATTGAAAAGGTTCTTTTGGAGTCATGTGCAAGTTTGACTTTGATTATTTTAATCAAAGTGGTAGAACAATGTGTAAATACTTAACTAGTTGACTAAACCTGATTTATTTATTTAATGAATGATGAGGGGTATTTTAAGGGAATTAAATAAATATTGGTGTATTTATTTAATTTATGGGAGAGTATTGGGGAAATGATTGGATTAATTAAATAAATACTATTTATTAAATTAAAGTGAGAACACTCAAAGAAAAGGTTGAATGAAGTAAATTAATTGAATAAATATACGAAAATTATTCAATTAGTGTTGAAAGAATTTTGGATTGTTTAATTGAATATTTAATACTTATTTAATTAATATCAAAATAATTATTGTAGTTGATTAGTGGTAGAATTATATGTATGGGGTATATTAGGTGTGATTACAACAAAAATAAAAGTTTGAATTATAGGTATTTATAATTAGAACACGTACTCAGAAGTCTAATTTCCTCTAAAACATGATCAAGTATGCACCACATACTCTAATCTAGTTATAATAATGACTATAGCCAAACATTCACATCCAACTAACCTCAACCACTGATAGACTTTCTACTTCCAAAATATCCAAAATACACTATGATGAGTCCTAAAATTGTCCTCTTTTCCTTGTTTAAGTTTCACACTTTTCATGATACTTCTAATGGTTTCAAAGAAATTACCCAAACCTTCCTACTTATTTTAAGTATTAAAGAATTAATTATGGTATATATTATATTGCTAAATGATTGTGTAAATATGTGAATTTCTATGAAATTTAATAGATTTTTATGTAGATTATGGTTATTAATGATGAAGAGATTTCTTTGAAATAAACTAACCCTTGCAACAAAGAATTTAACAACCCAAAACAAAGGATGCATGTTAGCCCACAACCAATGGATGATCAAATATAAAACATACAGTCTTTTGTATTTGATGAAGGTAGTTGTCAAATATTATTGAAATGATTTATTGATAGATCATTATATTGTTATTGATGTTGTTACCAAATAGAAATGTTGCAGATGAAATAATATAATTATGATAACGATGGTCATGGTTCATAAATAGTTATGCCCTATTGAGCACATTTTTTGGTTCTAATAGTCTTCTTTATGATGAAAATTCTTAATGTGATTATGAAAATCTCACCTCCACATGATTATTTTTCATTATTGTTTAGAATAAGAATGAGTCCTCTTCCTATGTTTTGGAAGAGTTGACAGTTATTTTATAGTTTTTTTTCAATCCAAGAATAATTAAACTCTCAAGATCTT
Organism: Sequoia sempervirens; assembly: GCA_007258455.2. NCBI lineage: Eukaryota > Viridiplantae > Streptophyta > Pinopsida > Cupressales > Cupressaceae > Sequoia > Sequoia sempervirens. The sequence continues at coordinate 382,447,334 of VDFB02271358.1, read as the reverse complement.
GTATATATGTTTAATATTGTGAAAGGTCAAGGATCTAGAATCTTAGTTTTTGTAGATTTAGATATAAAAATATTTCCTATTGTTTGATACTTTGTTCTAAACTAGATTCTATTCAAATTGCAATAAAGATAAATTCAGTCATTTATATGGAGTTTTGAGTCAAGATTTAAGAGACATACTATGGGATTACAACTACTCACGCAAGGGCCACTTGTGGTAATTGCAACAATCCTTGTAGTTTAGGTTATTATTTACAGTAGAATAAATTTCTAAGTTATATTTCTTGGTTTAAATTTAAATTGAATTGTTGAGTAGTGATTAATTGTTATTACAATTATTTTAAGTAGTTACAACACAGTTGATTCCTTAATCACTATCCTCACAAGAGTAGTTATCCATAGTAAATGTCATTCAACTAGATTTGCTTCGAGATAAATTTATTTTAGTCAAGTTGCTTTAAATTGAAATTTATTTTGTTAAATATTCTATACATCATTGATTAGGATGCTTTAGGATTCTTAGTTGTACATACAATGCCAACATCATCCAAGAAATTATGATTCTATGGTTGATAAATTAAATGTAACACATCTAGGTCAATGAATTTCTTAATAAGGGATTCTAGGTTTGTTGAGTTATATGCATGTATTGTTTGCATCAATTGATTTAGCATAGATGTAGCTAGATACACTATAGCTAACATCCCTATATATGGAATATCCCAATCAAGGTCACCATCTCCTATAGTAACTAACACACCAATGTGAAAAAAAACTAAAGACCCCTTATATCATAGTCCAATGAAACATGTCTAGTTTTGTGTTGACCAAAGAAACACAAATTCCACTAACAAAAATCTCATAAAAGGTGTAGCTTATGCCATCAAAACCAATATTGCTGAACATAAACAATGATTTGCACATTACAACTAAAATGTTACAAAATGGAGCATACTTAAATAGTTTTTTGCTTAGCCTCTTGTCTTTAATCTTCTCATCTCTCTTACGTTCTTCACATAAAATTAATAAAAATTTCTCAAAAGAAATAATATATCATAGAGATAAAAACTACAAATTGTATCCATACCATGTCCTTCTGCCAACATTGTTGAGTGCTCAAGTTGTGACTAGTAAGATTGTTAGTTCTAAAACCCCAAGTTCATGAAAACCTTAACATCTAACAGTTTGACGAGGGAGCAAACTTGAGACACAAAATAACACTCACAAATTAGAGAATAATATTTTATTCAAAAATATGGAACTCTTACATGCAGAGGATCTCAAATCCTCGAGCTTTGAGATACATGCAAGCTACAGAGGTTTCAGGAAAAATTAAAAAAAATCCCCTTTTCGCAGTATGTGAACTCTTTCCCCCAAAAAGTTACTCAAAAATCAGAAACAAGCCCATAAATAGACCCATTTCAGTTTGGAGCCAAAAACAACCTTCAAGATAAGATTTTTGGTGGTTTGGCACCAAAATTACAATTTGAAATTCAGATTTAAATTCACATTAAAAAATTAGCACATTTCTAAAATATGCTCCAACTTCTGGAAGCCATAACTTTTAATACGACCATCGGATCTTCAATGATAATACCTTTTTAGAAAGATCTTGAAAAGATGATGTCCACAAAGTAGGCCTACGACTAACTACTTTGGTGTTTCCGCAAATTTTTAGGCCCATCCAGGACCGTTTAGTGCCTCAAACTGAGCTCGGAAGGTTTTTCAAGGCAAAAAGCAGAAACTGGAACTTGAATAACTTTCAAACCGTGAATGATCTTGACCTGATTCTTTCACCAAAGTGTTTATTTTTATTTCTTGAACCTTCCCATAAATTTCTGTCTTCCCACGCCTTCTAATTCACACCTGCTAAAAATAGCAGTTGAGCAGAAAAAAGCAAAAAAGTAGTTCTGAAAGTTGGAAACTCTTATTCAATGAAAAGGGTATCCAAAAATGCAAAGACATCTACAAAAAGAAAACAATAGGAACACAAATGGAAATTCTTTTTGGGTGATGCAAGATTGCCCTCACACCACTAGATGCTCCTGCATCAGACACCCAGGGTAATTTGAGAAGTGACCCCGTCATGTCTCAGATGGTTGAGGAAAACCCAAATAGTCAACCTTTGCCTTAGATAGCCAGGATGAATCTTCAACAAGCCTTCCTCTCCACTTCACCAAATATTCTTCATATTGTTTATTTCTAGTACTCCTTCTGACACAGCTATCCAGGATTTCTTCAATCTGCTCCTTCTCTGAAGTAGGTGCTGGAATACCATATTGTTCTATTGTTGGTACTTCCTTTGTGCCACCTTCATGATACTCTATCAAATCTGAAATATTGAACACAGGGGAAATATTGACTCCATCCAACAACTCTACCTCATATGCATTCTCTGATTCATGCCTCTTCATAATTTTACAGGGACCAAACTTCTTCATCTTCAGTTTGTTATAGGTTTCCACTGGAAACCTTTCTTTCCTCAAGTGGACCATCACTTCATCACCAACCTGAAACTACTTATACCTTCTCTTTTGATCTACCTTAGCCTTATACTGCATATTCATCTTGTTAATATGTCCTCTTACCTTCTCATGTATATTCTTGATGTGCTCTGCAAAGTCTTCGGCTTCATCACTAGTCTTCTCCTCTTGGTCCATATTCCTCAATTTTGGAGCGGTCCTGGGACTACCTCCATACATAATCTGGAATGGTGATCTACCAGTACTTCTGTTGACAGAATTATTGTATGAAATTTCTGCTTGAGGTAAGATCAAGTCCCATCCCTTGGGTTTATCTCCTACAAAGCATCTCAATAGGTTACCCAAACTTCTGTTCGTGACCTCAGTCTTCCCATCAGTTTGTGGATGGTGTGCAGAACTGAACTTCAACTCTATCTTCAACTTTTTCCACAAGGTCCTCCAAAAGTACCCAACAAATTTTTTGTCATGATTTGAGACTATACTCTTTGGCAGACCATGTAGCCTCACCACCTCTCTGAAGAACAAGTCAGCAATGTGGACTGCATCATGGGTCTTCTAGCACAGGATGAAATGTGCCATCTTTGAAAACCTATCAACTACCACAAATACTGAATCATTCCCTCTTTGTGTCCTTGGAAAACCAAGAACAAAGTCCATACTTATATCCTCCCATTTCCTCTCTGGTACAGGTAAGGGCTGATACAACCCAGTATTATGGCTCACTCCTTTAGCCATTTGACATACCCTGCAACTCTGCACAAACTTCTTCACATCTTGTGATAACTGAGGCCAATAATAATGCTCACTGATAATGGCAATGGTCTTATCCCAACCAAAATGTCCTGCCATTCCTCCACTGTTCTTCTCTTTTATCAGGTTCTCCCTCATGGAACTCCTTGGAATACACAATTGACTTCCCTTAAATAACATACCATCCTGGATTATGAAATCCAGCCACTTTGTCTTCTCGACTGTAACAGGCTCCTTGCAAGCTTTCCAAGCCTCTGTAAAATCAGGATCTTCAAGATACAATTTCTTGAGTTCATTGAACCCAACCACTTCAATTTGCATCTCTGTCAGTAATGTTTTCCTCCTACTTAAGGCATCTACAACCCTATTTGACTTGCCACTCCTATGCTTTAAAACAAAGGTATAACTCTGCAAAAATTCTACCCATTTCATATGCCTCTGATTTAATTTTCCCCAACTACTCAGATACTGTAATGCTTAATGATCAATAAACAAAACAAATTCCTTTGGCAATAGATAATGTCTCCATTTCTTTAATGCTTGAACTATTGCATAAAATTCCTGATCATACATAGAGTACTTTCTCTTTGTATCATTTAACTTTTCACTAAAATAGGCAATGGGTTTACCTTCTTGGCTCATCACTGCCCCAATAGCACAACCACTAGCATCACAATCCACCTGAAAAACCTTATTGAAATCCAAGAGGGCTAAAACTGGTTGCTCTGTCACCTTCTGCTTCAACAAATCAAAAATCTTCGCTGCTCCAGTGCTCCACTTGAACTCTTTTCTATCCCCTCTCATGGTTTCAGTCAGGGGTGCACAAATACTACTAAAGTTTTTAATGAACTTTCTATAAAAACTGGCCAAACCATGGAAATATCTCACCTCAGTAGCAGTTCTTGGGGTAGGCCATTCTAGAATAGCCTTCACCTTCTCTGGGTCCATCTTCAAACCCTCTGTTGAGACAACAAACCCCAAGTACACTAACTCCTTTTTAACAAAACTACACTTTTTCAAATTTATCAATAGTTTCTCCTCTCTCAACTTTTCAAAGACCCTACGAATATGCATCAAATGCTCACCCAGGGACTTACTAAATATTAAAATATCATCTAAGTACACAATAACAAAATTTCCTAGAAACTTTATCAGTAACTCATTCATGAGTCGCATGAATGTGCTTGGTGCATTGGTTAGCCCAAAAGGCATGACTAACCACTCATACAGGCCCTCCTTGGTCTTGAAGGCAGTCTTCCATTCATCACCCTCTCGAATCTGGATCTGGTGATATCCACTCTTTAGATCAACCTTCGTGAAGTATTGTGCTCCACTCAAACAGTCCATCAGGTCATCCATCCTTGGCAAGGGAAATCTGTACTTCATTGTTATCTTATTTATGGCTCAAAAGTCTGTACACATCCTCCACTCCCCGTCCTTCTTTTGTGCTAGTACTGCAGGTACTGCACATGGGCTCAGACTCTCTCGAATCAAACCCTTTCTCAACAAATCCTAAACTTGTCTGTTCAACTCCTCATTTTCTGCAGGAGTCATTCTATGAGTTGCCTTATTTGGCAAACTGGCTCCAGGGATCAAGTCAATCTAATGACTGATCTTCCTCATTGGTGGTAAACCCTCAGGTACATTATCAAAAATAATCTCCTGAAACTTATCCAACAGTCCAGAAACTTCTACTGGAACCTTCTCACTATCTTCCTTTTTCATTCTAGGAATCAATGCATAACACATACGCTCATGCTTCATGCCTTCTAAAAAATTTCTTCCATCAAAAAAAAAAATTCGAGCACTACTGCATACCTTTTCTTTGTCCTTCTTCAGGGGTTTCAACTTATGACAGACTCCATCCTTCATCAAGGAATAAGTGTTTGCATGGCCATCATGTATAGCTTGCTTATCAAACTGCCACGACCTCCCCAACAACATGTGACATGCATCCATGGGGATGATATCATAGATTACCTCATCATGATAGCTTCTGATCTTGAATTTCACTAGGCACTACTCATTGACCAAAACTTTGTGGCCTTTCTGCAACTAGGCAATCCGATATGGATGTGGATGCCTTTCCCTTTTCAGCTTCAACTTCGTAACCATCTCTTCTGAAACCAAATTATCGGTGCTCCCACTATCAATAATGACTTCATAACATTTGTCTTCACACTTGCACCTTGTGTGGAACAAATTCTTCCTCTGTTTTGGCTCCTTCTCTTCAGTCACCAGGGCTCTTCTAACCACTAGGGCTTCTCCCCTTTTAGCATCATCTGAATGCTTAGATTGAGCCTCCTCATCTACATGTGCAACCCTTCCATGACCTTCTGGCCTTCTGTTCACCCTTCTTTGGTGTTGTGGACATTCATAGGCTCGATGCCCTTCTTCACCACAATGGAAACAAGTTCCTCTGAAACCACCTCTTCCGGGTCCTGGCCCAGATCTTCCTCGTCCTCTAGCCCTTTGATCACCACTGTTCTGATCACGAGGGCGGTAGAAGTTATCATTCTTCTAACCTCGACTGGTACCCACATCTCCATTTTTCCTTTCATCCTCATTTTGGCTCCCAGATGATCTTCCACTACCTCTTCTGCTTTGACCTCCTTGGCCTTTTTGCTTGCTGTCAAATCTTTTGTTCAACTTCTCCTCAACTTTCAGAGAAAACTTGTATGCATCCTCAATGGTGATCATTCTGACCAGGCCTAGCTCCTCTTGAATGCTTGGTCGTAACCCATTAAGATAACGGGCTACCTTCTCCTTGTTGGCCTCTGCATGGCCTATTCTGATGATCATCTTGTGAAAATCTTCTGTGTATTCTTTCACATATCTACTTCCTTACCTCAACCCTTGCAATTTCTTCAGCAGATCTAACTCATAGTCCACTGGTATGAACTGCTTCTTCAGTTTCTCCACCATGTGATCCCAACTACTAATCTTTCCTTTTCCTCTTCAATTTCTCTCCAACTAGACCTCTTTCCACCAAATATTGGCATGGCCCTTCAGCTTTTTTTTTACAAACCTAACCCGATCTGGGTCCTCTACTTCTTCATACTCAAAATACTCTTCTAGCTCATTGATCCACTCGATCAACTCTTTCAGGTTCAGACTTCTGGAATAACTAAGGACTTCTATTCTGGGTCTTTTTCTAATCTTCGAAATGGCCCTAATCAGCTGCATTTGATCTCGATCAATAGCTTCTTCTTCCTTTTCTACATCTGCATCTTCCACCTCTTCTTCATCTTCGCTTTCTCCTCTCCTTCTCGGGTCTAACCCTCTTCTCATTTGTTCCTGCAATGCATCAATTTGTCTCTGGAGGGCTCTACAACCCTCAGCAGCAAATGGATCTCTTCCACCAGCATTTCTGCCACCTCTAGCACCACCACGCCTACCAGGCATCGCTCTTGAAGGCATCTTGAATACCTCAAACCCACAACCATGGCCCTGGTGTGAACTACCTCACGATCGGCGATCTATCCACATGCTCAAGAAAACTCGCTCTGATACCACTTGACGAGGGACCAAACCCGAGACACAAAATAACACTCACAAATTAGAGAATAATATTTTATTCAAAAATATGGAACTCTTACATGCAGAGGGTCTCAAATCCTCGAGCTCTGAGATACATGCAAGCTACAGAAGTTCCAAGAAAAATTACAGAAAATCCCCTTTTCGTAGCATGCGAACTCTTTCCCCCAAAAAGTTACTCAAAAATCAGAAACAAGCCCATAAATAGACCCATTTCGGTTTGGAGCCAAAAACAACCTTTGAGATAAGATTTTTGGCAGTTTGGCACCACAATTACAATTTGAAATTCAGATTTAAATTCACATTAAAAAATTAGCACATTTCTAAAATATGCACCAACTTTCAGAAGCCATAACTTTTAATTCGACCGTTGGATCTTCAATGATAATACCTTTTCGGAAAGCTCTCGAAAAGATGATGTCCACAAAGTAGGCCTATGGCTGACTACTTTGGCATTTCCGCAAATTTTTAGGCCCATCTAGGACCGTTTAGTGCCTCAAACTGAGCTTGAAAGGTTTTTCAAGGCAAAAAGCAGAAACTGGAACTTGAATAACTTTCAAACCGTGAATGATCTTGACCTAATTCTTTTTCCAAAGTGTTTATTTTTCTGTCTTGAACCTTCCCATAAATTTCTGTCTTCCCACACCTTCCAATTCACACCTGCTAAAAATAGCAGTTGAGCAGAAAAAGCAAAAAAGCAGTTTTGAAAGTTGGAAACTCTTATTCGATGAAAAGGGTATCCAGAAATGCAAAAAAATCTATAAAAATCAAACAACAGGAAAACAAATGGAAATTCTTTTTGGGTGATGCAAGATTGCCCTCACACCACTGGATGCTCCTGCATCACAGTTCAACCCTAAGGTTAAACACAACATCAATAAACCATAAAACAATAAGGATGTAATATTCTTAAGTGAAGGAAGATCAAATCAAAAACCATTCCCATACCTAGAGAATATTCCCAAAACCATTCTTGACACTCATAACCAAACTTTATACTCTAGAGCTCACTATAGAAGATATTCTAAAGCTCACTATGCAACTCACTCTCACTTTAGAGTGAAATTTGGAGTACACTCTAAAGGAAACCCCCACTTTGGATATTAGTTTGGAGGACACTCTAGAGATCCATGAGAAAACAAAATAAAAATACACAATGCCTTGTAATCTATAAATAATTCATCCAAAACTGGCATCCATGACTTAAGACTCATTCCCATGAGAAAATAAAGCTTAGAAAAATGAATACATATGGGAAATAGGTAGGTAATACCTCTTATATAATTCTCAACTAATTGGACTAAGAGGGGAAATGATATTTCTCCTCTTAAGATGCACCAAGTCACAACTCTCTAAATGAAAATGTTACATCCTTAATATTAGTGTACATCGAGTTATGAACAGTCGGCTTATGGCTATCTTAACTCTTAATTAAGTCATATGATCATTATCATATTGTTATTTAGTTATTTATGTTTCCCTAAGGCTTATCTATAACTATCTAAGTCAGACTAGGGGGTATCCTAGGCATAAATAAGGTATATATAGGAGAAGGTGAGTCTTATTTCATCATCATATTGTGAATTATGTTCTTATTGGAGATATTTGGAGGTTTCCCCCCTTGGAGTGGCTTTCTATTCTTAGTTATTATCAACTATTTGTAGTATATTTCTTATCATATTCTTCTATTATGCAATTTATTTCATTACAAGTGGTTATAGAGCATGATCTTAGTATCATAGAGGCAAGGTGTTTTCTTAATATTGGTCATTTTGGGAAGAGCATATCTCTCCAATTTTGGTAATTTTTTCCATAATTTTTAAAGGATTTTTGAAGAACATATTCAAGAGACTATAGTCTCAATTTTAGATAAATTAGATTAGATTTGAGTGATTTATTATAGAATTAGGGTTTCTACCCAATTTATTTGGAAAGTTCATATCTCCTAAATATTGTTGAATTGGTTTCTTATTTTTAATAGGTTTTTCAAGACATAATAGATGATTCTAAACTCCACATTTTAGAAAAAATAATTATAAATAAGTGATTTATTAAAAAATTGAGTTTAAAAAATAATCGCTCTCAAGGCTGCAAAACACCTATTTTTAGGAGATTTTTTTTGGAAAAATGCGACCTAGGCCATCGTAAGTTACAATAAAAAATTTAGATCATTTTGAATTATTTTGTGTGATTTATTGATAAATTATTTTCTACCATCATGATCGGGCTTGCAACAAGAGGCAAAAATAATGCTACCACTTCAGGGAAATCTTCAATTAAAGATGAGGTGGAAATTGAAGATATTAACCCTAATAATGAAATAAAAAAGGTAAAGGGTGAAATTTCATCAATTAGGAATGATTTAAATTATTTTTATAATAATTTGGACATGATTATTCAATGGATGAAGTATAAGGGAAAATATTCACCTAGTAGGGTAGAATATAATGCTTTTGTTGGACATGAATTCCTGGGGAGTGACTCAAATTTCAAGAAGGATAATTCCTTTGATAATCCTATGCCTAGGCAATTCATACCCAATTTGGACATGAGAAAGTTTGATGGAAAAGATCAACCAATTATATTTTCCAAATGGAGTGATTCTTTGGTCTTCATCATGTTCTTAGTTAATAGGTGTTTATGGCATCAATAGACTTGGAACTACATCAATTTATTTGGTATCATTGATTATGTGGTGAGAACAAAAAGAAGGGTTGTGTGGTCACATGGTAAATTTTTCAAGAGGAACTTGCTACCCATTATTGAGATAATTTTATGGATAGCTACTTATGCCAACTCACTAAATTAAAGAAAATAGGTACAATCAAGGATTATATTCAGTAATTTCAAACCCTTTATCTAAGAGTGGAGAATGTGACAAAATAAAATTGGAAGGAAATATTCTTAAGCAGTTTAAAGGATCGCATAAAATATGGGATATGGTTGCTCCAACCATAATCCTTTTCACAAGCAATATTAATAGCAAGACAGGTTAAGGAGAATTTTTTGGCCACTAGGTGACAATGGAGTGTAAATGTAAGTGAAAGGAGATATCCTACACATTCATCACCTCAATCTACTAGGTTGAATCCACAAAAAATTGAGAAGAGATAAAAAGGGTTGTGTTTCAATTGTGAAAGAAAATATAGTCAAACACATAAATATAATGAAAAGAAATTATTTTATATTGAAGGTTTGAGTGAGGAAGAAGAGGAGGAACCAATATTAGAGGGTGATAGGGGGTTATATGAGGAATCAAATGATTCCCAACCAATCATTTCTTTTCATGCACTCTCAGGTTAGTGCCCCACAAACTCTCAAGGTAGTGGGTTTTATAAAGAAGTAGAAAGTAATAGTGTTGATCGACTCGACTGGTACTCATAATTTCATCAACAAAAAGTTGGCTATTGCTCTAAATTATTTTACATATCCAGCTCTAGAGTTTCAAATCTTGATTACAGATGGTGGTACTATTAATTATTATATAAAATTTCATAGCTTTAAATTATCCATGGGAGATTATCACCTTGATAGTCCAATGTATGTTATCTCCATGGGTGCAACATATATATTTTTTTAAGTACAACGACTTACTAATTTGAGAACAATTAAGATGAAATTCCAAGAACTATTAAGGAGAATTCATTCAAAAGGAAAGATAGTAGAGATAAGAGGGTTTAAGTTAAAATCCCCAAAAATGGTAAGTTCTCATCAAATGCAGAAATTGCTTAAGAAAGGAATTGTGGCCCAATTATGTCCATTAGAAGTCTCTCAATACATTGCTCTCACCCATCCAAATTTATAAGTAAACATTGATCATCACTTAGTGGTTTTTAGTGATATGCATAAAGGAATTCCTCCTAAGAGGGATCGTGATCATGCTATAGAACAAGTCCTAAGGATCCAGCCACCCAATATTAGACCCTAAAGTACCCATATATTCAAAAAAGTGAGATTAAAAATATTGCAGAGGAGATGTTAGAGGTGGGAATCATCAGTTATAGCCAAATTGCTTACTCCTCACCCATGTGATGGTGCATAATATGGATGAAACTTGGCACATGTTCCCAAACTATAGAGTGTTCAACATGTACACCATCAATGATAAGTTTCATATTCCAATCATTGATGATTTTCTAGATGAATTGAATGGAGCTATGTATCTTACAAAGTTAGATCTTAGACTAGGTTATCACCAAATTTGATTTAAGGAAGAAAATGTTTCTAAAACAAAATTTAGGACTCATGAGGGTAATTATGAGGTTTTGGTGATCCCATTTGGTTTTACCAATGCCTCATCTTTTAAATTTTGATGAACTCCATATTTAATAAATTCTTAAGGAAGTTTATATTAGTGTTTTTGATGATATTTTTATTTATAGCAAGATATGGGAAGAACACTTGCAACATGTAGATCAAGAATTATAAGTTATTGAAGACCATCAACTCTATGCTAAGCCATCTAAGTGTTTTTTTGGTCTCAATGAGATGGAGTACTTGGGACACATAGTTTCACATGAAGTAGTGAAGGTGGATCTTAACAAAATTAATGCTATCATAGAATGGTCTATTCCCAAAACCATTAAAAAATTGATGGGTTTCTTGGGATTGATTGGATACTATAGAAGATAAGTGAATAAGTATGGTCATATAGTAGTACCCCTCATAAATTTATTAAAGAAGGATTGTTTTCATTGGAATGAGTTTGCTAATGTAACATTTGATAGATTGAAGGAGGCTATGTGTATAACTCCAATATTTGCCACTCTAGACTTCACTAAGGATTTTATTATGGAATGTTATGCTCTAAGAAATAGTATAGGAGCAGGTCTCATGTAGAAGGCTCAACCAATTTATTTTGAGATTTGTCAATTAAAGTGTAAGAATAAACTCAAACCTATTTATGAGAAGGAAATTCTAGCTATTCTTCATGCCATAAAATAATGGAGGTCTTATCAAATGGGTAGACACTTCAAGATTGAGAGAAATCATGATAGCTTAAAATATTTTTTGGAACCAAGATTATCTTCTGAATAGAAAAAATAATGGGTCACTAAGATGTTGGGATATGACTTTGAGATTGTATATAAGAAAGGAAATGAAAATGTTGCGGCAGATCTACTTTCTAGGAAGGATGAGAAAGATGAATCCTTATTGTGTGTAATTTCAAGTAGATTGGGTGGTAGAAGCCAAAGTAGAGCAATAAAATGATGTTGCTACAAGCAATCTCATTCAATAGTTAAAGAGTGGTTCTAGTAGTTCAATTAAGTTTTGTTGGAAGGGAGATACTCTGTGGTATAAAGAGTGATTAAATATTTGTAAGAATTCCACTCTTAAACACAAGATTCTAAAAAAACTCCATGCGTCTCTTGTTGATGGTCATTTGATATTTTTGAAGACATTTGGGAAGGGATAAAAGGTGATGTTCAAATTTTTTTGGTTGAATGTTTGGTTTTTCAAAGAAATAAAGGGGAGAAAACTAAGACACTAGGTCTCTTGTAGGGCTTCTAAAACCTAAGGGTCATAATTTCATCATGGTGGTAGTACATCATCTCACTACATATGTATATTTCATTGCATTATCATGTCCTTTTATAGCAGGTATAGTGGAAAAATATTTTTTGGAAAATATACAAAAGCTACATGGTACACCTAAGGTTATTATTAGTGATCATGATCCTATCTTTACTAGTCACTTTTAGAAAAATTTATTCTCATGTTTGGGTACTCAATTTTCTCATATTTCTTCATACCACCCTCAATATAATGGAAAAAATAAGGTTTTTAATAAGTGTTTGGAAGGATATCTACATTATTTTACATTAGATAAATAGTCTCAATGGTAGATTTATACCACTAGCATAATGGTGGTATAAATTCCTTCCATAGTTCATAAAAAATGTCTCCACTTATGGCACTGAATGGATATCAACTTCCTTCCATCACATCATCATTGAAGGTGCCACCAAGAGTTCAGCCAATGGAGGACCAGTTGCTTCATCAAAAATAGGTAATATTAGGACTCAAGGGGAATTTATCCATGGTACAAAATTGAATGAAGCAGAAAGAAAATAAACACCATAATGAAATAAGTTTTAAAATTAAGGATTAAATATTCTTGAGATTGCAACCTTATAATAAAATTTCATTGAAGCAAAAAAAAAGGAACAAAGATTTGTCTCCAAAATATTATGGCCCATACCAAATCATATTAAAGATAGATAGTGTTGAATACAAGTTGGAGTTACCCCCAACAATAAAGCTACATACGGTTTTGGTGTTTCTTGTTTGAAGAAGGTAATTGGGCATAATGTCCCTACCCATACAATATTACTAGAGCTTGATGAAGAAGGAAGAATCATATTGTAACCAAACTACATTCATAAACACACACAAAGAAGCTAAGGACTAGAACACTCACTAAGTAGATCTCATCCAATGGAATATATTACTAGTTGAAGATGCCATATGGGAGGATGAGCAGTTTATTTAGAAGAACCCATACTTGATTAGTATTAAGGAAAATACTTCTCTAAAGAGTAGGGCATGCTACACCCTTAATATTATTGTATATTGGGTTATGAACAGTCATCCTGTGCCTATCTTAACTCTTAATTAAGTCATATTATCATATTATTGTTAGATGCACATGATAACTAGGAGGGGGTGAATCAGTTGTACATTAAAACATTCAATCCCTCATTAACTTTCAAGCCCTCATTAAATATTAGAAAAAGGTAAACATATGAAAAAATAATGCTAACACAACCAGAAACAATAGAACACTAGATTTACATGGAAAAACCTAACTAGGGAAAACCAAAATGAGTATTAGCTCACATATATATGAATAGAAACATCAATTTACAATTAGGATCACTTCCAAAGGCTCACTACCCAAAAAAGAAGAAAGGTTCATTATCAGAATGAATCACTGTCTGAAAGAAAGAAAGAAAGAAAGAAAGAAAGAAGAAGATTGTTACAAAGAAATTCACTATCTTAAAGTAATAGGAAAAATACCCCATTGCAACTTTGCACCATCTACAACCTTTGGATCACTGAAAATGTAGACACCTTCTACTCATTGCATTTGGATTCATAGGAATTTAAGATCACACTCAAATCACCACATTTACTCATATTCACATCTCTTACACTCCACACACCATATCTAAATATTCACGTTGCTTCTATACCATCCATGACCTAAACAATCTCAATTAGGTGGACCTCAATGAAATGTATGCACCTCAAATGTGCAACACCAAATAGGTCGGCACCAAAAAATTCCATAGTGGAAATAAGTGAAGGTAGACCACACTAGGGGTTAACTAGGACCCAAATCTTCACTGACACGCTTCACCATGCTTCCACAAACAACAAACAACCTCCACAATTAGTGCTAGCACACCAAGTCATCCAAACCTACACTAACACTAAGTAACCACATACACACCTCTCCAGGTCTAAAAACAACATGTGGACCACAAAGAAACACATCAAAGCATCCAAACAATATCCCAAAATATTCTGCAACACTACTAAACCACATACAACTGAGAACTCCATCATCCTATCTAAACAACAATATTTCCATGAGCATACAACTCACTAACCAACCTTGTGGAACACTTGAACACACAAACTCCAAGGGAAGGTAGATACAAACAATATTGGCACATTCCCAATCTACAAGACAAGAAATCTCACTACAAAGAAATGTAAAGCAATCTCATTTCTCCCAGACAACCTTCTACAAAGGTAGACACACTATCAAACACAACTTCCACTATTGCATAATAAAGAACCTAAAACTTTGGATATAACACCTTTCAATGCCTTTGATCATCACATCCAAACCACACAAGCATATCTTCAACCATGAAGAAATGAAAAATGCAACACAAAACACACCTCTATCACACTATACACTCTTTTATTTAAATTTTCTCAAAAGCACTTGGAAACCAAGTGAACCAACTGCATCAACAACACCACAAATACCTTCTCATCATGGATACACTAGAGTTTGACATCAAACCATAATACAAATGAAAACATATTGCAACACTCTCAACAATTCCTACAATCTCCACACTAGGGGTTGACATCAATGTGACATCAAACCACAACACATCCACCCTTGAAATTGATGAAAACACTACCAAAAATGTCCAACAACTCCAATACTAGGGTTTGAAATCAATGAAAACACCAACACTTTCCAAAAAATCCCCCCTTTGTCATTTATGGCAACTCCAGCTTTGAAAAACCATCAACAACAAAAGCAACTCTGCATCTACTACACTCAAGAAGCACTCCCCCTTACTAGGGAATCTCTTACACTTCTTTTCCTTGTGTCTTTTAGACACCATTCCCTCCCCCTTTCTATTCTTCCTACAATATCACTCTCTCTCCCCCTATCTTGAGGATTTTTTCAGACATCACTCTCCCTCTTTGACATCAATGGAAAATGGAAACATCTTCCCCTTTGACATCACTTATAGAATTTCACTTTAGATAACACCAACAAGCAACTTCTCTCTCTCCACTACTCTTCTCCATATAATTCTCACTACTACACACACTACACTACTCATTCTTCACTACTCGCTCTCTTCTACTTACTCTTTTTTGCACTCTCTTTACACTGTCCTTAATTTTAAGCTTTCTCCCTCTTAGGGGCACAAATATGCTCCCCCTGATTGCACCAACTAACAATACCACTACCTTCTCCGCTAAGAGGTAGCCTTCATCATTACTTAGGACCAAGAATTTATATTGTAATGCTTCCTAGAAAGATGTACACTCTTATACATCTAGTTGAAAGAAGGAAGGGAAATAACCCCTAACTTTTGCTAGAGATACTCAAAATATATCTTTTGGAAGAGATTTTTTGAAAAAATATACAACCTAATCCTTTGTAGGCACATACTCCAACTTCACCTCTGTTACACCCCATTGTGTTGCTACTTATTTAGTTTTACCTAGTTAGGTGAAAATGCTTTAAATAAATGTATTTATGCTTTATGTGAAATGAAAATATGAAGAATCAATGTTTGATTTAATTTGATGTTATGAAAGGATTCTGAATGTGAAATATATGATGCAAATAAATGTATTTGTTTTTGGATAACTATTGTGGCAATGTACTAAGTTCTATGCAAGAATAGATCATACCTCCTAAAGAGAGGGGAAGTATCACTCGGGGAGAAGAACTTGGTCTAGTAACTTTTTGATAAGACCTAAACTAAGCTTTCACACATACACTTCTAGTTGGTCAAATCAAGATAATAGCTTGGGAAATAGTAAGTTACCTCTAGTCTTATTTGAGTGCGATTAAAAGTGGTTAGGGTTTTATCTGTGAGTATTCTTGTTTTGGGGGTTGAAAGTATTGGTTCTCTTTGTATTGAGTGAGTTATTCTTTATGTGTTTATATTTAATCAATGAGATACATACATAAAATGTATATATATGTATATTTGTATGCGTCAACTATAAACTCATACACATGAGTAAATGCATGCATGAGTATACATAGATAGATGTAACTATGCATGCTCATGGATAAATTACCCATATGCATGGGAATATCAATCAGATAAGGTGACATATATATAAATTTCATGTATAAATGTCAACCGATATGATTATGAATATATGTGTTTAAATATCAAGGAATGATTGAAATATATATAATATGAATATATATATATATATAAACATATGTGCATGTATTGACGAAAAGGAAACGTCCATACTAGTATATATGTGTGTGTGTGTATACACACACATCAATACATGAAGTATGAGATTATGTAATGTATATTTGAATATCAGATAAAGTACTTTATAAAATTATAAGAGGAGATACATATATAAATATATATACACATATTTTATGGTATATAATATATATATATATTAAATATATGTGTTAAATATTTCTATCATGCTGAAATATTTATCAAAGTGCATAACATATTAAACATAGCATAAAATATGTGAAATATGCATCACATACTTGAAGTATATATCGTAGTATTAAAGGAATAGTGCTTGAACATGAAGCAACACATTAACACAAGCAATGCTTAAAGTATTTAATGTTCAATTAAGTGAATATTGATAGTGCTATGGAAACTACACAGTAACAATGCTAAACCAATGTGTTATATAATATGCAAAGACTAAGTTATAAATACAAAGGAAAATGAATACCCAAGCATATGAAACTTTGACATGGTCATAAGCAACAACAACCAAAAGAATAGGGAATGAATAGCATAATGTGGCACCAACCTGTGAGTAGTATGAACCAAATTGAAGTCTAAATTGCATTATGAATTCATGTACATGAAGCAAATCGAAATAAGTGAATCGGTCTAAGGATAAGTTGGAAAAATAAAGTCAACCTATAAAGGACAATCACCTTGCATTTTTTATTAGCATTATTTCTTTCCATTTGATTATGTGACTCATTCCTTGTGGTAAGTGATGAGTGCCAAATGTGTTCAATGTTTATGTCCTTTTTCCCTTATTTCATTTCTATATTTCCTTTCTCCTAAGTCCTTGCCATTAATTGTTAGGGAAATAAAGAATATTTTATATGTTTTCAAAGAGGAGAGAATGATTACAAAATGTTGAAATTGTTGAGGTAATGATGTATTTTGGATGGTTTTCTATATGAACTAAATGTGAAGAAGGAACTGACTCTATGAATGAAAAATATTGAAAGGCATAAGATGGGGAATGTGGGTTGCATGTGATGCAAGTATACCCACTTTTGTTTTTATATCTTATTTCAAACAAGTTGTTTTGTAATTGTTTTGGGTTTGTGGCCTGTGGCCAACCCAAGAACTATAATCATCCAGTTTGTTGGCCATCGGTCGTAAAAAATTGCAATGCTCTTTTTGTTTTGTCTCGTGATACTTTGAAATACTGGACACACACACACACACACCTGTGTGTGTGTGTGTGTGTGTGTGTGCTATGATCTGAAAATGATAGATATAATATACATAATTGAGAAGATTAAAAGTATTGTTTCGTTCTTGACATGATTGATCAATTGTTTGTGGTTTAAGTTAGAGTAACTAATTCTTTTCTGCTCACCTCATGAACTGGAGGAAGGGCCCCCTCCCAGGAAGCTTGGTGAGATCGTTTTATGTTTTATTAGCTTAGATATTTTGTATTTCATGCAATTTCATTTATGTCGAATGTATGTCTTTTAGGTATGTTGTGATTCAATTTAATTTTTGTTCAAGTTTAAAGATTATTGATAATACAACCTATTTGATTAATCTAGTACTAAAATAATTACAATGAATTCTCTATGGAATGTAATTGTGATATGAGGAACAAGAAGTGTGTTTTTGTTGCAGGTTAATTGTCATGTTTCCCATTTCAGATTATGTTGTGTTTCATTATGTAAAGATTTATGTCGTGTTCCATTCACATTTCATCTATCTACTATTGTATTTCATCTTCCTGTCACAATTAAACTTCCTATCGCCTACACTCTTTCAACACATCTTTGGTAACTAAATTCTTTCTTTTACTATTGTAATGGTTGTTGTTAATATCTATATTAAAGAGTGTTTACCCTAAGATATTGAGTTTGTGTTATTCAAGTTTAATCAAAACTAGATAGATTGGATGAGGTAGGTAGGTAATAATTCAAGAAAGAATTTCATTCATTTATGATTTGAAGAAGTGTGCTTTTGAATTTCATATTGAAAAGTGTGTTTTAAATTCTTAGATGCATCCATCCCCCTTAGTTCATTAGTTTCATCCCTTAGGTAGATTTCCACAACACTGTTCACAAGCTTACGCCCCTGGGTTGACACTCAAAGGATAAACTAAGGAAAATATTGTGAAATTCCCAAAGATTAGTCTAAACCTATTTGTCAATAAAATATATAATTACAAGGATAAATTCAGCCCACAATTTAATCCAATCATTTTTGCACCATTTCAGGGGAATGGTGTTAAAGGCCTGTCAGCCTAGTGAACTAAGTTAGGAGCATTGCACTAAGGAGAAAGTCTACACGACAGTCGACCTCATTTGGTTAACTACCTTTAGTTTTCTTTTTTGTAAGTCATTTAGGTGCATGAATCATAGTAGGGATAGCAGAGGGAGATTTGTTAAGGAAAAAGGGAGTCATACACAACTTGAAAAATCATAAAACAATTCAAAATCATTGTTTAAGGGAGGCAGCTCACAACAAGAAAAGTTGAAAAATAAATTGCAATCCTTAGAGCTACCTGAACCCGATATCGAGAAGTGTGTCATAGAGTCTACTACTGTTGAGACACTTGTAGGTACCTGTCCAAGCTCTTCTGAAATACTGTGAAGAAAGGTAGAAAATTTATTTTGAGAATCTTACGGGCCTGAAGCTATTCCATTCTTAGAAACCGAAGAGCCATTTAAAACCTACTTTACCCCTTGGGCACTAAACTTCATGGATCCCAACAACAACAATAACTATCATAATAGGGCATTGGCCAACAATAATATGGTTAACTTTGAGTTTCCAATCACATATCCTGAACAAGATGCCCCTATGAAGAACATTCCTCATTTTTCTTTACCCATTTTTCGTGGTCTTTCGATTGAGGATCCTAATATGTTTTTGTATGAATTTTATGTGTTGTGCCAAATCTATGATTATCAAAGCGATGTGCAGAAGCTCAAACTGTTCCTAGCCACATTAAAGGATGCAGCCCTCTGAGGGTTTATGAACCTCAGGATTATCAAAAAATGGTAATTCATGAAGAAATTATTCCTAACTAAGTACCAAGAGTATTGCAAAACAAAGGAGGTTTGGGATGAAATCTTCTACATGACACAAAAGGAAGACAAGTCTATGGAGGACTACCTTGAACGCTTCATGTTTAATCTTCAATGATCTTGCCAACCGGGGCTAAATGAGGATGTTGTTAAAATTTTGTTTCTTAGAGGCATAATAGATGATATTATGGAAGCATTAAATTTAATAGGTAAAGGGAATATTTCCAAAATGGACTTTGATGATATCTGTGATATTTGTAGGAACTATTCAAGGTCTCAGCACTCAAGAGAGACCTATCCAAGTAAGTTGTATTCTGCGGGGACCTCAATAGGTATCACCAAGCGTGAGATAGGTAATCTACTTCAAGACCTTAAGATTGATTTGATAAGTCATATGGGTAAATAGATAGACACTTTATATACATGAAGGAAATAGGAGGAGGTTGAAAAATCCTTAGCATTCTTTTGCCCCGTTTGTCGAAAGAGGCATAGTGGCAAAGAGTGTCCATATAATAGAAAAATATATATTCTTTAGAGGAAGCCAGTAGGGACACTACTTTAAAACCTCTTCCTGTAGGGATGACTAAGGTAGAATACATAGATGAACCTGTTTACTTTATGGCCCAAAGAAGACTGTGGCAACCAAGAGCAATGGCCTCGCCCGATTACCAAGTTGCACCCCAAAATCCTTTTCAATAAAATTCCTTCCCAAACTAGTTTGGATGGTATGGAAATTGGAAACAACCTCCATACTACCCCTAGTGGTCACAACAATATCTGCCTACTCCACAATCATGGAAAGCATGGCGACCACCACCACCACCCTATCCACAATATCAATCATTTTCTCTGTATCCACCACCTCCAATAATAAAACCATATCAACAATCCCAACAACTCTTACCACCTATCTTGTCATCTAATCAACCCTTTAGTTCAACCCAACCACCAAAAGCCACACCAATGCCCGCACAACCAACACCTAATCCAAACAATAAGGTGACTCAACTAGTTTATAATAATGAACTGACAGGGTTCTCGACTTATCCTGTCTTGATGCATTGGAGATTGATGGTGTAAACCTAAGGTCAGGGAAGAACCTTCAAGGACCGACCATCACAGAAATTGAAGACTATCTAATTGAGTCTGACGAAGAGTAACCAAAGCATCCATTCCCAGATAGGTTGCAAGAGCAACCAAAGCAACAAGAAAAATTTCAATCTGATTTTGATTTTATGAATGAGTTACGCAATGTTAACATTAAGATTCCTTTGTTGCAAGATATTCAAGATATTCCTATGTACACCAAAGTAGTTAAAGAACTTTTTTGGGAGGAAACAACAAAAGA
Source organism: Sequoia sempervirens (assembly GCA_007258455.2). Lineage (NCBI taxonomy): Eukaryota > Viridiplantae > Streptophyta > Pinopsida > Cupressales > Cupressaceae > Sequoia > Sequoia sempervirens. Next base: position 382,426,424 of record VDFB02271358.1, on the reverse strand, counting down.
AACAAGACCCCAAGATAGTCCAAGTCATTGGACAACTTATAGACTTGATGCTGGGGAAGATTTCAGTCCCTAAGTATGTAGATCCTAGAAGTCCAATGATAAAGGTACGTATCGATGATATAATCATTCCAAATACACTCATGGATTTAGGAGCAACTATAAATAAAATGACTAACAAGACTAAGGAGAGGTTGGCCCTTCAAGGTCTAAGACCTACTCCAACAGTCTTGCAAATGGTTGATTGTTCCCTCGTAAAACCAGAAGGTGTGATGGAAGAAATCATTATTTCTATTGAGTCTTGGGAGTATCCAATAGATTTTATGATTTTGCATCCAAAGATTAAGCTAGGGGGATACCCCCTGATTTTAGGAAGACCTTGGTTAGTTGTTGCTAATGCCTTCATTGATTGCAAGTCTGGAAACATGGTATTCTTGAACAGAGAGAAAACAAATTAGTTAAAATTGTACCCTCTAGTACAACCATTACTAGAAATAGAGGATCCTTTGTGGATCAATAGTGACGTAGAGGAATCCCTACCTATTTTGACAATAGACCAAAGTAGGGAATTTGAAGATATTTCATAAGACACTATTATTAATCATTTATTGTAAAATTGTTATTTAGTTAATAATGATCTTGAAACTGATTTTTCCAACGAGCATAAGTGATAATTTCCCATTTTGAAATTTTTTCATTAGTAGGTAGTTCGTAGTTTGTTCAACACTTTATTACTTTGCATCAATTATTACCACATGATTGTATATGTTGTCCATTTTTTATGTCTGTAGATACTGATCCATCTTCGTCTAATTCACAACTACTTGTCGTAGATACCCCTGTACAATCCCAAGCTACCGAAATCTTACCTGGTAAAACACTTAACATCAATCCTAGATTAAATTCCTACCAATTGAAAGAATTGATTGAGATGTTGTTTGTCCATAAAGAAGCCTTTGCTTGGGATTATCAAGATATGAGGGGTATTCATCCCACTACTTGTACACACCATATCTATATAGAAGAAGGGAGTAGACCTATGTGACAACCCCATAGAAGGTTAAACCCAGCCTTACGAGAAATAGTTAAGGAAGAACTTCAGAAGTTGCTCAATGTAGGACTTATCTACCCTATATAAGATAACCAATGGGTGTCCCCACTTGTAGTAATACCTAAAAATAATGGAAAGTGGCATATGTGTCTATTATAGGGCCCTTAACAAGGCCACCAAGAAAGACCATTTCCCACTTCCTTTCATTGACCAAATCTTAGAAACCTTAGCTGGGAAAAAGTTCTCCTTTCTTGATGGGTTCAATGGGTATATCTAAATCCATATTTCCCCAAAAGACCAAGACAAAACTACTTTTACCTGCCCCTAGGGAACATATTCCTACAATGTATTACCTTTCAGACTATGTAATGCACCCGCTACTTTCCAACGAGTTGTTTAAGTATTTTTATTGATTTAATTCATGATTGTGTAGAAGTGTATATGGATGACTTTACTATTTATGATAACACATATGATGAAGCTAAGGGTAATATTGAGAAAGTACTTAAACAATGTATTGATACTAATCTTTCCTTAAGTCATGAAAATGGTCATATCATAATGACTGAAGGTATTGTGTTGGGTCATTATATTTCTGAAAAAGGAATTGAGGTAGATCCAAAAAAGATCAAGATTATTCAAGGCTTGCCTATGCCTACTTGTCCAAAGGATGTATGCAATTTCCTAGGACATGTTGGCTATTATCATAGGTTTATTTAAAATTTTAGCAAGATTACCTCACCCTTATTTTTTTTGCTAGGAAAGGATGCAAATTTCTCATGGACATCAAAATGTCAGCAAGATTTTGAAGAAATCAAAGGTAAGCTCTTCACAACACCTATACTAAGAGGACCAAATTGGGAACTATCATTTCATATACATACCGATGCATCAGATACTTCTATAGGAATCATCCTTGGACAAAAGGAAGGAACCCTCTTTTATGCTATTTATTATATCAGTAAGAATTTTACTAGTGTAGAGGTAAATTATGTTGTTACTAAAAAAAAAATTGGCTGTAGTTTATGCAATAAATAAATTTCACCACTATATCATTGGATATAAAATTTTTGTACATATGGATCATTCTGCCATTAGATTCTTGATGAACAAACCTATCATTACAGGGAAAGTGATTCGGTGGTTACTTCTTTTGCAGGAGTTTGATATTACTATCCTCAACAAACTAGGGCAAGAGAATGTGGTGGCCAATTTTCTCTCCAGACAGCAACATGAAGATTAACGAACTCCAGTTGATGACACCTTTCCAGAAAAAACATCTTTTTGCTATATCAACAAAAATTTTGTGGTACGCTAACATTGAAAACTACTTGGTTTCTTGTAGGTTCCCACCTCATTTAGAACTCTCTAAGGGAATGTTGAAAGCTAGTGGGACTTAGTGGTGATTACACATGGATTAATGGGATGCTCTTCTGTCGAGGCCTTGATAAAATCATGCGTTAGTGTGTGCCCGAAGATGTCTTCAAAATTCTACGTGCATGCCACACAAAACCTTGTGAAGCACATTTTGCTTCCCATAGGATTTCCCAAAAGATCTTAACCGCTAGTTATTATTGTCCCACACTCCATAAGGATAGTAAGCGTTATGCTCAACATTGTGACAAATATCAACGTATGGGGAAGCCTAGCCACTTTGAGGAAATGCCTTTACACCCTTAGTTATCTATAGAACCATTTGAAAAATGGGGGTTAGATTTTGTAGGGCCCACTAATCCTCCTTCTCAGAATAAAGAATATATCTTGGTTTGTACAAACTATGTCACTAAATGGGTAGAGGTAGTAGCCTTAAAGCATGCTATGGATACTAAGGTTGCTAACTTCTTGTATTCTAAGATTTTTACTAGGTACAATGTGCCTCACTAAATTATCATGGAATAGGGTGCACAATTCACCTCTGACTTGATTGCAGCATTAGTAAAAGAATACAAAATTAAGCATCAAAAGTCTTCCCCATATCATCCGCAAGCCAATGGGCAAGTGGAATTAACCAACTGAGAATTGGAAAATATTCATACGAAGATAATAGCATTGCACAAGAAATACTAGGCAAAAATACTTCCCAAAGCAATTTGGGCATATTGGACAACCTGGAAGACAACCACAGGGATGACACCATATGAGCTCATTTATGGCAAGAAATTTGTCTTTCTAATTGAATTCAAAGTGAAGACTCTACACACTACCCTTTAGCTTGGAATGAGTCTCAGTGAAGCACAAAATGAGAGACTTTCTCAACTCCACTCACTTGATGAAATGCGTCAAGAGGCTCTTTTCCATACAAAAGTGGTATAGAAGCAAAGAGCACAATGGCATGACCTCTTCATTCGGTCATGAACATTCTAACTAGGGTATTGGGTATTAATTTATGACTCATGGTTCCAGGGCTTCAAGGGGAAGTTCCACACTCGCTGGCTCAATCCCTATGAAATTCAAACTATGTATGATAATGGTGTTGTTCAACTATGTATTGTGGATTCTCAACACATGACTCTTTCTAATGAGCATCGTTTGAAGCTCTACAAATGGCCCCTTTCAAAGGAAACATTTTCCTATACTATGATGGAGGGACCGACTCTTGTTCCTCTCACTTATTCTAAATAATGTTGTTAAATAAAAATAAATATAAGATCCAACAATGAAAACCCTCAGGCATTGTTGGCCAATTAGTACTTGAAAACTGAACTCCAGCAGGTACCAACTACTAAATAAACCTAGTGGTGAAAACTAGTTTTCTAGCACTTCCAGGTGTTGGTAGAATGAAAACTGAGATATCGACAGTCTATTGGCATAATTATTAAAAGTAAAAAGAGAGAGAGAGAGAAAAAAAGAGAAGAAAAGAAAAATTGCACCATGAGCACCCCATGATCAATTTTGTGATATTTGTGGTGCGACAGGAGCTTCACTTTGTTCCTATCACTACCTATTTTGTAATGTGACAAAAGCTTCATGTTGATCCTGTCGATGTCTCTATTCGACTTCTTCTTGTGGACCCTTTTTGCAACTTCAGTTTGGCCGTAGGACTTTTTCTTCCTTCCACTTTCTTGGCTCCTATTGCCTGACCTCCGAGTGCTTCCACAGGATGGTTCAGCTATGTGGGTCCCGTAGTCTTGTCACTGCCTACCATCTCCTCCACATGGATGTTGTCGCAGATGTCTTTTCTTTCACATCTGCTCCACTTCTGATCAGTCTCTCTTCTTCCATACTATTGCATTATCATCCTTCATGGTTCAAATCTCTTTGTATTTTCTATGACATCATCTCCAACTTGGGTCGCATGCCACCATTCCACCCATCATCACATCACTGATCATTCACCTCATGCTTATTGGTATTAGGGAGTATTCTCTCTCTTTTTAAACTTATTCAATGATTTTAATTTCTCTAATATTTACTTGGCATTACTAGGACCGTTCACCATTAAGATGGGGGGTATGGGTTAACTATTCATCATTATCTAAGTTGGCCAAGCTTTACCTGATTATAATTGTGTGTCACTTGCCACCTCACGTGGTTATCATAATCTTTTACCTGTTATTACCCATAACCTACCATTGATAATTTTTGTTATTAACCATTTTCAAAGCTCCTACTACATTCTCGATGCTATGGGAGGTGATCATACCAGGCATGAACCTTTTTCCATGAAAAAGCTTCTTTCCAGTGAAGAATCGTATAAGATTTTTAAGCAGGCTACATGGACAACATGCTTTGAGAAACTATGTGGTTTTGATTAAGGGGTCACTATGGAGTTTGCTACAAGGTTTCATAAAAAAGAGTGTTACTTTAAGGGGTTTGTAGTTTCTAGTCACAGTTCAAACAGTTGCTTTGGTTACTGGCCTTCCCCAAATAGGGAATTTATTCTTTCCTAACTCCAACACAAGGGTCATGGACCTTAAGCTCCACCGTAAGCAGTTTTAGCAAAGAGGAGAGTCTGCCAAGTATGTGCAAGGCCAAGGTCACAAACAAAAGTCCTTTCCATCTTCATGGGGTGAGGTAGCTAAATTTTTGATTCAATATATTACCTATGAAGGTAGATATGAGTATATTTATGCCCACCATATCTGTCTCATGCTGCATTTATGAAATGCCTTGCTTGTTAATCTTCCTTATTATCTACATTGTTCATTGAAATGTTCATGTAGTCAATTTTGCAAGGGTCATGCGAATTCCCTCACCCATCATGGGTTAATTAAATTAATAGTTGTTAGTGAATGAAATGGCTTAGGATAAATATACTTAGACAAATGACTCTCGACCCAAACTTAGCACCAACGAAATCCACTAACAAATCTGAAAAGTCCACAATTTCATTTGTGGCTTTTCTCTGAATTTTGTCGAGGTACTACTCCCTCACCAAATTTTCAATGAATTATTCTATTCTAATGCAAGAGGTGTGCTTTAAACTAGAAAGTAGAAAAGGTGATGAACACTAGCCCATAAATATGAAGCTAGCACAAACAAAATAACCAAAACCACAAACTATCAATTCAAAGATTGAAAATTCATGATCGTCCAATTCAAGAGATAAATCAGACTATAATAAATGAAGACATACATCTTATCTTTCAAAGAAGATACAACTACATCGTATGCATAATTCCCAGATTAGTATACCAAATCATTAAATTCATAACACAAATTATAAATCATCACAATCTACAATAAATGTTTATTCCTTCTCGATAACACCCCCAGGTGTATCCAAAAAAGGGTTATTTTCATCCCTTACAATTTCAAATTTATTACATAGCTAATGTCGTTGGATGGGCACCGAAGCCATTACTAAACCAACAACTTCTTGTATTCTTGACGTTTCTTGCGAAATTGATTAGAATAATTGAATTTAGCAAAGGAATAAATATCGGCAAAGAAATTTGATCATGATCCTACCAACAGCTGCCAAAGGACCAATCATACCACCAACCATCAATGCAAAATATAGGGATATCAAGTGGTGGCATGTGTGTGCTACTTGATGGGAAATCCTAATTCAAAGTGATGCAAGCCAACCATAATGGGAATTAAATTAACATTTTATCAAGCTCAGGAGAATGCACCCATGTCTAGCCAAAACTCTATAAATTCAACTAGCGTCAGCTTTCTTCTACAATCAATTGCATCCAATATGGTGAGTTCTTAGAGTGATGGTAATTCTACCAATGACTACATCATCCTAGAGGAAATTGAGTGTAGTTCACTGTTTAGGCACACTTCAGACCAACTAAAAGAAGTCTTCGTAGTGCAGAGCGAGGTGGAGGAAGAAGTGCTCCAGAGTATCCTTGGCGAGGCATTCCTGGGCCAGGCTCATGTGCATAACACAAATATACTGGAGCAATTTATCTATATGATCATCGGGACTTTTGGCCATCACGACTGGGGTGTGAGAGCACTAGAGTGCCTGGTGAAAGTCCAGTTTCATCATTTTATCAAGGTGGCAATTAATGGGCTTAGCTACTATCCTCGGAATGGATTAATAGCTGACACTATATTCATTGTGTTGGCTATTTAGGATGAGACTTTGGAGGAGGTTGTGGCTCTTCTGTGCATAGGAGTGGTAAGGAATGATATGGGACTATTTGTATAATTCCTCTAGTCACACGAGAATTTGTTGTGGCCAGCCCAAGTCAAACGCCTATAGGTTGTTAGCGAGGGAATTCATGTCCTAATGTTTTCTTTGTGTACCTAAGAAGGAATACCCCTTTGTCCTTTTTTGTGTCTATGATATGAAATTTTGTAGTGTTGATGCAATGTAAAAACATTTCTATATATAAATAAAATATCTCTTTTGATATTATGGTGTCTTTGCATGCATGGATTTATTGGTTTTTAGTTCATATCATGTTTGAAAATACATGTTTCCTTTCTACAAAATGCACTGGTTAGATAAATTAGGCTCATTGTTATTTTTCATTAATCACTAAAAACTTTCTAGGCAAAAAAATGGATAGTTCACACAACTTAGTAAAACCCCGCCTAGGTTTTGAACAACATAAAGAATACCGCCTAAGGCATGACTTGTGGGTGAAGTTTCCTATTATTCCTTGCATAACCACCCCATTTTCTTCTGGAACAAAATGGGTCCCCCCTTTTGTCTTTTCGCTTGGCCTTTGGTTTTTTTCCTTAGGCGTTTTCCTTTCAAAGTTCTGTCGGAGGTGGAACCGGAACCAATACCGAACTTGGAATTCCTTCCAAGTTTCTAGTTTTGTTCCATCCCCAGTTCCGGTTCTGACGGGTTCTTTGTTTGTCTTTGGTTCTTTCTCAGAATCGGGTCTGGTTCCGAATAGGAAGGTTAAAATTCCTCTGAAGTTTCTCTTTCAAATTTTGTCCCGACCTCGACTCTGTCTTTCCCTTTCTCTCTCTTCATTGTTGGGTTCTTCCCTTTGTGTTTTGGTTTGCTCTGGCGGGCCCAAAATTGGAGCGGATTATGAACCTGGAATTCATTCCAGGTTTTGTTTTCTTTTCCTTTCCTGGTTCCAGTTCTGCCATTTTTTTTGTTTGCCTTTCACGCCTTTTTGTTTTGTTCTGGTGGACTCAGAACCGGAACTGGAACCGAACCTTGAAACTTGAAAAGGTTTCTGGTTCAGGTTCCATTCCGGTCCTGGTTCCGTTGTGACTTATCTAATTTTGTTTCCAATTTTGTCCTAGTTCCGCCTCCGCCAGCTTTAAGGAGGGCGATGTGTTTTCATTTCAGTTTGGTTCTGCCTCAGTTGGATTTTGGGTTTTCTCCTAAGTTCGGGATTTTCTGCCCCATCTAGATTTTCCCAGATCTTGCTCAAACTCCGGCCAAGTGTTGTTCAGGGATTTTTGATCCTCGCAAAAATCCATGTGGATCAAATTTTCCCAATTTTTTGGTCTTCGTGGAAATCCACGTGCACTAGATTTTCGCGGATTTCTTTCTCCCCGAATTTTCCCAAAGTTCGTTGTTCCCTGTTTGTTTTGAGTTTGCTAGAATGTCTTCTCCTTCGCAAAATTCCGTCCTACTCGGATTTCTCCAGAATCTAGTGGAATGTGAAGAAGTATGGAGTAGTTAGGCTAGTTAGTAAATAGTGATGCATTTTTTATTCATTTATGCTATTTTGAAGATCTCGTATGTTGTTCCTTGATCGATAATGATCAGATTAAGTTTCTAATGGATGTTTTCATGCTTATTCCACTAGAATCCGCCTGGCTCAGAATTCTTTGAAATTCCTCCCTGGCTTGGATTTCGCGGGTCGGCCTGAAACCCAAATTGTTTGTATGATCATTTTGTTTCAAGATCTAACGACACCCTACTAACATGGAATTCTTTTCAATGATGATTTTGATTAATTGACTATTGTTTGTATGATCTTTACTATGGCTGCAGAAAAGTTTGAATGAAATTGTAGAAAACATAATAGTTTATTTTAATATATCTCATTTTCTTTGAGGACTAATGAAAGCATTTTTTTTGCAGGATTAAATCCTACACTCAATGATATTTTACCAAGGGAGCTCAGCTGGAATGAATTCCCCAATCTAGTTGGTCCTAAAATTAATTAAGGAAAAAGTCAACAAGACCCCAGAGATGTCATAGTGAGTGAATTTACATACTTTTTTCTATCGGCATGATTCTTCCCTTCGAGGAGTGGTCTTGGCGAAATCTCAAAGTCTTGCCGACCACTATCAAAAGGATTCATATATCAACATAAGGTTTTATCTCTGCTAAGAAGTCTTGGCGACTTCTCCATGTCTCACCGACCAACGACAGATAGAACACTTTTCAGTATGAGGGTTTGGCTTTGGGAGGAAGTCTTGGCAACTTCCTAAAGTCTCACCAACTACCGCACAATGAGCAAACAATTCGGCAGGAGTCATCTTCTTCGCCAAGAAGTCTCACCAAAATCTTTAGGTCACACCAACAAAGCACAAGAGGAGGTCTATCGAGGTGAGGTTTGGTAGTCTTGCCGACCCATAAAGTCTCACCAACATATTGTTTCATCAGTGAGAGAATCAGGTTGTCATGGCGAAAAAAGATGTGTTTATGGAGATCCCTCAGCGAAGCATAATGTATCTATAGGACATCTCCTCGACAAGGGAATGTTACGGTGACACAAGTGGAGAGAAGGAAAGCATATCGGTATGACCATAAGAGAAGTCTTGCCGACACGGAGGGGTCCCACCAAAGATCTAAGGTTAGCAATAATTTTTCCTTCGGCAAGAGGTCTGGCCGATTGGCATGGGTCTCGCCAAAGGGAGTTGCATTCGGAAAAGGATAAAACCTTCGGCATAATGTCTGGCCGAAGAGGTAAGGTCACAGTGACAAAAGCAGCATCGGTGTAGTGATCTGGGCTCGCTATGAGGTCTTGGTGACCGAGCGATGTCTCCCCAAAATGATAAGAGATTACCAAAAGATGATTCCTTTGGCATAGTGTCTTGCCGAACAGGGAAGTCATGCCGAAAGGCTCTAACTTGGGGAGACTCCAAAAGAAAACAAAAGATTCACCATGTGGTCTTAGCGAAAGGACGCAGTCTTGCCGATGGTTTTTTGCTAGCTCGATGTGACTTATGCAGCTTGCCGAAATGTCTTGTCGACAGCCATAGGCTACCCCGATGAAAACTGTATAATGGTGAAATCGTATTAGGGAGACACCGATGGTGTCTCACCAACATTCGATGTTGATCGGACCAACCTTTGACTACCTGGAAAGCTTGTGTGGCGTATGCCCGACCAATCAAAGGAAGCCAAAAGAGTGATTCATTGGTCCCTTTGACTGATTGAATGTCTCCTATGTAAGAAGATCGACAGAATACAAACCAAATGGACTCCTTATGAGAGCAGATGATAGTGGTGCTTCCTGAAGATTGGTCAACAGACAGAAAGGTCCAGAACATGAAGGAGGCCAAGAAGAATGAAGGATCTATGACTCACAAGGATAGCTGTAATGACCACTGACAGGTAGGTAAATATTAATGGTGATATTTTGAGTATTCTAGACTTCCCTAAGATAGAGTTCGACAGTGGGCACGAAGATAGAAAATTAATGCTATAGATGCAAAAGATGTACAGATCTTTCCCAAAAATCTTTTATCAGCATGGACAACGAGGGTTTGCATTGAATTCACAACTGATTTTCTTCAAAGGATCTGAGAACCGACTCTCTTGCAAGAAGCAGATATTTTGTAAAACCCTAATGCAGGGGGACAACGCATTCTTTTTTTTGTTGCATTCTGTATATAAGGCATTCTTGCCTCTTTGTAAAAAGGAGAATGGGTAGGATTAGAATAGAATAGGAATAGAGGGGATAGAAGTTGATCCTAATTCTTTGTAATAGGACCTTCTATTGTCTTCTTGGAGTAGGAGTTAGATTCAGAATAGATTGTAATGTGTCTTTTAGTTTCCTTAGTGTAAATGGAAAGAATTTGAAATCACAAATTTTTTGTACACTAGTGATTGTTCCAACTTTGTAAATGTTACTTATTTGTCTCACTAACAGTAGAAGCAACCAAATTAAAATCTATTTCATGTTGTGTTCTAGAATAATGTTTGTCTTAAGTTAATCATCTGATTTGGGAAGCTCTCAAGGAATGAAGTTTTATTTTATGTTTTGTTTAAATGGTAATTTGCAATCTGTTGTTGAAATCAGCACGGTGAATGAAAGAGGTTGTGTGTTAGTCACAAGTTAAGTTTGTTCTATAGTTTTAGTTAGGAATTCCTTGGAAGGTGACAAGTCTGGTTAATTTGGATGAATTATCATTCTTTTCTATCCCAAAGCCCTGATCCATCTTTTTCTATTTATTTAAAACCCCAGTTAGAGTAGGTTTAAGTTTATGTTCAACCCAAAAGGATCCAAAAGCTCAACACCAGTAGGCCCCTTGAATATTACTGTTGTATTGACCACTGAGTAACATTAGCATAGTTGAGACCCAACTACAAAGACCTTGGGAGCTAAGGTATTCATGTGTTTCCTTTCTCTTTTAGGAGAAGCAGAATAGCAATATTCTGCTTGCATTGTTGTGGTGCCAAAATTGCCATCAACATTTCCAAATTCTAACACACAACTTATTAATCAATTTTTTAGTATTCATACACCCACTTTTGGAAGAAAGGAATTTTCAAAAATGGTGAGAAAAAACTGCCTAGTGAAGGACAAACAAAGCAAGTGGTAAAATAAGAGGTTTGGAAAACACTGAAAAACCCTGCCTGAGTTTGAGGAAGATAACAAAGTCCACCTGAATGCAAGTTTAAGTCTTGAACTTAGGAAATAAGAAAAGAGAGTTAGAAAAAGAGAAGGGGGGTTGCATTTACGAGTAACAATAGTCATGCATGGCCTTCGCTCTACTAAACCACCTTTGGAATGGGATGCCCTTGTAAATTATTAAATAAAGAGTAGAGAACATGTCAGAAGCCCTACAGAACAAATTGCAGAAGAAACCCTAGTTGAGGAGTCTTCTAAAAGAAAAAAAACTAAAGAAACCAATTGTAGAAGAATCCCTAGTTGGGGAATCTTCTAAAAATTAGAATTTGAAGAAAACCCTTGTTGATAAAAAACCCTAAAAAGTAGAAAATTAGCCATGTTGCTTTCTCTAGTCCACAAACTAAAAACTCCATACCCATCACTAGGAAGAGTAAAAGAAGGCATTCCAGTCGGTTGGAAAAGCTTGCAGAAGCTGCTCCTTCCATCACCGATGTAGAGATAGTTGCAACAAAGTCCTCAGATAAGGGTAAAGGGAAGGTTGATAGGGAACTTAGGAGTCAAGAATGACATAGGAAGAAAAAACAAGCTGAGCAAGAACAAAGGGAAAAATTCCTTCCAAGGATATAGAAACCCTTGAGCAGCCACATGTGCACCTTGATGAAGGAGTCTCTGGCCAAGAAACACACAATGTAGATGAAAGAATTGAAGATTAAAAAGACCTTGAAGGTGAGGACATATGGAAGGATGAAACCCTTGTAACCATCCTAGAGAGGGCATATGAAGAAGGTGAAGGAATTCATCCTGAAGGAGAAGTCCAACATAATGAAGAAACTTTGAATGCTACTGTTGAAACTTTGGGTCATGTTGAACACATTATAGGGGAGGAGGAGAACAATTGAGAAGATTCAAATCCTCATGGGAAAGAGGATGTTTTGGGAGATGTTAGCACTACAAAATGTCCTCCACCCCAGCTAGAAAGTGAGGCCACAACTGTTGAAAATGTTTCAAAGGACCTTATTGTCATTTCTAATGAGACCCCAAAGGAAGATTGCAATCAACCGCTCATCCCATTTAATCAATTTTTCCAAGTCCTTACGCAATTGCAAAAGGAAAATGAGTAGCTAAAAGAGCAACTATAGGGATTTTTTATGAAGAGTAAACAAAAGAGGGAAGCAATTGATGAAGGAAAAATAGGGTTATGCTAGGGGCCTGAGTCTTCCAGGGAACTACAATGTGGCTTGGATGTAGCTACTACTAGCACAATTCATTCACCTTGTTTGTATTCACCGTTTGCATGAGGACATGCAAATTCCTAAAGCTGGGGGGAAGTGATGGGTGCCAAATGTGTTCAATTTTTATGTCCTTTTTTCCTTATTTCATTTCCATTTTTCCTTTCTCCTAAGTCCTTCCTGCCATTAATTGTTAGGGAAATAAAGAATATTAGATATGTTTTCAAAGAGGAGAGAATGCTTTCAGGATGCTGAAATTGTTGAGGTAATGATGTATTTTGGATGGTTTGCTACAGGAACTAAATGTGAAGAAGGAACTGACTCTATGAATGACAAATCTTGAAAGGCATAAGATGGGGAATGTGGGTTGCATGTGATGGAATTCTACATGCTTTTTTTTATATCTTATTTCAAACAAGTTTTTTTGTAACTGTTTTGGGTTTGTGGCCTGCAGCGAACCCAAGAACTATAATCGTCCAATTTAGTGGCCATCATTTAGAACAAACTACAACACTCTTTTTTTTTGTCTCGTGATACTTTGAAAGACTGGACATACATATATGTGTGCTATGATCTCAAAATGATAGATAGAATATACATAATTGAGAAGATTAAAAGTATCATTTCGTTCCTGAATGATTGATCAGTTGTTTTTGGTTTAAGTTAGAGTAACCAATTCTTTTCTTCTCACCTCATGAACCGAAGGAAGGGCCCCCTCTTGAGAAGCTTGGTGAGATTGTTTTATGTTTTATTATCTTAGATCTTTTATATTTCATGCAATTTCATTTTTTTCAAATGTATGTTTGTTAGGCGTGTTGTGATTCAGTTTAATTTATGTCCAAGTTTAAAGATTATTGATAATATAGGAGGTGTGATTAATTTGGTACTAAACGAATTACAATGAATTCTCTGTGGAATTTAATTGTGATATGAGGAACACGGAGTGTGTTTTCATTGCAGGTTAATCATCGTGTTTCCCATTTTAGATTATGTTGTGTTTCATTCTATAAAGCTTCTTGTTGTGTTCCATTCACATTTCATCTCTCTACTGTTCTATTCCATCTTCCTGCTGCATTTCATCTTCCGCACTCTGACCTCCTGTTGCCTGCACTCTTTTAGCACATCTTTGGCAACTAAATTATTTATTTTACTATTGTAATGGTTGTTGTTAATATATATATTAAAGAGTGTTTACCCTAAGATAATGAGTTTTCATTATTCAATTTTAATCAAAACTAGATAGATTGGATGAGGTGGGTAGGTAATAATTCAAGAAAAAATTTCATTCATTTATGATTTGAAGAAGTGTGCTTTTGAATTTCATATTGAAAAGTGTGTTTTAAATTCTTAGATGCATCCATCCCCCCTTAGTTCATTAGTTTCATTTCTTAGGTAGATTGTCACAACACTATTCACAAGCTTACGCCCTCGGATTGACACTTGAAGGATAAACTGAGGAAACTATTGTGAAATTCCCAAAGATTAGTCCAAACTTGTTTGTCAATAAAAGATAGAATTACAAGGATAAATTCAGCCCACAGTTTAATCCAATCAGTAAAATCTGGTTATGTATGTGTTTTCTATGCAATGAATTAAGTGGCCACCTTTTCTTTTTCTTGTTGAGTCAAACCTTTTGGATTGAGAAGTGTCATTCTTGATAGCTTGTTTCTATCTTGTAGTTGCTCACTTTAATGTATAAATAGAGGTTCCTTCTACCTTATTTGGGACGCATATCTACATTCTTGTGGTGATTTTCTATGTTGTTATTTTTTGATTTTATGAGTTGAGAGTATTTTTTAGAGTTGTGAGAGGTTTATGAGAATGAGTGTTGAATGAAAAAGACAACTAAGAGGAGGGGGGGTGAATCAGCTCTAGCAAATTAAAGCATCAAAACCCTTAACAATAATCATATCTACATGCATTTATTAAATCCTTATTTTTTAAAGTGATTAAACATGAAATTTAGATAAAAAATAAATAAATAAAAACACCATACACAAGAGAACACCAGATTTACATGGAAAACCTAATGAGTGAAAAACCATGGTGAGGATTAGCTCACAATATAATTAATTGCAAAACTAGTACAAGGGCTCACTTCCAAAATAAGACACATTATCCAAAAGGCTCACAACCAGAGCTCACTTCCATAGAAAGAACACAAGAAGATAGAAGAGAAATGTTACATAGAGAAAACTTCTCAATGAAACAAGGAATCCACCACAAATGCTCCAACACTTTCACAACCTTGCATGAAATATTTCAAACACCTTCATCTCACTGCCTTTAGGAATCCAACGCTTGAAATTCAAACTTCTCTTCTCAAATTCACATCACACATATCACTTGCATAGATCTCGCATCTATCTTGTCTCTCTTGATTCTATCTTTCATCTCACAACAACATTACTCTTATTTATATCAACCCCAACCTTAAAAACCTTCTCCAAGGTTGGCAACTATTCATGATACTTACAAATTCAAATTAGGTCAGAACCTAAAAATTCTTGCAGTGAATAGGAATGAAGGAAACCCATGTAAATCCCTAATTAGGACCCAAATAGATCCCAACACATCTCAACATGCTTTCACAAGCATTACATGTAGTGCTAACACAAGGTCAGCTAATACCCATGCTAAACACTATAATCATTAAGTACACACTTCCTTAAATCAATCTAAAACTCTTAGAAAACAAAATTCACTTGAACATGATCTAGAATAAACCTTTAACCACCTGAGATCCAACAACCACTTCATCAAAATTTGTAACATAGAAATATTTCAATACAGAACATCTAATAAACCTTATTCACACACTGATGCATGAAGCACACATTATACTATACCAAATCAAGTGAAACCTTGAATTCTGAAAGATACAAACATTATAAGAAACTTCCCAAATCCACACAACCTAAAACCAAATAGCGGAGAAATGTGGAGCAAATACATTTCTCCTAGGTGACAAAAAACATCATTGAAAAATGGGTTCACACACTAGTGAAAATATCTCACTTTGTACAACAATCCAAAAAATCAAATTCCAAACATAGCAACCTCTAACAACCTTGGAAAACACATCATATCTACACAAGCATAACATCAACATGGAAGAAATGTGGAGCACATCCCAGAGCACATTTTGAACACTTGCACACCATTGTTTTCTTTGTTTATCAAATTTTATCAAAAGCACTTGGAAACTAAATACCAAAGACATCATCTCAACACATTACTTTATTCCAACTCATTTTCAGACACTACAATAAAAGATAGCTCCATGTACTCACAATAATTCCTCAATATCTCAACTACACATGCACAATCAACAACATGTTTTCCTCTTTTTCACAATTTTCTCAATATCCTCAACATCTTCATCATGTGAAAAACTTCCTTAACACATAGTTGACATCAATGGAAACAATAGATAGTAGACATCATTTTGAAATCAATGATAACACCTTCATACTTGCAAAAACCTCCCTCTTTGTCATTCATTGCAACACAAGATGTGAAAAAAATCAAAGAAAACATACACAACTTTCTCTCCTTGATACCTTGCACATTTTCACATGACTCTCTCTCCCCCTTTGACATCAATAGAAAAGGATAATTTTTTTTGCATTATTCTCCCCCTTTGACATTGAACCAAGATACTTGCACTAAATACTCCCCCTTAGGAGTACACCCAACCAACTCAATAAATATACACAATGACAACACATGACACTACCTACTCCCCCTGAGAGGTAGCCACCAACATCAATCTAGAAAAGATATAGATTCATAGATCCATTGTACTTATGCATCTCCATATGCATCTAGTTCAGACAAGGAGGGGCAATAACCCCAAAATTCTCCCAAAGATACTTAAAAGTATCCTTAGGAAGAGCCTTAGTAAATATTTCAACAATCTAATCCTTTGTAGGTCCATACTCAACTTTTACCTCATTCTCTATAACCTTCTCTCCCATAAAGTGATACCTGATAGATATATGCTTTGTCCTTGAATGCATCACTAGATTCTTTGAAATGTTAATTGCACTTGTATTATCACAAAATATAGAAATAGGATCATCATATACTACTCTGATATCCTTCAATGATTGTCTCATCCACAAAACTTGTGTACAACATGATGTTACAATATACTCATCCTTTGCAATGGATAAGGAAACTGAATCTTTCTTCTAACTCAACCATGACACCAATCTACATCCAAGAAATAATGCTCCACCACTTGTTGTTTTCTTGACATCAACACAACCAGCCCAATTTGCATCTATATAAGAAATTAATGTGCAATCAATATCCTTAGGATACCACAAATCATAATCCAGAGTGCCACTTAAGTATCTAAATATCCTCTTCACTGTTGCAACATGTTTTTCTCTAGGATCTTCTTGAAATATAGCCATAAGAAAAAATGCATGAATGATATCTAGTCTAGTAGTAGTTAGGTATAGCAGTCCACCAATCATAGATCTATATTTTCTTTGATCAACCTTAGGTGAATCATCATCTTTTATCAATTTGCAACCAATCACCATAGGAGTGCATACCGGTTTGGATTCTTCCATTCCAAACTTCTTCAACATCTCTTTGATATACTTAGAGTATGAAATGAAAATACCTTTATCTATTTGATTGATTTGTAACCCATGGAAGAAATTCATCTCCCCAAACATTGGCATCTCAAACTCTTTCTACATCTCTTCAATAAATTTCTCACATAGCTTCATTTCCTCCAAAGATAATATCATCCACATAAACAACCATTATCTAGGTCTTATCTTCCTCAATTTTGAAGTAAAGACTACTATCTGCAGTTCCTTTACTGAATCCTTTCTATATCAAATATTTTTCCAATCTTACACACCAAGCTCTAGGAGCTTGCTTCAATCTATATAATGCCTTCTTCAATATATACACCATATCCAATTGATCTAACAACTAAAATCCTTCTGGTTGTTCCATATAAACCTCTTCTTCCAATTCATGATTTAGAAAAGTAGACTTTACATCCATCTGATAAAATTTAAAGTCCTTGTGTGCTGTAAAATCCAAAAACATTTTGATAGCTTCCATCCTAGCCACAGGAGAAAATGCATCCTAAAATTATATTCCTTCCACTTGTGAGTAATCCTTACACACAATTCTTGCCTGATTTCTTACCACTTCTTCATTCTCATTCAACTTGTTTTTGAATACCCACTTAGTTCCAATTATGTTCTTGTTTTTTAGTCTAGGAACCAATTCCCAAGTCTGATTCTTCTCAATTTTCATAAGTTCTTCTTCCATTTCCTTCATCCAATGTTCATCTTTGCATGCCTCATGGTTTTAGGTTCAACTTTAGAAAGTAAGCATAGATTTACCTCAACTTCAACAACTTTGCTTCTTGTCAATATTGATTTCCTCTTGTCTCCAATGATTTGATCTTCAGAATGATTATTTTACACATACTTAGGGGTCTTAGGGGTCTTCTCTGGAGCTTCTTCCCCTTCATTCTACACTTCTTTTTTATTAGCTTTATCTTTTTCTTCTCTGCAATCATTTCATCTAACACATATCCATCTAGTACAATTGAATTTTGCAAGTTTTATCAACCTTAACATTTTCACTTTGAACAATCTTTCTCAACCTTTTATTGCAACATTTGCAAGCTTTTCTTTTAGTAGAATATCCAAGAAAGATACCTTCATTAGACCTTGCATCAAAATTTCCTAAGTTTTCTTCATCTCTCTTGATATAACATTTGCTTCCAAATACTCTAAAGTACTTCATAGTAGGAATCCTTCCATGCATAACTCATAGGGAGTCTTTGTGCTATTAGATTTAGCCTTAACTCTGTTAAGTATGTAAACAACAATATGAATTTCTTCTCTCTAGTAGACCTCTAGTAGATTTTCTTCTTTTATCATAGTCCTAGTAGCCTCTTGAATCATCTAATTTTTTCTCTCAACCACTCCATTTTGCTAAGGATTTATAGGGGTAGACAAGTACATCTTTATTCCATGAACTTTACAAAACATGTTAAACTCATTGGAGGTGAATTATCCACCTTTTTCAGACATCGAACATTTGATTTTCACATTCATTTCATTCCCAACCATAGCCTTAAATGCCTTGAATTTATCTAATGCATCAGATTAATCTCTAAGAAAGTAACCCATGTCATTTTAGAGTAATCATCAATCAAAAGCATAAAATACATGTCACCTTGAAGACTTCTCACCCTTATAGGACCACAAAGATCTGTATGAATTAATTCCAATAGTCTGGTAGAAGATTTTCCCTTTCCTTTAAAACTACTCCTTACTTTCTTTCCAAACTAACAATCCCTGCAAACAACATTGATAGGCTTTGTGATTCTTGGTAGATCTCTCATTGCATGAAGTGAACTAATTCTCACAAAATTATCAAAATTCATGTGACACATCCTCTGGTGCCATAACCAAATTTCATTAATCTAAGACACAAATTAATGGTCATCAACACCCTTAAGTTGATGCATGTTTCCATCTATCCTCTTACCAACAGCAATCATAGTTCTGAACCCTTTTTTGATATCACATGCTTCATCCTTAAACACAATATTATATCCTTTGCTACACATTTTTCCAACACTCAAAATATTATGCCTTAAAGCCTTAAAATAATTTTAACATCTTCAGTATTATGCTTTCCATCAAAACTGATTGAACCTATTCCATAAATCTTAGCTCCTAAATCATCTCCAAATTTAACTAATCCACCATCATACTTTTCAAGTTTAAAATTTTTTTGTCTTTGGTCATGTGATTAGAGCAACCATTGTCAACAACCCAGTAATTCTTATCTTCTTTAACATGAAAAGTAGATACCAAAGTACCTTCAACCTTATCCTTCTTCTTTGGAACACTTTCCTTCACAACTTTTAGAGTTAGCAGAACTAGATTCTTCTTTTATAGCCAAGAACAAGCATTCATTATCATCAAAGCCAACAAAATCAGATTCATCATTAGAGATACCAACATCTTCTTTTAAATAGTGATCTCTTATAATCATCTTTCCTTTATTCTCCTTACTCTTATTGTTCACAGCTTTGTTTGGACATCTAGAGGCATAATAACCTACATTTCCACAACTAAAAAACTTGAAAGGTAGTTTACCTTTGCACTTACCAATTCCCTTTTTCATCCTTCTTAAAAATTTAGCTTCCACATCATCAAGATCATCTCCGTCTGAATCTTCAATATTTTCTAATTTTCTAGCCTTAAAAGCAGTCTCCACTTTTATAGCATTTTTCAAACCAAGCTTTTCTCATTTCAAATGAAGTTAGTTTACCAATCAACTAATCTCTAGAATAAGTATTAAAATTTTCAAGTTCCTCAATATTAGATAGCTTTTCACTATATGAATCAAGAAGAGTTTTGAGAACTTTCTTTACCACCCTAGGTTATTTAACTTGTGCACCAAGACCTCTCATAGCACTTACCAGTTCATCAACTCTCTACATGTAGGTTGAAATTATTTGATCTTCATACATTCACATAGTATCAAATTGTGCATTTAGATTATGCAACTTATCTTGTTTAACCTTGTCATCTCCTTCATAAATACTTTTAAGCTTATCCCAAACATCTCTAGTAGTCTTGAGATTCATAATTTTAACCAATTCAAAATTTGAAAGGTTCATCAAAATAAATCTTTCCTTACCATTTATTCCATGTGCCTTGATCTTATCACTTGTGCTTGAACTATTCAAAGGTGCAACATATTAATTCTTTATTTCTTTTTCAATCTCAAATCCATGAGCCAACAGATATCCTTCCATCTTTTTCTTCTAGAATGTATAGTCTATTCCATCAAATCTAGGGAAATCCATTTGCTTTTCCATCCCATATCTACCTTAAGTGGTTAAGCTCTTCACCAAGAAGCCTTGCTCTGATACCAATTGTTGAATGAACAAGACAACTGAGAGGGGGGTGAATCAATTGTACCAAATTAAAGCATCAAAAACCCTCAACAGTAATTAGATCCACGTGCATTTATTAAACCCTTATTTTGTTAAAGTGATTAAACACAAAATGCATATAATAGAAATTGAAATAACACCATACACAAAATAACACCAAATTTATGTGGAAACCCCAATGAGGGAAAAACCATGGTGAGGATTAGCTCACAATATAATTAATTGCAAAAGGACACACTATCCAAAAAGTCTCACAACTAGTCCTCACTTCCACAAAAATAACACAAGAACACAAAAGAGAAATGTTACATAGAGAAAACTTCTCAATGCAATAAAGAATCCACCACAAATTCTCCAACACTTTTGTAGCCTTGCATGAAAGATTTTAGACACATTCAACTCACCACCTTCAGGAATCTAGTATTTGAAATTCATACTTCTTTGCTCAAATTCGCATCACACACATATAGCTCACATCGATCTCACATCTATCTTGTCTCTCTCTTGATTCTCTCTTTCATCTCACAAGAACATTAATCTTATTTATATCAACCTCAACCTCAAAAACCTTCTCCAAGGTCAGTAACTATCTGTTTTACTTAAAAATTCAAATTAGTTTGGCACCTAAACATTCCCATGATGGATAGGAATGAAGGTGACCCATATAAATCCTTAATTAGGATCCAAATAGATCCCAACACATCTCAAAAAATCTCAACACGCTTTTACAATCCTTGCATGTAGTGCTAACACAAGGTCAACCAATTGTTGTACTAAACACTATAATCATTAAGTACATGCTTCCTTAAATCAATTTGAAACTTTTGGACAAAAAAATTCACTTGAACACGATCAAGAATAAACCTTGAACCACTTGAGATCCTAGAACCACTTCATCCAAACTCACAACATAGAAATACTTCAACCTAGAACATCTGGTAAACCTTATTCACACATTGGTGCATGAAGCACACACAATATTGTACCAAATCAAATGAAACATTGAATTTTGAAATATACAAACATTATAAGAAACTTCCCAAATCCGCACAACCTGAAGCCAAAAAGTGGAGAAATGTGGAGCAAATAAATTTCTCCTAGGCCATAGAAAACATCATTGAAAAAATTGTTTACACACTGGTGAAAACATCTCACTATGTACAATGATCCATGAACTCAAATTCTAAATGTAGCAACCTCTAACAAACTTGAACAACATATTAACACTTACATAGAGATATAGCATCAACATAGAAGAAATGCAAAGCACATCCTGGAGCACTTTCTAAACAATTGCACAACACTATTTTCTCTGTTTATCAAACTTTCTCAAAAGCACTTGGAAACCAAGTACCAAAGACATCATATCAACACATTACTTTATTTCAACTCATCTTCAAACACTGCAACAAAAGATAGCTCTATGTACTCACAACACTTCCTCAGTATATCAACTACACATGCACAACCTGCAACGACCTCTTTTCGTCTTTTTCATAATTTTCTCAATATCCTTGAATTCTTCATCATGCAAAAAAATTCCTTAACACATAGTTGACATCAATGACAACACCTTCATACTTGCAACAATGATATTTTGGTAAAGAGGGAGAAGGATAATTGGGAATTGCTTACTGATTTTAGGAGAAGACTGAGCTAGGATTTTGATTTTAAAAATTTGAGCATTGTATTAACAGGAATGTTTATTTCTTATCTTTTATTCTTTTCTTGTATTTGAAAGATTGTGTGACACTGTTTGTCTTGTTTGGGAAATTAGTTCAAATTCTTATTATGGAAAAGGTTATTTTATTCTTATGTGAAAGTGAACTAATGCTTAATGTACTTAGTATAAGGACCCTTATTGCTTGAAGTGTTTGTACATATTCCATATTAAGGAAATGAGTGGTTATAGTGGGATTAAATACATTATTATGGATAGAGCTTATATAGCTAATGTTAACATAGTTAAGTCTTGGAGTTACTTTGATTTATTTAGTAGAAGTGTCTTAGATAACATAGAGGATATAGGTTATTCTTGGAGTTAAGGTTACTCCATGGTGTAAGGAGATAGCATATGCATAGGTTATGAATGGTTAATACAAATCAAGCAAGGAAGGTGGATGAATTATATGACGTCCACTCAAAGTACTAGGTGATGAATACTTTGGCCAAAGTAGTGTAAGGTTTCAATGTATACACTATCAGCCACTATGATCCAGGTTTACATACTAGGTAAGGAATGTCATATGTATAGGTTATAGCCACTGTGTGATAGATATAGTTATGTAGGACATAACACCAAGCTCAGGAAAGGTCATTATTATTATGAGATTACCATACCAATCTCTTCGTCAAAGGGTAGGGCCATCTACCAAGTTTGGTGAATTTGTGAAGGACCGCAATTAGTCCATGGTTGGCAGAAAAGTGCTTGAGTGATGCTTCTCCTCATTAGTTGGCAACCAAGACTTTATGGAGGATACCTGGACCATTCCTACATCTATTGCCAGTAAGCTGAACTAGAGCCTTGTATGTATTATGTATCCATTTCTATGGAAAGGTTGTAAAAGAGAGATGTAATCATGTAATCATGTTATCATGTACTATGTAATCAATACATTGGGAAGTTGTAAATACTTTGATTTAATGCAATGGGAAAGTTTAGAAAGATATGTATTTCAAATGTGCATGCTATCTTTATATTTGAAAATAAAAAATTTATTGCTCATAATGGTTAGATGATTAAACTATTTACTTGAGGTTAAAGCATAGGAAGGTTACTGTGTAGAACAAGGGGCATGTTACACATGGTATCAGAGCTACCAATTTTAACTCTGGAACCTATGTGCTCACTATGTTTTCCCTTCCAACATTATGAGTCTAATGTTTGAAAATTCTTGTGCCAAGATGGTGTGTCTCAGGTTAACTGCAAGAAATTCAGTGATCGGAAATGAGTGCTACCTATGAACCAAGAAGGAAAGAGAAGCCCTTGTTCATACCATAGAGGGAGCCAATCATGACAATACCATTTGGCTAAGTGATACTAAGATTATCAATCACACCCTTTCAAAATTAGTCAAGAAAAGAGAAGGATGAGAGATGATTCCAAATTCAACTACTTACCATTTATTTCTCTGGTCAAGTCAGACTCATTACCACTTTCTAGGGATATGGCCTCGAAATTTAGTGTCAATCCAGCATTGATATTTAGGGACCCTCAAGTTATACCTATGGCTGAAGTTATTGTTATAGCCTCTAGTGGTAAATCAGAGGGATACGTTCCCTAAATTTATGTATCAAAAGATAAATCTGAAGGTTACTATCCTTTTTGGGATAGAAATGAGCAATAATCAAAGGGTTACATCCCACATAATTATGTATATGAGATTGAATACGATGGATAATCTCCTCTTGACTATTTAAATAGTCATTCTATGTAAAAGAAAGGATATTAAAATCCTTATGAATAAATGAAAATTTATGTTTTTATCAAAACTTGTCTATAAGAACCTCAATGAAATTCTTATGTGATTATTTGCTCTTGTGAAATGTTTTCTATGCATTTAGTAAACCATTATAGGATCTAATTAAAGATGAACCTCTAGGTATAACTTTACTTGAGACAATGGTTAGGACAAGATCTAATCTTGGAGGGAGTCAAGAAGTTGGAAAAGGTCTAGATAATGCCAAATCCAAGTTGGACCATCTTTTGGAAATCATGGATGAAACTAATACAAGGATAGGAAACCTTAAACAAGAAGTGAGGGGAAAAGAAAGAGAGGGAGAAGAAGTTCCACACAATGAGGAGGAAGAAATTTTCAACAATGAAGAAGAAGGGGAGGATTCCTATAATCACACTAAATCTAGTGAACAATAAATTGATAGGTCCCAATCATATTCTGAGGGAACCAAGAGAAAGTGTTTGGCAACTGAATTATCTAGGGATATGAGAAATATTACCCCTCCAAATTCAAAGGAAGCACCAACGGAGAAGAAGTTGAGGCTTGGTTAATTCAAATGGAGAAGTAATTTGAAATAAGGAAATATTCAGAGGTTACTAAAGCTATGTGGGGAGCTTTCCAATTAGCAGGAGAAGCCTCTAACTGGTGGATGAACAAGAAGATGGAACTTGGAATCGGTTCCTTAAAGCTAACTAAAAATGATTTTGTTGATATTTTTGAAAGAGGTGGCTACCCCAACTCTTCTTTGATCAAAATATCATTGATTTCCAAAATTTGAGACAAGGGGAGGTGTCAGTAAATGAATATTTGGAGAAGTTTAATTGTCTCTTAAGGTACATACCAATGTACTAGAAAGATGAGTGATTTTGAATTAGGAAATTCATTATGGGATCGAATAGCCAAATAGGTGGAGAGATGAATGTACACAATCCAACCACTATGGATCTATTATATGAGAAGGTAATCAAGCAAGAGAAAAAGCTCAAATCCATCTCGATCTACTAGGAGAATAAGAATTGAAAGGAGATCGGTGGGCCTCAATTTAATCAAGCTCCCAAGAATTTTAATGAGGGACAAGAATTTAAAAGGCAAGGGACAAGGGATCCCATAATAATTGAAATGATCCAAGGAAGGATCATCTAGGAAACAACTACAACAGCGGTAACTATAAAAAATTTGGAGGGAATGGTGGTAATTTCAAAATACCAGCAAAAAGGAGAGGGTCAGCAAGAGGATGTTTTACATGTGGTGTAGATCATTTTTCTAATCAATGTCCCAATAAACCATCAAGTTCACAGCCACATGGTAATTCACTTCCTCCTCAAAGGTCTAAATTTCAACAAAGGATCCATGCAGTAGTGGACAATCAACAAGCAGAATATTAGATCACCACAATGGAAACTCTAGGTACTTTGTTTGGTATACCTATTTTCATACTTATTGATACTAAAGCCACTAAAATTTTTGTTTCACCAAGAGTAGCTAATCAAATTTCTAGGAAGGCTGGTTTTATGGAAAAATATTGGGTTGTAGAATATGCAAACCAAGCAAGAGAAATGGTGAATGAATTTTTATTTAAGGAAAAGGTTGAATTTCCAAATTTCTTAATGGAATTAATCTTTTATTTGGCTCTGTTAGGTTTTTATGACATCATCTTAGGTATGGATTGGCTATGGAAGCATAGAGCTAAAGTGGATTGCCAAGATAAAACTATAGAATGTTTAGATGATCTAGGTAACCAAGTGTCTTTGCAAGTAACTCCTAGAGAAGTAAAATTTTGACAGATTTCAGCTATGTAAATGCATAGGGAAAAAAAGAAAGGTTGTCCGCTCATCACAATTAAAATGGATAAACTTGAAGAATTCAAGGAAGTCACTCCTAAAGATAATGTTATGTATTGTGAACCTCAATATTCTCAAGAATTTGAAGAAGGAGAAGTGGTGGAATCTAGAGAAATGGATATGGATAAGTATCCCATCTTACGGAAATTTGTGGATGTCCTTCTAGAAGAGCTACCTAGATTGCCTCCCAAGAGAGTATTTGATTTCTCCATTAACCTAGTACCAAGGTCAGAAACTATATCCAAGGTACCTTATAGGATGAATACAATGGAATTAATGGAACTTAAGTCACAGTTGGAAGAGTTTTTGTCCAAAGGATTGATAAGACCCAGTGTTTCACCCTAGGGAGTGTCAATGATCTTCGTAAAGAAGAAGGATGGTACCCTACGCTTATGTATAGACTATCAGATGCTTAACAAAGCTAGGATAAATAATAAGTATCCATTTCCACGTATTAATGATATTTTTATTAGATGCAAGAAGCAACAATGTTTTCAAAAATTGATCTATGATTCGGTTATCACCAAGGATCAAAGATGAAGACAATTTCAAAACTACTTTTAGGACTAGATATGGTCATTAAGATTTCACAGTCCTACCTTTTGGACTTACGAATGCACCTACAGTATTCATGAACCTAATGAATAATGTATTTAGATATTTCTTAGATAGGTTTGTATAAGTATTCCTTGATGATATCTTAATATATTCCAAGAATGAAGAGGAGCATTGTAAACATTTAGAGATAGTTCTTGAATGGTTAAGAGAGCACAAGCTATATGGAAAACTATCTAAGTGTAAATTATTTCCAAAGGAAGCACAATACTTGGGTTACGTAATTTTGGCTAAAGGGGTTACAGTTGATCCAACTAAGATAAATGTGATGCTAGAGTGGCTAGTGCTCAAGAGTGTTTCAGGGGTTAGAAGTTTTATGGGTTTGGCTGGATACTATAGGAAGTTTGTAGAAAACTTTTCTGAGATATATTTTCCTATTAATTAATTGTAGAGGAAAGGTAAGAAGTTTGAGTGGTCATAAAAGTGTCAAGTAGGATTTGATCTACTAAAGGAGAAGTTGACTACCACACCAATTTTGAAGGTACCTGATCTAAAGGGAAACTTTACTGTCATAACAGATGCATCAGGTGAAGGATTAGGGGGAGTTTTGATGCAAGAAGGGAAAACTCATATCTTATGAATCAAGGAAGTTGAAGCCCTATGAAAAAAATTACACATCACATGATTTGGAGCTAGTAGTAGTTGTTCATGCATTGCAATGTGGAGACATTATCTGATGGGAAAAAATTTTGAACTAAAAATTAATCATCACAGTTTGAAGTATTTATTTACTTAACCCAAACTAAATGCATGAAAAAGGAGGTGGTTGAAGTTGATATTAGACTATGACTTCAATATCAATTATATTAAGGGAAAAGAGAATTGAGTAGCAGATTCCCTCAGTCATAGAAGGCATATCACCTCAATGGTAACAATTCAAACTGACTTTAAGGGACAAGTGTTGCAAGAATCCATGGGTGATGGATTTAATGAGCAAGTTAAGCAAGCACTCATGGATAATCCACAAGATCCAAGGTATGAAGGTTTTCACTTTGAACCAAATGGATTGCTAGGGTTTAAAGGAAGAGTTTATGTACCTAATTCAAATGAGTTAAGGAACCAGGTGTGGAAAGTTCATTGTGCACCATACTTTGGACATCCTGGTGTGACAAAGTTGTTGGAATATGTGAAGCCATTATATTTTTGGAAAGGAATGAAGGGGAATGCTACAATATTCGTTGCAAGATGTTTAAAGTGCAAAAGGGTAAAAGCATAACATCATTACCCTATCAATATTTTGTATCCACATGATATTTCTGAAAGTAAGTGGCAAGTAATTAGCATGGGATTTGTGTAAGGTCTACCTATGTAAAGGAATAAGCACAATTCCATTCTAGTGGTGGTAGATAAGCTAACTAAAGTAGCACATTTTATTCTAGGGAATTTAACTGATGGAGATCCTATCATAGCTCAAAAATTTATTCAAGAGGTGTTTAGATTGCATGAGATTCTTGAGAAGATCATTTCGGATAGGGATGCTCATGTGGCATCTACGTTTTGGAAAACCTTGTTCTCCTCACTTGGAACTCAATTGAACATAAGTTCAGTGTATCATCCAGAGAAAAATGGAAAAACTGAAATGGTTAACCAAGTTCTTGAAGATAGACTAAGGATGTATTGCATGGATCAGCAACACAAGTGGGAAGATTACCTACCATTGGTTGAGTTTTCATATAATAATTCTTATCATTCTATAATCAAGATGGCTCCATTCAAAGCATTGTATGGCATAAAATATTGAACTCCTATAAGTTGGGATAAGCTAGAGGATGGGATAAGTCTTGGGCTAGAGATGTTATCAGAAATGGAGGAGCAAGTAGGAATTATTAAGCAGAGGCTAACAGAAGCCAATGATAGGAAAAAATCTATGCAGATTCTAAACGGGTACCCACAAAATTTGTAGTAGGGGAAAAGATGGTGTTGAGGGTTAAACCTCATAATATGTCCATCAAGTTTGTAAATTCATTCAAACTAGTTCTGCGCTATGTAGGTCCTTTCAAATTTCTTGAGGAATTAAACCTTGTCGCCTATGAAATTGTGTTGCCACCAGCTCTTTCTAGGATGCACAATGTGTTTCATGTCTCATACCTTAAAAAATATATACTAGGGAATAACCATGTTATTTATTGGAATGCTTTATAAGTACAGGACCCAATATTGGTAACAATAGAGCCTCTCAAGGTTCTCAAAAAATGTAAACTTCACTTATGTAATAGAGAGGTTCTACAATGCAAATTCCAATGGGACTAGTATGTAGAAGATTCTACCACTTGGGGAAACTATGTTGACATTAAGCAAAATTTTCATGTCTTATGTGCTTTTGAGAGTTCTTGAAAAAAATTATGATGTGTTTTATGTTTTTTAGTTTATTTATTTGTTTGCTACTTAAAATCGTTGGGGACAATGATTCACAAGGGGGAGATATGTTACACCCCATTGTGTTGCTACTTATTTATTTTTACCTAGTTAGGTGAAAATGCTTTAAATAAATGTATATATGCTTTATGTGATGAAAATATGAAGAATCAATGTTTGATTTAATTTAATGTTATGAAAGGATTTTGAATGTGAAATATATGATGCAAACAAATGTATTCGTTTTCAGCTAACTACTATGGAAATGTACTAAGTTGGATGCAGGAATAGATTGAGCCTCCTGAAGAGAGGGGAAGTATCATTCAAGGAGAACTTGGTCTAGTAACCTTTAGATAAGACCTAAAACGATCTTTCACACACACACTTCTAGTTTGGTCAAGTCGAGATAATAGCTTGGGAAATAGTAAGTTACCTCTAGTCTTGTTTGAGTATGATTAGAAGTGGTTAGGGTTTTATTTGTGAGCATTCTTGTTTTGGGGGTTTAAAGTATTGAGTGAGTTCTTCTTTATGTTTTTTATATTTAATTGATGAGATATATACATAAAATGTATATATATGTATATATGTATGTGTCAACGATAAACTCATACACATTAGTAAATGCATGCATGAGTATATGTAGATAGATATATCTACGCATGCTCATGGATGGATTATCCATATGCATGGGAATATCAATCAAACAAGGTGACATATATATATATACACACACACACACATTTAATGTATATATGTTGATCGATATGATTATGAATATATGTGTTTAGATATCAAGGCATGATATATATATATATATATAATATTAACATATGTGTATGTATTAACAAAAAGGAAACGTCCATACTAGTATATTAATATATATATATAAACATATGTATATATATGTGCACGCATCAATATATGAAGTATGAGAGTATGTAATGCATATTTGAATATTAGATAAAGAATTTTATAAACTTATAAGAGGAGATACATATATATATATATACATATACACATATTTTATGATATATATAAATTATATATATTAAATATATTTATTAAATATTTCCATAGCATAGAATTATTTATCAATGCGCATAACATATTAGCATAGCATAAACTATGTGAAATCTGCATCACATACTTGAAGTATATAACATAGTGATAAAGGAATAACGCTTGAACATGAAGCAACGCTTAAAGTATTTAATGCTAAGTTAAGTGAAATATTGACATCCCTGTGTAAAGAGCATAGCAACAATGCTAAACCAACGTGTGATATAATTTTTAATGACTAAGTTAGAAATACAAAGGAAAAAAAATACTCAAGTATATGAAACTTTGACTTGGTCATAAGTAACAATGACCAAAAGAATAGGGCACAATTAGCATAATGTGGTGCCAACCTGTAAGTAGTATGAACCAAATTGAAGTCTAAACTACATTATGAATTACTATACATGAAGCAAATTGAAATAAGTGAATTGGTCAAAAGCTAAGCTATTCAAATAGAGTCAATCTCTAGAGGACAAACACCTTGCATTTTTTATTAGCATTCTTTTTTTCCAGTTGATTATGTGACTCATTCCTCATGGTAAGATCTAGATGTGTATTTGTTTTCTATGCAATGAATTAAGTTGCCACCTTTTATTTTTCTTGTTGAGTCAAACCTTTTGGATAGAGAAGTTCCATTCTTGATAGCTTGCTTCTAGCCTACAGTTGCTCAATTTAGTGTATAAACAAAGGTTCCTTCTACCTCATTTGGGACACATCTACATTCTTGCGGTGATTTTTTGAGTTGTTATTTTCTAATTTTCTAAGTTGAGAGTATTTTTGAGAGTTTTGAGAGGTTTATGAGGGTGAGATTTTAGTAAAGAAGGAGAAGGATAATTGGGAATTGCTTATAGATTTTACGAGAATACTGAGCTAGGAATCTAGTTTTGACAATTGGAGCATTGTATTAACAAGCATGTTGATTTATACTCTTTTATTATTTTCTTATATTTGAAAGATTGTGTGACATTGTTTGTCTTGTTTGGTAAATTAGTTCAAATGCTTATTAGGGAAAATGTTATTTTATTCTTATGTGAAAGTGAAAGAATGCTTAATGTACTTAGTAGAAGGACCCTTATTCCTTGAAGTGTTTGTACATATTCCATATTAAGGAAATGAGTGGTTATAGTGGGATTAAATACATTATTATGGATAGAGCTTATATAGCTAATGTTAACATAGTTAAGTCTTGGAGTTACTTTGATTTATTTAGTAGAAGTGTCTTAGATAACATAGAGGATATAGGTTATTCATGGGGTTAAGGTTACTCCATGGTGTAATGGGATAGCCTATGCATTGGTTATGAATGTGTTGATGTGTTTTTTATGCACTTCTCAACACAGGTAATGCATAGGTGCATCACCTCTCTTGAAAGACAATCTTCCACAATATGATTGCAAAACATTATCTCAAGGTCTCTAGTTTCAGGTCTTGAAAATTCTTGGAATATCTTAGCTGTTTCATCTGATTCGTTGGAATCACAAGGAGGTCTTACATATGAGTAAAAAAGTGGGGAAGTTGGACATGCAAATGGAGTTCTTAAGATGGGAGAGTTGTTGTGTGTTTGTTGCAGGTTCAAACAATAGTCTTGAACTCCATTTTATCATTGGATTTAGCTTTACAATGTGTAATGAACCTTAGCATAGGTTGTTTATTAAAAAGGGGAAAAAAGGGTAGGGAAGAGAGGAAGTTCCTAGATTCAAAACTACTAATGAACAGTGATCATGGAGGCTGCTACAATAGATAAACTCCCTAAACTGGGTTTTGCTTGGCCAAGAGGAACCTATAGTTACAAAAACCTAGTGCAATCTTCTAAGGACTGTATATTTTCAGATTGCACATGCACATAATGAATATGTAATTGAACTAAGTTGCAACATTGAAATCAAGAAGCTTAGACTAACTTTACATAATAGTTTGTCATCAACAAGTGCTAAAAGTATGGGCTGAAAGTTCATCAAATACCATAACAACAATTTCCATTATCACTTCCATTTAAGAATCTACAACTAAAACTAATATGGAAGGTAGAACCATGCATGCAAGATGAGCATCCTCAAAGAGAACATCCCTAAAATCATTGAATGTTGTCTTTTATTGCTGCAAATTCCTTTTACACCAGCTCTCCAACCATTTACAAATGAGGGGGAGACCCCAATTTATAGTTTTCAAAAGCCCAAATGAATGGCTAGGATTGATTCAAAATGAGTGGCTTAGATTTGTTTGCATTAAGGTTTCACCTACCTCTCAATATTCAACAATTTTAAATACATATTTTTTCTTTTCTCTATTTTTCCTTCTTGTGACCAGGTGTTGTAGTATTTTGTCGTTTAGCATATTTCCCTCTTTCCTATAGCTAAAATTGCCTGAAGGTCATCCTCTATTTGAGGGATTTGTAGTATGGGCTTTATTTTCAGATTAACACCATTGGGGATAGCTTAGTTGCTTCCTAATTTGACAAGGCAGCCCTTCGATGGATCATGATCACCTAAGAAAGATGAAACAACCATTCATGTTCCTGTAATGACTTTTTCGTCATGCATTCGCTTGTTCATCAGTCCATTTGGCAAGTTAATCATTATTCAGGTAAGCATCCCCCTCCTATCAATCCTCATCAGTGCTGGCATGTTTTCATAGATGGACATGTGGAAGTGAACTCACAAACATGCTCATCATGCATAAGCCCCCCTGATGGCCTTCATTTACAAACAAATCCCTACACAAAACAATAGATTAAATTAGACCCAAGCAAGTAACAATATGAAACCCTTTCGAATGCGGCCATTTTATGTTCGTATGTTTATCCTAAATGATTATTTAATTATAATTCAAATAGGTTCACTACTTCATATTTTCTAAGCCACTAATGATAAGTGATGATAGCGTTATCAAACACTTCATATAGAACATTAAGATATCCCCTCATCGCCTAAGCACAGCTGATGTTTTAGTTTCACCTGAAGCTTCCTTTTGTGCATCCATCATGGTCATTTTCCTTAGCAAATTCCCCATTGGTAGGGTCAATCCTTCATTCACCTATCTCCATGCACCATGTTCAATACTGGTACCATTTCCTGGGACTGTTTTAATTACTTTGCTTTGAAATTAACAGTGTCTACTTCTATTATATCAGTTCCATTGTGGTAATCATTATAAACTTTGGTGGCCCCCCCTTTTCTCACTGACTCAAATGCAGCTTAGAATTGTCTTGCCCTCTTATTTGGGTACCTCCCTAACTATTTTATTGAATTCATTCATTAATAGAGCAGCATGTGGGAGCAATGCATAGGCGAGGGGTCATGGGGAGAGGTCAGGTGACGGGCGCCATAATGACGGCGATAAAGTTGATGGCCTCCACCTAGTTAGAGCCTGCATCTATGACTATCATTCAAAACCATGGGTACAGAAGTAAGGGATGGTGCCATGAGGGCACCGTTATGGAAATGGTGTAATGCAGGCAACTACCTGCACGATAAGTCTCACCACATAAGCGACTTGTTTCCTTTGTCAACCGAATTAACTCCCACCATTATTGGCCCACTTTGATGATTTCCATAATTACATGTCCTTATGGCATTGCTTGTGATCCCTAATTCATGTTTACCATCACCCACAATTTCAATTCTGCATACGACGAAATCCAATCTTTCACATACCCTTGGTATTGTGGGCACCTTGGCCCTCATTTTATTTGTCATTTCTACTACCCAATGATTCTCACGGTCTTCTTGGTGCATTCCCTTTTTGATTAGTTATAGTTGGCTTCAAAAGGATGGAGCACCATGCCCCTTTGTGTTCCTATATTAATGTTCGATTACTTTATAGCGACACTATGGACATGGATTTTATGAGATATATTTTAATCCAACTATGTGATTGCGAGCGACTTCAACCATAAGCTCACTAGGTGGTAAGGAAGGCTTTGGCAAGGGAATAATATCCCACAGTTGATGGTCCCCCAGTGGAGTACACACATGGAAAGGCTAGCTAGTGAACTAACATGGATGGATGCCATCAGACTGTCATTTGAAAATAGTGAGGTGGTCATAGCATCCCACACGTCAGTGCCTGCAACAAGATGTCTAAATGATATTACGCTGGTGGACTGTGTGAAAGCAACACTTATAATCTCCTCACAATTTCTCAGTCAACACTTAATTCATAAAAAGGCTCCCACATTCATTGATAATATCTAGCCATTCTTCCCATGATAATGACATACAAAAGGCCTCCAAGAGAGTGGAACCCACAATGTTAGTTGTCATGGGGCCAAGTCCTCGGGCAGTTGTGTTGCGACTACTGTAGCAACGTTGGTGGAGGCCAATGGCCACCGAGAGGTCAGAACCCACACCCAAGAGTTCTACGGAATGACCACCATCGTGTGTCGGGTCATGGAAGTCTTAAAACATCAACGAGCAAATAAAAACCTATGTCACTCCCTTGGCATGATATACCTCCTTGCTAGCCACAAGCTCCTGATGTTTCAGCAAATGATTTAATACTTTAAAATTTAGACCTTGACCACACAATTTTGTCTATCTTGAATCCTCCTTCCTCTTACCATCATCTTCATTGTAGGGGCTAAATATTCCTTACCCGTCGCCATTGAATATCCTCGTAAAATATTGGCTATTAATCCAGAAGTGACACTTTCCAAAATACTAAGTTCAAGCACCTAAATTTTGATGCTTATCTTTGGTGATGTTATTCCAGTATCACCATGCACATGATAGCATTACTTGGCTATAATTGGGATTCCTTCATGAGTCTATTACTAGATAGCACCAAGAGTGCAAATTCTACAAGATGTGGAAACGTAGAGGTTGCGGGGTGAGACCAGCTTGAGGCCGAGGCTGTTGCACCCAACCGAACTTCTATGGGTGTGGCAGGATTCGCACGTGGGAATTCCGTGGAGAGACACTTCGGGAAGGCCGTGGAAAAAAAATAATGACCTCCATTTTAGTTCTCCCTATGATTAGAAGCTGCTAACAACAATCATAATCTTCCTCATGGGCATTCACAGGCCTTGTAGAAATGTCAAATTATCACTGCATAATGTTGTTCCCACAATTAGGTCACATCCATTTTATAGGCGATCGTTCGTTGCAATAGGTGATGCTATAAAGTAGACTTAATAATGCACTAGATTTCCATAGGATCAACCTACACAAATTAATAGTCTATCCCCTTCTCCTTTCCATGTTAGGCTTCGGCTTGTTTTCATAGTTAACAATCCATTCTCGCTTATTGATAAGGCATCGATCCTTCCACATCCATCGCTCTCTATCAATCCTCATATAACATTTTGTGACTTTCAAGCTCTAGTTATTCTTAGCTTCATCATTCAGGGGCATTCCATTCATGCAACACTAGTAGTGGGAGAAGGGGCATGGATAGCCATCCAAGGAATGTCATTGAAATGATAGCAGCGAGGATGAACAACCCCAGGGCAGAACCTGCTAGTCCCATAGCCACCCGCGACCATGACATTCGCCAAATACACTTCCACCATCTACACAAGGTTTTCCGCCTGAACAATAACATATGCATCATTCATAGTTGTCATTTGATTTTGTGTTGTTAACACTTCTAACAAGTGCTCAAACAATGTTGATAAGCCAAGACTCCACCCCTTGATAATTAAAGTGTGTAGAGGATACTGAGCTGATGATGGGTGGAGAAATAACACAACATGAGGAATGCGGGTGGTACTAGGTGGGAGGCCAACAAGGTGAAGCTGTTACTAATGGAGAGGAGAAAGATGGCCATATTGGTGTCGAGTCCCGCATGGTGTATCACCATCGGGCCAAGGAATATGGGGCTCCGAGGGTGGTGCACCATGAAGGTAATGGCTAGCATGAGATGGCCACCCGCCCATTCTATCCTACAAGACACCAACACCACCCCCCCTTTAGTGCTTATTAACCTAATAGGCCTCTTTGTTTGTCATTATGAGATCATCCTTTAAGGAACACATCGAGCTCCTGACGATGTCAGGTCTGATGAAGAACTTGCACTTTCTTTGAGCTGCTCATATGATAACGCTTGCCTTAACGTTTCAAGATTGTGAACTTTGATTCATGATGCTCTTAATGGTTTCTATAATTCTCTTTTCACCATTGTTATGGTGCTCACCATTCCAAACTGTATGCAATCTCATTATCCCATTATTATTCTTGGTCCTTTAAGTTTGTAAAGAGTTCGCGGTGCCTCAAATTACTATTCCCCCCAGGTTCCCCTGGGATTTCTTTGAATACCGGTGTGTTGTGGATGTTGCTTAGCTAGGGTTGCATTTTCTTAAAAGGTCATGGGGAAAACCAATCATTGACACTGCTTGTGGAGGCATAGGCACAAGAAGGAGTCACAGGAATTTCATCGAGCAAATGGCAGAAGGCCAGTAGAGTCCCAGATTGTGGGTCCTGCCTCAATCCTGGACACCAGTGGTAAGTTTAAACGTCACCGTTAGTTTGGTGAAAAGCTAAGAAGTTATGATGGAGGACACCGTTCCTCCAAAATAAGATTCATCATGCCATGGGTGGGGTGATTTGAGGATGCGACTAAGTTAAGGCATGGGCATGAGGCATGCGGGTGAAAGAGGGCGGGAAGACATTACTAAGTCACCATCCAACGACGACCGACATTAAGTGGAGTTCCGCCCACAAAGTCCTGATAGAGCTTGAGATGAGACCACCGGCCACAGCACTAAAGGACAAAAGACATGGGTTGGGCCACCCCTGCACGAACAATGATCCCCCATATTTTATACAAAATGGCCCAACCCACTCCGTTATTACTTATACCAAGTCCGCCAAACATTTAAATCACTCTCCAACCACCATTGATAGGTTTCCATGAGAACTTACTTAGTAGTGAATCCTATACAAAAGACATCTTTATCGAACCAATAATCATCACCCAATCCTTGAACAAGTCTAAGCTCCACTTGGAAGGAAGTGATTTATAGATCATTGGGGAAAGAGGAATTTGATGTGTATTATTTCCTCAAGGTCATTATTGTGGACTTCATCCATTAAGGACAAGATTTTCTTCAAAAGAGGATGCCAAGTATTAAGCATGGGTGAAAGAGGGTGGAAGCCCTAGAGAAAAGCCACCATGACCTCAATAGTAATAGGCGGTAATCGTCAGGAAGACATTCAAAGAATATCGTCAAGGGAATGGCAATAGACTAATCAAGGTCCACAGATGAGGAAATGACAATGGTAGGTGATGGGCCCGCACGGTAGGGAGGCAGCGGAGGTTTCGTCATTCTAAACGGCGATAAGGTGATAGCTTCCCACCCACGATGGCCCGCAAGGGTAGACCCCCCAATAGGCGTGGACATGAAATTTTACCCACAATTTATGACTTAATTAAAAGTAATGGTACATGCAGGTCCTGCAAAATGAGGTGAGTGTGAACTTGGTTGTTTAGATAGCAGTGATAAGGTTATGGAAATCCATGCGAAAGGACCCCAGATGTTCTGGACTTGATGATTTTGAAGCAACAGATCAGCCTACAACAACGAGCACAGGGGCGGCAAGGCCAAGTGCAGAGCTTGCCATGCAAGCGGCCATCAAAGGTTGGCTACATGAAATGAAAAAATGGGGATGAAGTCCTACCCAGGGAGACCAGCAGTTGCGAGTTCATGAAACATGACAGATCCAACAGTGAATAGGGGTGCAGGGTCCATGTGACAGGAAGACACTAGGGTTCGGTTTCAAGTAAACAACAAAGTGAAATGGTGAAGGAGGAAGGGAAACCCATGCATGCGGGTCCGCAAGGGTCAACAGACGCCAGACAAAAAGATAAGGGAAGACTCAAAGACCCAGCCTGCAAGGGGAAATGACTTAGCGAAACCTAGCTGGGTGATCTTGGCCAATATAAAATTGATCATTCTTAGACTTAGGGCCAACTTCGGCATGGAAATGGAGGCACGCAAAATGAGATGAGGTCAAAGTGACCTGACCTGAGCAAAAGAGGGGGTCCCTACCTATGGTGGGTCGTGTGTGCAAAATATGCACAACAAATGGTGACTCATTGGGGAAATGCTCCAAAGCATTTTGATGAGAAATTGGAATCATGAACCCAGCATCTCTAGTTTTGATCTTCACGCTAAGGAAAACAAACCAGACGCTCAACCAAAGGATCAAAACTACTAGTCAACCCAACCTTCAATATGCTAAAAATCCAAGTGTGTGCATATGCATTAATTCCCATCCTTCAGTTGCTACAGGAACCCAAGCTTCGTCAAGTTAGGCTACGTACCTTATTCTAACTCCAAAAGCATCTGGGACATTGTCTTGCTACTAGTTAGGCATCCATAGCCCCAATGAGGTTTTTGTTGTTATTCTCCCAAACATTGCTCTATTGCTGGCTGAGCATCCATAGCCCTGGTAGAGTTGTTCGGATATCCCTAAAAATCTAAATTTCCATTCTTTTGATTTTTAATATTTTCTTTCTTTTTCTTTTGTTTCTTTCTTTTTGATTATTTCTTTTCAATTATTTTACTTCAACCCGCAAGCAATGAAGCTTGTGCCCAGGGCTGAGAATCACAATGGTGCTGAAGTAGAATTTTAGGTTTTTCACTTAAGTAGACTTTGTGAAGGACCTTCAGTGACCTTTGGATTCTTAGTGTGTGTAAATATATAAGATTTCAACATTCAGTAGAAATGAGACCAACCACTAGCTTATCCACTCTAAATCAAACACCTGGGTTACTTGACACTAGCAGAAGATCATGACCATCCATTCTAAAAACTTGATTAGATTTTGATGAAGAAAAACATAGAACTGCCCCAGGAAATAAGAATGGTTGTTGTGCACACAGATGTTCCCCCTAAAAGAAAAGGGACCTCGAGTAAAGCAACAGCAAAATGAAAGAAAAGCGAATGGAAATCGAACAACCTAAACTAACCAAACCAAGAAAGCAAAAGCAAACAAAAAGAAAACTAACCTAAAGCAAACTAACCACCAAATGAAAGTAGGAAAGTAGAGTATTTACAAGAAACCTACTCTACTCAAAATGAACTATATATGGAGACATTTACAAAGCACTATGTTCAGGTAGGGCAAGCTAACATTAACACTCATTGGATTTCGTAGTGTATGCATAAGAAAATGGGCGATTGGTATTGTTCTTAACCATGCAAATTTATCTTTATATTCTGAAAAAAGAAATTCAACGTTGCAACACTCAAATTCAGTCACATGTTCATGAAAAATCAGCAACTAAGGTGATTCGTTAACACCATGATTAACCAATAAAAATTTTTGTCTCCCCTCATTCCCATAATCAAAATGATAAATGCACCTATGACAATTAATAGGAGAGAGGAAGAATAGAAATTGGATGTCATTGTGCAGTTGTGGTAGTGTTGTTTGATAGTCGAGAGCGAGCACTGAATCGTCATCCTTTGCATCAGCCACCTAGGGCAGGCATGGTGGAGGGTGCAACATTTCAGTAATCAAGCCTACATAAGGTAGGGAGAACAGGGTAGAAAACACTTCTTCCACATGGTGCGCGGGATCGACAATCCCTAACAATTGTTCTTCGAGAAGATAGACTCCATATCGTTGATCTTCTGCAAACCTGGTGTCCACTTGATTGTTGTCCTCAAAAGGCATCACACTATCCCACTTCCTTTCCAAAGTGTTATCCTTATTTATGTGGTGTTCAATGTCATGGGACAATGGCATGCGTGAATCTTTCCTATTGTAGCCATTTGAATATGAAGGAGGATCAACAACGATCATGGAAGGACTCCAAGTTGCATCTTGTAGTCGATCAAGTGCTTCATATTTGTTGGCAGCTATCTTAGCACCCCTACCTTTATCTTCTTCTCTTTTTTTGCATGCATCTCATCATGACATTCACTTGTTTCCCCTTGTTCACTATCACTGTAGGTGGAGAAGGAACTCCTCTCCCAATTTGGAAACTCTAGTGCATCATCGTTAAGAGGCTCAAGGAGTATTTCTTCATTGCTACCATCTTTTGGGATGTGCTCTTCCTCAGCATGAGCATACCTCCATAGTATAGGTCCCAATAGAAAGAAGTCATCAATTGATGGCACATCATCAAGGGGACCAAAATCCACTACACAATCTCCCTCCAAGGACTTGTCATAAAACCTATCGTCCATGGTGCACAAATGCTCTTGAAGAGTGAGAAATTATTGATGATTGGTGGAAAACCTTCTTTTTTGATCTAATTCATCACTTGGAAGCTCGATATTGTATTGATGTCCTTCTTCTATTGATGTCCCAACATCCTCTTGAGGATTCCTTTAACTGAGTTGTCATTCAGTTCCATCTCTTGGTCTTTTACTTCGATCTGGGCAGTAGAGGAGGTTGGGTGCTTGGCTGCTCCACTTGTCCCCTAACTTGTTGGATAGCTTCTTGGCATAGCTCACACACAAACTCAGAGTGTGATGAATCATGGATTCTACACCAATTTGGTAGCAATGACACCTCCAAATCCACTTGACATTTTAGCTCTGACCAATCCTTTGCTAATCTAGAGATGAGTTGGTCATATCTTTCGGCTACTAGGTCCTCATCATCACTTGAAAAGGAAGCTTGATGGTAGAAAACAATGGCGAGTGGTTGTTCCCACTCCAAACTTTCATTTTTAGTTTCTCGATTGATGTCATTGACGAAAGAGAGGTTTTCCAATCTGATTTCACTTATACTCTTGTCATCATTTTCTATTGTTCTGAAGCTGTCAAACTCTTCCTCTTTCTAATTTTCAACATTTTCATTGGTTGCTCCAGCATACACTATTGTAGAATTTTTTGACCCATCCTCAACTGCCAACGGTTCTTCTTCCGAAGTGGAGGACTTCCCTTTACTGATGGGTGATGAATACTTTGTCCAAAGTAGTGTAATTTGTCACTATTTACACTGTTAGTCACTATGATCCAGGTTTAAATACTAGGTAGGGAATGTCGTATGTGTAGTTTGTAGCCACTGTGTGATAGATCTAGATATGTAGGACACAACACCAAGCTGAGGAAAGGTCATTATTATTATGAGGTTACCATACCAATCTCTTTATTGAAGGGTAGGGCCATCTATCAAGTTTGGTGGATGTTTGGGAGACCGTAGTTAGTTCATGGTTGGTGAAAAAGAACTTGATTGATGATTATCCTCATTAGTTGGTGACCAATATTTGATGGAGGATACCTAGACCATTCATACATCTATTTCTAGTAAGATCAATTGGATCCTTTTGTGTATTATGTATCCATTTCTATGGAAAGGTTTTAAAAGAGAGATGTAATCATGTTATCATGTACTATGTAATCAATACATTGGGAAGTTGTAAATACTTTTATTTAATGCAATGAGAAATTTTGGAAAGATATTGATTTCAAATGTGCATGCTATCTTTATATTTGAAAAGAAAATTTGTATTGCTCATAATGGTTAGATTCTTAAACTATTTACTTGAGTTGAAAACATAGGAAAGTTACTATGTAGAACAACAGGCATGTTACAACCTCATTCTTTGCAATTTTCTCTGTTAGAAATTGATACTGGATAGATATATGCTTTGTTCTTAAATGCATCACTGGGTTCTTTGAAATATTGATAGAACTTGTATTATGTATCCATTTCTATGGAAAGGTTTTAAAAGAGAGATGTAATCATGTTATCATGTACTATGTAATCAATACATTGGGAAGTTGTAAATACTTTTATTTAATGCAATGAGAAATTTTGGAAAGATATTGATTTCAAATGTGCATGCTATCTTTATATTTGAAAAGAAAATTTGTATTGCTCATAATGGTTAGATTCTTAAACTATTTACTTGAGTTGAAAACATAGGAAAGTTACTATGTAGAACAACAGGCATGTTACAACCTCATTCTTTGCAATTTTCTCTGTTAGAAATTGATACTGGATAGATATATGCTTTGTTCTTAAATGCATCACTGGGTTCTTTGAAATATTGATAGAACTTGTATTATGTATCCATTTCTATGGAAAGGTTTTAAAAGAGAGATGTAATCATGTTATCATGTACTATGTAATCAATACATTGGGAAGTTGTAAATACTTTTATTTAATGCAATGAGAAATTTTGGAAAGATATTGATTTCAAATGTGCATGCTATCTTTATATTTGAAAAGAAAATTTGTACTACTCATAATGGTTAGATTCTTAAACTATTTACTTGAGTTGAAAACATAGGAAAGTTACTGTGTAGAACAACAGGCATGTTACAAACTCATTCTTTGCAATTTTCTCTCTTAGAAATTGATACTGGATAGATATATGCTTTGTTCTTAAATGCATCACCGGGTTCTTTGAAATATTGATAGAACTTGTATTATTACACAAGATAAAATAGGTTGATCATATGATACTATGATATACTTCAATGTTTGCTTCATCCACAACACCTGTGTATAACATGATGCTACTAGAATATATTCTTCCTCTGCAGTAGATAATGACACTAAATCCTACTTCTTACTCAACCAAGAAACCAATCTACTTCCAAGAAATAAAGTACCTTCAGTTGTACTTCTTTGTCATCTGCACAATCTACCCAATCCATATATATGTATGTACTCAAGAAGAAATCAATATCCATAAGATACCATAAAGCAAATTTCAAAGTGCCCTTCAAGTATCTAAATATCCGTTTGATTGTTGCAATATGTGATTCTCTAGGATATTCTTGAAATATTTCCACAAGACACACTACATGCATGATATCCAGTTTAGTAGCAATTAGATATAGCATCCCACTAATCATTGATTTGTACTTGCTCTGATATGTATTAGGATATTCATCTTTTTTTCTTAGCTTACAACTAGTAACCATGGGAGTACATATTGGTTTAGAATCTTCCATCCCAAACTTCTTCAACATTTCCTTGACATACTTTGATTGTGAAATGAAAATACCTTTTTTTGATTGATTGATTTGTAACTCAAGGAAGAAATTCATCTCCCCAAACATTGGCATCTCAAACTCCTTATACATCTCCTCTACAAGATTCTTACACATACCTTCATTTCCTCCAAATACTATGTCATC
This sequence comes from Sequoia sempervirens, assembly GCA_007258455.2. Taxonomy (NCBI): domain Eukaryota; kingdom Viridiplantae; phylum Streptophyta; class Pinopsida; order Cupressales; family Cupressaceae; genus Sequoia; species Sequoia sempervirens. The sequence goes on along the minus strand of VDFB02271358.1, from coordinate 382,383,629 downwards.
AACATACACTATCACAATCAAGATTTGATCTCCTTCAACCTTGAAGTAAAGGTTGCTATCTACAGTACCCTTTTTGAATCCTTGCTGCAATAAGTACCTATCTAATCTTGCATACCAAGCTCTATGTTCTTGTTTGAGCCCATATAAGGCCTTCTTCAATCTATAAACTATATTATATCATCATCTTATAATTGAAATCCTTATGGTTTTTTGATGCACACCTCTTCTTCCAACTCACCATTCAAGAATGTAGACTTGACATCCATCTGATATACCTTAAAGTTTTTATGTGCTGCAAAATCCAAAAAAAAATCTAATAGCTTCCATCCTTTACACCAAAGAAAAATTCTCTTAAAAATCTATTCCTTCCACTTGTGAGTAGCCCTTACACACAAGTGTGGCTTTATTTATGATAACTTTTCCATCCTCATTTAACTTGTTCCTAAAAACCCACTTAGTTCCTATTGCATTCTTATTTTCTAGTCTTGGGACCAATTCCAAAGTCTGATTCTTCTCAATCTATTCCGACTCTTCTTTCATAGATTTGATCCAGTTATCATCCTTGCATGCCTCAATTACAGTTTTAGGTTCTACCTCAAAAAGAAAACAAAAGTGTACCTATTCCTCTGTCATATCAGCTTTAATTCTTGTCAACATACCTTTGCTCTCAATGATTTGATCTTCAGAATGATTCTTCTACACATACTTAGGAGTCTCAAGGATCTTTTTTGGAGATTCTTCCTCTTCAACTATCATTTCTTTTTCTTTCTCTTCATATTTTTCTTCTTCACTGCAAGGGGGTTCATCAAATTCATATACTTCTATCAACATTAAACTTTGATGTGGTTCTTCATCCACTTTGACACTTGCACTCTCAACTATCTTCTTTATCCTTTTGTTGTAGCACCAGGAGGCCTTACTTCTTGTAGAGTATCCATGGTAGATTCCTTCATTAGATCTTGCATCAAACTTTCCTAGGTTTTCTTCATCTCTCTTGATATAACATTTACTTCCAAATACTAAAATATTTCATAGTAGGAGGTTTACCATACCATAACTCATAGGGAGTCTTTGAACTATTCACTCTTGCTTGAAATTTGTTAAGAATATAGACTACAGTATGAATTGATTCTCTCCAATAGACATCTGATAGATTTTCTTCCTTCATCATAGTCCTAATTATTTCTATAACTTTCATGTTCTTCCTCTCCATAACTCCATTCCATTGAGGAGTCCTAGAAGCTAACAAATGTCTCTTTATCCCATGAACTTCACAAAAAGTATTAAACTAATTTGAAGTAAACTCACCACCTCTATCATACCTTAATCACTTTATTTTTATATCCATTTCATTCTCAACCATAGATTTAAATTCTTTAAATTTATCTAGAGATTTTTATTTTTATTTGAGAAATGTCACCTAAGTCATTCTAGAATAATCATCAATCAACAACATAAAATACCTATCACCATGAGAGCTTCTTATTTTGGTATGTCCACATAGGTTTGTATGCACCAAATACAAAGGACCTATGGTAGAGTATTCTTTTGTCTTGAACCTCTTCTTTGTCTGCTTTCCAAACTGACTTTCTTTGCAGATTGCATTGATAGGATTTATAATATCTAGTAGATCTCTCAAAGCATCAGATAGAATATATTTTCACTAGGATATCAAAATGTATGTGACCCATTCTTCTATGTCATAGCTAACTTTCATTAATTTGAGACATAAAGCACTTAACACCACCACCTTTGAGCTGATAAACATTACCTTTTGTCCTTGTTCCTGCTACAACCAACGTATTAGAGCTTCTTCTTTTTTATTTCACAACCATCATCCTAAAAAACTAAATTGTATCCTCTCTTACACATTTTTCCTACACTTAGAAGATTATGTTGGAGACCCTCAACATAAATAATATCATATATTTTATGCTTTTCATCAGAACTAATTGAACCTTTTCCATAGATCTTAGAAGAAGTATCATAACCAAACCTAACAATACCACCATCATACTTCTAAAGCTTAACAAACTTACTCTTATCACCTGTCATATGGTTTGAGTATCCACTATCAATTATCTAGTAGTTTCTTTCTTCTCTTGCATGAAAATCAGTCACCATAGTTCCTTCAACCTTGTGACCTATTTTTGGAGCACTTTCCTCCACACATATTTTAGGATTAGTACAATTATTTCCAACATTTAATGCCATGAACAAGCATTCATCACTATCTTCATTAGGATAGTCTAATTCCACATCATCAGATACACCATTTTCTTTCTTAGCATAATAAATCTTCTTGAAAGATTTACCTTTATGATTCTTATGTTTGTCATTTGCAACTTTGATTTGATATTTAGAAACATAATGACCTATCTTCCCACAATTAAAACACTTAAAGAGTAAATTACCTCTATATTTTCATGTTCCCTTTTTCAATCTCCTTACAAATTTTTCTTCCACTTCATCAAGATCATCTAGATCTGATTCATCATCCTTCTCTACCTTGCTAACTTTAAAAGTTGTTTCTTTCTTTGTAGCATCTTGACCAAAATCTCTCAATTCATGAGAAATTAAAGAACCAAACATCTAATCTCTAGAATGTTAATCTAACTTTTGAGCTTCCTCAATAACAAATACCTTAGAACTATAAGATTTAGGAAGGGTTGTTAATACCTTTTTCACAACTACACATTCATCCATCTTTCGACATCGACCATTGATTGCAATAAAAAATTCATCCACTCTAAGCATGTAGGCAGTAATATCTTCATCTTCAAACATCATGAGGGTTTAAAATTTGGATTTATAATTTTTCATCTTTGTTTTCTTGACCTTATCATCTCCTTCATAAATACCCTACAACTTTGTCCAGATCTCTTTAGCAATTTTGAGACGTCACTTTTCCCAATTCTGAATCAGAAAGACCACTTAGAATGGTATTCCTTGCTTTTCCATTTTTCTCATAATCCTTGATCTCATCATTACTTTTTGGATCTTTAGCAAGCATATCATATCCTTTTTCAATTTATTTCCAAACACCAAACCCTAAAGAGAAAAGAAAGGATTCCATACTATATTTCGAGTAAGCATAATTTTTCCCATCAAATATAGGAGCTTTGACACCCTTCCTATGCACCATTTAGATCTACCTCAAGAGGTTAATATTTCTCCAAGGAACCACAACTCAAATACCAATTGTTATATGCACAAGACAACTGAGAGGGGGGGTGAATCAGTTTTACATTAAAACATTCGATCTCTCATTAAATTTCAAACCCTCATTAAGCAATAGCATAATGTAAACATATGAAATAGTAATGAAAACACAAATAGACACAATAGAACACCATATTTACATGGAAAACCCTAAGCAGGGAAAAACAACAGTAAGGATTAGCTCACATATATATGAATAGCAACACCAAAACACAATTAGGCTCACTACCCAAAAAAGAAGAAAGGCTCATTGCTAGAAGGACTCACTATCTGAAAGAAAGAAAGAAAGAAAGAATAAGACTATTACAAAGAGATTCACTATCTCAAAGTAGCATGAAAGATCCACCATTGCAACTTTGCACCATCTGCAATCTTTGGCTCACTACCTCTAGCAACTTCTAGCACATTGAAAATATAAACACCTACTCACTACATCTAGAGTCATAGGAATTTAAGCTTGCACTCAAATCCCAACATTTGATCACATTCATATCCAACAATTCACCTTGTATTTATACCATCTACAACTTAAAAAATCTCAATTAGGTTGGCCTCAATGAAACGTATGCACCTCAAATGTGCAACACCAAATAGGTCAGCACCAAAAACTTCCATGATGGAAAGAAGTGAAGGTATACCATGAAAAGGGTTAACTAAGACCCAAATCTACACTAAATTTCTTTTCCACACTTCCAAAAATAATAAACAACCTTCACAATTAGCGCTAGCATGCCAGGTTGGACAAACCTACACTAAAACTAACAAGTGACCACATACACACCTCTCCAAGTTTGAAAATAACATTCGGACCATAAATAAACACTTCACAACATCCTAGAATATTCCAACATCATCAAAATATTCTGCAACATTGCCACAACCAACAGCAACTGAGAACTCCATCATCATGTGCAACCAACAACACTGCCACAGGCATACAACTCACTAACCAACCTTGTGGAACACTTGAATACACAAAAATCCAAGGGAAGGTAGATATAGACAATATTTTAATGTTCCCACATTTGCAAGACAAAAAAACTCATTTTAGAGAAATATAAAGCAATCTCCCAAACAACCTTCTACATAGGCAGACACACCGTCAAACACAACTTTCACTGTTGCACAATACATAACCTAAAACTCTGGATATAGAACCTCTAAACACCTCTAATCATCACATTCAAACCACACAATCATATCTTCAACCATGAAGAAATGTGAAACTCAACACAGAACACACATATCAAGCCATACCAAGCCAAGATAGCATATAGGAAAGACCTAGAGTTTTCATGGCATAATATCATATAATTTCCAAAGCTCCCATTAAAATTGATTTAGAGCTACTTGTGGAAATGATAAAAATATTTTAAATAAATATCATCCATTTCCCCTACATAATAAAATAACTCAATTAAAACATCAAGCGATCCAAAAGGAAAATTAAAGCTTCTAAATCATAGTTAGAGTTGGTGTGGCAAGGGTTTGGGGTTGATATGTATATGTTCTTTTAAATCAAATATTTTTGAAGGATGACATATTTTCCATAACTTATCTATATTTTATGTCCCAAGGCTTTAATATAGGTGATGAATATCAAAAAATAGTTTACAGTTAGATGCGGGTGTGGACATTTTCCTTGGTTATTAGGGAATAAACAATAAGGGGATATAAATACAATGAAAAAATAGTTATATAGGATACTTGGTGAACTTACAAAGTTATTTTAATTATACTCTATTGTATGTAGAGTGGGTATGAAAACATAAAATTTAAAGGGTATAGATTAAATTAGAGGTGATTAATAGTATCATATGAATGAACATACCTTGCCACTAAGTTATTAAGGGAATCCCCTGAGAGAAAACCTAGGTCATAGTGGGAGAAAAAAACAATAATCCATTATTTCCTTAAATGAAATCAATTTAGTATGGTTGGATTTGAAAGGATGACCAAATTGGAACAAGTTCCCAAAAATGAAAATAATGGTAGGAAAATGCTTAGGTCTCTTTTTTAGTTTTCTACTCCATGAATTATTATCTTTTATCTTCTTTTATGGTATGCATATCATCAAATATCCTTCTATTCCATCTCGAGAAGAGAACACACCACTATAACTTCCATTTGGGTGGTCTCCCTCTCTCACACATGCATGCAATAATATTATATATGGGTTAAAACATAAAGCTATCAAAATATATTTTGCATAGCCTTATACATTCCACTTGTAAATGTTTTTCTAAGTAATCTCAATAGAAAGGTGTCTTTTGTATTGGAATGCATTCATTGAGGCCACTATCTTGATTTGATGGATTAAGCAATTCAATTAGTAATATGTTATATTTTTTTAGAATGTATTAGATTTTCTCACATGCACTAATAGTTGTTACATATCCAAGCATGTGATCCTTCTTCTAGATGTTACAAAATTGCTTCCTAAGTATCAACTTTGTTTAGAGTTGATCATGATATGAGAATATTTATTTTTTTGAGAATATATGTTGCAAAACTTCTCATCTTTAACTGCATGCTTAATAATATGTTTTATAAACATGTTTGTGTTTTTTTCATAGAATGAATGGTGGGCTAATGGAGCCCAATAATTATGCATTGGTACACCATGTAATTCATCACCTTGAACCCCACATTATGTTATTTCAAAGGCCTTTAAATTATTCATTAAATCAATAGTATTTATATTATTGATGGATCTATAAGACTTGCAAGACAACGACAAGTTATATCATTATTTTTTAACTATTTTTTAATTAATTTTAGTGTTGCTTTATAATAAGAATCATAATTCATCAATCTAGAAACTACTAAGTTATCTAACCATAATTCTATAATTCAAATATTTTACTCCCTTAGACCTTGAAAATTTTAAAGGGATCAACTACTAAGTTATCCAACCATAGAAATTATTTACATTTACTCTCATTAATTTATATTTTAACTTCTCTTATATCAAATTGCTACTGCAACCTATTTTTATAGCCTTTATCAATATATAATAATAGTATAATTTAAATACAAATATACCATTCTATGTACAACTCTGATGTGTTAAATTTTGAATATTAAAAATAAGAATCTTATATTGTGATTTTGAAATTATCATAAAAATAAATGTAATGTGGAAAAATTGTCTAGTGGCTCAAATTTCCTACCAAGACAATGTAGCATTTCAAACTCTTCAGAATAAATATTAACCTTAAATATTTAAAAAATTTAAATCACTTAATAAATACCATAATTAAAATGAAAATATTTTGCTATTACCTGAAAAAAAATATAAAATTTAGTTTCTATTCCCAAAACCTCTAACTTTAGAACATTAATATTTTTTAATTTCTACTAATCAATTTTAGTTTTATAGTAAAACTAGTAAGCTATAAATTTCAATAAGCATGGTAAGTAATAGATTGTAGCCAAGTGTGTCAAAATGATTTGTGTCTGTTCATATTTTGAATTATACAGTTATGTTTGATAATACTATAAGGTCTGAATATCATATTGTAAGATCTAAATTCCACATTGATCAATGTTTGATTAGATTTTGGTTTGTAATCTTTACGTAAATACTATGTTATTTAAATAAAATATCTATAGGATTCATGCCTTTTACCGAAAAAAATAAATATTGTAGCCAACATCTATAGGGCACTGTGGAAAGAGGTTTTTTTCCATAGAACTCTACTAATATTTTCCCAAAATAAACTACTGTTGTGAAGAATCGGATGAATATTAGATAGTTATCTAATCAACTTATGTTAAGAAAAATAGTTATTGGTAATGACTTATGATGAATTCTTATTAAAATATAAACTTTAACTTGTAGTTTCATTGTTGTTGTTGTAGACTACCTTTGTAGGTTCCTACCTATTTCTATGCTACAAAATCAAAATGTATGTCATGAGCCATCAGTACTCTAACATTTAGAATATAAAGACTACTACTTCAAATATTCTTTCAAAAAATTGATTTGAATCTACAGTTGCCTCTCATTCTTAGCAATATTATTATAGTAAAATGTTTTTAGAAAAATTGTATGATCTATTTTTCAATGAAATTTTTAGACCATACTATGATTTATGATTGGGAAAATAATTCACATAATTTTAAAAATATTTTATTAATAATAAATTATGGAAAATTAATATCTTTAATTATCCATATAAATGTTTGATGGAAAATTTAAATCATTTTAGAGAAAAAAAAATCAATTATACTTTGTTTTAATTTTGTTAAAAAAAAACATATATTGTGGAAAATAATTTTGAACAATAGAAATTTTAAAAAATTGAACAGTAAGACAATAAATAATAGAATAAAATATTTTAAATTTGAATAAAATAATTGATTTCTCATTTCAATAGGTTGGCCAAAAAAAGTACAAATACTATGTTATACTTAACCTTCCTCTAGACCAAGTGTACTCTAATAGTCACTATGACTTTATGTAGCAATGAATTTTTTCTTCGTTTTCACTATTACTGTCTATTTATGTCACATAAAAATAAAACAATCATATGATGACAAATAAAGCAATTGATAATATATGTTTTGATGTAGATGTTATGATTTAATTTTTTGGAGTGTTTTTAAATAATTCAACGTGCATGATGTAATTATATCATTGATACTAAAAAGCTCAAATTATAGCTTTAAGATTTTAACTCACATGCATAAATATACAAAATTTAAAATATTCAAAGTTAAAACCTATTGTTCACAATGAATTTTGAATTGATGATTATATTTATTCAACATAATATACAAATTTATGGAATCATCAATACACACTTATCAATCATATTAGTCAAATGTGTGATAAAGTTAGTACATAGTTAATGAATGATGGTACTAAGTAGTACACCCATGCACATGTAGCTAAGGAAGGATTTTAAGAAATATTTAAGAGGTAGACGCCAAATATAAGGTATGAGATGGTACATTGTACATCCACAATTTAATAGAGCTAGGGTACAAACCTTTGACCTTATTTTTAATATTTCAATCAAGACATAATTTTATGGTTGTATGGTAGTTGGCTATATTTAGATATTTATATTTTGAAAATACAACTAAAAAATTAGGATATATATATATTCCCTAGGGGCGAAGGGCCTAGCTCAATTGACTATCATGTTGCAAGCAAGAGGTCACAAGATCTAGTCCCCCCTTTGTCCCCATAGTACTGTAGGGCATGTCATGCCAGTCATCGATCACGTGAAAATTTTTTACTGAGTGCACTGCAATTTATAGGGGGGCTACTTGATACCTCCAGTCTACACACACACACACATATATATTTCCCTAAATAAGGTTATCACTTAGCATTTAAAGATAATTTTGAATAAATAATCATCATAAAACTTGCTAGACAAGGTAGGATTGACTATAAATTTAAGCCCTAATCCAGAAGGAAAACCTTGGATTTAAAATTTAAAATTTATATATTATACTCCGCAAGTGACCAAAATAGGGGACTGCAATAAAAATAAATTTTATAAAAAATATTTTAAATTAAATAAATGTAAGCCATAATTCATAGTGAGCTCATTTGTGCCTTTGAAATTAAGTTTGAAGAAAATAATCCAAAGATAAACATTGAAACAAAGAGTTGTGCTGACAATTTGTTCTGTCCTAACCCATTGACTGCATTCAGATATGTAGAGTTGGCTTGTGGTTAGCATAACCCTTAATTTTAAGTTATATAATCTTATATAGGTATTTTGGTTGGTCTAGGTTACATCCAAGACATAACTTGTATGGTGTATATAGGAGGTAGTGAGTGGTGGTTGGTCATCATATTGTAAATCTTATTTCTTATTAAATTTTTTGGATGTTTCCCCCCTTGAAGTGGATTATTATTATCAAATATTTATAAGTATTTGGTGTTGCATTCTCCAATTATGCAAATAATCTCATTACAAATAATATCATAACACTATCTTGGAATCTATATTATAACAAGGTATTTTTTTTAATTTTTGAGGTCACCTTGTGAAACATGTATCTCTCTCAATTTGGAAAAATAAAATTTTATTTTTTGGAGGGTTGATCAAGGACATATTGAAGCTTCTAGTTCCAAATTTGAGGTCATTTAAGAAAATTTGAAGGATTTATATCATATAATTTATTTTTTCACCAAATTCACTCCCAATACTTCAAAGAAAAAAAACATATTGGAAATATTTTTAGAAAAGTGAGTTCTAGGTAGAGTTAAGTTATGATAAAAACTAACATATTTCGATTTATTTTTAATATATTATTATCAAAACTATTTTAGAAGAATTATGATAGGGCTATAGACTATATTCCAAAGCAAGAATTATCACACACTATGAAATTACTCTAACAAAGAGGATATGGATTCAAATTTAGAATTAGTTGGAACTTTAAATTTGATGTGGTCTTCAACAGATGAAAAATACATGATTTGGGAGAAGATATGTGGAATATAATCTTAAATATCAAGAGAATTGGGTAGTATGAAAAGGAAAATGGTTAAGATAATGAAAATTACAACTCCAATAATCTATCTAGGTGATATATCTCTCATAACAAAGAAACAATGTGGTGTTTCAAGCAATCAAGGTAGATCATCCAGGCCAATCAATCTTAATCCAAAATGTTAGCATTCATATGATATCTCAAAACATACTATTGAAGGTAGATATGTGTAATTTTGATAGAAAAATGAAGAGTATTTTGGTGTACATTAGATTCCAAGTCGGAAAAAAGTGAATTTTCCTCCCTATATCTAGAACCTAAGTAATTCATTTGGTGTTGATGACTACATGATTAAAGAAAGAAAAAAGGATCTCTTAGTGTCACCTACTCACTTTTATGGAAGAGTTGTCACGTGTTCAATCATGTATTAGAGAATTAATTTAACCAGTTATCCAAATTATGGCAAATAGGTTTGTCAAGGATTATGTTTAGTAATTCCACAACTTTTCCTTGAAAGTAGAGCTAATCATATAGGATAAATTAAATAAATTATTTATAAGTGGGCTCAAGGATCACATTGAACATGATTTATGCATATTTATTCCTTCATCTATATTTGAATCTCCAATCCTTGCACATAGGGAAAAGGAAATTTTTCTAACTTTGAGAAAGTAGGGGTTTAATGGAATAAAAGAGAATAGATTTTTAGCACAATCATTCTCTCAACCTACTAGATTGACTCCTTAATAAATTAAATAATAAAAGGAAAATTTATTATTTTAATAATGATAGAAAATATAGTCAAAAATATAAATGTGCATAAAATATTGTTTCACGTTAAAGGGCCTAGTGAGGAAGAAAATATTAAGAAAAGATCCTAGAGGTGGGTGATGAGGAAAATGAGGAATCAAATGATACGCCTCCAATTATTTATTTTCATACAATTTATTAAATTAGCACCCCATAAACTCTCAAGGTAGTGGGTTTCTTGAAGAAAGAGAAAGTTACAATATTGATAAACTTAAAGAGCATTCACAACTTCATCAACAAGAAATGAGTTTCTCATATAAATTATTTTAGATGGGGATATTATCAATTATTTAGGAATATGACATAGCATTAAAATTTTCATAGGATATTGATTATATTTCCCTATGTTTATTATCTCTATGGATGTAATAGATATTTTTTACACTAGGGATGATTGAGATGAACTTTTAAGATCTATTTATGCATTTTCACTCAAAGGGAAGGATTTAGTCGAACTAAGAGGATTCTAAACAAAGTATCCATAGATTGTAAGCTCCCATAAAATGTAAAATATATTTAACAAGGGGATGCATGGGTTGGAAAGCCAATTATTTTTATTAGAAACATATTAGTCAAAAATTTCTATATTACCAAATATACAATCAATTATGGATAGTCATGAAGTAGCTCTTGGATATTGTAGAGGAGGGGGACCGACTACTCAAGAACCAAGGTCATGGGAGGGTCTAGAAAAATTAGCTGCCCTAATCTACCTCAAGCCAAGGATGAATGTGTTACAAAGGTCTAAGGAATTGTTTAAGATAAGTTTGATGTTTAAGGGGGTGAAAAGGAAGGACAATTGATATGTCACTTTCCTTTTGTCAACTCAAGATTTTAGGTAGTCAAGTGAGTGGGTTTCTAGAGTCTAGACTGTAGGAAACTCTCTACCAAAGGACTCTACCTCAGAAGATGGATGACAACGTGATGCGCTGACATCCCAATCAGGTGCTAGCATTTGTATAGATAGACAATGTAAAGTAGAATCTAGGAACTTAGAGAAACTTACTATCAACTCGACAAGTATAGTTTGATACAATAACAGAGAACATAAATAACTGAACTACTGAAACAACAAGAAGAATACTTGAAATTGATAAATAGACTGATTATGAATGAAATGATGAGCAAGGGTGGTGAAAATTCAACTTACAGTCTGTCTATTCTCCCACAAGCTCCACACAAATGAAATACCTACACACATAAGAAGGGGGAAATTGTTGGGGTTTTTTTGGGGCTTGTTGTAGTCAAACCCCCATTTCGGTGTTATCACCTCCATGGAAAACCAAAATAGCAATGATAGAGAAATTATAATAAAGAAAGTATTGAAATGGAAGTACTATGTGCTCTACTAATAAAAATATGCTACTAAAACAATACAATGATGCCAAGTGAATGGATATCACCTCCCTAACAAGATGCTCTAAAGGAACGTGAAGGAAGATGTGAGCTCACAAACTTATGAATGTCAACGTTTTCACAACAACGAGAGGAGTAAAACCAATAGTGTCAACTTGGAGCTTCAAAGATGGTGAAAAATGTTGTGAACGAAGTGTGTAGAATACTCAAGAAGATCAAGAAGAGTGTAGAAGCCGAATTGAGTGAATGAGATAGTGTTTTGAAGATGAAATGGGAGCCAAAGGAGTCATTCAAGGTTGGTCAAATGGGAAGAGGTGTTATGCTTCGTCACTAATGGAGAAGTGTAATGCCTCTACAGATTCCAGAGGTAGGAATCTTATCAAGACAACAGTGTGTCACACAAACATTCATACCACGCTCTCATCCCTGATAGATATTCCCCACTGACACTACAAACAGATGCTAAATGGATGCAGAGTGGACAGAGGACATGGAATAGTATCATCAATTTTGATTCTTCTAAGGTGAGGGGTGTAAATGGGGAATTTTCAAGGGGTGCAAATTCACACCATTACATTTTTCCCAACTTTAGCAAGCATATGTGCTACCAAATGTGAGGTAAAGTAGATCAAAAGAGTTTAAAGAAAGTATAGCTAAACCATCAAGGAAGCAGACTGCAATCTAACACACCTGAATGCTTAGGAAGAGGATATGGCTCCACAAGTACTCATTCTTGAGGAAATTATACCAAATATACCACAGGTCTACAGAATTATGAAAAGTTGAATAAAAGGTTTTGCAAGTGCTCAGTCCTACAAAGTCAAACAAAGAGATCTTGTGGGATGAAAGTGCTTTACAGGTCCTTAGAATTGTAAGGAGGCACCCCAGGTGCTTGGTCCTAAGGGAATCCCGATGTGAGAGGCTTTGTAGAGTTTGATGGGACCTTATAGGTGCTCGGTCCTACAAGGTTGATTGAAAATCATCTTCATAGGTGTTTCTATAAAGCAACATGTTAATTTTGTAGAAAAAATATGCTAGATAGCTAAAAGCCATGTAGGCAAACAGACAGTCACAGAAACATTCAATAATTGAAGGAGAAGCTTTCAAAGGGGTCCCTTAGGAACCCTTCAAAAAAATGGGTCCACTCAAGGGAAGCTCTATTTGAAAAGCGATAACATTTTCGCAAACAATTCTAGTATCAAGGAATCCTTTTGAAAGATCTCTTTCATCAAGGAATTCAAAAGGAAGAATATCCCTTGCAAGGGAAAAATTTTAGACTTCTTCATCAAAAAAAATACTCCCTTCACAAAGGAAATTTTTTTAGATTCTTTCATTACGAATTCATGATGAAAGAAAAGTCCCATCAGGGGTCCTTGCTGAAGAATATAGTTTTTGAAAAATAAGGGATTTTCAATGAGGGATCCATTAGCCATCGAATACACCTTTTCAAAATTGAATTATTATAATATCCCCCCTTAGGATGGTTTGTGTTAAACTCAGAGGCACATGGCATCCTAAGGAGAGAAAATAAATAATGAAAGTGATGTTGTGGCCCATAGAACATGATGATATGTAACTATGGTAATGTTGTCATGCATGCGAGGGACAACACATAAGCACCACAACGTCACAAAGCAATCAAAGAAGAGAGAAAGATAAAAAGAAAAGACAAACAATGACATAATAGACAAGATATAGGGGATCTGATAATTTGGGGTCAAAGATTCTCATAAATATAGATAGATAGGTGTAATATAATAATATATATATGAACTATCATTAATCCCCTACTATATTAGACCATGTGAAGAAAGGTACTTGAAGAAAAAATAAAAATAAAAAATTGGGTCAACATGGAAGGGAGGCCTAAATGCCCCCAACACTTTGCATCATCCCCAATTTTCAAAAATCAAGGCACAACAAAGGAAGAATGATGTAACAAATAGAATAAGTTTATGACATAAAACACTCCTGTATGCAAGAACCTACGAGGGTGATAAGGTTCCTTCAAGAAGACATAAGAACAAGCATGAGGGAGCATAACACACATAAATCTAATCTATAGATAAAGAAGAGGTTCCCTCATAGTCCTCATCAACCAAGAGGTTTTCATTCTCCCAATCTAGATCATTATAAGGGGAAGGTGGATAAGCCTGCAAGGGTAGGATAGCAAGGGGGGAACCCTCTAACTCTCCTACAAAAAGTGCTAAGGAAGAGGGCCCCTCGAGGTCTTCTTCACTCAACTCTTATGAGGTAAACGTCATTGATTTTGAAAAAATTATCGATAGAGCCGAGACATCATCCACCAAGTTGAAAATTCACTTGATGGGAGTTTCATGCGTCAACTGATCAGGTGATGAAGGAGGTGCCCGAGATCCACTATCGACCTCACCGAAGGACTCGGGGGTAGTGACAAACTCAGGGGACCTTGGGGCTACCTCCATCACAAGGATGGCACAAGCCAATACAAAGCTAACTTTCGAAGGCGATCCCTTCTTCTGACCCCCATTAGAAGTAGGGTCATCCTCCAACTTGTGCTTCATCGAAGGATACAAGATCCCCATAGATGAAATGGAAGGTGAGGAAGAAGCAGAGTAAACCGCAATGGACACCACTGAGGTATTCGACATATCCATGGGCTTGGGAAAGGGTAGGATGTCTAGAAGGGACATCAAGAGAGAAGGCTCAACCAAGGGAGTGATGAACACGTTCACCCTTTTAGGGTGAGAATCATCTACGCTAGTTGGGGGAGCCATAAGCAAGATTGAGGTGGTGGTAACTAAAGTAGAAGGGGCGTAAGAGGAGGACATAGTAGAGGACACCGAGATAGGGGCTATTGGCTCCCTTCCTCCTTCTGTAAAGCAGCCTTCTCAGTGGCCAGAGCCTTCCTCTGACACTTACACTCATGCACAAGGTGGTTTCTTTGACTCTAAGAGCTAAAGGTTGTAGCTTGAGAAGCAGTAGGAGGCAACCATTCTATCATTAGAGTGTCCATCACATTTGTTGCTGGCGGTGGGAGCAACTCCTAGATAGGAAAAAGAGGAAGGGATGCAAGAATGGGAACAACAATATGTGGAGAAGCAGACTCAATCACCTAAGTAGCAGGAATCTTCCCATTCGCTACCCTAGGAACAAGAATGGAAGGAGGCCATGGAGGCCGAAACGAAGAGGCAACTTCACAAGGACCCTTCCCCTTACCATACAAGATGGGTCGAGGCACCATGGGAAAGACAAGAAGGTTGAACACCTGATTCTTTGCCTTCTGCCAAGCAGGCACCATTGGACTCCCTAAGAGACACATAGGGGTGGAATTCAAAGGCACTGCAACAAGATGGGAGGTAGAGGTGGGTAGAACTACAAAGAAAGAGGAAGAAGGCTCTTGAGAGGACTTCTCCTCCTCTTTTTGAGTGGAAAATATAGCCTAATGTTGTGCTATCATGGAATCCTTAACTAAAATAGCATAGGGAGAAGGAGGGTAGGTCACCTTCAACACTATGCTCCCATTCTTGTATTTTACATAAGTATGATACAATAGGTCTGTCCTAGGAGGGAGTAGACCAATAGGGGAAGGCCAGAAGTGATCAAGTGAGTAGCCCCCATGCACCACCATTGGTTTGTAACCAATGTTGTGGACTAAATTTATGAAACCCTCATGAGAGAACTATAATAATTTATGGATCAACAAGGGGAATGCATTCATGGAAACTAACCAAGGATTGCTTAGCTTCACTTTGAACAAATCAGACCTCAGGATAATATCAAAGAGGGCATTCATAGTCCTGGGCCCAACTAGGACTGGAAGGGTGATAGAATCGATGGGAGGGATGGAAAGCCCATCATGTGTATGTAAAGTTATTTTAGACTCATTGTACCCATCCTTATGTAAGAAGTTTAATAACATGATCTCCTCCATGATAACATTAACCTGAAATGTAGGGTCAATGAGAACACTATTTACAGTATTCCCATTGATACAAGCAGGAATGTACAAAGGAGAGGGTTCTCTATTATCATTCATTAGAAAATCCTATGAGGTAAAGGTTATAGTAGGAGACCCACTCGCAAGTTGCACAGACGGGATGGGAAGATACATGAAAGAAGCCATCTTCTATGTACACTAAAAAGGACTTTCTCATAAGCCCCCAAGGGTTTAACAATTAGACAGTGACCTATTCTAGGGTTCACTTCACAATGTTTAGGGATTCTTCTAACTATGTTGTTAGGGATCATAGGTTGGGTTGCAAGGCTAGGAACCCTGAAATGCACACACCTAGAATATGAGAGAAGAATCCTTCAGCCTTACAAAATGGAACCAAAATAGTTCATGTTGGGTTCACCAAAATGTAGAGAGGGACCGACTACTCAAGACCACAGGTGATCAAAGGGTCTAGAATAGTCAGCTCCCCTAATCTACCTCAAGCCAAGGATGAATGAGTCACAAAGGTCTAAGGAATTGATTAAGATAAGTTTGATGTTTAAGGGGGTGAAAAGCAAGCACAACTAATCTATCACTTTCCTTTTGTCAACTCGAGAATTTAGGAAGTCAAGTGAGTGGGTTTCTGGAGTCCATACTATAACTTATGCAACTCTCTATCAAGGGACTACAATGCAAAATATGAACTACAACATAGTGCATTGTTGTCTATATAGATAGAAAGCATAAAGTATAATGTAAGAACTTAGGGAAATTACTATCAACCCGACAAGTACAATTTGATACAATAACAAAGAACAAAAAATAACTGAACTACTCAAACAATAAGAAGAATACTTTAACTTGATAAATAGACCAATTATGAATGAAATGACGAGCAAGAGTGGTAGAAATCCAACTTACGGTCAGTCTAGCCTCTCGCAAGCTCCACATGAATGAAATACCTACACATAGAAGAATGGGGGAAAATATTGGGGTTGTTTCGGTGCTTGTCGCAATGAAACCCCTATTTTGATGTTCCCACCTCCATAGAAAATTAGAATAGAAATGATAGAGAAAGTACAATAAATAAAGTATTGAAATAAAAGTATTGTGTGCTATGCTAACAACAATATGATACTAAAAAAATACAATGATGCCAAGTGAATGGACATCACCTCCCAACAAGATGCTCTCAAGGAACATGAAGGAAAATGTGAGCTCACAAGCTTGTGAATGCCGATGTTTCCACAACAATGAGAGGAGTAAAACTAGTAGAGTGTTAACTTGGAGCTTCAAAGATGGTGAAAAATGTTTTAAACGAAGTGTGTAGAATGCTCAAGAAGATCAAGAAGTGCATAGAAGTTGAATTGAATGAATGAGATAGTTTTTTGAAGATGAAATTGGATCCAAAGAATCCATTCAAATTCAATCGAAGGGTAAGATGTGTTATGATTTGTTGCTAATGGATAAGTGTAATGCCTATGTAGATTCCAAAAGGTGGGAATCCTATCAGGATGGCAGCGCACTGCATAGATTTCCACACACCGCACTCATGTACACGGTAGAAAATCCCCCACCAACACTACAGACAATTGCCAAATGGATGGAGAGTGGATGGAGAACGTGGAATAGTATCATCAGGTTTTATTTTCTAAGGTAAGGGGTGTAAATGGAGAATTCTCAAGGGAAGCAAATCCACACCATTACAAATATATAATAAAAAAATTTCCTCCTAAAAACTATCATGACCATGCCATTTAATTAGATCTTCAGAATCAACTACTAACATTAGACCTTATATGTAACCACATATGTAAAAAAGTGAGATCAATAAAATGCTACAAGAGATCCTATAGGTAAGTATTATCAATCATACTCAAAGTGCTTACTCCTCTCTAGTGATAATGGTGCATAAAGAAGATGACACTTAGTAGATGTGTCCTAATTATAGGGATCTCAATAATTACACCATAAAATATAAGTTTTAACTTTTGGGTAGAAGCAAGAAGTTAGGTCCAATTCTAGGGGAAGTGTTGACCTAAAAAATATCCCAACATGAACATAGTATCCATTTCAAAAAAAATGGGTACCTATTTAGGAACATGGTACCAAGCCTAAACATGCACCTAGTCAAAATAAGTACCTATTATGGTTTGGGGTCCCAACTTAAATGAGTACCCCTTATGAATTTTCACCCATCTAGGAGTGGGTACCCATTTTGAAAAAAAAAAATTTAAGCTCAGTGAGCTCATTTTCCAATGATGATGAGGGTGAGCTACATATGGTACCACCAAAAATGTACTTGATCTACAACCTCTTGACACCCCCATTTTCTTGTTGGAAATCAAGGTATAACTTGTAGCAATATGAACTTATTAAAGTGGTTGTAAATCTGAAATTATATATTCAAGATTACCATAGAATTATTGTGTGATTGATAATTACAACAATGAAAGAAAAATCTGCAATACCACAAGTCATCAAACATAAGTGACAAGATATAGGTGGTGAAACCCTTGCAGGAAAAAACTCCACACCCAAAGAGATCCAATGTTTGTATTTATCTTCAAGGAATTACATCAATACAACAATCCTCTATTTAATCCAACAACACTTTGTTGCTCTCACAACCTACAAAAAACTCTTACAAACCTCCATATCAAGGCTCCAATATATAGAAGTTTGTGGGAGAGAATACCACAAATGATATCCCAAAACAAGCAAAACCACTTGGAAAAACCCATGCCCCCCTTAGTGGACAGCCCATAAACATGGAATAAAATATTAAATTATTGCATGGCCTACACATGGGTGCCTAACCCATAGCCAATAAGAATTATTCAAACTCAAGTGCACTATAACTCTCTAACGGCTCTGATGGTTGCATGCAAGAGCATGCATCAACATGCAAACCTGGGCACCCAACCACACAAAACATGGAAATAACATGCAAGGACATGCACACCAAAGTGGTCCCCACTCACAATTTTAGACACCCAAGAGGAATATACTCTCAAAATTATTTGCAATTACCACCATAAAGAGTCCACCTCTTTGAATACAATTACAATTTGTCATAGGAAAATAAATAGTAAACATTTTGACCCTCATGTCCCCTATAACACTTTCTAAAGAACATGGAGACACATAAATAAACTTAGGATAGTAATTATAATGTCACCTCCTAACATTCTCCCACTTGACATTATGCATTGTAATTACATCCGTGAGATACAAATAAAATATAATCAATTATAGTGATCAAGGCCCATGGCCTTCCTGCACCAAGAGAACTTACTCATGGTCACTAGCTTCATGAGAGAATTTGCAACCTTATCCAAAGTGTCAACCTTTTCAATCAAAACCTTACCATTCTCTACCATTTCTCACACAAATTGATACTAAACATCAACATGCTTAGTACAAGAATGATACATAGGATTTTTGGCTAAACATATGGCACTCTGACTATCACATCCAATCCTCGCTGTCCTGCAATCAAAAAAAATACCATTACCAATTCTCTGTAACAAAACTACCTCCTTAGAGGCATGTGTAGCAGCCATATATTATGCTTTGGTCTCATCCAACTCACTGCACCTCCAAACAAAGTAAAAACATAGCCACTAGTGGACCTTCGACTATCCAAGTCACCTACCCAATTTGCATCAACAAAACCTTGTATGTATAATGACTTGACTACATCATCAATACCTTTATGAACCAAACAGTAATCTAAAGTACCACAAAAATATCTAAATTCCCTCTTAACAAAATTCCAATGCTCTCTACCAGGGTTAGACACAAACCTACTCAAAACTCCCACAACTTGGGCTATATCTAGTCTAGTATAAACCATTGCATACATCAAACTACCAATGACACTAGCATAAGGAATGTTAGAAATCTCTTCAATAGCATCATCATAATTAGGACACATGTCTAAACTCAACTTAGTACCAATCAGAAATGGAATATTTACTTGTTTACACTTATGCATATTAAATCTCTACAAAATGGTATCAACATACTTACTCTGACTTAACCAAATCTTTTTGTGAACCCAATTTCTACTAATCTCCATCCTAAGAATATATTTTTCAGCCCCCAAATCCTTCATATCAAATGTGCCAAAAAGATAAGTCTTAAGCTCCCTAATCATCACCTTGTTGTTACCCATAAACAACATATCATCAACATACAAGAGAATGATTAGTATCTAATCTCAGTAGTTATTTTTGGATTCGATGGTGTGTAATATTTTTGAATCAACATTTTGGATCACACTCTGTGATCCATCATTAGGATAGAGAGCTCAAGGATATGAGCTCTCTATCCTGATGATCGATCACGGAGTGTGATCCGAAATGTTAATTCAAATATTTTTGATATCCTTGAGCTCTCTATCATGATGATGGGTCACAAAGTGTGATCCAAAACATTGATTCAAAAAGCTTACACACAATCAAATCCAGAAATAACTACTGATATTCTTATGGATTGTAGAAATCTAATAACATTAGTATCTGATCATCAATAACCTTGATATAAACACAATGATCCTCCTCATTCCTAAAAAAATTGAACTATAATGCAAAGGCATCAAACTTCTAGTACCAAATCCTAGGTGATTGCTCAAACCATATAAAGATATCTTTAACCTACAAACCAAGTGTTCTTTTCCTTTCACAACAAAACCATCTAGTTGTCGTATATAAATTTCTTCCTCAAGATCCCCATGCAAGAAATCAGTTTTAACATCCATTTTATCTATTTCAAAATCATAAGTAGTAAAAATAGATAATAGAAATCTAATAGAAGTTAACTTAGTAACAGGAGATAAAATTTCACCAAAATCAACTCCCTCTCTTTGGGACTAGCCCTTGGCCATCAATTTGGCCTTGTACCTCTCTAACCAACCATCTACTCTAAATTTCTTTTTAAAAACCCACTTGCAACTAGTGGGCTTCCTTCCTTTGGGAAAACTCACAAGATTCCAAGTATCACAACTATCCAAAGCCATCATCTCCTCCTACATGGCCTACATCCAAGACTCTCTTTCTTCTGAAGAAAGATCCTTCATGTAGGATCTAGGTTCATCGTCACTACTAAAAAAAGAAAATACACAACATAATTTGGATGGGCTATACTGATCAATTGGATTCATTTTTCTTATGGATCTTATCAAGGTAGGAGTAAGGGGTTCTTGTTGCTCTACTTCTTCTACATTCTCATCCTACACATCATCTAAACTCTCTAAACCTTCTTCTTCTTCTACATCCTCTAATCCATCTAGTTGTTCTTCCACATGTGCATTTTTCTACTTCTCAATCTTTGTCTCAAAGTGCACTATTTTTGTCTTATCTTTCTCCTTTGGTTGTTCTTCATTTGAGTAAGCTCTAAACTCCCTAAAAATCACATCTCTAGAGAAATCCATTTTATAGGTTAGTGGATTCCAAAGCTTATAACCTTTTACATTCTCACTATAACCAAAAAAGATGCATTTTTATGCTTTTGGATCCAACTTAGAATGCTTCTCTTGAGGAACATGAATAAAAGCCTCATAGCCAAAAACCCTTAAATATGAAATAGAAGGATTTCTACCTATCCACACTTCATAAGGAGTTTTATCAACAAGAGATGAAGAAGGAAATCTATTAACCAAATAACATGTGGTACTTACAACTTCTTCCCAAAAGCATGTATCAAGCTTAGCACAATTAAACATGCTCCTAGATCTTTCCATCAAGGTTCAGTTCATTCTTTCTACTACCCCATTTTGTTGAGGTGTATAAAGAGTAGTCTTTTGTTGAACAATACTTCTATGCTTACATAATTCATCAAATTCCCTAGAACAATATTCACCTCCATTGTCAAATCTTAACACTCTTATCTTATAATTCATTTTCTTCTCAACTAAGGCTTTAAATTCCTTAAAATTAGTGAAAACCTTATATTTTTCATGCATAAAATAAATCCAGGTGTATCTTGACACATCATCAATGAAAGTAACATAATAACGAAATTTTCCAAAAGATTCAACATCCATGGGTCCAAAAACATCTGAATGAATTATCTCTAATAATCTCTTAGCTTTATTAGTCCCACTAGGAAAATATGATCTATTATGTTTACCAAACAAACAATGCTCACAAAAATCATGTTTACCAATAGAATAATTAGAAATACCATCAACCAACTTTTTATTCAAAATGGTCTGAAGACCCTTTTCACTTGTGTGACCAAATATATGGTGCCACAACATACATGCATTTTTAAATGCTAGCTACATTGGAAGAGCTACAAAAATTGGAAGCATTAAGCCTAAACAAAGTCCCTATTTGAGATCCTATAGCAATCACCAACCTCCCTCTTACCAACCTGCAACTAGACTTGTCAAATGTCACATGCATTCCAAAATCATTCAACTTGGATATTGAAAGTAAATTTCTCATAAGTCCAAGAATATTTAAAACATGATAAAGGGTTTTAACCCTCCCATCAATGAAACACGACTTTACCTTTCTCTTACCAACAATATTCTTTGTGTTTTTATCACCAAGGAAAACTCTTCCCCATCATAAGTTGAATATAAAGAAAACAAATCCTTGTGAGGAGTCATAAGGTAGGAGCAACCTAAATAAATAAGCTAAACATCATCACTAATAGTGTTAGCAAAAATTTAAAAAGCATCATAATCACCATCTTCTAAGGACTTTTCTGTGGAAGTATCTGAAATATTTTTCTTATTTCTACACTCCTTCACATGCCCTCTCTTACCACAATTCCAATACTTTACCCTACTCTTCTCAGGGGTTTTAGAATGTCCTTAGACTTGTCTCTCTTCTTGTACCCTTTAGGCCCTCCCTTTTCTTTGGACCTTCCTCACACATGCAAGGAATCTTGGGAGTCCACATTCATGGACTTTCTTCTCATCTCTTCTAAAAAAAGTATAGCAATGAGACTATCCATCTTCAATTTTTGTACCACCACCACTTATGGAAACAAATAGATTCTCCCAAGATTCAGGGAAAGAACAAAGCATCAAAATACATTTATTTTCCTCTTCTATCTTAACATGTGTTGATGCAAGCTAACTTATAATCATATTAAAATCATTTAAATGTTCTGCAATAGAATCATCATCCTTCATTTTCAAAGAATACAAACATCTTTTGAGATACAACTTATTAGTTAAACTTTTAGTTTGGTAAATATCACCTATCCTCTTCTAGAAATTATATGTGGTAGATTATTCTAAAATATTCAAGAGGATATAATCTACAAGACATGACCAAATGGTTCCTTGTGCCTTCTTGTCCATTTTATTCCAATCTTCACCAGATGTTGATTCTAGTTTTTTTTTCACTTGAAACTACCAACCAGTAATCTCTCTCTTCAAGGAGATCCTCCATCTTCATCTTCCATATCTCGTATCCAATGCCATTGAACTTATCAATATCTAAACGGGAGGTAGTGTGGACATGAAAAAAACAAACCTTCTACTTTTCTCATGTTTGGGCCCTCCTAATCGTTTTGGCTTGATTTTACCTAGATTTAATGTTGTAATGTAGCCAACACATTCACATTAGGTCTTGGACCCTTGTGAATCATTAAGAATTCTAGGATGTCTTGTAAAAGTGTTATGAAGTTTTGTAACCCACTTTCACACTTTTCTAGGACCCTTTCATCATAATTCACTTAAATAACCTATTTTTATCACTTACCAAGTCTTATTTCAAAGTGTTGTAAAGAGTTGTAACAAACTCATGCTTTTCTAGGCTTGTCATCAATAATTCAACCATTTCTTATGTTTAAATGACCCCTTAATGCACTTTTTGGCCCTACTTAAGTGTATTTTTTAGAATATTCTCATTAAACCTTATTAAATGCACTTCAATCCCTGACACCCAATAAAATTTGCTTGGTGGGACCAAGTCGCCACCTAGACCGACTTAGTCTCACTAGGCACAAAAATAAAAATAATTTTAATTTTCTAGTGGGATTTTATTCTCTTGACCTTAAGGTCAGCCTATGATGTGTTATTTTTGAGAAATATTAGAAAATCAAGTATAAATACAGGGTTTTCCCCTCATTTTTCATCTCCTACAATCTTCTAATCTCATAGTTAATTCACTTAATCATTCTAAAGAATTCTAGGTATTATCAAGTCTACATCCATTGGAGCAACTTCTTGCATATCTTTAGATTTCAACATCAAGGGTTTGGTGAGTTTTTGAAATTCCATGTTATTCATTCACCATTCTCTCTTTATATCATTTTCTAGGATTTGATTACCAAATTGGGTTTTGACCAAGGCAAACCCCTATTCTCTAACCCTTAACCCTTTTTCCCTCTTTGCATGTGTGTTTGTAGGTCTTGTATGCAGATTTGTTAAAGAGAAAGGTGTTAAAAAGTGGTCAACAATCCGTCAAAGTCATTCAAGTCAACAAATCCCTAATTGAAGCTTGGAGACCTTTTTCAACTAGTTTTCTGTAGAATCTGAACTAGACACCTATCAAAAAGGGAAGTGTAGACAGAAAGCTATAGATTCCTATCCCAAATTTTTCAATATTCCAAAGTGGACTAAATCACCATCTGTGGTGAATTAGTCCAACTCCCATGCTTGAAAAGTGACTTTTACATTGTTGAGTACCCATTTGGTAAAAACCTGTTCCAGTAGAATCTCCCCAAAACAAGACTAAGTCACCCAGCTTGGCGTAAGTGTCCCAGTTGGCTACAACAAAATCTATAGGATTATAGAGCCTCTCTATATCACACTTCAATCTCCAAGTACACCTCTCCAATCTTGATTATTTTTGTTATTGTTTACTTGCATTCTTAGGTCATTTTGCATATATCACAATGTATTTTCAAACAACTTGCATTTCTTAGGTTTTACATTAATAAGTCATTTCTTTTATCAGTTTATTGCATTTTGACATACTTCATTCATCCTTGCATTGATTTTGAGTGTATACATTGCCCATTTTGGCCCATCTTTATCCTTTTAGGTGAAAAACCCTAGAAGTGTAAGAAAGCCCTTGGAAGACAAAATCTTTGTTTACATTTTGGTGAACCCAACTTTAGAACATTTTTGCTTCTAATTTCAAGTGCATTTGCATCCTAGGTTTAACTTGCATCAACATTGCATTAGGTTTTGCATTGTTTAATTTGCATCCTAGGGTTTTCAAAATTGCATTAGTGAAAAGCTCATATAGCTTGCATTTTTGCATTCTATTTCATTAAAAATTCCAAAAAATCTGCATATTCATACTGTGTCTACATCTAAACATCTGAAAAGCATAAAATCCATTTAAAAATTTAGAAAAATCTCAACAAAATCACCATTGGGACTAATTCGCCACACTGGGCGACTTAGTCCTCCTACACTTTTTGCACTATAATTTATGCCATTTTTTTAGCATTTTTTTGCATTTTTGTTTTTTGTTATTGCATTTTTGTTACACTTTCCAGCATTGTATTTATTAGCATTTTATTGCTCTTAGTTTATATTGCATTTTCATCCACCTGCATTTAGAAACCTTTGCATGAGTGTTTGGTGTCTATTGCTAATACCTTAGTGAGAAGAAGTTCAAGACTCATGTTATCCCATGATAATACACTCATTGTGGATCTTGGATTGTCTAACGCTTCCACTCCTAGTATTGAAATTAGTACACTAGGCATGGATCCTACCTTTAGCAACGCTTTGCCTTCCAATAACATGCAAATTGACACACAAAACGATCACATTCCACAAGAAAAAATCATTAACATTCATGAGGACTTAAAACATCTCCAACATCAACTGTCTTGAAAAAATTTCAACCACTTTGATTCTTGCTATAGAAAACATCCATCACATGCTTGAATGTGACGAAGGCCTCAACGTTATGAAACAAATTGCTGAAATATACCACAAACATGTTCCTTCCACCTCTAGTACATCTCAACCAGCAAACATTGTGGTTAGCTAAGGAGGACCTAACACTCCTCCCTCAACAATGGCATCCATACCTACCTATACCATTCCTCAAGTCACCACAACAATGCAACAAGTTAGCAATGTGATTCCTTCCTCAACTATTCCTAGTAGCATTCCTAATTCTTATGTGGCATCACATGTTCTATCCTCTTCCACCATACCATCTATAAGTATTCCATTTACTTTCCCAACCACTACATACACTCCATCACCACTTTCCATTCCACCCCATACCACTTACACTGACCCTTTCATAATACAACTTTTCCAAACCATCTCCTCCATGCAAAAGCAAATATCCACCGTAAACCAAAATCAGAATGGACCACCTACCTATTACATTCGTAGCAATCCAATATCTCTAGAAATATTGTGAACATCGATGCCACAAGGAATAGAGATGCCTAGATTCAATAAATATGGAGGGAAGGGAAATCCTTCTAACCATGTTAATGCTTACACCGCCTTATGTAGTGACTTTTTCCTTGATGATAAACTATTAGCCAAACTATTTCTAAGGACTTTAACAGACACTTTCTTAGAATGGTTCCCATCCTTACCAAACAATTTAATTTGTTCATTCAATGAACTCATTGATGCATTTATAAATCATTTCCAAGTGCATATGACTCTGAAGAAGACCTTGGTCAATTTGATGAGATGCAAACAACATGAAGAAGAAAAGATAACTGATTTTATCTCATGATATCAATCTCTTTACTCTCAAATTGATGTCAAGATTCTTGATCCACATCTTCAAAATATTTTTATAGAAAAATTGCAAACTAAACTTTAGGATAAACTCACAATGATGAAATTTCCCTCCTTTATGCACTTGTGCACCACCCTTTGCAATTATCACAATTCGGTTAGTAGTCGTGATGCAAAGTCCACTTCTAGCCGAGCTAAGAAGTCTAAACATACCAATCCAAACAATTCACAACCATTTAGAAAGAAAAACAAAGATTTCTTACAATTCAATCCCCCTCAACAATCAACTCAACCCATCAACAACCAAGTAGTTGTTGTTAAAGCCGTGATACCTTAATGTTATGGAGATATGAAAAGATAGTTTACACCTTTACTAGACACCCTTCATAACACAATGTACCAATTTTTGCAACAAAAAATGATTAATTTACCTGTTGTCAAACCACTCAATCCTACTAAGCCTTTACCTCCAACCTTTAAACCCAACGCTTATTTCCATTATCATGGAAAAAATGGACATGACACAGAAAATTGTGTCTTAAACACCTTGTGTAAGACCTCATTTATTTTGGTTGTCTATCCATTGCAAATGTTAATGTTAAAGGCATTACATTTTTTTCCCCTCCAAATCAAAATTTTCAAATTTTCACCAATCCAATGCCCAAACATAATGTGTCATTTGTCAAAGCTAGTGAAACTCAAAACAATGATGTGATGAATATGCATATAGATATTGACCATCCTAATCCTATTCCACATTCCACTACTATTAATCCTATGGATGAAATGGTAGGTGTGATAAATGTTATCCCTCGTTAGGGCCAACCTAAGAAATCTCTTGATATTACTTTCTCCTCTAAGGGAATACTTCCAAATCTCCCTAAATCTCCCTAATGTTCCTCTTTACATAGCCAGACGTATTTATGATAAGCCCACCAATGGGATACTCATAGATCCCACCTATGGAGAGAATGTGATCACTGAGGAATTTTTGGTATTACATGATCCTTATCAAGATAATTATCATAAACCAATATCATGGATCAAAACACACAATTTTTTTTCTTTCCCTACGATAGGATCGATCGTCCTTCCATTATAGAGAGGACCAAAAATAGTGGATGTTACATTCTCCATCATCTCCCAGTCAGACCAGTTTCGTTTTCGGCTAGG
Source organism: Sequoia sempervirens (assembly GCA_007258455.2). Lineage (NCBI taxonomy): Eukaryota > Viridiplantae > Streptophyta > Pinopsida > Cupressales > Cupressaceae > Sequoia > Sequoia sempervirens. The sequence goes on along the minus strand of VDFB02271358.1, from coordinate 382,355,991 downwards.
CCATCCATGGCTTTGCTCAATGAAAGCTATCCCTTCAGTCATACACAAATGTTTAAATTTTCCACTTGACAATGAAATATTCATTGTTCACCATAGTGGATTTCACCCTTTGTCTTCTAAAGGAAAATTCCCCTTAGAAGCCTTTTGGTCTGAGCCCATGGAACCTATAATTCCTTGCAAAGAATTCTTTTTCATTGCTTACCAAAAGTTTAAAGCAAAGAAAATTGCAGAATTGTCTGTCTGTAACATGTCCCCATCCTCTTCTGACACTCTTATCTTAGATGAAACAATTCATCAACCTAAACACGAACCCACCCATAAAACTCAACCAACACCCGAAACTTACCCCACATTATCCAAACAACCAAGAGATAATGATAAAAGCTTCATCATGCATCCTTGTATAAAACAAGTTTATAAGACAAAGGAGAAATTGGATGAACAACCTTCCATGGTTCCTTTTGTTCCTCCCATTAGGGAAGACAAGCAACCTATGGTTGATCAACCCACTCCTTCACAAGCACAACTTGCCAATAAAACCAAAAGAAATAGAGGAGATAGGGAGCCTAGTCATAGACGTCGTGCCCTTGCTTGCAAGTTACAAGATGAAGAAAATAAAGAAAAAAAAATTGCACTTGACAAAAGCAATGCATGACGACCCTCCTCCCCAATCACAAAAAAATGATTCAATACAACAACCACAACCCATGGTACACCCTTCATTAGACATTATAATCCATCTTCCTATTGTGATTAATTTGGATGATGATGATGAGATCACTAAAATAGATGAAGAGGTGCATAATGATCTAAATACATTATTTTCCTCTTCCATGAGCTTAAACAACAAATCCCATACAAAAAGTGTAGAACCTAGTACTTCCCCTAGTTCGGCACTTGCACTTGTCCCTTTGGCTAGTTGCTCACCCTCGGCATATCATGAACATGATAGGGAGGCAGATGACTTGTTCGACAGTTGACTTGCATCTTCCTTACTAGCCTTTTGAATTTTCTTTTTCTTATTCTTTTGTGTGTTTTTATGTGTCTAATGTGTTCCCCCATGATGTGTCTTTTGATTTTCTCTCTCTCTTTGTGACATTCTTCTATATTTCGTACATTGCTTTTTCCTTTTCTTTTGTCTTTTTCTTGTGTTTTCCTTTTGGGGATGACGCAAGGCATTGAGACCGCAATGTCTCCTTCATGTTGATCCAAAAGACCCCTTTTCTTTTACTTTTTTCTTTTTCTTGTTTTTTTTTCTTTTGGGAATGATGCAAGGAATTAAGACCGAAATGTCTCTCTCATGTTGACCCAAAATATTTTTCTTTTTTTCATTTTATTTTTGCTTGTGTTTTCCTTTAGGGGACAATGCAAAGCATTGAGAAATACTATGTCTCTTCCATGCTAACCCAAATGGTTATTTCTTTTTCTTTGTTTTCACTTTCTTTGTATCATTCTTTCAGCTCTATGTATTCGAGGAATGATGAAAATTTTGAGCTCTTTACAAAAACATTGCAGCAAAGAACATACTGACCCCAAATCCATAGATCCCTTATGTGTTTGGTGTTTTCATTTGGGGGAAACCCCTCTTTCTTTTCCTTTTTCTTTCTTTCACATGACGCAACCTTACTTAAAAACGTATGACTTGGCATAGGGGCTTTCCAAGTTAGCTCTCATTTCTTCTTTCTTTTTGCATTTTTCATTTGCTACTTTAAAGTAATTGCTCACAGTACGATGTGTAGCAATTCCTTTAAAGTGGGAGCATACATTGGCATTATTCTTTTGCATTTTTCCTTTTTCTTGGTTCTTAGTGCAACCTTGTTACTTCATATAATGCATTTTGTCACTTTTTGGATGACATTGGGTGTGGTGTTCTTCATGAGCGTGATATATCTTAGCATATTACATTCCTCTTGGTGGCTTGATGTGAAACATTGCATCCCCTAAGTTGTGAATTTTCTATTCTTTGATTGGTCCTCTCTTGGAGACATTAGACACAATGTTCCCTAAGTTAAAGACCTCACATGAACTAAACAAGACTCCTTTTGAACACCTTTTTCATGTTGCATTTTACATTTGTTATATGGCCACCTTGCATAACACAGCTTGCATGCCTGTGGATCCATCTCATTTGTTCATGAGCTCCAAGAATATGAAGTTTTGCTTGTCACATGAAGCTCGAAATGTCATTTTCTTTTGTGGAACCTTATTAAAGTTATTAAGAGGTATAACTTTGGTATGGTTGAGTGGGAAGCCCATTCTAAGGCATGAATTTCCCCATAGCCACTTGCATGTGTGTGAGTGCATACCATCAATGAGTGTATTTTTCTCACCTTTTTTCCTTCTCACCCAATGGATAGCCATGAGTTTCATCGCCTTAGAGTGAGTATTCATTTTTTTTGGACAAAATCCTAGATCTAATCCACAACATGATGGACAAATGATCGAAGCTTGATCTAACTCTCTTTTCTTTCTCCTCTTCTCTCTTTCATCATTCCCACGTGTGTTTCTTGTGCTCATCTTTAGTTTTCCATGGGATCTTCATCTGAGGGGATTGATCATCCCTCTTGATCATTGTTGTCTCATACTACTAAGCATTTGTTCATTGAAACCCCTCTTTATTACATGTTTGGCTACTTTAGTGTGAGTTTGAATTAGGGTCATCCTCTCACTAAAGTGGGGATAATTATGGACACAAAAAAAGTAACCTTTCTACTTTTTCTCATGTTTGGGCCCTCCTAGTGGTTTTGGCTTGATTTTTCCTAGATTTAATGTTTTAATGTGGCCAAAACATTCACATTAGGTCTTAGACCCTTGTGAATCATTAAGAATTCTAGGATGTCTTGTAAAAGTGTTGTGAAGTGTTGTAACCCACTTTCACACTTTTCTAGGACCCTTTCATTATAATTCACTTAAATAACCTATTTTTATCACTTACCAAGTCTTATTTCAAATTGTTGTAAAGATTTGTAACAAACTCTCACGTTTTTCTAGGCTTGTCATCAATAATTCAACCATTTCTTATGTTTAAATGACCCCTTAATGCACTTTTTGGCCCTACTTAAGTGTATTTTTTAGAATATTCTCGTTAAACCTTATTAAATGAACTTCAATCCCCAACACCCAATAAAATTTCCCTGGTGGGACCAAGTCACCACCTAGGGCAACTTAGTCCCACTGGGCACAAAAATCAAAATAATTTTAATTTTCTGGCGAGATTTTACTCTCTTGACCTTAAGGTCGACCTATGATGTGTTATTTTTGGGAAATATTGGAAAATCAAGTATAAATAAAGGGTTTTCCCCTCATTTTTCATCTCCTACAATCTTCTAATCTCATAGTTCATTCACTTAATCATTCTCAAGAATTCTAGGTATTATCAAGTCTACATCCATTGGAGCAGCTTCTTGCATATCTTCATATTTCATCAAGGGTTTGGTGAGTTTGTGACATTGCATGTTATTCATTCATCATTCTCTCTTTATTTCATTTTCTAGGGTTTGATTACCAAATTCAGGTTTGACCAAGGAAAACCCCTATTCTCTAACCCTTAACCCTTTTTCCCTGTTTGCATGTGTGTCTGTAGGTCTTGTATGCAGATTTTTCAAAGATCAAGGAGTTTAAATGTGGTCAACAATCTATTAAAGTCCTTCAAGTCAACAAATCCCTAATTGAAGCTTGCAACCTCTTTTAGCTAGTTTTTTGCAAAATCTGAACAAGACACCTGTCAAGAAGGGAAGTGCAGACAGAAAGCTATAGATTCATGTTCTGAATTTCTCAAGATTCCTAGGTGGAATAAGTTTCCATCTGTGGTGAATTAGTCCCACCAGTAGGCCTAAAAAATGATTTTTACATTTTTGAGTACCCATTTGGCAAAAACCTATTCTAGCAGAATCTCCCTGAAACAGGACTAAGTCACCCAACTTGGTGTAAGTGTCCCAGTTGGCTTCAACAGAAAAATTTATAGGATTCTAGAGCCTCTCTATATCACACTTCAATCTCCAGGTGCACCTTTCCAATCTTGTTTATTTTTGTTATTGTTTTCTTGCATTCTTAGGTCATTTTGCATATATCACTGTGTTTTCAAACAACTTGCATTTCTTAGGTTTTACATTAATAATTCATTTCTTTTATCATTTTATCATACTTCATTCATCCTTGCATTGATTTTAAGTTTATACGTTTCCCATTTTGGCCCATCTTTCTCCTTTTAGGTGAAAAACCCTAAAAGTGTAAGAAAGCCCTTGGAATACAAAATATTTGTAAACAGGTAGAAGCCATGGTTTACGATATTCTTCACAAATCTATAAAACGCACAATGCACAATCTCCCACTACAACCAAAACCCCTTCAACACTCAAAAGAAATGTGTCCCTCTCTTAACATAACCATTAGCTCTGATACCAAATGTTGGAAATCAAGGTATAACTTGCAGTAATATGAACTTATTAAAGTGGTTGCAAATATGAAATTGTATATTCAAGATTACCATAGAAATATTTATGTGATTGAAAATTGTAACAATGAAAGAAAAATTTGTAATACCACAAGATATTAAACACAAGTGACATAAGTTATACATGGATAATCCCTTGCTGGAAAAAACTCCATAGCTAAAGAGATCCAATGTTTGTACTTATCTTCAAGGAAGTACATCAATACAATAATCCTCTTTGTAATTTGGTAGCACTTTGTCGCTTTGACAACCTTCAAACAAACTCTTTCAAGCCACCATCTCAAGGCTCCAATATATAGAAGTTTGTGGGAGATAATACCACAAATGATATCCCAAAACAATAAGCAAAACCACCTATAAAAACCTATGCCCCCCTTAGTTGACATCCCATAAACATGGAATAAAATATTAAATTATCACATGGCCTTCATATAGGCACCTAACCCACAGCCAATCAAAATTGGTCAAACCTAAGTGTACCATAACTCTTTGATGGTTTCATGCAAGAACATGCACCAACATGCAAACCTAGGCACCCAACTATGAAAGAGCATGAAAAACATGCAAATAACATTCAAGGACATGCACACCAAAATGGTCCCCACTCACAAAGTTGGATGCCCAGTAGGAATATCCTCCCAAAATTATTCTGTAACTACCACCATAAAGTATCCACCTCTTTGAATGCAATTACAATTTGTCATAGGAAAATAAATAATAAACATTGTGTCCCTCATGTCCCCTAGAAACTTTCCAAAGAATGTGGAGACACATAAATCAACTTACGATAGCAATTATAATGTCACCTATCCTAAAATTTCTTGCTACTCTCTCCTCCTCCTTCTAGAATCAATTTCCTTCAGGTGAAAGTAGGTTTTTTACATAAATTTTAATACATTTTTAAAAATTCATAGTTGGAGTTTTTTAATTAAGTTTAAATGTGTAAATTTTTAGGTTAGGGTTTTTGTTGAGGGTTCTTTTTTTTTTAATTTTAAATGTGTAAATTTTTAGGGTTATGGTTTTTTTAGGGTTCTTTTCTTTTTTAATTGTAAATGTGTAAATTTTTAGGGTTATGGTTTTTAGAGTTGTTTTTGCAAGGGTCTTGTGAATTTTGTGTCGGTTGCAATGGGTGGCGAGAGGATTCGAATTGTGTCGCACTCTTGTGGTGACATTTGAAGAAAGAAGAAAATCTAGAGTATTTTGAGCCATGGGAATTTCACTCCATTCTTGGAGAGATTGCACGGGCATGACCCTAATGCCTTGATGCAATTTGTCTCGTTCTAGCATAATTGTAAGTTAAATATTAAAGGTCTGGAAGTGGAGGTCAATGAGGACTTGATTTCCACTGTTACAAGAATGTCGACTGTGAGTAGGAAGCTTTTAAAGGATAAAAAACCAATGAAAAAGTGATGGTTCATTTTTTCAAAGAGGGTGAGAGGAAGTAGTTAATCAAACTAGAGACCTAGGGTTATAAGAGAACTTCCCTCAATAAAATTTGGGTGAGTGTTGCAGAGGTCTTGATGCGTTACGTGACCCTGGAAGGGAGGTTTAGGCCTATTCTTGGTCACCATTTCACACTCAACCATTTTTGACATGGTTTGTTCATTTTGTTTCCTTTTTTCTTTTTATCTTCTTTGGAGATCTTGGTTAATGCACATCTAAAGAATAGGAGGGCCCCTATCCTCCATAAAGGGCTTATCCTTATTATTATGGAGCATGTCAAGGCTCTCATTTTGGCTCCGACCATCAAGGGAAAGGAAAAAGTTGTTAGTGATCTATCTGGGTCATTGGGTTCAAATTCCCCTTCGAAAGAGGAGGAATGGAATGAGGATGAGGAGGATGCTTCCCCTGCAGCTATGGCTACATCTTCAAAGAAGAGTAAGGTGGCTAGTGCCAAGTGTAACAAGTTGCCTCAATAGCTGGCCCTTTCAAGAGTGAGGACATGAAGGTTGGGTTAGGTGATTCTTCTCCCAAGTCTGCGAAGGTGGTTGTTGGTAAAGTTGTTATTGGTGGTGGTTCAGAGGTGGGGACACAGGGTAATGATGAGGGTATGGTTGATAAACCGAGGAGGCTATCAAAGAGAATTGCCAATTTAAAGAACAAGGATTCTAAGGTTCCGACCAAGGACCCTAACATTGTTAGTGAGGAAAAGGATGTTGGCGAAAATACGATGGCCATTGAGGATTCTCCCATATAGGACCTTCCCAAGGATGAACAAGATGAGGAAATTATGGGTCTGGATGAGGAGAATGCAGAGAAGAGCAAAGCCAAATAGGAGCCCTTGAAGGTAAATCCTCTTTCTGAGGACTTTTCTTATCTTGACGATGATGCTACTTCCATGTTTTATTTTCTCAATATGGCTAGGGTTGGGGCCACTAGTACCTTTAAATTGGCTAAGTGGACTCTTCAAGAGTTCAATAAAATCAATATTAAAATCAGAGGCTTAAAAGAGAATATGACAAATGTTCCAAAATATTTTGTGTCAGAAATTCTATAGATAGAATGGTGGACCTTGAGGGTTCTTATCATGAATTTAAGTCTCTATGTGAGGATATATTGGTAGATTTGGAAGCCAAGGTTTTAGGCATAAATACGGACATCAAGAAGTTAATGTAGGCATGCCATATCTCGGACAAGAACAGTGAGGATTCACTGGAATTCCTATTCAGGAAAATTAGTGAGCTCAAAGAGGATCAGGTTTACTTCTTCGAGCTTATGGAGAAAGAGTATGTAGCCAAGGGCAAGACCAAGAAATTTGCTAAGGATGACGACAAAGGTCATGTTGGCAGAGGGTCGACTGATTGGAAGAAAACTTTTGATATTGAGAAGAAAGAGTTTTTGGACATGGTCGAGAGGCACAGGAACTAGCAGATTGAGGTCACCAACACTTTGGATGGCTTTAATTAGTGTGTGGTCTTTTATTTCTTGCTTTATGTTTCATGTTGGGAGTTAGTTTCTTTTAGGTTGTTTTGTTGTTGTGTTGTTGTTGGGTGTTGATGGAGGTCTTTTTTCTTACTTTTTGTTAAGCACCCACCCATTTGTGTTTTTTGGCTATTGGGTTGTTGTCGATAGTCTTTTGATTATTTTCCTTAGCAGCATTTTGTATCCTTAGTTGTAAAGGGTTTTGGGTCCCTTCAAAACCCGTTTTTCCCTTTAATCAAAACATAGACATCATAGTAGTAATGTAACAACATATATATCAAACTTTGAAAACCATACATAAAATAGTAACTATAAGGATGAAAGATAAAATACACTATGTTAAACTATGGCATGAAGAAATGAACACTCTAGCTAAAAAAAGGGTTATTCAAAGACACCTCATCGATCAAATCTTACACCTAAAAGAGGTGAATTCTTGTAGCCATAGACATGACTATATCTATATTATCAAAAATTGTTGTCAAATCCACCATTAACACCACAAGATCTATTATTTTCTCTATTTATGCACACCACCCATCCTCCAAATTTGGCATTGTATATCCACTGGTAACCTATAAAACACATTTATAATGATAATCCACCAAGTGTTTCATTATAAAACATATATATTTATTATATGCATCCAATTCCTAAACATGATCCATTAATACTTTTACTTTTTAATTCATACCCATAATGTCTACCTTATCTTGAATCACCCTAGCTTTGTTCCTTCATGAATTCATCTCCAAGTGAACCATCACCATGTATTAGTGATCTTATACTTACTTGATAGCTAAGTAGATAAGTAGGCTAAGAATAATCATCCTAATGGGTAAATCCCACACTACCATCTTTAGATTATACTAAAAATATTCCAAAAATATATTTTCTCAACCTTACACTCTTATTATCATTTAAACCATCTCTATATAAAATTACCTTTATCAACTTGATATCCTCAAGGTATGAACAATTAAATATTTTTCCAATGTAGTGTTTAAAAACCCCCTTTATGGAAAAGAGGGTCCCTTGAAATTCCTCTACCTACCAACAACCCACAAACACTTATAACTCCTAAATTGAAACCCAAAACACCAGTTGTAAAAAATAATGACCAAATGGTAGTGAAAAGAGTTATCACCGTCATACTTAAATTATTTATAGTCTCCCCCACATGTGGGTCAACCCATAAGACTATGTCCACTTTTTTGGGAAAATTGGTGTTGGTAGTGGTTGTCATTGATGTCAACACTTGAGATTTTTGATTGTTGGTTGTCATTGATGTCAACATTTGAGGATATTGTTGATTTTTGTTTGTCATTGGATACCATGCATTATCTAAAGAAGAGTTTCAAAAGTTCATGGTTGGATGTTGTGCCTTGTTCCATGCCAAGAAAAGTTGAATAGTGCATTATTTCTAATAGCAGAGTTATTTTTATAATGATATATTTAGAAGATTAAAAGCATGACTGATCATGGAGAGATGTTGTTGAAGGTCTAAAAATTTTCTTATACTCTCTCTTGATGTTCTTGATGAATTATGTGTTGTTGAAAGAAATATTTGGCCTCTGTAAGGTGCCTAAGTATTTTTGGTTTAGGATGGTACACTGAAGTTTGTTTGGGAGAATGCTCCACATTCCTTTGATGTTGAATTTTTAGTCTTGCGGTTTGGGATTCAATGTTAGTTCTATGTGGACATTACACACCTATCTTTTCAAGTCACCTGTATTGTCGAGGAGAGTTCTATGAATTGAAAAAGGTTGGCAATGTTGTTGGTTATCCAGAATAGTCTGTAAATTCCTCTATATTTCTCTACATTGATGTCTCTACTCCTGCATCTTGGTGAATGCTCTCTCAATTTCTTTTATGTGTCTCAGTTCCAATTTCATGTGATGAAGTATTCTACAAGCCGGTATGTTAATATTATATCTTCTAGTTATGAGTCTTGTGCTTCTTGGATGGAGTATTTGTTCCTATTTGGTTTTTGGTGGTTGCTAGTGGCATGAAAATATGAAATAATTGTATAGAAGTATTATTGGATGTTCATGGAACATCCCCATGTTATTTGTATGATGCTAACTATCTACTTTTGTGGTACATTGTGTCTTGAGTTATATTTCTAGATTATTTGTAGATATCTATCCAATAGAGCTTGTTCCTTTGCTTGTGTCATGTGTTTGGGGGGTTGCACCAACAATGGAAGATGTGTTAAGTTAAATTTGGGTCCTAACCTATTTTGGTTAGAACCAACTTGAGAAAAATCAATTAGAAGTATGATTTTGAGCTAACTAGTTATGCGCTTCAAAGTTTCATCTACATGTTTCCTTGATGTCGACTTAGATTCATGTGCACCAATGTGTGAATTGTTTTGGATCACATCGGAATATGTAATAATATTGTTTTAATCTTCTCTATCTTTGAGATAGGACCACATTATGTTTTTGGTGGCCGACTTGTTGAATTCATTGATTATCTTCTTTTTGTCTGACCTAATTGAAGTTTTGAAGAGTTGTGATGGATATAAATGCATGATCATTTTGGATGCAACAAGATGGAGAAGTTTACAAGTGCAAAAAAATAAAGTGTGTGGAATTTATTGAACATCTAGTAGAGTTAGTGCTACATTGTGAAGAGGAAGATAGAAATGAATGTTCTATAACACCTTAGTCAGTAGAGTGTTATGTTGACAAGCATTGTTTTCTTTATCTGAATATTTATATCCTACTCTGAGATAATTAATCTCATCAGGTCCTCTATATCTTGCTCCTAGAATTGGTTGGTACTTCGGTGTTGCAAGTCCTTTGTATCTTTCTCTAAGGAATTGATCCTTCTTGCAAGTCTTTTTGGTAGTGAGCCTTTTATATTGTGAGTTAACTCTCATTGTGGTTTTCCCTCATTAGGTTTTCCATGTAAATCCAATGTTCTCCTTGTGCATGTGTGTGTTATTATTTTCTTTCTCACTTTTGTTGTTCTGATTATAAAGAGAAATACTATATCTTTCATTACTGAGTATTTTTGATCATATGAAGGGTTTAAACTACTATATCTAATTAAGGGTCTTAGTTGTGATAAGAGGATTGTATTGTGCTAAAATTTTCAAGGTATAGAATGGATTAAGTTTTTGTATAGACTGATTCACCCCCCTCTCAGTCTCCGAGAGTGTTAAAAAATTTCTATCAAAGAAAAGTTCCTCTGAAGAAGCCTAACATCTTGAGGTAAAGATTTGGGATGGCACATGATGGTTCATACAAGGGTCCTAGGTTTGATGGGACTAATTATGCTTTTTGTAAATTGAGAATGGAAGGAAACCTAAAATCCCTATGGTTTGGTGTATGGAAATCAATCAAAGATGGTTATACTTATCCTACCACTCCAACAAATCTTGTTGAAATCAAATTATATAAATGAAATGCTAAAGCTAAAAATGTTTGCTTATGTGGATTAGTTGATTCAGTTATTTTAAAGGTGATGAATTGTAGTTCAAAGAAAGATATTTTGGAAAATCTTAGCAACATCTATGAAGGTGATACAAAAGTGAAGAAAGCTAAGATGTAGATCTTTAAAAGTAAATTTGAGACTCTAAAGATGACAAAGGATGAAAAAATTGCAAAATGCATGATCTGGGTACAAGAAGTTGTCTCTAGTATCACTGGTCTTGGTGGAGAAGTAAAATAAAGTGAGATTGTGAAGAAGGTTTTGAGATCTCTCCCTAAAACTTATGGTCATAAGTTGTTTTCCATTCAAGAATCTAAAGAGTTGGATTAGTACTTTGTTGATGAAATGTTTGGTGCTATTACTACCTTTGAAATGAGATATTTTGATCAAGATGTTGCAAAAATGGAAGATGCATTCAAAGCCAATAAAAATATTGAAGATAAATTTTTTGATCAAAATGATGACCTTGATGAAGTTGAAGATAACTATGTGAGAATATTAAAGAAACCCATGGGAAAATATAAAGAGATAAAATCAAAAGAGGATCATATTCTAAGGAGAGCAACTCTTCCTCTAAAAGTGAAGATAATGATTCAAGTGATGAAAATCTATTCATGGCTCTGGAAGGAAAAAAGAATAATATTGGAGAATGTAAAATGTATGGTACCTTGTAGTATAGTAAGGTTAATGAAAGGTCAATGGTGGTTTGGACTGCCTTTCATGCAAAGGAAGAGGCAAATGTTGGGGTGATTGACAATGAGTATTCTCACCACATGATTGGTGATAGAAGTAAGTTCATCAATCTCAAGAAGGTTTTAAATGGTGGAGCTATTAAGTTTGGTGATGATAAGTTAGCACAAATCTGTGGAAAAGGTGATATAAAAATTGATGGAAAGAACAGAACCAAAGATGTCATTTATGTCAAAGGTCTGAAACATAATCTCCTAAGTATCCTTCAAATGTGCAATAAAGGATACAATCTTACTTTTCATGCTAATGGATGTGATTGTTAGGATTCAATCATATTGGAGCAATAAACATTAACAATTGTATGCACATTAAATAACCCAGAAATAATAATGAAGAACAACACAAAAGAGATCAACACAGAAAATTTAACATGGTTCACCCAATATGGGCTACATCCACAAAATTGCATCCACCCAATGATTTTATTATATAGTGTAAAAAATATTACAATCTCATGAATTCCATACCATAGCATACATCCCAACCACTTATAACAAGATTTTTAGAAGCTTCTAGAATTAGGGTTTTACAAAGTCATTGTTTCATTTGATGTGTTAGTAAGAAAAACTTGACGTGTTAACAAGAAAAAACCTTGACATGTTAAAAGAAAAAAAAATGGGGGCTATGCCCCCGAACCCTTGCTATTGGGACATTATTTTCATGATCAATTTCCACATACCAATAGTGATATCATAAAGAAAGGTTTCAGAAGGCTTGTTATTGAAGGAACAAGGACAAATGGTAATGTCTATCATCTAAAGGAGGCTAATGGAAGAATCTGCTTATTGGCTTAGTTCATAGAGTGTTGGTTGTGACACAAAAGGATGGGGCACATCAACTTTGATAACATGGTAAAGATCAGTTCCCTCATACAGTGAGAGATATGCCTAGGATAACCAAGTCTACAAACACATTGTGCAAATAATGTTAGATGGGAAAGCAAACAAAGACTAGTTTCAAAAGCAAGAAGTGCTCTATTTCAATGCCACTAGAGTTTATTCACATGGATCTATGTGGACCTACAAGGATAAGGAGCCAACAAGGTGAAAGGAACTTTATGTTTCTTATAGATTATTACACTAGAATGACTTGGGTTGCATTCTTAAGAGAGAAAAATTAGAATCCTTTGATAAGTTTATGATTTTTAAAGCAAAAGTTGAGAATGAAATGGATGCTAGGATCAAATGTTTAAGTTCAAATAGATAAGGTGAATTTACTTCCTATGAATTTGAAAAAAATTGTGAAGATCATAGTAATAGGAGAAATTTTTCTACTCCTAGAACCCCTCAGTAGAATGGGGTAGTTGAAAGGAAGAATAGAACAACACAAGAAATAGCTAGGACAATGATGAAATATGTTGACCTATTTTATATGTATTGAAAGGAAGCAATCCATATTTCTATCTATTTTCTCAACAAAGTGCAACTGAGGGCCAACAGCAATAAGACCCCTTATGAGTTGTGGTATGGAATACCTCCCATTGTTAAATATTTGAGAATCTTTTGGAGCAGATGCTACATCAAAAGAGATGGAGACCTTGGAAATTTTGGTTCAAGGTGTGATGAAGGAATCTTTCTTGGTTACTCGGCTAGGAGAAAGGCATACAGATGCTACAACAAGAGATTAGGAAAGATGATTGAAATTACAAATGTTAAGGTAGATGAAGACTTGTGTCAAATATCTCATGAACCTAAGGTTTTTGGATTTGATATGCTTCCCTAGATTGAAGAAGAAGAAGAAGAAATAGAAGAGAAAGAAGAAAAGGAACCAGAACTGGTGAAGTCTCTCAAGACTCCAGCAAAATATGTGTAGAAGAACCACTCTCCAAATCAAATCATTGGAGACAAAAATAAAGGTGTGTTGACAAGAAGAAAGTTTTCAAAAACAACTAAACAAGGAAACTTATCAACAGTAGAACCCAAGAAATTTTTTGATGCTAGAAAATATGATAATTTGATAAAGGTAATGGGGGAATAACTGAATTAGATAGAAATGAATCAAACTTGGGAAATAGTTCCCAAACCAACTGATAAGAATGTAATAGGAACAAAGTGGGTGTTCTGAAATAAGTTGAATGAAGATGGTGAAGTGGTAAGGAACAAAGATAAATTGGCTTGTAAGGGCTATTCCTAAGTTGAAGATATTTATTTTGAGGAGAACTTTGATCTGGTAGCCAAATTAAATGGAATAAGGATGTTTCTTGCTCTTGTTTCTCATAAGAACTTCAAAGTACATCAAATTTCAAGTTAGCTTTCTTGAATGGTGATCTAGAAGAAGAGGTATCTATTGATCAATCGGATGCTTTCTAGTTATCAGAGGATCCTGATATGGTTTGCACACTTAAGAAAGCTTTATATGGTCTCAAGCAAGATCATAGAGCCTTGTATGCTAGATTGGATAAGTATCTACTTCAACAAGGATTCAAGAAAGGTAACGTAGATAGTAATTTTTACATGAAGATTTAGGAAGACAAGTTGTTGATTGTGGTTGTATATGTTGATGGTGTCATCTTTAGTGGAGATGATGATATGTGTAAAAATTTTGTAGAAGAGATGCAGAAAGAATTTGAGATGTCAATGATTGGTGAGTTTTCCTTCTTCCTTGGGCTTCAAATTATTCAACAAGATTATGGTATCTTTATTTCTCTATTGGGTGAATATTTTGTAATTCCTTTAACAATTACAAAATGATAGTTTCAACTTCAGCTATGTTGAGAAATTAATATCTCCTCTCATAAAAGGGATGTTCCCTTCTTATTGCTCACTAAATAAAATAGTAATTAAACTAATATTATGTACACTACAACTATCCATAGGGGTGATTTCATCATCATATTCTCTTCTTTCAGAATAGGTGTTTCCTTTTATGAAATTACAATAGTATCCCCTTGATGTTTAAAACATGTAACAAACTAAAAAACACTAGTTGGAGCAATAATGACCAATATCTAATTTAGTTAGACAAAAGAATAACTAGAACGATACTAGCATGTGATAATAACAAGAAAATCCATAGAATCCCAAAGTCTTATGTCACTTTCCACAATGATTCTAAATAGTAACAAGTGCAGCAAGTTGTAGCTCAAAGACTATCAACTAACAACACCAAAAGATCCACAAGAATGTAGCCAACAATTGCAGCACAAATAATTTTAGTTATTAACCAAATTCATACAAAACACATATATCTCCAAATACAATATTGTAGCTCAAATTCTATCAATACCAAATCTGAATTCCCTTCAATAATGAATATTACACCACTTTAGAAAGAAATTTCAAGATAATATGATAAGAGAGACATAAGAGCAGTCTTACACCACTTTAGAAAGAAATTTCAAGATAATATGATAAGAGAGACATAAGAGCAGTCTTACATACAAAAAATATGCTCCAAAACAAAGGTTGTAGGAAAATCCACTTCTTTTTTTGATTAATTTCGATATGCATATTCAACACAAAGATTCAAGTATGCTTTCTCAAAATGGGCAACGTTTTGCTTCAAAAGATCAAAGGTTCATTACAAAAGAAAATCCCTCATATATATAGAGGAGAGTTGAGAGCTAATCTAGGAAAGTGATAACTAATTTGAATTATTCAACAAGAGAATCCGATTTGATTTAGAACTTCTCTATTTTTACATGTAATTACATTTCAGAAAAAGACATGTAAAATGTTGAAAACTGATTACATAAAGCATAAAAAATACTAGAAAGTAAACTAAGGGAAAAACAAGGCATGTTCAACTTTCTTTGCCATCTTTCTCCAAGAAATCCTCATACTTATTCATGATTGCTTGAACTTCTTCATCATTAGGACTTGAAGTATGCTTGGAGATAGCAAGGACTCTTATGATTGAATCCTTTATGGTGTTGCAAGCTTTCTCATGCCTTTCTAAATACACCTTGAGGTTATCTAAAGTTAATTAAATATCCATCAATTTGTCCATCAAAGCCACAAAGAAGGCTTGATCTTCAAATTATTTTGGATCATAGATGTGAATTCATGAACAACTTCATCAGAGGAAAGAACTTTTTAATTATCATCAAGTAACTTACAAGGCAGCTCCTCAATTTTTTGGAAAAGATGCAAATCATTTTCCTCGCTAACTTCTCGAGCATCTTGCAAGTCTTTGATCAATTCTTTGATGATATTGATCTTGTGTATCATTATTCCTTTACCTCCACAAACATCTTTCTATTGGGAATTATCCCAACTTCCACCAAGTATCAAGCTTTAGTTTCTTCATCTTGATCCAAGCTTCTAAACTATTCTCTATTTCTTGTTTCTCCTAGGAAATGTATCAGTAGTTTCATCCAACTCTGATCTTATGCTTTCCATGTTTCCCATTCTTTCTATAGAAGATCTTAGAATTTTTTCTCCCTATGCTATCATTATGTCGAGAAACTCACTAACTTCTTTACCTCTTGAATTAACCTTTCCAACCTTCTAAATAATTGGTTCTTCAATACTTATGACCACAAGATCTATTGAATCTGAAGATTGGGTAATATTTTGGAGCATTGAAGTTAACTACTCAAACCTTGTAATGAAATATTCAAAAACATTCACTTCCTCAATAGACCTATCTGGAGGAGGTTGTGCTACCTCTGCATACTTGTTTCCTACTTTATCCAACAATAATCTAGAAAGATTATTCACCTTCTTTTCGGATTTTGTCTTTATAGGTGTCAACTGTGAAAAATCAAATTCTCTTGGAGAGACGGCTTGTTTTTTCCTTTTTGGTGTCTAGGTTGAAAGCCAATGAGGAAGTGGGGAAGAGCTTCCTTCTAGACTAGAAGTCATAGATTGTGTTGATGTAGTTACATTCACGAGGGTTGTTATTACAATTTGTGGAGTATTAGTTAAAATTGAACCAAGAATTTCTACACTTATAACTTGAGAATTCTCAGTCATATATTGTTCTAAATCAGACTAAGAGTTTATGTCAAAAGAAGGTGCTGAAAAACTTGGAAAAGCAGTGGGAGACTCCAAAAAAATTTCCAAACCATGTTTAGGACTTTCATAAATTGACCCTGAATATGGGGATGAAAGGATTGACTGGATAGATATAGTAGGAGCAACTGTAATAGTAGGAATGACTATAGCAATGGCTAGTAAGGATTGTTCAATAGAGACAATGGGAGGAGTGGGGGTAGACAAAGTAGTAGTAATGGGAGAAGAAGAGACAAATGATTCCCCTATGATATTTTCATGATGGGATACTCATTCTTCCTCATTTTCTTCTTCTTCTAGCTCTTCCTCCTAGGTTGATGCCTCTTCTACCACAATAGACGATCCTTTGGTCGCTTGACCCTTATTCCCTTTTACAACAAACTTGATTTTTGGCCTAGAGGTCTTGCTAGAACTAGGTACATCATCCTTGTTGTTTTTCCTCAACTCAGATTTCCTACCTACCGAACATTGAGGTTCCTCCTCATATGATAGAATAACAAAGTGTTTCAAATAAATCCCTTCTCCTATAACCATGCATTTGTGTTAGCTAGGATTGGTTCAAACCTTTCTCTAATTGATGTTACTTCCTTCTTTGACCACTAGATAGCTAGTAGAGGAGATCCTACAATATTATTCCTCTCATAGGTAGGGTCCAAGATGTTTCCATCATCCTCCATACCTTCAAGAATATCTGCCAAATCAATATTTTCAATTTGTTCCAGAGTCAAACAATAGTAGTCCATTTTTCTTATCTCCTCCTTTGTCATATGATCTTCCCACACATCTTCAATTCTATGCACATGATTGTGGGATTTCTTGATCTTGTCCTTCATTCCATTGTAGTCAAAATCATGCCTCCTTTTGAAATTATTCAAGGTAACCCATTACATCTCAGGTTCTATGGCCTTAGCCCTTGTATATGTTTGGATGGAATACCTACCAATCATGAGGGGAAACATGAATCTTGGTTTGTGTGATTCCATTTTCTTGCTATGGGTGACCATTATATGCCTACAAAGCTCCATTATCTTGTCACTAGTGTATCTCAAAATAATTTATGGATAACCCATGAAGCAACCAACTCTTAAGTAGGTGAACATAGGAAAATTCATATAGAAGAAACCATATTTGTTTACCATTGTCCATGCCTCATCAGAAATCTTTTTCTTCTCTAATTCATGATCAAATGCACATAAGAAAGGAGAAAAGAAAGAATCATTAACTCTTTTGAAATTATGAATGCTTCCATCAAGAGTTATTTGAGGAAAGTACTTGTACAATGGAGTTACTCTTTTGTTCCCTTTTGTTGTCAACCTAGGAAATTTTCTCATTACAAAAACAACATACACCAAATAAGATGTTATCTAGAACTTAAGTGAAGTATGCACCTTGATTAGTTGATCATGAATTTTGTCACTAATTTGTTGACCCCAAAGGATTTTTTTGTTTTACCATTATGTGATCTTTATGTATACATACATCCAATCTTGAAAGGTGGATAAGGTAGGTAACCCTTTCACTCTACTGAGAAGAGTGATCAAATCATTAACCTCTTCAATGAAATTACTATATGGAAAGCTTTTAGGCCACCTTGAAATACTTTGTCATGGATTCTTCAACCATTTACTATTAATCACTTTCTTGCAATTATTTGTATATTTCTCATTTTCCTCTCATGCATATTCCTTAGTGACATCTACATATGAATCAATATTGGGACACAAGAAATCTTTATCAAAGAATTCAGAATCTAACCTTATGACCATATTTTTGTTTGCATCCCTAACACTTCATTCATCCTTATTATAATGTGTCGTAACTTGGAGAATAAATTTAGGATTATGTGCAACTACAGGAAAAGTTTCTACCATTTGTATGTTTCTCTTAACTATATGCCTCATGCCAATATCTAGTGGTTGTTTTTTAGTCCTTTCCACAAATTCGGACATATCAACATGTCTGATCTCAGTATCATTCATCTCATCAATGTTTGAAGGCACTGAAGTTGATGAGAAAACTCCTTGGTATTTGTACTTCATAACTTTGGATTTTCTCAAAGAGGGATCCAACATCTAAAGAGAAGTTAGCAAATATTGTATCCTTTTGGGAATGCGAATATGAGAATCTTGAAATGTGTGCATAAATAGTTGTATTACAAAGTTCATTGTTTTCCAATGTTAGAAAAAATTGCAACGTTAAAATTGCAGTAATGGGAAAATTTAGAGCAATTGCATGAGCTTGGAGGGCTTAGGTGTGATGGTGATGAAAAATGGAGTGAATGTGGGAAATCTAGCAAGTAGAATGCAAAATGGAAATTTTCCAGCGTTAGCAAAAATTTGCAAATTGGATGTAAGAGCACTATATTTTAATGCCTCTGTAGGTGGATGTTTAATTTTTTTGGAAAGGTGTTTAATTTTAGCACTTCTGCAAGTTGTTAGTACAAAAATTTTGCAAGGTCGGCAAAATTTTCTTGACCCTGCATGGGGAAAAACACTTAGTTTGTGCAAGGTCGTTGAATTTTGATGACCTTGCAAGTGGTAGAGCTTACAAAGTACAAGGTCAGAAAAATTTTCTGACTCTACATAGGGGTAATATTACTATTTTTAATTGTGCATAAAAACTCCGCATTTACATTTTGGATTTAAAATTTTGATGTCGAATCGTTGAAATTCACCGATCCTACATCTTGCAACATATACTTTCATGCACTAGCTATGAAAAACATTGCTTGTGCATATGTGATGGGTTGGGTCTTTTAATGTTCAAGCGATAAAAATTACCACATTTACATGTGGGCTTGGATTAGTTAAATGTTGCATCAGAGAAAAATATCGACTCAACACTTTAAGCAAAAACACCATCACATGCAATGTCAAGAAAAATCACCGACGTTGCACGCCATGGACTAAAAGGGGTAGTGCAAACGAAATTCACCAATCATTTGGTAGATCAAAACTTTTATGCATCGGTGGTGATTTTCACCATCATTACATACAAGTTCAATAGGATTTATATATGTCACATAAGGGTGAAAACCTTGAGGGTATATTCATAACCAAGTTGTTTAAGCATCACAGGTTTTAATACCCGCAATGCGCAGAGGTGTAGAATTGTGTTTGCAAAGAACAATCAAACATTCTAACCATTGGATGACCTTGTACAACTCATGTTTCAAATAAGATAGCATATACATGGGGTTCATTAACAAACAAATGATAATTAGACTTAAACAAGGAAAAAATTGTAACAGTTTGAAAAGGAAAACTAGGGCACGAACCATGGGAAGGAATAAATCACTGATCATAAACAAGAATAACCTAAAAACAAAAGAAATTTTAGAATCTAAAATTTCAACAAAACATAACCCTATTATCTAGTTTAAAATAAGTGAAAACAAAACAAAGAAATCAGTGAAATGAGAATACCCGTGAAAGAGTGGAAAAATGATGGAACTCTAACTGAACCAATGAAAAATCTTGTTAAAATCCACACACAAAGAAATCCAAACACCTAGATCACAGGAGAGATTCACGTGAGCAGGAGGAGACACTAAAATGGAATTAGAATGGGGATAAAATGATTTAAAACCTAATTAAAAATGGCATTAAAGCCTGCATTAATGGCACTCATGTGAAGTCAAGTTGCCAAGTCGTAAAAATTCTTTGCCTATGCAACTTTTAATAAGTTGTTAGATGATATGTTGGGTTGGTAAAATTCACTAACCTTGAAATTTTATTTTTTTCATTAGGCATGCAAGGGTGCTAAAATTCAGTGCTCTTGCATGAGTGAGAAAATTTCTAACTCCGAAAAATGAAATTTTGCAACTTTGACCAATTTGCAAATTTTGAAAAATTGAAAGAGGTTAACGCTCGAAATGACATTTCGAGGCTAGGGAAAATGCACAAAGGAAAGTATGATCTACCTCATTTTGTGTGCTTAGAGTACATGGGTTACGAAACAAAACAAAAAAAATTGGGGTTATCCCATGAATTGAGCCCAGCTAAATTTGAGGATAACATTCTCAAACTAACTATGTCAAGGATCCATTGAAGATATTTGGAATGGACGAATCCAAAACAATGGGTACTCCTATGGTGATTAGTTATCACCTAATCAAATCTGATGAGTCTCCAGAACTTGATCAGACTCTTTATAGGTCTCTAATTAGAGGGTTACTATACTTAACTACTTCTAGACCAGATATCATGCATGTAGTATATTTGGTTGCCATATTTTAAGTCAATCCTAAGAAATATCATGAGAAAGTCATTAAAAGAATATTCAGATACTTGAAGGGAACTTTTGGTTATGACTTCTGGTATAAAAAGGATCAAATTTTCTCTTTGAGTACCTATACTAATGTTGATTGGGCAAGTTGTGTGGATGACCAGAGAAGTACAAGTGGAAGTGCATTCTTTTTGGGAGATAGATTGGTCTCATGGTTCAGTAAAAAGCAATACTTTGTATCTTTATCCATAGAAAAAGCTAAATAAATTATTGCAACATCTTTTTTCACTCAAGTGCTTTGGATGAAGCAAACTTTGAAGGATGTGAAGGTGGTTTATGATGAACCTATTTCTATATTGTGTGATAATACTAATGCAATCAATATTTCCAAGAATCTAGTAATTCATTCAAGGACTAAACACATCTCTATCGAGTATCACTTTATGAGAGAGAAAGTTGTAGAACATGATGTCAGAATGGAGTATGTGCCTACCAAGGACCAAATTGCAAACATTTTCACTAAGGCACTATCAAAGGATACTTTTGAGTATCTCTAACAAAATTTAGTGGTGATTTCCCCTCCTTGTTCTAACTAGATGCATAGATAGTATATTTTTCTAGGAGGAGAAATTCATGCCATATCCTTTTCTCCTAGATTGATGTGTGCTACCACTTAGGGTGAGTTGGTAGTAAGGGAGATTTTTTATGTTGTGTAAAAGTACTACTGGTCAAGGGGGGAGAATGTGTTGTTGCTTTATTTGAAGATATTTTTCCCTTTGCCCCTAAATTAAGAGAATTTCCTATTTTTTATGGCCCTTTGTCCTTGATGCCAAAGGGGGAGATTGAGTAATGTGTGTTACCATCAATTCCAAAGGGGGAGATTTTTGGTAGTAGTTGTCATTGATGTCAACAAGCAGATTTTTGGTTGTTGGTTATCATTGATGTCAACACTTGAGGATATTGTTGATTTTTGGTTTCCATTGGATGTCATGCCTTATCTAAAGAAGAGTTACAGAAGTTCATGGTTAGATGTCATGCCTTGTCCCATGCCAAGAAAAGTTATATAGTGCACTATTGTTGTCAACAGAGTTGTTTTTATAATGATATATTTACAGGATTAGAAGCATGACTAATAATGGAGATATGTTGTTGAAGGTATACAGTATGTCTTATACTCTCTCCTAATGTTCCTAATGAAGTATGTGTCACTGAAAGAAAACTCTATCCTTCACAAGGTACTTAAGTGTTTCTAGTTTAGGATGTTGCACTAAAGTTTGTCTAGGAGGATACTCTGCATTTCTCTATTGTTGAAGTTTTCATCTTATAGTTTGGGATTCAATGTCAGTGCTCTATGGAAATTGCACTCCTATCTTTTCATGTCACCTGTGTTTCTGAGGAGAGTTATGTGAATTGCAAAAGGTTGGCAGAGTTGTTGGTTGTCCAAATTGGTCCAAGAAATGCTACGTATTTCTCCACATTAATGTATCTACTCTTGTCACTTGGTGAATGTTCTCTCAATATCTATGCTATGTCTCAGTTCCAATTTCATGTGATGAAGTGGTCTACAAGCTGATATGTTAATGGTATATCTTCTAGTTATGAGTTATGTGCTTCCTAGATGGAGTATTTTGTTCATGTTTGGTTTGTGGTGGTTGCTAATGACATGATAGTATGAAAGAAGGGTATATAAGTATTATTGGATGTTCATGGAAAATCCCCATGTGATCCACATGATGGTAATAGTCCACTTTTGTGCTACATTATTTCTTGAGTTGGCTTTTTGGATTATTTGTAGATATCTAGCTGATAGGGCTTGT
The DNA here is from genome assembly GCA_007258455.2 of Sequoia sempervirens. NCBI lineage: Eukaryota > Viridiplantae > Streptophyta > Pinopsida > Cupressales > Cupressaceae > Sequoia > Sequoia sempervirens. The sequence continues at coordinate 382,333,426 of VDFB02271358.1, read as the reverse complement.
TCATTTGCTTGGGTCATGTGTTTAGGGTTCTATGCCAGCAATGGAAGATGTGTTAAGTTATATTTGGGTCCTAACCTATTTTGGTTAAAAGCACCTTGAGAAAATTCAATTAGAAGTATTATTTTGAGCCAATTGGTTATGCACTTCAAAGTTTCATCTACACATTTTCTTCATGTTGACTTAGATTGATGTGTGTCAACGTGTGGATTTTTTGGATCACATTGGAAGATGTAATAAGATTGTTTTGGTCCTCTTTATCTTCAAGATAGGATCGCATTATGTTTTTAGTGATCAACTTGTTGAATTCATTTATTATCTTCTTCTTGACTGGCCTTATTGAAGTTTTGAAGAGATGTGGTGGATATAAATATAAGATCATTTTGAATGCAACAAGATGGAGAAGTGTACAAGTGTGAAAAAGAAAGTGTGTAGAATGTATTGAATATCCAGCAGAGTTAGTGCTACATTGTGAAGAGGAAAGATAGAATCATATGTGTTATAATTCCTCAGTTAATAGAGTGTTATGTTGACAACCATTGTAATCTTTATCTAAATCTTGCTATCCCACTCTAAGATAGTGAATCTCATCAGGTCCTTTGTATCTTACTCCTAGATTTGGTTGGTACTTCAATGTTGCAAGTGGTTTGTAACTTGCTCTAAGGCAATGAGCATTCTTGCAAGTCTATTTGGTGGTGAGCCTTTTATATTATGAGTTAACTCTCACTGTGGTTTTTTCCTCATTGGGTTTCCCACGTAAATCTGTTGTTCTCCTTGTGCATGTGTGAGTTATTAGTTTCTCTCACTGTTGTTGATCTGATTAGAAGTACAACTAATATATCTTTCATTACTGAGCATTGTTGATCATACTAAGGGTTTAAACTACTATATTTGATTAAGGGTCTTAGTTGTGATAAGAGGATTGGATTATGCTGAAAGTTTCAAGGTTCGAAAGGGATTAAGTTTTTGTGTAGACTAATTCACCCCCTCTCAGTCTCCGGGTGTGTTCAAAAAGTGGGACATTGAAATCGGTATTTTTAATTAAATTTAATTTTCTATCACCCATAGCAACTAAACCATTAATAATTTTATGATGATGTGAACTAATATTTTTTTATTTTTTATGTAGATTTTACATGTATTTAAAAAATTAAGAGATGATTTGTGAATTTTTTATGTAATTTTTATTATGTTATTTTTTCTAGTTAACAACATTTTTAAAAACTGGTGTTACTTCAATAAAACATAACTTTATTTGTAGAAAGGATAAATTATAAATTTTTAAACATAGATTTCTAACATCAAAACTAGTGCATAGATATTTTTTTATCAATTTTTGTTGCATTTTTTTTTTGAAGTGGTATTAGCTATAATTTAGGCATAGATTACTTTGGTAACACAAAAAAATATTCATCTGAACTAACTTTTTTTCTTTTGTTGAAATAAGAACATCAATACCTAGTGCACATATATTTTTTAGAATTTTTTTCTCTATTTTTTTGTGTGTGTGAAACAAAGGCCTTGATGTTTAGTGAAAAACCTATGTTCACTAGAAATATCAAATAAATATAGTAATGAAATTTTTAAAATATTCAAAATTATAATTGTTGAAAAGCTTATAGTAAGGACTATATACTTAGAAAATAAATTTTCTAAATGACTTCATTTGATCACCCAAAAGGTGAATCAAAAGTGGTTTTATGTCAACATTATGATAGGTGAGGAGGAGAATCCATTAAGGGTTTGATTTAAGACTAGGGGGTTCTATCCAAGGGGGTTTGATCTAACCCTCTTCAATTAAAAACCTTAAATGTGTGAGGAAACTTGCATCCATCTAATGACAATTTCCACATAACCCAAAAGAGATATTAATTCAAATAAGTACTCATAATCCATATGCAAGAAAATAGACAACATACCCATAAAATATGACACAAGATATACCCTGGGAAAACCTTCAAGAGGGAAAAACCCAGCCTCCAAAGGCATCCATACTCCATCATATTAATCAACAATAAATTCATACAAGAGTTACAATGAACACCTCTAAAGAATCAAGCCCTCCAATGCATCTCCATGTGTCCAAGCATGAATCCACACATGCCATGCCATGCTTCACATATGCACTCCTCAAAAAGACTCAATAATGACAGCCAACCCACTCAACCCAACCTAAACCACTACACGTGTTTGCTTTTATAGACACAAGCTCACACAAAATACAACTAGTGGAAAGGTAAAACAACATACTACAAAACCATGTGAATACAAAACCACTAACCCCTTATTTAATATTGGGTACTAAGACTTCACTTTATTTAGTATTTTCTCAATATTAAATTATTATCACATATCTCCCTCACATTAAATAATAATACAATGTTACAATACAACATCAAGTGGTCCCAAACAATTACCTAGTTTGATTAACCACACTGCCAAGGTGCATCACAACTAAATAATTATTTAATTACAACATTATAATAAATTATTTTATGCAATGGTGTTCAACACCATATCCCAACATTCTCCCACTTGTTGTATACATTGCATAAGGGATCAATACATGAAATAAATCATCATAGCCATACATGAAACCACATGAATCTCCAACATGCTCTCGTGCTCCATCAAGATACCTACAATAAGAACAAAGTGACCACCATCTCAAGCAAGAACTCCTTTCATCCTCCAACCTGCCACCTATGGAAGAAAAGGAACATGCCAAGGTGAAGATGCACCAATCCACGAGCACAAGCATCAAATCCAAGTAATAACAAAGGCTCCAAATAGGTTGTCGATTGTAAAAACCCATATGATCGGAAATAGAATCCATAGCACATGCTAATACATCCAACCATCCATACCTCCAAGGTATCAATATATTAGTAAACTCATGCCAAGAACATATGCAACCCATAAACTGCAATCAAAAGCTTCATGTATCAAACCTATTAATAAAGAGCACATATATCTAGGAACTCCCATTGCATAGGTAATGTCAAAGCATATCAATTCTACCAATCAACACTATATCAAGGTGTGATAAGTAAATAAAATAATTAAGTACAAAGAACAATAAAAATGATCCACACATGCAACCCAAATAGTTGCATAATCTCTCACAATATGTTGCCACCATCCTCCTAAAAACATGAACATCCAAGAAGAACCATGAAAAGAGAAAAATTGTAAACCATAATGTCCTACCAACACCTAAAAAGTGTACTATTGTGTCAAGTATGATCTCCTAACAACCCCAAATGAAAAGCCTCAAAAACATCCATGACACTCAATCTCATAGAACAAGTACAACATATGAATCATGTAGCAATGCCAACATGGATGTAAGCCTCTCTAATCAAGAAGATAAAACTCAAAGTAACCATCCCCAATGCTGAAATCATCCCATAAACCATATCCTAATAATCCTCATCAAAGAATGATATCATAAACTCAAAATCACAAGGAGATAACCATGCCATAACATCCCTTAAAATGAATCCTCTAGAACTAACTATCCATAGCTCAAGATCCATATCTATGAAAGATAAAGCATATAAACTCATGCTAAACAATCCTCAAATGATTCTTCATAATCAATCACCATGAATCAACTCAATCCCATGAGAAATAAAAGCATGAAACACAACACATCTGAAAGATATAATGGGAAAATACCCCTCAAATGATAAATTGCCAAGTAGACCAAGAGTGGGGAATGAGAATGGTCCTTCAGGATAACCAAGTCATCATGAATCACTCCAAGAACAATCTCCTCTATCGTTCCATCATTAATTCACATCCATATCCAAGTGAAATCTCCTCGGTCTTCTTGCTAAAATCTCCAAAGAGTAACTATCTCAGTAAAATGTCTCTAATCACAAGAGAAATTCAATCATCACCTAAGTCTCCAAGTATCCATGAGTACCTGTAACCAATCAATCCATGCCAAAATCCAAATGTAACATAGCACCATCATGAAGTAATCAAGCAAATGATCAATGTACCCAAAACAAAGAGAACCACACACAATCAATGTCAAAGCTCCAATCATGAATCAGGAACATAAACATAATATGATCTAACCATCTCCTCCTAGGTGATCACATGCACCAAACCATATATACATCTTGGTCTCAAGAGAAAAATTACCATTCCAAACTCTAAATGCATATCAAGAGTAAACCATGACATAATAGCAAAACACTCTAAACCAAGAAAACATATCTCCAATCACATGAAGATAACCATAAACAATGATGCATTCGTATCACTGCCAACAACTCCCACTAAACCATGATATGAGCTACACATAGCATCATGAAGTTCATCCAGTTCTACAAACACTCAACTACAATATCAGTAACATACAACTAAAACTAATATCTCCAAGCCAAGAAGATACATATAACTACTAAACCATCATAAACATATCCATCACTGCCAATCCATCACTATCAAAATCTCCCATTGAAAAGTGTAATCAAGTTATCCATGACATTATGATAAAAATATCCTCATGAAGATCGACCAAAGTCCCTCACACAATCAAAGAACTCAAATGCAACATGAGCTCCACAAAAAGAAGGCAAAGTAAAACCATGATCCTCATACCATGAAGATACACCTCCACAACCAAATCAGGAACCAATCAACACCACAAATAATGCACTTGCATAAACCATCATGACATGCCAAATTCTCTAAAGCACAATAAACATCCATGACACCATGATCACCATCAAATGTACCAACAACACAACCCAATTGTGTCCCACATGTTTGCATAGCATAGTCAACTACATAGGTATCACATCATGACTGTACCTGGTAATACCATCTCACCTCCTCAACATGACATCAAAACTAGCAAACCAAGTGACTAAACCAAGCCACCAAACTAAAAATGCATCAATATTGAAATATCTCTAAGCATAGACAACCCATATCCAAGTCATAGGTGCAACAAGTAAGTATAGACTGCCTACAATGTTACACAACTTATAGATTCAAAAATGAAGCATACAAATCCAACCATATACTAATAACCATGTCAAATGAGAATAATTAGAGATGTACAACTAAGTTTACAATGAATCCAATATCAAATCTCTAGGATCCAACAATTCATAAGCTCATAGTATCACCATAGTCAAAATAACCAATAAACAGCTCAGGATAAAATATCAACAAATAAATCATGTCAAAACAACTCTAAACCTGATTCAATGTGTAGTGCTTTGAACAAGATTTATGTCAACTATTCAAAGTCCAAAATCCAACTCCGTATGCACAAGATATGACTCTCAAAGCTCAAATAAAACACCTGACTTCTAGTAATAAAAACACTATCAAAACTATAAATTCTAGAAAAATCATTCATACCATAGCATAGAGCACTAAGTCAGCTTTCCAACGAATCTAAGAAGATAAAAAATGGACACCCTGGGTGAAAGTTATGTCCTCTAGAAAAAAATTGCCCAATTTTGCTAAGAGATGCAATCAGGGGTGGCCCCTAGGTAGAGCCACCAGTGGTGGTGGCTCCTTGGGTAGTGCATCGATGGCGGACCCAAAAATTTTATTAGCTTGATTAAATTTCCATATAATAAATTTCATCGGCTTTTATTTATTCACCAATGGATTTCATTTAATAAGCGATTTAAAAAAAATTTAAAAATGTAAATTTTTGTTTATGAAAAACCCCATGAAGGGGTAGAAAGCCCGGCAAGACCTATCAGACAAGGGTCATCAGTGGTGATACCCCCACCGAAGGGACTACCCATCCCTACAATACTGCAAGCATGTCAAACCTTGCGATACTCACAAGGTACGATGGTCAGCCAAGGGGGTTTGACCCCCCAATTTGATTTGATTTTTTTTTTTGAATTTTTCTATTAAAATTTCTATCAGCAATTTTTCAATGTTTTTATTTTATTTTGTAGGTCAATTTTTTTGAAGATCAACGAAATAATTTTTTTTTAATAATTTTTTTCTGAATACTACAATAATGATGTTTGTATGGTTGGGTAGGGGGTTGGGCTAAAAAAAAATGCATTTTTTTAGTAACCAAAATAGGTTGAATTTTGTTGAGAGTTGCGTGAGCTTGTAACCCAAGTGGGGGGACACATAAGGTTGAGGGAGAGCAGAGTTAGGCTCGGTGGATGGAAAGATGCATGGAATATAAGGTGGCTCACCCTACTCCAAGGTAGAGAGTTGTTCTGGAGGAGGCCTCGTGAAGCTAGTTTCACAAAACAAGATAACTTCCTGCTCCTTATAGTGGAAGGGTTTATGAGCTACTTTCCCCTCTCATCTAAAATCCTCTCAGCTTGCTAATCCTCGAACCTCAACCTTCACAAAATATGGGATGGTAGGCCTAGCTTGATTGGCTAAAGCATCATGTTATAAGCAAGAGGTCACGAGGTCCATTCCCCCCACCATCCCTGTGGTACTGGAGAGCATGTCATCCTAGCATCACTAGTCACGTGAAAAAAGTGTACCAATCGCACTATAGTTTATAGGGGGACATATACCCAGTAGATTCCTGCAGTATAAGAAAAATAGGTTGAATTTTATATCAATTTTCATCTCTCAACCAACCTGAATCCAACCATGAGGTCCATTTTGTCCTAGAAGGTCATTTACAAAAATTCCCCCACAAAGCCCTTATTGAATGCACAACTAAGAAATCCTTTTTACCCAATATTTTTCACACCCCAAATCTGCAAACAACCCATCATAACAACAAACCCAAAACCCTTAGATCTACAATAAACAACCTACAAAACCCTCATATATTTCCATGTCTTTCATTCTCTCATGCATTGCATATATTCAAACTCAACCAATATTTTCTCAACCTAGGGTTATAACAAGAAACCTTCAACCATGAAAGCTCTAATACCACTTGTAAGGAAACTTGCATCCATCTAATGACAATTTCCACATAACCCAAAAAATATATTAATGAAAATAAGTACTTAGAATCCATATGCAAGAGAATAGATGACATACCCATCATAGATGACACAAGATATGCCCTAGGAAAACCCTCAAGAGGGAAAAACCCAGCCTCCAAATGTTGAACAAGACAACTGAGAGGGGGGGTGAATTAGTTGTAGCAATTTTAAACTTCAAAACCCTCAACAAAAGTTAGATTTACAAGCATTCATATAACCTTTACTCTACTAGTGTGATTAATCATTAAATGCAAAAATAAAAATTGGAAATAGCAAAACCATTCACACAATAACACTAGATTTACATAGAAAACCCAATGATGGAAAAACCATGGTGAGGATTAGCTCACAATATAAAGAATTATAAAATCAAATACTAAGGCTCACTACCAAGACAAGACACACTATCCAATGAGAGCTCATTGCCCATACTCACTACCATATAATTACAAATAATATAGAATAAAGTTGTTACATAGAGAAAACTATCTCAATGTAATAGAGATTCCACCACAACTTTCTCACATTTTTGCAAACATGCTCAAAAGATAGAGTGCACCTTTAGCTCACTGCCTTCAGGAACTCAAAACTTTGAAATTTGCACTGATCTTCTTGCATTTGCATCACATACACATGTCTCACATCTCTCTATCTCATTTACACACATCTCAACTCATACTTATATGATTTTTGACCTTGAAACCCTTCCAAGGTCGTCCATACATAATTTATATTTACAAATTCAAATTAGGTCAATGCCAAAACATTTTATGGTGAAATTAGAATGAGGGTGACCCATACATATTCTAAATGAGGATCTAAAAGAGTCCCAATGCTTCTTAACACACATTCATAATTTTTGCTAGTAGTGTTTAACACAAGGTCGGCTAACACTCATGCAAAACACATAAAAAAATTAAGCACACACATCCTTAACTCGGTCCAATCTTTCTGGACAACAAAATTCACTTGAACATGATCTACAATAAGTAACAAACACTTGTAAATTTATCCAAAGACTTTTCAACAAACTTCACCTGAAGAGTGTGATCATTTTGTTCATTTAAATAAACCTATCAATCACTAAAATACATTGTAACTCAGAAAATCATCAACAACAACACCAAATCTCAAATCCTCTTGAACCAAGTAAGAGAGAAACCTTATCAACTTATTCTCAAAATAGCAAGTCTTAAAACCAAAATGCAGAGAAATGTAGAGCAAATACATTTCTCCCAGACCACAGCCAAACACCCTAAAATTCACAATTCACATAATAGTGAAAATATCTCACATTATATGATGATCCTGAAGCCCAAATTATGAATATATCAAATACCAACAACTATGAGCAATACCTCATATTTGCACAAGCATAGCATCTACCCAAAAAAAAAGTGGAACACATCCCAAAGCATATACTAAATGCCTACATAACATTGTTCTCACTATTTATCAAATTTTCTCAAAAGCACTTGGACACCAAGTATTAGAGACATCATTGCAACACATTACTTCACTCTCACACATCTTCAGACATGGAAACATAATGATAAATCCATGTACTCATAGCACTTCTTCAACATCTCAACTATATATGCACAACCTACAAACCTTGTTTATTACAATTTTCTCGATATCCTCGACATATACAACCAATTTAACCATCTTCCATACACATAGTTGACATCAATGAAAACACATTCATACTTGTAACAATCTCCCCCTTTGTCATTGATGACAACACATGATGTGAAAAACCATCAAAGACAACACAATAGCTCTGAACACACTTTCTTATGATTTCTTTTACTTTCTCTCCACCTATGTAAATAAAAAATTTCACATGATGCTTTCTCTCCCCTTTTGACATCAATGGCAAAGGAAAAAGATATTTTACATTGTTCTCCCCTTTTTTCACCAAGAACTTTACCAGTACTAAATACTCCCCCTTAGGAGTACACCCAATCTACTACACAATGACAACACATGACACTACCTACTCCCCTTGAGAGGTAGCCACCAAAAATCAATCCAAATTGAAGATAGATCTATAGATCCACTAGAATAATGCATCTCCATATGCATCTAGTTACAAAAAGGAGGGGAAATAACCCCCAATTTCTCCCAAAGATACTCAAAAGTATCTTTAGGAAGAGCCTCAATAAATATGTCAGCAATTTGATCCTTTGTAGGTACATACTCAAGCTTTACTTCATTCTCCATAACCTTCTCTCTTAAAAAGTGATACTTGATAGATACATGCTTTGTCATTGAGTGCATCACTGGATTCTTTGAAATGTTAATTGCACTTGTATTATTATAGAAAATAGAGATGGGATCATTATACATTACTCAGATATCCTTCAATGTTTGTCTCATCTACAAAACTTGTGTGCAAAAAATGTTGCAGCAATATACCCAACCTCTGCAATGGATAAGAAAACTGAATCTTTCTTTTTGCTTAATCATGACACCAATCTACATCCAAGAAAGAATGCACCACCACTTGTACTTTTTCTATCATCAGCAGAACCTGCCCAATATACATTTGTATAAGCTCTTTGTGTAAAGTCAGTATCCCTAGGATACCATAAGCCATGATCCAGAGTTCCTTTTAGATATTTGAATATCCTCTTGATAGTTGCAACATGTGTTTCTTTAGGATCCTCTTGAAATCTAGCCACAAGATAAACTTCATGCATGATATCTACTCTGGTAGTAGTTAAATACAATAGTCCTCTAATCATTGATTGGTATTTTCTTTGATCAGCCTTAGGAGAATCATCATCCTTACTCAATTTATAGCTAGTTACCATAGGAGTGCATATTGGTTTGGAACCGTCCATCCCAAATTTCTTCAACATTTCTTTTGCATACTTTGATTGTGAAATAAAAATCCCTTTGTTTGTTTGATTGATTTGTAGTCCAAGGAAGGAATTCATCTCACCAAGCATAGACATCTCAAACTCTTTTCACATTTATTTAGCAAACATCTTACACATAGTCTCATTTCCTCCAAAAATGATGTCATCTACATACACAACTACTATCAAGATCTTGTCATTTTTAATTTTGAAATACAGATTGCTATCTATCATACCTTTGTTGAAACCTTGTTGAATCAAATATTTGTCCAATCTTGCATACCAAGCTCTGGGATCTTGCTACAAACCATATAAGTCCTTTTTCAATCTACAAACCATATCTGGTTGATCTAACAACTAGAATCCCTTCAATTGTTCCATGTAAAATTCTTCTATCTCACCATTTAGAAATGCAGACTTCACATCCATTTGGTAAACTTTAAAGTCCTTATGAGTAGAAAATGCCAAAAACATTCTAATAGCTTCCATTCTAGCCACCAGAGAAAATATCTCCTAAAAATATATACCTTCCCCTTGTGAGTAATCTTTACACACAAGTCATGCCTTATTTCTTACCACTTCTCCATTCTCATTCAATTTATTTCTAAAAAACCACTTGCTTCCAATTATGTTCTTGTTTTCCGGTCTAGGAACCAATTCCCAAGTTTTTTTTTTCAATTTGCATAAGTTCCTCTTCCATTGCTTTCATCCAATATTCATCTTTACATGCCTCACTCATTTTATTAGGCTCAACTTCATAAAGTAAGCAATAATTTACCTCAACTTTAGCAACTTTGCTTCTTGTCAATACACCTTTCCTTTTGTCTCCAATGATCTGATCTTCTAGATGATTCTTTTGCACATACTTAGGGTTTTAGGAACCCTTTTTGAAGCATCTTCTTCTCCATTCTGCACTTCTTGTTCTTCAACAACTTCTACTTCTTTGTAATTAGGTTCATCTGATACATATCCATCAACTTCAATTGAATTCTTCAATGCTTCATCAACCATGATATTTGTGCATTCTACAACCTTTCTCGACCTTTTATTGTAACATTTGTAAGTTTTGCTTCTAGTAGAGTATCCAAGGAAAATACCTTCATCACATCTAGAATCAAACTTTCCTAGATTTTCTTCATCTCTTTTGATATAACATTTGCTTCCAAATACTTTGAAATACTTGATAGTAGGAATCCTTCCACACCATAGATCATAGGGAGTCTTACTGTTGTTAGATTTTGCTTGAACTCGATTGAATAAATAAACAATAGTGTGAATTGCTTGTCTCCAGTAAACTTTTGATAGACCTTCCTCTATTATCATTGTTCTAGTAGCTTCCTAAATTGTCTTGTTCTTTCTTTTAACAACTGAATTTTGCTGAGGAGTTCTAGGGGCAAAAAGTTGTCTTCTAATTCCATGGGCTTTACAAAACATGTTAAACTCATTCAAGGTGAATTCACCACCTCTGTCATACCTCAAACATTTTATTTTCAAATTTATTTCATTCTCAACCATTGATTTAAATGCCTTGAATTTGTCTAATGCATCATATTTCTCTCTAAGAAAAGTAACCCATGTCATTCTAGAGTAATCATCAATCAAAAGCGTAAAATACGTGTCACCTTGCAAACTTCTCACTATTGTAGTACCACAAAGATCTATATGAATCAATTCCAGTAATCCAATAGAAGATTGTTCCTTTTACCTAAACTTGTTTCTTGCTTTCTTTCCAAACTAATAGTCCTTACAAACTGCATTAACGATCTTTGTAATTCTTGGTAAATCTCTCACAATTTGCATTGCACTAATTGTCACCATTTTTTCAAAATTCATATGACACATCCTTTGGTGACATAGCCAAGTGTCATTAATCTGAGACATAAAGCAATGTTCATCAGCACCTTTAAGTTGATATATGTTTCCTTTAGTCTTCTTACCAACAACAATCATAGTTCTAGACCCTTTTTTGATTTCACATTTTTCATCCTTGAACACAATATTATATCCCTTTTTACACATCTGTCCAACACTCAAGAGATTATGTCTCAAACCCTTAACATAGTAGACACCATCAGTATTATGCTTGTCATCAAAAATTATTGAACCTATCCCACAAATCTTAGCACCAGAATCATCTCCAAACTTAACTAAGCCTCCATCATATTTTTCAAGTTTAACAAACTTACTTTTATCATAGGTCATGTGATTTGAGCAGCCACTATCAACGACCCAGTATTTATTTTCCTCTTTTGCATGAAGAGCAGAGAACACAATACCTTCAATTTTCTCCAAAGTACATTCCTTCACACTTCTTCTAGTGTTAGCAATAGTAGATTCATCTTTTAAAGCTAGAAACAAGCATTCATTATCATCAAAATCTCCATATTCAGACTCATCATTAGAAATACCAACATCTTCATTGACATAATATGCTCCTTTGATCATCTTTCCTTTATTTTCTTTACCTTCTCTATGTTTATTTCTTTCAGCTCTTTTCAAAAATATTGAAGCATAATGACCTATTCATCCACAACTAAAAAATTTGAATGGTAATTTACCTTGATACTTGCCAAAACCCTTTTTCATTCTTCTTACAAAATTTGCTTCCACTTCATCAAAATTTTCTTCATACAGATCTTCCACCTTTGCAGCCTTGAATGCAGTTTTTTTCTTTGTTCCATTTTTCAATCCAAGCTTTCTCATTTCATAAGAGGTTAGAGTACCAATCAACTAATCTTTTTTACATAAGTATTATAATCTAAAATTTCCTCTATAGCAAATAACTTTTCACTGTATATATCAAGGAGAGTTTTGAGTACCTTCTTCACTATCCTGGATCATCTATTTGTGTACCAAGTCCTCTCATTCCACCTACCAACTCATCTACTCTCTACATGTAGGATTTGATGTTCTCATCTTCACCCATTCGTAGGATTTCAAATTGTGCCTCCAGGTTCTACAAATTTTCTTGTTTAACCTTTTCATCTCCTCCATACATATTTTCCAACTTACCCCACACATCTTTAGCAATCTTCAAATTCATAACTTTAACAACTTCATAATGTGAAAGACTATTTATAATAATGAACTTTTCCTTATTATTTATTTCATGTGCTTTGATCTCATCAATAGTACTTGGATCATTAGCCGAGATGACATATTGGTTCTAAATAGACTTCTTGATCTCATATCCATAGTATGCCAAATATCCTTCCATCTTTGTCTTCCATAATGCATAGTCAGTACCATCAAACCTTGAACACCCAATACTTATGATCTTGTTCGCCATCCCAAACCTTCCTTAAGCGATTAAGACCTTCTCTAAGGAACCTCACTCTGATACCAATTGTTGAACAAGACAATTGAGAGGGGGGGTGAATCAGTTGTAGCAATTTTAAACTTCAAAGCCCTCAACAGAAGTTAGATTTACAAGCATTCATATAACCTTTACTCTACTAGTGTGATTAATCATTAAAATGCAGAAATAGAAATTGGAAATAGCAAAACCATTCACACACTAACACCAAATTTATGTGTAAAACCCAATGAGGAAAAAACCATGATGAGGATTAGCTAACAATATAAAGAATTCCAAAATTGGATACAAAGGCTCACCACCAAGATAAAACACACTATCCAATCAGGGCTCACTGTCTAGGCTCACTGCCACAGAATTACAAATAATATAGAAGAGAGTTGTTTCAGAGAGAAAATTGTCTCAATGCAACAAAGGTTCCACCACAACTTGCTCACACTTTTGCAAAAATTCTTGAAAGATAGAGTGCACCTTCAGCTCATTTCCTTCAAGAACTCAACACTGTGAAATTTGTATCTGCTCAAATTTGCATCACATACACATATCTCACATATCTATATCTCATTTACACACATCTCAACTCATACTTATACAGTCTTCAACCTTGAAACCCTTCCAAGGTTGGCCATACATTATTTTTATTTAAAAATTCAAATTAGGTTGGCACCAAAACATTCTATGGTGGAATTAGAATGAGGGAAACCCATACATATTCTAAATGAGGACCTAAATAAGGCCCACCATTCCTTAACACATATTCATATTTTTTTCTAGTAGTGTTTAACACAAGGTTGGCCAACACCTGTGCAAAACACATAAAACAATTAAGCACATGCATCCTTAACTAGGTCCAATCTTTCCAAACAACAAAATTCACTTGAACATGATCTAGAGTAAGTAATAAACACTTGTAAATTCATCTAGAGACTTCACAACAAACTTCACCTGAAGAGTATGATCATTTTTCATTTGAATAACCCTATCAATCACTGAAATAAACTATAACTTAGAAACTCATCAACAACAACACCAATTCTCAAATCCTCTTGAACCGAGCAAGAGAGACACCTTATCAACTTATTATCAAAACTGCAAGTCCTGAAACCAAAATGCGAAGAAATGCGGAGCAAATACATTTCTCCTAAACCATAGCCAGACACCCTAAAATGCACAATTCACATACTAATGAAAATATCTCACACTGTATGACGATCCAAAAGCCCAAATTATGGATATAAAAACTACCAATAGCCATGAGAAATACCTCATATTTTCACAAGCATAGCATCAACCCAAAAGAAAATCAAAGCACATCCCAAATCATACACTAAATACCTGCATAACACTGTTCTCACTATTTATCAAATTTTCTCAAAAGCACTTGGAAACCAAGTACTAGAGACATAATTCTAGCACATTACTTCACTCTCACACATCTTTAGACATATCAATATAAGGATAACTCCATGTACTCATAGCACTACTTCAAAATCTCAACTATACATGCACAACCTACAAACCTTCTTTATTACAATTTTCTCAATATCGTTGACATATATAGCCAATAACCAGCTTTCATACACATAGTTGACATCAATGAAAACAAAAACTAGTTGGCATCAATGACAACAACAACCAGTTGACATCAATGACAACACCTTGCAACACCAAAAGCATTCATACTCCATCATATTAATCAACAATAAAGCCATACAAGAGTTACAATGAACGCCTCTGAAAAATCAAGCCCTCTAATGCATCTCCATGTTTGCAAGCATGAATCCACACATCCCATGCCATGCTTCACATATACACTCCTCAAAAATACTCAACAATGATAGCTAACCCACTCAGCCCAACCTAAACCACTACACATTTGTTTGCTTTTATAGACACAAGCTCACACAAAATACAACTAGTGGTAAGGTAAAACCACATACCACAAAACCATGTGAATACAAAACCACCAACTCCTTGTTTAATATTGGGTACTAAGAATTCACTTTATTTAATATTTCCCCAATATTCAATTATTATCAGTGCCTCCCACACATTAAATAATAATACAATGTTGCAATAAAACATCAAGTGGTCCCTAAATAATTACCTAGTGTAATTAACCACACCACCAAGGTGCATCACAACTAAATAATTATTTAATTACAACATTATAATAAATCATTTTATGTAATGGTGTACAACACCATATCCCAACAAGATGAAACATATCAAGGTTTAAATAATTAAAATTTCTAAAAAGTATGTGATTTTGGGAAAAAATTAGGATGGCACACAAAGTGGATACACTATTATGAAAGTGCTCATGTACATGTAGCCTCTTACCTAATATTTTTTATTCAAGGGGTAAATGCTTTTGACCAGAGCTATGAAATGGATACAACCATTCAACAATAACACCCCAACGGGGTTTGAACCTTGGTGGCAATAACAACAATGCCACCTATAAACCATCACACCATGCCAATACCGGCACCTCTTACCTAATAATTATAATGTATATATGACATTGATTAATTGGAAGATGAAATAATACTTGTATGGTGGAATCATTTGGACAAAAGTGCTATCAAAATTTTTTCCATGATAGACATATCAAGGACAAGGAATTTCACAACAATGAGATGATAATCACTAGACTAGAATCACCCAAGAAAAATGAACTTGCTCATTTGTTAGGGTATTATATCATCAAAGAGGTCACAATGTAGAGCATAGTAATGAACTAGACATAATTGATGGGAAAACATGCTATTACATGAATTTTTAATGATAGTCAACTTAAGTCATACTAGCTATATTTAGGCTATCACCAGATTTGGTTCAAAGAAGCTTTAATATTCTTAAAAATACCTTCTAGTTTCATGAAATCCATTGTGAATTTCATGTCATGACCTTTGGATTATCCAATTTCTACATTACTTTTTAGAGTCTCATGAGCATAATATTTCATGGATACTAATGCAAATTCATATTGGTCTTCCTTGATAGCATTCTCATCTATAGTTTGACATGGACCAATCATCTTTGAATCATGTGTGGATATTTCCTTCGAAATTTTATAAGATCATTTTCTTCTTACCAAGCACTCTAAATGTGCCTTTGAAGTATAAAAAATGAATTATTTAGGCCAAATTGTTTCATGAGATGGTGTCTAGGTGGACTCTAAGAAGGTTGCCATAATCCAAGAGTGGACATCCTCTAACTCCCTCAAGGGATTGTGAGGGATCATAGTCTTGATATAGTACCATTACAATTTTGTGCATAGTTATGGTAAAATTATTGGACCTATAACAAATTTAATAAAAAAAGACCTATTTTATTGATCTAAATTTGTGGAGGTGGCCTTCAATGCACTAAATTTTTTGTGTTTTAGTCTTGTTTTTCCATATCTAATTTTCATATTTACTCTTTATTCTAGAATGTGATACCTTTGGCAATGTACCTTTGGAGTATAACAAATGGATTATTTGGGCTAAATTGTTTTGTAATATTATGTCTAGGTGAACCCTGAGAAGATTGTCATAATCCAAGTGTAGACATGCCCTAAGTCCCTCAAAGGATTGTGAGGATTCTTAGACTATATATGGTACCATTACACGTTTGTACATAGTTATGGTAAAATTATTGGGCCCTTAACAAATTTGATAAAAAAGACCCACTCGATTTATCTAAATTAGTGGAGGTAGCCTTTGATGCACTCAAACTTTTTGTGTTTTAGTCTAGTTTTGACCCTATCTAATTTTCACATTTACTCTTCATTATAGAATGTCATACCTTTGGAATGGATATAGGTGTGGTATTTATGTAAGGTTAGCCCCAAAACCTCACCAAGAAGTAACTCATTGTGTGTAATTTGGATAAATTAATATATATAAAAGAAATGGTGTTTATCCTCCATGTTTTCCTTACCTATTGGGCTAGAAGTTATAGATAAAAACAAATCATTGTAGATTGAAATTATTTTTGTCGAAAAGGGTGTCCTCCCTTAAAGAAAAAAAATTGGTGAAAATATGCAAGGATATATGACTATGAGATTGTATACAAGAAGTGTAAGGATTTATTAAATTATATTAGGATTAGATTTATTTTAATCAATTCCTTTTTTGTAGTTTAGTATTTTTAACACTAAAATCTCTATGATTTAATTTTATGCAAACATATGTAATTATCTACATGAATTTATGTATGATTACATGCATTACTAATCCAATTTATCATAAAACTATAGATGCTAAACTCCAAACCCTATATCAAAAAAAATTAATTGTCCTCAACCCTATTTTTTCTAGTGCTAACCACACCTTATCTACCTTAAAATTTACATCATAAAACCTAGAAAACCCAAATCGTATACTATAATTTTCCAAGTTAAATATACACATGTAACTAACTTATGCATATGTATATAGTTTCTATGTATGTATGTATGCATATATGTGTGCATGTACCATAGTATATTTATGTATATACATGTAAATTTAATGTATGCATGTATGTATATGTGTGTGTACATATATTTGAACGTAAGTGATTTAAATTAAATTAAATGGTAGAACTCAAATTCATTTATTTGTGAAAAAATTATGATAGATGTATATGTTAGTGACAAATATTTGTTTATTTAAATAAATTTGTTTAAGTTTTCAACATGAATCTAAGTTCTTAATATGTGCATGTGAACTTTAACATTTTGATTTATGTATGAGTAATTTTTTTTATTTTTTTTATTTTAAATGTAGGTGGTACATATTACATTACAACGAACCAAATGCCTAAATAGTATGGCATGCTATTAGACAAGGTTTTCCATCCACTAGGAACCCCCCACTAGAAAACCCTCTACTTCAAAGTACCCCACCTCAAAGCCCCCCAAACACCCCCCAAAAAAACCCCCCACCCCCTCCACATAATGAATCTCTCTTGCTAACAAGTATAAATAAAAATATAATTATACTTAAGAAAAAATTGGCTTGACCCAAAATACACCTAATATTCCCCCCATGTATTGTGGTTTGCATATTCAATGCAACTGATTGTTGATTATGTTAGGTACATTGGTGTAAACCTAGATAGATTCCACTTGTAGAGGGAGGAGAGGTAGAAATTATATGCAAATGGAGTGTCATATAGATAGATCCTAGATCTTCATATTACTAAACAAACTGTTGCCCCGTATTTTATTGATCCAACCATAAATCAACCTATACCTCCAAATAAAAAATAATTTAAATAAGGTGGTTTAGGAATCTCTAGATTGCAACACATTTTTTGGAGTGATCGTGGATGGTATTTGATCATCCACCAAATATTAATTCTAAAGTGTCATATTTTTTGATAAATTATGGATAGAGTTTGAATTAGGTTTAAAACCCAATTATTTTTCCAGTAGATCATTTTGTGGCATTGGTGATAGCATGCCACAACATAGGGAAAGGGAATGTATCAATCCAAATTGACTCGTTCCAATTCGACCCATCATTTCTCTTACTTTTCCTTATATTCCTATACTCATTCAACAATAGGCAATGGTTTTAGCATTAGGAGCATTAAGTTTTCTCTCAATAAATTCTAATTGACCAAGCTACCCACGAAGTATTTAAACTTATTGGTAGAGAGAATGGAGGAGATGGTGTTGGTCCTAGCACCTCACACATGTTGATGCTATTTTTTGTCAAAATTGCAATTAACCATGTTATGGTCTTGTTCTCACATCCACTTCAATAGCTATATTAGAGGAGCAATCATTCTTATATTTACTATATTCAAATCATCCTACACAGGTACATGTCACATTTTAATTTGTTTCAAGTATACAAAGAACATAGATCAAAATGTATATTTAATAATAAATTAAATACTGTGAATTATTTGACTTGTAAATGAGTGGCTCCAGAACCTCAACTCAATTATATTAAATATAGTGTGCATTGATAGTTGTACAAATTGACACACCTTCCAAGGTAAACCAATAAATTGAACCTAAAACCATATGTATCTAGTTCTAATTAGTTTCTTCAAAACTTATTTTAAAATATTTGTATAATTTAATTCAAATACATGAGAAAAATTAATATTGTAGGGAGTTCATGTGACTTCCATGTCCAACTAACCAGAAGGTGTGGCAAGTGCTCCTTTATCATTATTTTTTATGCCTAATTCATCCATGGTGTGTATTTTTAAAAATTATAACACAATTTGTACTTTGAATTCACTAAATGTATATTATTTTAAAATTTTAAAATTATTCTTAAATTTATATATAGCACGATGATAGAACTATTGGGATAGTTATTGATCCTACTATTGATTAGGGATAATTTCATGTTATCCACATTATTTCAGGTCTTAGTAGTAAAATTTTATGCAATTTCTAGGTCTTTTATATGGTTACTTGTTTCGATAAATATTCTAACCTAATTTTTTCTTTATTTGAATATCTAGGAATTAGCAACTAATACTTTAGGTAAATAATTGATAGTTATACTAGGACAATAAAATGTGGGAGAATATGAGAATGATCATACAGTAATGTGGATATTTTAGTTTATATTTAGATATTCAACTTCATGGAATTTTGTAAATTAAAAATTAAATTTAAATCATATGCACATGTAACTTTTTTAAAAATTATCTGATTTCATCTTTTTCTTCTATAGTGTGAGACAAGTCCATCTATTTCACATGGAACAAAGAGGCCTATTGATTTTAGTGATGATAGGACATAGACTATTTATTTCATGGACCATGATGCATAGTTTATTTATATTCTAGGATTATTAGTATGTTTCAATATTTTCTAAACTATACATTTTAGTATTTCATGGATTCTAGATCTACATATATTGACTATGCTTGTGCAGATTTCAATATGTTAGTATGTTTATGCTTTATATAACTTATTTTAGTAGGTTTCAATCTATATTTTTATTGGTACCTAAAAATTCTTATTTAGGTTGCATAATTAAATATTATATGTCAAGATAAGAAACAAGTTCATGGAATGAAACAATATTTTGATTAGAATGAAGTAAACTAATTCTAGAGTTAGTAGATGTCTAAGATATGTCTATATGGTATCCAATTTATTTATTTAAAAAGACAATAGAGTGTATCCAGGGTCATTAAGGAGTGATCTTTCCATGTATCGTCTAATTTATTTAAAACTTAATTAAATTACATCATCATCATCTAAACCAATATTTTAATTAACATCTAATTAATACCATTTAAGTTTATTAAATAAAATTGCATATGATAATTTATTTGATAAACTACTATGTGTTACTATAAATTAGAAATATGGTTATTCATTTAGGTTAATTAAATAATTGCAATAGTTGCATCTAAAACCAATTTAGGTGTAGACTAATTTAAATCACTAAATTTTATGTGTGCAAAAGGGTTCTTAAGATAAAAGGAGCCTAACATAAAAAGTAGGATAATAGAATCAAATGACACCTAAAACTAATTTACATGTTGACTAATTTAAATCACTAGATTTTTTGTGTATAGAAGGGTTCTCGAGATAAAATGTGCCTTTAACATTAAACATGTACATTCCTCAACTAAATCTTGACAGTGCAAATTGTTCTCATCAGTGAACATTTATTCTCAAGAAACTAGAGATGAGGAGAAAATTAAGAATATAAGAATATTAGGAACAAAACATATTGATGACACAAAGTATGATAATCTAGGCATATGAAATATATAAGGTGAAATACTTGAATTTAAAAAATAATAAAGATATAAAACATATTGAAGATATAAAATAAGATATAATGCATAATATAGGTGAACTAAGTGTAATGGCATAAATTTGCACCTAGGTAAATTTCCCATTAATTTACCCTTACCTTAGCTTTATAAGTCTGATGATGCAAAAACCCAACATCTTCATCTTGATCTTCCCACATGTCCCCATTATTTTGTGTGAGTGGAGGAATATTTATCAGGGACGTGTGTGTGTTGTGTGGGCATTCATGTGTCGTCTTGTCGTCTTGAAAAATTCCTACATCTAGAATTTGTAGAAACGTTACGCTTCCTGATTGCTTACAAAGGTAACGTCTCTTGTTGACTCTTGACCAACAAAAAATGACTCTTTTCCTCCATTTATCGATTAAAACTTCATTCTTTGAGGATCTTACATTCTCTAACTCATTCCTTCATTTTCTATTCACTTCTTTCATTCTCAAGCTCAATCACTCTCACTTCTTTATCATTCTTGCCTCACTCTCATTCTATCTAGTTGCTACCAACCTTCCACTTGGTCTCTACAGCATCTTCTCGCTTCAACACCACCATCTTTTCAGGTTTACAAAGTTATATCTCCTCAACATGTTGGTTTCATTCTCTTCCTTCCTCTATTGGCCTTGAATGCTTATAGAAGGGAAGGTAGCATTATGTCTTTTCATTTACTTGCATCAATCGTCTTGAAGAGTAGCATTTAGGTTTCCATTTCTCTCTAATTTATTGTGTCATTTCCTTTCTCTCCTTTATCACTTCTTCTCTATATCATTTTATATTGGTTGTTTGTGGAGGTGGGAACACCAAAACGGGAGTCTGACTAAGGAAGACCTCAAAACATAGCCAAACACTTTTCATGTTCCTATGTGTGTAGGTGTAACTTCATCCACTTGGAGCTATAGTTGGAGAACTGGACCATACATGAGTTTTTTCTCTCTCTATTTTTTCATACTTTTACCATTAGAATAGATTTATAAGTACTCTTCTTGTTGTACTACTTAATTTTTCATTTTCTTATTAAATTGCAAAACTCCAATATATGGGTTGTAATTTGACATTATACGTTTATGTATGTCATATGACCCTTTGTCCGTATAGGACACCAACGCATCCTTGAGACTCCAACATGGTATGTTGAAGTCTGGTTCTTGCATTTTCATCCTCAGATAGATATTTTTCTGGTTCGTAGTTTGAGACCCTTACTGTCTACTCACCTATTTTTTTAAAACACTTGTCATTAGTAGAAGGGAAATAGGGTCTTGTTATCCCTTCCTTTTTAGCATGTCTCTTCTTTCTTTACCTATTAATCAATCTGAGGTATTTTAGGGTAGTTCACTTCTTGAGTCTCTCCCATGAACTAGAGCCTTGGGGTGATGAATCTCCCTTCTCTACATTTTTGGTGAACCTGACATGAAAGTCTTATTTTTATTTCTTCAAGTTGAAGATCTTCCTCTCATGTCTCATGTGTGTTATCAATTTGTGTGTTGTGAAGCTTTATGAGCTTTACGACTCAATCTAAAACCTTCGATAACATGAAAAGAAGGAGGCTACAACATATAGAGATGGATTCCAAGAAGGTCAATGTGATTCAAATGATCCTACCTTTGAGGAATTAGTTTCAAGAATGCCTACTATTTTCTCCAGTCCCTTTGGAGAGGTCACTACATGTGTTCCTATCCCTCATGCTTCTCCTTCTGCTTCATCTGTGGAGGAATATGATGCTCTTGAGGTCCCCACAAAGCAACTTCTAAAGCCCTAGATAGAAGAATCAAGGAGTTTGAGAAGTATCTAGAGAAAGAAAGTACCTAGGCTAAAGCCGATAAGGTTAAAAAATTGAGAGCTATGTTGGACAAGGATTGGATAGGTCTAGAATTTCTCTAGGGCCTTACAGACATTGTGAACACATATGTCCTGGCCTACAATCCTAGCTCAAGTGTCACTCGAGACCTTGGCTCTAAGGTTGTTGAGGGATAGCTAAAATTCTCGATGCTCATGGTGTCAGTGTATGACCAAGGTTGGCCCTTCTGTTAACATCACTTATGGACCTCAGTTGACTCCCATCGTTAAAGTAAACAAGGTACCCTTGGGTTTCAATTTTTCTGATCCTAATAATTCTGGCAGTAATCCTACAATCCATGTTGGTCTTGGTGACGGGGTCTCTACTAGTATGCAGGCTGGTGGATTTGGTAGTTTTGGTGGTGGTTCCACTAGCCCTATTCCATCCTCTAACCCTGTCTTAAACACTTTATTGTAGAATATGGGAAAAATTCAAAACCAATTGGTAAACCTTTTTGCCTCTTCTTCTCAACCAAATTTTCAACCTTTCTTTCATTGCTATTCTAAACACTCCTATCCCTCAAGGGATGGAGATTCCAAAATTTAAAAATTATGGTGGTCGTGGAGACCCTCAGATGCACATTTCGACATTCAATGTTATATGCATTAATATCTTCCATCATGATGCTTTAATGGAAAATATTTTTCTGTGATCCCTTAAGGACACTTCCCTTGAGTGGTATTGCAATCTACTAGATAATTCTATCTTTTCATTTGATTAGTTGGTGAATCGATTCCTAAGTCAGTTCCAAGCTAACATCAGACCAAAGACAACCTTCGTTGATCTCGTCTGATGCAAGCAAGGGGACCATAAAAAGGTAACTAACTTCATCACTTGTTATCAAGTGTTGTTCGATCAGATCTCTCATCCTTTACTGAATTCTAATGTTCAGAAGGTCTTCATCAAGAACTTATAGAAATAGTGGCAACAAATTTTTTCCTTGATGAAGTATCCTTCCTTTGCACATTTGTGTGCAACACTGCACGAATATCAAGAGACAATCACTTAGTTTGGGGGTTGATCCTTGCGCTCCATCCTAATAACTCATCTGTAGTGTCATTTTTTTGCAAGAATAAAGCTATTGAAAATGTGGTTTCTACGTCTAAAGACAAGGGCCTAGGGTGCAATAGGAATTTTACAAAACTATTTGAGTCTTATACTATTGTTTTGAAAAAATTGTTAAAAGATAAAGTTCTAACATTGAGTTATGGTCCACTCGGTATTGACCAATTCTGATTGGATGTGGGTTAGGCACCCATGTGAAGGCCATATGATTATTCAGTATTTAATTCCATGTTTACGGGTTATCCACTAAGGGGGGCGTGGATTTTTCTAGGTGGTTTTTCTTATTGTTTTGGAATACCATTTTTGGTATTCTCTCCCACAAACTTCAATATATTGGAGCCTTAAGATGGTGGTTGGTAAGAGTTTGTTTGCAGGTTGTCAGAGCAACGAAGTGCTACCAGAATTCAAAGAGGATTTTTGTATTGTTGTATCTCATTTTAAGATTAATACAAACATAGGACCTCTTTGGATGTGGATTTTTTTCCTGCAAGGGTTTCTCCATGTATATCTTGTGTCACTTATGTTTGGAAACTTGTGGTATTGTTGATTTTTCTTTCATTGTTGAATTTTTAATCACATAATCTCTTTATGGTAATCTTGGATACATAATTTCAGATTTACAAACACATTATTAAGTTCTATTATTGTAAGTTTTCACCTTGAATTTCCAATATTTGGTATTAGAGCTAACGATTTTGTTGAGAGGGATGCCTTTCATTTTGTAATGGTACAAATTTTCACCCTAGGAAAATTTCCCATTTATTTACCCTTACTTTAGAAATACAAGTATGATGATGCCATCATCTTCCCAATCTTCCCATGTGTCCCTATCTTTTTGAGTCAGTGGAGGAATTTTTGTCAGGGACGTGTGTATGTTGCACAGACGTTCGTGTGTTGTGTTTTCGTCTTGACAGATTCCTTCCATTGGAATCTAAAAAAGTGTTAAGTTTCTTGGTTGGTCATGAATGTAATGTTCTTTGTTGGGTCTTGACTAATGAAAGATGCTTTTCCTCCATTTTATCCATTTCAAACTCATTCTTTCACTCTCTTACATTCTCTAACTCATTCCTTCATTCTCTCAAGCTCAATTATCTCATTCTTTTTTATCATTCTTGCTTCTCCATTGCTCTATCTTACTACTTCCAACTTTTTACTTGGTCTCTATAGTTTCTTCTCACTTCAACACCATCATCATTGTAGCTTTACGAAGTTCTATCTCCTTGATGTGGTGATGTCATTATCTCCCCTCCTCTATCGACCTTGAGTTCTTATAGCAAGGAAGGTAACATTATGTCTTTTCATTTACTTGCATCTATGGTATTGTAGAGTAGCATTCGGGTTACCATTTCTCTCTACCTTATTATGTCATTTTCATTCTCTTTTCTTTATTGCTTTCTCTATATCATGGAATCTTGGTTTTTTGTGGAGGTGGGAATGCCAAAATGGGAGTTTGACTGAGGCGGACCTCAAAACACAACCCAACACTTTTTCAATTTTCACGTGTGTAGGTGCAGGTTTGCCCACTCAAAGCTAGCTAGAGAACTAGACTATGCATGGAATGGTATCTTTCCTACTCTTTCCTTACCACTTTCATCATTATAATAATCCTTTCTAGTATTCTTCTTATTGTACTTCTTGTCTTTGTATTTTCCCATTAAACTATTAAACTATAAAACTCTGATATTTTCAAGTTGTAAGTAGAACTTGAGTGTTTTTACTGTCATTTGACCCTCTATCTGTATAGGATTCTAGCATTTCCCTGAGAATCCAGCGTGACATTTTGAAGTCTAGTTCTCGTACTATCATCCTTAGAAAAAGAGTTGTCTAATTCATATTTTGAAACCCTTGTAGTCTGCTCACTTGTCATTAGCAAAAGGGAAACAGGGTCCTGTTGGCTCTTCCTTTTAAGCCTATCTCTCCTTTCTTTACCTATTGATCAACCTAAGGTAGTTTAGGAAATTCATTCCTTGAGTATCTCCTGTGACCTAGAGCCTCAGGGGTGATGAATCCCCCTACTCTACATTTTTGGTGAACATGACATGAACACCCTTGTTTTTGTTTCTGGGTATTTGGAATATTTATCTCATTTCCTAGGTGTGTTGTAGACTTGTGTGTCACAAAGCATGCAACTTTGCAACCCAATCTATGACCCCTAGATATGTAGTTAGAAAGACTCTTGGATATTTGGGAACAGAATCTAGGTAGGTCACAATCTGCTAAACACAATCTTCTACATCTCCTGAGCTAGTTCTATCCAAGTTCATGAACATGGTCTCATTCATGCATATCCCTCCTCCTAAGAATGTGAGTGCAATGCCTGATATAAATTTCATCTTGCATGATGTGCCTCTTAACAAGGATCCTTCCTTGCTATAGATTCTTACCCAGATTAATGGAAACACCATAACTGGCATCTTAGTTGATTTGAATAGTCAGGTAAATATTATAATGGAGGAAACTTTGTTCACAAATAGTCTACACAAGGAGAGATACAAAGAGTCGTATTCCACTCTTCATGCCCACGATGTACTCTATATTTCCCCTATGGGATCTATTTATTTATTAGTCTCAGTTGGTCCCAAATTTTTTGATGTGTCATTTGTTGTGATCCCAAAGTTTGACCTATTCAAAGTCAAGCTAGGCATTATATGGCTAGGCTCTTTGAATGGTGTTGCCTCTATAGTTGATAAATGCTTAAAGTTCCCCCATGAAGGCATTGAGTATGTGGTGCATGACACGGGCTATAAACTGTTAGTGTCACATGGGGGATTCTCACTGGATCACTTATGGCCAACCTCAGTCGAACCTATCCCTCCTAGGGGAGATTTGTTATATAAGGCTTATGTTAAATATAAGACTAGGGGATCAATGCTAAAGGTTAGTTATCTAGTGTCTCCTTATGCTATTTCCATAAAAGCCTCTATGATAGCATAGTAGCAAGCTACCTCTAATGCCCCACCCAAAGGAAAGGGGAAGCTTGTTCGCACTCTAAAGCCTTATCCTTTTGTTTTTATGGTTCCATCTACTTCTACTTCTCATCCTGTTGTGGCATCTTTGACTCCTACTCCTATGGATTGCATGGGAAGTGTTATGGTGCCTGCATAGAAAAAAGTGAAGCATCAAGTTTTTGAGCTTCATGTGCTACTCATGGTTCCCTAACCCACTATCTATGATAAGGGGAAGTCTTCCCATGGGGTTGTTCCAGCTTCTTGGCCTCCACAGCCTCCTACTATTCCTCCACCTACCCATAGGGAAATGAATAGGAAAAGGAATTTTTTTGAGGTGCCTATTTATGCTTCTCCTCTTGTGGTTGTTTCTGCTCTTATGCTTCCTCCTTCTCCTACTCAAGAGGCTATCCTTCCACCAAAAATAGTTGTAGAGGATACTCCTACAGTTGAGAAACAACCTTTGGTATCTTCTTAGGCCACGTCTACCAATTCTTGCAACCAATGTAATTGAATTTTGTGTGAGTGTAAGCGTAGGAAAAAGGCTTTGGCTACATAGCATACCGCCCTGCAGAAGAGAGAGGGAGGGTCAGTGGCGTCTGTCTCTACATCATTTTTTGCTATTCCATCTTCTTCTATTGTTTTTTCCTTGGTTCCCATCACCTTTGTCTTGATCCCAACTCCTTTTCTGGGTCCCAATGATGCTCACCCCAAAAGGGTGGAAGTTTTCATCACTCCCTCTATGGAGCCCCCTCTCTCTATGTCTCTCCTAGACATTTCTCCTTTTTTATAGCCCATAGACATGTTGAATACAAGAATGGTGTCTATTGTAGCTTTTCTTCTTCCTCCTTCACCTCTGCTTCTTATGTTGGGATTCCACATCCTCCACTGAAGCGCAAGCTGGAGGATGACCCCACTATGATTGGAGGTCAAAAGAAGGGTTTTCCTTCTTTGGAAGCTAGTTTTATTTTGGCTTGCACCGTCCTCGTGATGAAGGCAGCTCCCTCTTCCCCGAAGCTAGTCACAACCCTTCTTCTTGAGGTCGGTAGTGGCTCTCAGGTGCCTCATCCTTCTCCCACTCGGTTGACACATGGCACTCCAGTAAAGTGCATGTTTAATTTGGTGGATGACATCTCAATGTTGTCATTTATTTTTGTGAAATCAATGACCTTTGCTTCAAAAGAGCTTGATGAAGAAGACCTTGAGGGGCCTTATTCCTTGGCCCTTGTTGTAGGTGAGTCAGAGGGTACCACCTCACTATCCTTCCCTTGCAAGCCCGCCTGCCCTCTCCTTACAATGATCTAGATTGGGAGCAAGACAACTTGCTAGCCGATGAGGACTAGGGTGTGGTACTTGTAAACACTAAAAAATGTCCCACATTTGCGAGCAACATTTTATCACTCATTTGTCTTCCTCCTTGCCAAATTAAATAATTTTATTTATTTAATTATTCTCTAATATCATTTTCTTCTATTAATTAAATAATTTTTAATTATTTAATTAGTTCATTTTATTCCCTTTCCTCCTTTGATTAATTTAAATAAATATCAATTTTATTTAAATTGCATCACTAATTTACTTTTTTCTATCCATAATTAAATAAATTATTATTATTTAATTATTTATTCTCATTTTCCTCTATAATTAAATAATTATTTTAATTATTTAATTATTCATTAGCCTTTTCTCTCCAATAATTAGATAAATTGTATTTATTTAATTATTTGTCACTTTCTTATCTCCATAATTAAATAATTATTTTTAATTATTTAATTATTTGTCATTTTCCTCCATCTCTCTATTAAATAATTATTTTTAATTATTTAATATTTTCACACTCCACCTTTCTTCTATATTTAAATAATTATTTTTAATTATTTAATTATTTATTTCCCTCATTTAAATTAAATAATTATCATTATTTAATTTGCATTTCTTCTTAGCTAAGCCCTAAATCTCAACCACTTTCTTGAGTTTTGGTTCATTCATCCCTATCCTTATCTCCTGTTGTCTCAATTAACCTTGTCCATTGATCATGATCCCTCATCTCTTAATCTTAACCCTTCATTTGAATTGGGATTTCTATAAAAGAAAGCCCTCTTCTTCATTTGTCCTCTAACCATAATCTTTGAAGTTTTGCTATCAAGAAATCATGTTATCAAGTCAACATCAAGATCATTAAGCATATTGCATACTACAAATCTATGAATAGGAAAAGAAAAATGGAGAAAAGCAATGGAGGTGATTCAATTATGGCATAGAGATTAAAGTTGCATTGCTTCATTTATTTGGATTTCTATGTCCATTTGTGCTTCATTGCTGGATCTAGGATCTTATTACTTGAATTAGGTAGTTTTATGGTTGCTACTATTGATTCATGCATGCTCCCTAAGATTTTAACCCTATCCGCAGTACCTCTTCTTTATCTGTAGATTAGATTTGTTTGTGTGTTTGTGTTCCCCCATGCTTGTCTTTTTGTGTTTGTAATCCTTCCTTGAGGACCCTCATTACACTTGTAGGTGCTTGGATACAAGCGTGGAAAATCTATCGTGTGCTTCTTTTGTTTGTATCATCATTCTTCTGTGTCGTGAATTTTTTTTATAGTGGGGATGATGCAAAGCAATGGAGGCATTTAGGCCTTCTTCCTTGTTGACCTAATTTTTATTTTCACTTTTTCTTCATGTTCTCTTCTTCATGTTCTGAGAAGTTTGGGGATTGATGATTATTTTTTCATACACTATATTATATCTATCTATTTGTATCTATGAAAAAATTTGGCCCTGAATTCTCAAATCCCCCTATCTCTTGATTTCTTTGTCTTTGTCAGCTTCTTGATGTTGGGGTTCTTATTTGTTGTCCCTCGTGTGTGTGTGTGACAACATACCATGAATACATCTCATCATGTGTTATGTGCCACAAAATATCTACCTCTCCTTTCTCTCCTTAGGATGTCATGTGCTCCTTTGCATAGCACACACCCTCCTAAGGGGAGCCTACCATGATATTCTAATTTTCAATAAGGAAAATTATTTTGAAAAGGATTCCTTGGTGTCAAATTTTATTTACAATGAATTGCTTGATGAAAAAATTCCCTTAATGTTATCTTTTATTCCGGTGGAAATTTCTGTAAGGGACATGCATGCACCACGCAGATGTTTGTGTGCCACACTACCATCCTGACAGATTCCTACCTCTAAAATATGTGGAAGCG
Organism: Sequoia sempervirens; assembly: GCA_007258455.2. Taxonomy (NCBI): domain Eukaryota; kingdom Viridiplantae; phylum Streptophyta; class Pinopsida; order Cupressales; family Cupressaceae; genus Sequoia; species Sequoia sempervirens. The sequence goes on along the minus strand of VDFB02271358.1, from coordinate 382,303,462 downwards.
TTACATTTCCTGATTAGTCACAAATGTAACATTCTTTGTTGGGTCTTGAGCAACAAAAAAATAACTCTTTGCCTCCATTTTATCAATTTCAAACTTATTCTTTCACTCTCTTACATTCTATAATTCATTTTGTCATTCTCTCAAGCTCATTTTTCTCATTCTTCTTGATGATTCTTGCTTCTCCATAGCTCTATCTTGCTACTACCATATTTCTACTTTGTCTCTACAATTTATTCTCGATTCAACACCATTATCGTTGTAGGTTTACGAAGTTCTATCTCCTTAGCATGGTGGTGTTGTTTTCTCCCCTCCTCTATCAACCTGGAGTGCTTATAGTAGGGAAGGTAGCATTGTGTCTTTTCATTTACTTGCATCTATCATCTTGTAGAGTATCATTCAGGTTGTCATTGCTCTCTACCTTATTGTGTCATTTCCATTCTCTCTTATTTATCGCTTTCTCTATATCATTGCATCTAGGCTATCTATGGAGGTGGGAACACCAAAATGGGGGTTTGACTGAGGTAGACCTCAAAACATAGCCCAACACTTTTTCTATTTTTGTGTGTGTAGGTGCAAGTTCATCCACTCAAATCCAACTAGAGAACTAGACTGTGCATGGAATGGTATCTTTCCTACTCTTTCCTTATGATTTTTTGTAATTAGAATAATCCTTTCCAATTTTCTTCTTGTTGTTCTTTTTGGCTCTATATTTTCTCATTAAATTGTTAAACTATAAAACTCTGATATTTGAGTTGTAAGTAGACCTTGAATGTTTTTAACTGTCATTTGACTATTTATCCATATAGGATGCCAACACGTCCCTTAGACTCCAACACAGTGCACTAAGGTCTAGTTCCCATGTTACTGTCCTCAGACAAAGAGTTGTCTAATTCGCGGTCTAAGACCCTTGAAATTTGATCACTTATCATTAGCAGAAGGGAAATGGGGTCATTTTGGCCCTTACTTTTCATCTTATCTTTTTTTTTCACCTATTGATCAACTTGAGGTAGTTTAGGGAATTTTGTTCCTTGAGGCTCTCCCATGACCTAGAGCCTCGGGGGTGGAAAATACCCCTACTCTACACTTTTGAGTGTTGAAGGTCTTTTGATTATAGTGGGTGCTTTTGAAATGTGGTTTATGTCAATTTGTGAAGAAGATTGTAAACCATGGATTCTACCTCTCATTTAGATATTGATAAGTTCAATGGCACTAGTTACGAGATGTAGAAGTTAAAGATGGAGGATCTCCTTGAAAAGAGAGATTGGTGATTGGAAATTTAAAATGAAAAGAAACTAGAATCAACATCTGATGAAGATTAGAAGAAAATGGATAAGAATGCACAAGGAACCATTTGGTTGTCTTGCAAATTTTATCCTCTTTTCAAAAGAATTAGTCACATTCAAGTTGTGGAGGATAGGTGAAATCTACCAAACTAAAATTCTAACTAATAAGTTGTATCTCAAAAGATGTATGTATTCTTTAAAAATTAAGGATGGTGATTCTATTGTAGAAAAATTAAATGATTTTAATATTATTATAAGTCAACTTGCATCTATAGATGTTAGGATAGAAGAGGAAGATAAATGTATTTTGTTTCTTTGTTCTTTACCTGAATCTTGGGAAAATTTAATTGTTTCCATAAGTGGTGATAGTACAAAACCAAAGATGGATAGTCACATTGGTATACTTATTTCAAAAGAGATGAGGAGAAATTTCATGAATGTGGGATCCCAAGATGCCTTGCATGTGCAAGGAAGGTCTAAAGAAAAAGGAGGGCTTGAAAGAGACAAGAAGAGAGACAAGTCTAAAGTACATTCTAAAACCCTCGAGAAGAGAAAAGTGTTGGAATTGTGGTAAGAGAGGGCATGTGAAAAAGGAGTGTAGAATAAGAAAAAGAGTTTGGATACTTCCATGAAAAATTCCTTAAAAGATGGTGATTCTAATGCTTTGTTTATTTTTTCTAACATTATTAGTGATGATGCTTGGCTTATTGATTCAAGTTGCTCCTACCTTATGACTCCTCAAGGAGTGGTTTAATTCATATTCAACTTATGATGGGGGAGAGTTTTCCTTGGTGATAACAGCATGAAGAAGACTGTTGGTATGGGAAAGGTAAAGTTTTATTTCAGTGATGGGAGGGTTAAAAACCTTGATCATGTTCTAAATATTCCAGGACTTGTGAGAAATTTACTTTAGTATCCAAGTTGAATGATTATGAAATGTATGTGACATTTGACAAGTTTGGTTGTAGGTTGGTAAGAGAGAGTTTGGTGATTGCTAAAAGATCTTAGATAGGGCCTTTATTTAGGCTTAAAACCTGCACTTTTTATAACTCTACCAATGTAACTGACACTAAAAATGCATGTATGTTGTGGCACCATAGATTGGGTCACATAAGTGAAAAGGGTCTTAAGACTATTTTGAATAAAAAGTTGGTTGACGGTATTTTTGATTATTCTGTTGGTAAAAATGATTTTTGTAAGCATTGTGTGTTTGGTAAATATAATAGATCATCATTTCCTAATGGTACTAATAAAGCTAAGAGATTATTAGAGATAATTCATTTGGATGTGTTTAGACCAGTGGATGTTGAATCTTTTGGAAAATCTCATTATTATGTTGCTTTCATTGATGATGTGTCAAGATACACCTAGATTTATTTTATGCATGCAAAATATTAGGTTTTCACCAAGTTTAAGGAATTTAAATCCTACGTTGAGAAGCAAACGGATTATAACATAAGGGTGTTGAGATCTAACAATGGGGGTGAATATTTTTCTAGGGAATTTGATGAGTTTTGTAAGCATGTAGGTATTGTTAGGATTTAGGTGCCATCAACCTTGTAAATCCTTTAATTAATTATTCTCCTAAAGTGTTTTGTACATTTACCCATAAGAGGTGAAACCTTTTGACCAACAATGGTGAAAGAGATAATGTAAATGCAGTGTGACCATTATTGTTTGTCCTTTTGGAAAAGGACAGAATAGCTAGGCGTCCCATTTTGGAATCTTCTAGAATGAGGTTGTTGGGTCAAAATAGGGTGTTGTAAGAGCATCTATGACATGTATAACAGTTTTCATAAGATGTTATGACAGTATGATAGATTCCCTATGACAGAATATGCTATTCTTGGACCCCAGGCGCCCATGCATGAGAGATGCCTTATGACAGTTGTAAGAGCATATGTAAGAGGTTATTTTTGGTATAATTGACCATTTAAAGGAGGGAGGCATGGGTTTTTCTAGGTGGTATTTTTGTCTATTGTTTGGTGAAACCATGCTAGTTTTCATCCTCACAAATCTCTATAACTTGGGGCCTTGAGCTAGAGTTATTCAACTCAGTTTTGCAGGTTTGTAGGGTAACAGGGTGCTATCGGATTTTATACAATTTGATAAGAGAAGTCTATTGCTCAATGTAATATTTTATTTTATATTATCAGTAATATACTTTTCTCTCTTTTTGTGGTGGATTTTTTTACCTTAGGGGTTTCTCCACGTAAATTTGTTGGTGCATGTGTTATGATTCTTCTATCTCTCTCTCTCTCTCGTTCTTTCTTCACACTAAGGCTAAAGGTTAATCTACATATTTCAGATTTTCATACACTTATTTAAGTTTATATTGCAAGCTTTCTTCACCTTGATAATCAACATTTGGTATCAGAGCTAACAGTTCTATTAAGGAAGGGACGATTTCCTTTTAGAGTGTTGAAGGTTTTTTGCTGCAATGGGAGCTTTTGTATTGTGAGTTTTGCAGATTTGTTAAAGATTACATACCATGGCCTCCACCTCTCATCAATATATTGAGAAGTTCAATGGCACTGGTTACGAGATGTGGAAGTTGAAAGTGGAGGATCTAATTGAGGAGAGAGATCAGTGGTTACCAGTTTCAGTTGATACGAAACCATCTACTTCATCCTTGCCAAATGAAGATTGGAAGAAGTTAGACAAGAAATCCCGAGGGACAATTTGTTTGTGTCTCACAGACTTTGTCCTCCTGAATGTCTCTTCAGAAGACACGACATACAAGCTTTGGAGGAAGATAGGTGAAATTTATCAAACTAAGAGTTTGTCTAACAAGTTGTATCTCAAAAGATGTTTATATTCATTAAAAATGAAGGATGGTGAATCTATTGATGAACATATGAATGCTTTTAATTTGATTATAAGTCAGCTTGCATCTATTGATGTTAAAATAGAATATGATGATAAATGTATTTTATTGATTTGCTCTTTGTTGGAATCTTGGGAAAATTTAATTGTTGTTATAACAAGTAGTGGTGCAAAACCTAAGATGGATACTATTATTCCCATACTTCTTGCAAAGGAGATGAGGAGAAATACCATGCATAGTGGCTCCCAAGATGCCTTGCATGTGCAAGGTAGGTCCAAGGAAAAAGGGCCTAAAGGGGATAATAAGAAGGATAAGTCTAAAGGATGATCTAAGACCCTTAGAAAGAGTAGAGTGAAGTGTTGGAATTGTGTTAAACAGGGACATGTGAAGAAGGAATGTAGAAACAAGAAAAATAATGCATATTCCTCCACAGAAAAGTCCTCTGATAACAGTGATTTTGATGCTTTGATTATTTCAGCTAACACGGTTTATAATGATGCTTGGCTTATTGATTCAGGTGCTTCCTTCTATATGACTCCTCACAAAGAGTGGTTTTCTACATAAAAATAATATGATGGAGGAGAGATCTTCATAGGTGATGACAACTCACAAAATATTGTCAGTAAGGGAAAGGAAAAGTTGTGTTTCAGTGATGGGTGGGTTAAAATCCTTGATGATGTTTTGCATATTTCAGGACTTACAAAAAGTTTAATTTCGGTTTCCAAGTTGAATTATTTTGGAATGTATGTGAAATTTGACAAGTCTAGTTGCAGGATGGTAAGGGGAATTTTTGTGGTTGCTAAAGGATCTCGAACAGGGACTTTGTTTAGGCTACATACCTCTACTTTTTGTAATTCCTCTTTTGTAACTAGCACTGAAAATGCATGTATGTTGTGGCACCATAGATTGGGTCGCATTGGTTAAAAAGGTCTTAGAACCATACTTGAAAAGAAACTAGTAGACAGTATTTCTAATTATTTTGTTGGTAAAAATAATTTTTGTGAGGATTGTGTTTTTGGTAAACAAAACAAGTCAACATTTCCTAAAGGAACTAATAAAGCTAATGGATTGTTAGAACTAATTCATTTGGATGTATGTGGTCCAGTGGATACAGATTCTTTGGGTAGATCTCGTTACTATGTTTCCTTCATTGATGATTACTCTAGATATACTTTGATTTATTTTATGTATACAAAATTTGAAGTTTTCACCAAATCTAAGGAATTTAAGGCATTGGTTGAAAAGCAAACAAATTATAATATAAAAGTATTGAGATTTGACAATGGGGGTGAATATTTTAAGGAATTTGATGAGTTTTACAAACATGCAGGAATTGTTAGACAAAAGACTACACCTTACATCCCACAAAATGGGGTAGCAGAAAGAACGAACCATACATTAATGGAAAGAGCTAGGAGCATGTTAAGTAGTGCTAAGTTAGATAAATGCTTTTGGGAAGAAGTTGTTAGTACTGCTTGTTATTTAATTAATAGATCTCCTTGTAAAGCTCTTGTTGATAAAACACCTTATGAAATGTGGTTGGGTAAAAATCCTTTAGTTTCACATTTAACGGTCTTTGGTTGTGAGGGAAGCAGTCTAAATTGGATCCCAAATCTCATAAATCCATCTTTGTAGGTTATGGTGAAAATGTTGAAGGTTATAAACTTTTGAATCCACTAACACGAAAGATGATATTTTCTAGAGATGTAATTTTTAGGAAATTTAGAGATAACTTTGAAGATGAGCAACCAAAGGAAAATTCAAAGATAGAGCATTTTGAAACTAAGCAGGAAGATGCACAAGTGGAAGAACAGAGAGAAGAAGAAGAGATTTCTAAAGAATATATTGTAACAAAAGAAGTTGAAAACAATGAGGATGAACATGAGGAGGAACCTCTTACTCCACCTTTGAGAAGGTCAACAAGATAGTGAAATCCAATTGACAGGTATAGCCCACCTGATTTTCATTGTAAATTTTCTTTGTTAAGTACTAATGATGAACCTAGGTCTTTCAGGGAGGTTGTCTATTTAGAAGAATGTGAGTCTTGGATGCAAGCCATGCAGGATGAGATGATGTCTTTGAAAAAATGTGACACCTGGGATCTTGTTAGTTTTCCCAAAGGAAGAAAGGCCATTGATTGTAAGTGAGTATATAAAAAATAAGTTTTGTGCAAATGGTAATTTGGAACAGTATAAGGCTAGTTTAGTGGCCAAGGGCTACTCCCAGAGAGAGGGAGTTGATTTTGGTGAAATATTCTCTCTTGTTGCTAAGTTAACTTCTATTAGATTCCTTTTATCCATTGCTACTACTTATGATTTAGAAATAGAACAAATGGATGATAAAACTACTTTCTTGCATGGGGATCTTTAGGAAGAAATCTATATGCAACAACCTGATGGCTTTGTTGTGAAAAGAAAAGACCACTTGGTTTGCAAGTTAAAACGGTCTCCATATGGTTTAAAACAATCACCTATGATGTGGTACCAGAATTTTCATGCCTTTGCATTAAAATTGGGTTTTGTTAGAAGTGAAGAGGATCACTATGTTTATTTTAAAGTTATTGGTGATCAGATATTGATTATTGTCTTATATGTGGATGATATGTTGCATTGGTAACAAAAGGCAATGATTAGGGAACTTAAAACTCAGCTTTCTGGCACATTTGATATGAAATATTTAGGGGTTGATAAATATATTCTTGGGATGGAAATCATTAGGGATCAAGTTCTCAGAAAGCTTTGGTTAAGTCAGAGTAAGTATGTTAACACTATTTCGTGGAGGTTTAATATGAAGGACTATAAACCAATAAATATTCCATTTCTTGTTGGTACTAACTTAATTTTAGACATGTGTCCTAAATTGGATAATGATATTGATGAAATGTCTAATTTTCCTTATACTAGTGTTGTTAGTAGTTTAATGTATGCAATGGTTTGTACTAGACTAGATATAGCCCAAGCAATGGGAGTTCTAAGAAGTTTTATGTCTAACCCTAGTAAAGGAAATTGGACTTTTGTTAAAAGTATATTTAGATATTTGTGAGGAACTTCTAATTATTGTTTTGTTTATCATGGTACTAACAATGTTGATAAGTCATTGGAAATATAGGGTTTTTTTGATGTAGATTGGGCATGTGACTTGGACAATCGAAGGTCCACTAGTGGCTATGTGTTTACTTTTTTTGAAGGTGTAATGAGTTGGATTAGTAAAATACAACCTATAGTTGTTTTTTCCACCACTGAAGTAGAGTATGTGGCTGCTACACATGCCTCTAAGGAGGTGATTTGGTTACAAAGACCTGGTGATGTTATTGGTTTTGATTGCAGAATAGTAAGGATCGGATGTGATAGTCAAGGTGTCATATGTTTGGCTAAAAATCCTATGTATCATGCTCATATTAAGCATGTAGATGCTCAGTATCACTTTGTGTGAGAAATGTTTGAGAATGGATAGGTCTTGATTGAAAAAATTGACACTTTGGATAATGTTGCAAATTCTCTTACAAAGCCAGTCACCACGGATAAGTTCTCTTCGTGCAAGAAGGCCATGGGCCTTGATCACTGTACTTGATTCTATGTAATTGTATCTCTATGGTTGTAATTTACAATGTATGACGTCAAGGGAGAATGTTAGGATTTAGGTGCCATCAACCTTGTAAATCCTTTAATTAATTATTCTCCTAAAAAAAATTGTACATTTACCCAGAAGAGGTGAAACTATTTGACCAACGATGGTGAAAAAGACAATGTAAATGTGACATCCTACTTTGGAATCTTCTAGAATGAGTTTTTTGGGTCAAAATAGGGTATTTTAAGAGCATCTATGGCATGTATGATAGTTTTCATAAGATTTTATGATAGTATGACAAATTCCCTATGGCAGAATATGCTATTCTTGGATCCTAGGCGCCCATGCATGAGAGATGCCTTATGATAGCTGTAAGAGCATTTGTAAGAGGTTATTTTTGGTATATTTGACCATTTCAAGGAGGGATGTGTGGGTTTTTCTAAGTGGTATTTATGCCTATTGTTTGGTGAAACCATGGTGGTTTTCATCCTCACAAATCTCTATAACTTGGGGCCTTGAGCTAGAGTTATTCAATTCAGTTTTACAAGTTTGTAGGGTAACAGGGTACTGCCAGATTTTACAGAGTTTGATAAGAGAAGTCTATTTTTTCATTTAATATTTCATATTATCAGTAATATACTTGCCTCTCTTTCTATGGTGGAGTTTTTTCCCTTATGGGTTTCTCCACATAAATTTGTTGTTGCATGTGTTATGACTCTTCTATCTCTCTCTCATTCTTTCTTCACACTAAGGCTAAAGGTTAATCTACATATTTCAGATTTTCATACACTTATTTAAGTTCATATTGCAAGATTTTTTCACCTTGATAATCAATAGGTATTGTTCAAAAAAATACTACTCTTTATACACCTCAACAAATGGGGTACCTAGCATAAAGAATGAACTGAACCTTGATGGAAAGAGCTAGGAGCATGTTGAGTGGTGCTAAGCTTGATAGATGCTTTTGGGTAGAAGTTGTAAGTACTTCATGTTGTTTGGTTAATAGACCTCCTTGTTCAGCTCTTGTTAATAAAACTCCTTATGAAGTATGGATAAGTAGAAAGCCTTTTGTTTAACATTTAAGGATCTTTTGTTGTGAGGCTTTTGTTCATGTGCCTCAAGAGAAGTGTTCTAAATTGGATCCAAAATCACAAAAATGAATATTTGTTGGTTATAGTGAGAATGTAAAAGGTTATAAGCTTTGGAATCCACTAACCTATAAAATGGTTTTCTCTAGAGATGGGTTTTTCAAGGACTTTAGAGCTTACTTAGGTGAAGAACAACCAAAGGAGAAAGATAAGACAAAAATAGTGCACTTTAAAAGAAAAATTAAAAATCAAGAAGATGCACATGAGGAAGAACAACCAAACAAATTTGAGGATGGAGAAGAGGAGGGTTCAGAGAGTTCAAATGATGTGTAGGATGAGCATGTAGAAGAAGAGTAGAAAGATCCCCTTACTCCTACCTTGAGAAGATCCACAAGGCAGCAAAATCTAGTTGACAGGTATAGCCCATCCAATTTTCATTGTGTATTTTCTTTGTTGAGTATTGACAATGAACCTAGATCCTACAGGGAGGTTCTTTCTTCAGAATAGAGTGAATCTTGGATGGAGGCCATGCACGAGGAGATGATGGATTTAGATAGTTGTGATAATTGAGATCTTGTGAGTTTTCCCAAAGGAAGGAATCTCATTAGTTGTAAGTGGGTATTTAAAAATAAATTTAGAGCAAATGGTCGGTTAGAGTGACACAAGGCTGGATTGGTGGCCAAGGGCTACTCCTAGAGAGAGGGAGTTGGTTTTGGTGAAATTTTCTATCCTAATGCTAATTTAACTTCTATTAGATTGCTATTATCTATTTTTGCTCCTTATGATTTTGAAATAGAGCAAATGGGTGTTAAAATTTCTTTCTTACATGGGGATCTTGAGGAAGAGATTTATATGTGATAGCTTAATGGTTATATTGTGAAAGACAAAGAACACTTGGTTTATAGGTTAAAGAGATATTTATATGGTTTGAAACAATCACCTAAGATGTGGTATCATAAGTTTCATTTTTTTGCATTGAAGTTGGGTTTTGTTAGAAGTGAGGAGGATCATTTTGTTTACATTAAGGTTATTGATAATCAAATACTAATCATTGTCTTGTGTGTTGATGACATGTTGTTTATGGGTAACAAAAAGGTGATGATTAGGGAGCTTAAGACTCGGTATTTTGGAAAATTTGATATGAAAGATTTGGGGGGCTTAAAAATATATTCTTGTGATGGAGTTCAGTAGAGATCGGGTTCACAAAAATATTTGGTTAAGTCAAAGTATGTTGATACTATTTTGCAAAGGTTTAATATGCATGACTGGAAACTAGTAAATATTCCATTTTCAATTGGTACTAAGTTGAGTTTAGACATGTGTCCTAATTTTGATGATGATTTTGAAAAGATGTATAAAATTCCTTATGCTAATGTCATTGGTAGTTTAATGTATGCAATAGTTTGCACTAGACTAGATATAGCCCAAGCAATGGGAGTTTTGAGCGGGTTTATGTCTAACCCTAGTAGAGAGCATTGGAATTTTGTTAAAAGGGTGTTTAGATATTTGTGTGGTACTTCATATTACTATTTGGTTTGTCATGGTGTTGATGATGTGGTTAATTCATTAGACATACAGGGTTTTGTTGGTGTAGATTGGGTAGGTGACTTGGACAATTGAAGGTCCACTAGTGGCTATGTTTTACTTTGTTTGAAGGTGCAGTGAGTTGGATGAGTAAAAGGTAACCTACAATTACATTGTCCACCATCGAAGTAGAGTATATGGATGCTACACATGCCTCTAAGGAGATGGTTTAGTTATAGATACTTGGTAATGGTATTGGTTTCAATTATAGGATAGTGAGGATTGGATGTGACAGTCAAAGTGTCATATGTTTAGCTAAAATCCTATTTATCATGCTGATCATACTAATAATTTTGATGTTTAGTATCACTTTGTGTGAGAAATGATAGAGAATGGTAAGGTTTTGATTGAGAAGGTTGACACTTTGGATAATGTTACAAGTTCTCTCATGAAGCCAATGACCACAAATAAGTTCTCTTGGTATAGGAAGGCCATGGGGATCACTATACTTGATTATATATTTTATTTGTATCTCATGGATGTAATTACAATGTATAATTTCAAGTGGGAGAATGTTAGGATAGGTGACATTATAATTTCTATCCTAAGTTGATAATTGTGTGTCTCCACGTTCTTTAGAAAGTGTTATAGAGGACACGAGGGATAAAATATTTATTATTTATTTTCCTCTGACAAATTGTAATTGTATTCAAAGAGGTGGACCCTCTACGGTGATAGTTACAAGGAATATTGAAAGAATATTCCTCTTGGGCGTCCAACTTTATGAGTGGGGACCACTTTTGTGTGCATGTCCTTGCATGTTATTTGTATGTTTTGCATGCTCTTGCATAGTTGGGTGCCCAGGTTTTCATGTTGGTGCATGCTCTTGCATGAAGCTATCAGAGCAGTCAATGAGTTATGTTGCACTCGGTATTGACCAATTCTAATTGGTTGTGGGTTAGGCACCCATGTGATTATTCAATAATTTATGCCATGTTTATGGACTGTCCACTAAGGGGGGAATGGGTTTTTTTGGGTGTTTTTTCTTGGTTTTTTGGGATACCATTTGTGGTATTCTCTCCCACAAACTTCTATATATTGGAGCCTTGAGATGGTGGTTGGTAAGAGTTTGTTTGCAAGTTGTCAGAGCAACAAAGTGCTGCTGGAATTCAGAGAGGATTATTGTATTGTTACATCTCATTTCAATATTAATACAAATATTGAATCTCTTTAGGTGTGGATTTTTTTCCACAAGGGTTTATCCATGTATATTTTATGTCACTTGTGTTTGGAAACTTGTGGTATTGTTGATTTTTCTTTCATTTTTGAATTGTTAATCACATAATCTCTTTATGGTAATCTTGGATACATAATTTTAGATTTGCAAACACATTATTAAGTTCTATTGCTACAAGTTTTTACCTTGAATTTCCAACATTATCATCTATGTCAAGGAAAATAATGGACCATTACAATAAGAATTTAACCATTATACATCCTTGTTGGATAACAAAGAAAAATACATCTATTACACCTTACCATTGAAGAGATTGTGGAATTGGTGACCAATTTAGAGATATGGGTATGTTTCAATTAAAGATTTAAATATAATGTTAAAGTATATGGAAAATAAAATAAAGCAAAAGAGAACAACAAATATTATTGAAATATATGAGAAATGAAATCAAATAAACATTTTAACTTCATATTTTTGGCTGGCCACCTTTACCAAAGACAAGTCTATATTAAAGTATTAATCACCCAAAAACATCATATGCAATGATTAAAATGTGAAGAAAATGAAATTATCTAAGGAGGAGTAGTGATGTATATTATAAAGATAGTGATTAGAAATATAGTTTCTTCTTGAAATATCCTCGAGTTGTGTGCCCAATTCCCTCCACAACCTCTCATCTTTCTTTATTTTTATAAAATTGGGTATGCAACTAAGTATTATTCATCTCCTTATTCTCTTTATCATCCTGATGATGGATCATAGAGTGTAATCCAAAACATTGATACAAAAAGTTCAAACACAATTAAAATCCATAAACAACAAAATTGAAAGAATTATGGATTGTGGAAATCTCATAGCGTTAATTGCATGTCAGTGTTGGTGTTAATTCTTTTCTATTAATTTATTAAGTATTTACCAACACCTAATTTAGCTTTCTTAGGTAGGCTTAACAATGGTGAGTGGTAGTCAAGGGTCTCTCTCTCTTCTCTATGAGTTAAAATTTCCCTATTTAGATATTAAGGTGCATTCACATCTTAGTAGTTACACTTCATAATGGTTGAGTGGTCCACCTTACTCCTTTTCATTTTATATACATGTAATCACCTTGTTTTATTTTCTCTTATTCTTATGCTCTCTTTTATTTTCTCTTTTGATCAAATGGAAATAACATTATTCATCCCATCTTGTAGTCTTGGATAGTGATGTAGCTATCACTAAGTCATTGGGTCTTGGTTGATGTCTTTCTTATTGAAAAATCCAACATGGCATCAAATCCATAATGTCCTAGTCTAGTTTATTTTCCCTATTTTTGAGAGTTTACAAGATATATTACTTTAAGGTTTTGGGTATGAATTAATTTTTGGTTATCAATGTAATAATATAAACTTTACCATTGCATGCAAAAGACTCAAGATAGTTAGGATTAATTTTTTTAACAAAATTGGATTCTAGGAAGCTCAATTATCATAGGTGGCTTATATATGTTTGCATGCATAGGTTCTTTTATGTGGTACAAATTATGAATAATTCAAGTGAAAATATGAGTGTATTATTGGATCGATCAACATTGAAATTGTCAAGTTTGAATATAAAATTTTCTATATCAACTTTTTTGGGGAAGGCCCTAGTATTTTCTACTTTGTATGGAGCTTGAGGTGGTCATACTATCCATTTTTATTTTGTGGGTTATTTTTTAAATATTTAGGTTTTTGTGACATATTTATTTTGCATATTATGAATTTCTACTACTTCAAGGTTTATAAGGGGTCATATATTTTATTTATGGTACCAAGTTTTCATTTTTTCTAAATTTTAAGGTACTTTTGATAGGGAAATGGTACCTCTAAATACCTTTGACTAGGCCATGCATAGTTTGGAAATTCATGGCCCTTTTAGAAACTAATTGATTGACTTAATAACTCTCATGGAATCATTCCTCTTAGTAGTAGCACTCAAAGTATTTTTTGGTAGCATCTCTAGGAATCAAAGTATGTTTTTCTTGCTTGCGGTCCTCTACACAAGACCTTTCCACTACTAACATAAGTGATACCCTATCAAGCCATAGGTTACCATTATACCTTGTATCATTTAGGTAGTCAATAGGTCAACACTGGCATATTCTCATCCTCAATCAAAACATTCTTGAAACTAATAGATTTTTCCTTAATATCACTATGCAAAATGATTTTTCATTTCATGTTATAGGATAATAATTTTTAGTATTACAAGGTAGTTTGGTGACAACTAATGGGATTTCAAGAAAACCTAATAGAATATTATTTTTAAGGAGCATATTTTATTGATTACCATAAGATGATGTCATGTTGACTTCATAGGCTTATATCTCAGACTTTTTGTTCTTTTCAAGGTGCATATTCTACTAGCTACCATATTTTTTTTTAATATTATATATTGGAGTTTTTCATTTGGCACCTTGACTTCATAGGCTTATATCTCAAACATTTGAAGGCTAATTCAAGTGCATTTTTAATATTCTAGATATTTTTGCATAGCTTCATGTTTATGTCATTATTTCCTAGGTTTGATAATCTTATTTTTAGAACTTAAAATACTTACAAGTTTTACACTTAAGCTCCTTTTCAAGCCTTGTTTTTTTTTAGTTCATAATTTTTAAGCTTTACACTTGTTTGTAGTTTTTATTCTTATTTTGTAAACAAATTATAATTTTAGCATTTTTTTAAATTTTTAGACCCTATAGAACTTTGGAAATACAATCTTGCATTGTGATCACATCAAGAAAAAAAATTATCATCATAATTATTATATTTGATTGAAACATGTTATAGGGGGTGTGCTTGTATTCTTTTTATTTGGGTTATTTCTGTTGTGTGTTCTTGAAATGAATAAACCCAAAATCCTTCTCTTAATTAAACATAATTGTTCCTCATATAACTATCTAATGCATATTGGTTATGCTAACTATGTAGATTAAACTAATATTGAACCTATATATACTAAAGAAAAGAAGAATGAAAATATAAACATTAAGAATCTCTTTATTACATTCACACACTTATGTCTTTTAATCTTTGAGTTCATATTGAAAATTATTTAACACCTAAGGAGGCTTGAGACACTCTTTCTAATTTGTATGGAAACACGAATAAGACTAGAGGTTATCAAATAGATAATTATTTGATGAATCTTGATCCCAACAATTTTGACAACATCCATGACATCTCAAAAATTAAACAACTAAGAACATGACTAAAGGATTACAAAATTGATAGAGAAGATTTATAATTGATGATGAATATGTAATCTAAGCTTGGTATTAATTATTTGGTATTTCTTTTTAGCTTTCACACCCATCAAATTTCTGTGGGATTTATATTTTTTGTACCCACTTGTGATGTATATCCAAACATTCCAATTGAAGAACAATAAAAATTAATTCAAATAGGCATCAAGAATTCTTCTAAGTCACATGAATTGTGATGTATTTTTTAACTTCATAATTTAATAACAAGAAAAATTGATTCAAATAAGCATTGATAAGTATTCTAAATCACATGAATTAACATTTAGTTATAATAAGTAATAGAAATAATTAGAGGATCTTGACAAACAAATAAAAGAATAAACCAAAAAAGGCTATAGAAAGATAGCACACCATTATTATCTACTTCAAAATTAAATTCTAAGTCTTCTTCAAAGGGGTATTCATTTAATAAGGAGAATCCCTCGTGTGCATATTGAAATAAATTTGGGCATGATGAACAACAATATTATACAAAATACGTTTATGAGCCAAAGCATCTTCAATAAAATAATATCAAAATTCCTTGAAATTTGTAATAGGATTCATTATCATATTCATGTTGGATGTTGTGGTTGTGTTGATGATATGTAGTTTTCATTGATTTCAACACTATTAGCATAAATGTATTTGAAGTTGTATATGTCAAGGATATTGAGAAAATTGTAATAAATGAGTTCCAGGTTGCCACTAGTGAAGTGAAGTTCAATATGGTGGTTATTTTTGTACATTGTTGATCAGAGTTTGTGGACTAAAGGGTTTTTTTTTAGTGTATCTAGTTTATCCACGTTGAGTTTCAGAGATATGCATGAATATTTGATCGAGTTATGAAGATTTCCATTCAGATAGTTTTTTTGTTTCTTCAGTTGGTGTTCTTGATTGAAGATGATGTTATTTCAGTTAGTTCAGTTGTTGTGGATGCTTCTCTTGTGATTCATGATGCTTGTGGATGTTTCTAGATCATGATCTATCTTTTTTGCACATCCACATTGATCATTGTGATCGTGGTTGGTGATTTTCTCTTGCGTGTTCATGTTTTTCTCGTTATTGGTTGACATAGTGTTTGTAGTGTGTTGTGGATCTTCGAGGAGAAATTAATTGAAGTTTCTTCATGTTGGAGATATTGATTTTGGTCCTCACTAAGTTGTGGTCAACCTTGGTTGATTTGCATTGATAATATTTGATGTTTTAGCCGACAGTTTATATTCATTTTATTATTTCTTTGTGGCCGACTTGTAGAGCTAAAATTTCATCTTGTGGATATATAAGAGTGATTGTTCATTTCATTTGAATCATGTCGAACGTGTGTGTGTGTGAATATTATTTAAATCATTCAAAGGCAGAGCAGAGTGTGAAGAATTGTGAAGAAGTGTGAAGAAGAGTGAAGAAGAGTGAAGAAATGTTCATGTGCTTAATTGGAACTGTAATCAGGCATTAGCAGATGCTATTTTCTCAATTCAAAATTTGGATGGCTTTAATCTGAATCTCTTTGTAAGATAATATGTCTTCCTTTGTAATTGAGTAGTGAGCTCTAGGCAGTGTGCCTGAATGCATGTGCATTCCCCATATTTCATTTTCATTATACTTTTAACAGGGTATAATCTTGTGCACTGACCTCCACCATGGTTTTTCCCCTAATAGGGTTTCCATGTAAAAAAGATCTTGGTGTTATGTGTGTTTTTGATGTGTTGATGATTTATGTTTTCATGGTTAATAATCAGATTAGAGAATAAGGTTAATAAGTTGAATAAGTTTTGAATTTTTGTGACAATTGACTCACCACCCCCTCTTAGTTGTCTTCCCTTGTATTGCCAACAATTGGTATCAAAGAAAGTTCCTTGGAAGAAGTCTAACATATTAAGGTGATCCAGGATGGAAAGCTACAAGAAGGATAGTTTGAGATTTGATAGAACAAATTATTCTTTGTGGAAGACTCGAATGGTGTGCCATCTAAGATGCATTGGTGAACCCTACTAGAGCATTACAAGTCATAGGTATGTTATTCCACCAAATAGTACATATGATGAGTATAATATCAAGGCTAAGGAAGCTTTTTTGAGTGCTTTGAATTATTCTAAGATGACAAATTTTAAGGATATGAAGACTTCTTATGAGATCTGGAAAAAGTTGGAAACCTTGTGTGAAGGTGATGCTAATGTGAAGATTGCTAAGTTGCAAAGTTTGAAAGGGAAATATGAAATGTTGAGAATGGGTGATGATGAGAACATTAATACCTTCATGCAAAGAGTGAATGAAATTGTGTGTGGTATGAGATGTGTTGGTGGAAAGATAGATGAATCTGAGATTGTTGCTAAAGTGCTAGATCCCTACCTGATTCTTACAAAGTCAAAGCTAGTGCTATTGAAGAGCTTTGGACTATAACAAACATAACCAAAGATACATTGGTTGGTAAGTTGACTAATTTTGGGTTGAGTGAATTTGGTGATTCCCTTCCTAAGGTTGAATCTACATTTAAGGCTACTACTTCTGGAAGAGATAGATAGAGATATGATCCGGGTTAGAGTTCATCTAGAAAGACATTCAAGTATGAGGATGAAATCAAACAGATTGAAGAAGAAGAAAGAGAGCTAGAAGAGCTAGAAGCACTTATTGTCAAAAGAGTACCAAGAGGAAAAGGTAAGTATGAAGAAAAACTACCTCTTAAATTCTTTTCTTGCAATAAGATAGGTCATTTTGCATCAAGTTGTCTGGAAAGAGCTCCTTAACCAAGACATAACAAGCCTAGATCTTAGAAGAAGTGTTACTATGTTGTTGATGAAGGCATGATAGATGATGAATCTGGTAAAGGAAATAGAAGTGATGATGAATGGGTATTTATTGCTATCAAGGAAAATAATCTTGTATCTACTGAATCTATTGGTTGTACAAATTTGGAGAAAGCCATGGTTGCTCGAGTTGAATAAAAAGATGAATGGGTAATTGACAATGGATGTTCACATCATATGATAGGAGACAAAAGTAAGTTTGTAAGCTTGGAAAAGTATGATGGTGGTGTTGTGATAGTTGGTGATAATATAGTTGGTGTGATCCATGGAAGAGATTGCATTTCTCTTGATGGTAAGCATAATATTGATGATGTTTTGTATATGGAAGGCTTGAAGAATAATCTTTTGAGTGTTGGTTGAATGGTTGATAAAGGATACAATCTTTAGTTCAAGCATGGAAAGTGCATAATATTGAGTTCTGGAAATGAAATTGCATTAGGTACAAAAACAAAAGGTAATATCTTTCACTTGAGTGATGCTAGTAAAAGTTGTTTGATTGCTCAAGTTGATGAAATTTGGTTATGGCATAGGAGGTTGTGTCATGTTAACTTTGATAATATTGTCAAGATAAGTTCCACTAAGGTTGTGAGAGATCTACCTAAGTTGGTGAAACCTACCAATGCAATATGCAAGGAATGTCAATTGGGAAAGCAAACTAGGATTTCATTTTCGAGTAAAAAGAATTGTTCAAATGAATTGTTAGAGCTTGTACATATTGATCTGTGTGGTCCCTCTAAGGTTAGAAGTTTACAAGGTTACAGGTATTTCATGTTACTCATTGATGATTATTCTAGAATGGTATGGGTTACTTTCTTAAGGGAGAAATATGAAGCACTGGAAAAGTTCAAGATCTTTAAAGCTATGGTTGAGACAAAGACAAGTTTGAAAATTAAATGTTTGAGATCAGATAGGGAGATGAATTCACTTCTGGTGAATCTAATACTTTTTGTGAAGAACATGGAATAAAGAGACAATTATCTACACCACAGACCCCTCAGCAAAATGGAATTGTGGAAAGGAAGAACAAAACAATTGAAGATGTTGCTATAACTAATATTGCTAGAAGGAAATGCTCCTCATATCTATTGGAGAGAAGTTGTTGTGTACACACTCAATCGGGTACAAATCAAAGGTGATATTGGTAAGACCACTTTTGAGCTATGGACTGGTCAAAATCCTACTGTTAAATACTTCAAGATATTTGGAAGCAAATGTTATATTAAGATAGATGAAGACATAGGAAAGTTTGATGCTAGGAGTGATGAAGGTATCTTTCTGGGTTATGCTACTAAAAGTAAGGCCTACCAGTGTTAAAATAAAATATTGAAGAAAATGGTTGAAAGTGCAAATGTTAAGGTTGATGAAGACTTTGGTACACTATCCAGAACCTGTGGATATGAATCTGATGATCAGGATGATAGTACAAACAAAGGAAATCAAGTTCAGACTACAAATCAAGTGCAAATCAATCTGATAAATCAAGAAAATGAAGAAGAAGGAGAAACTGGTGAAAGAGCAGAAGAAAGATTAGAAGAGCTTGAAGTTGAAGAAAATCCTAAGAAGACTTTTAGGTATGTAAGATTGAATCATTTAGAAGGTCATATTATAGGTGATAGGAACAAAGGAGTCCAAACTAGGAGAAAGATTGCAAAAGAGTATTGCTTGATTTCAAAGACTGAGCCTACTAGTGTGAATGAAGCATGTAAAGATGAGCATTGGATTGAAGCAATAAAAGAAGAGTTAAAACAGATTGAAAAGAATGATACATGGATTCTTGTTCCCAAACCTAAGGATAAGAATGTCATTGGAACCAAATGGGTCTTTAGAAACAAACTTAATGAGCAAGGTGAAGTGGTTAGAAACAAAGCAAGACTGGTATGTAAAGGATATTCACAAATGGAAGGAATTGATTTTGAAGAGACCTTTTCCCTTGTTGCTAGAATTGAAGTTGTAAGATTATTTATTGCCATGTTCCTCACAAGAACTACAAAGTTTATTAGATGGATGTAAAATTAGCTTTTCTAAATGGTGAATTGGAAGAAGAAGAAGTGTATGTTGAGCAACCTAATGGATTCTAGTTGACTGATAAAGAAGATATGGTGTGTTGGTTGAAGAACGCATTGCATGGACTCAAGCAAGCCCCTAGAGCATGGTATGCAAGATTGGACAAGTATTTGTTGAAGCTTGGATTTAACAAAGGTATTGTTGATAGTAATCCATATTTCAAGAATGATGATAAAGATTTGATTGTTGAAGTCTTTGTTGATGATATTATTTTTGGAGGAGATGATGCTTTGTGCATGAAGTTTTCTAATGAGATGTAGAATGAATTTGAGATGTCTATGATTGGTGAGATGAAATTATTTTTGGGATTGCAAATTACTCAATTTGATAAATGGATATTTATATCTCATTCCAAGTATGTGAAGGAATTTGTTGAAGTTTGGTATGGAAGATTCAAAGCCAGTTGGTACACCCATGGTGATCGGATGCAAGTTGACAACAGAAGATGATTCTCTAAAAGCAAATCAGACAAGATATAGATTAATGATTGGTGGATTGTTGTACTTAACTCAAACTAGGCCTGATATCATGAATGTTGTATGTATTTTTGCAAGATTTCAAGCTAATCTGAAAGAATCTCATGTGACTATTGTGAAGATAATTTTTACATACTTGAAGGGAACTATTGATCTTGGCTTATGGTATCCTAAAGACGATGATCTTACTTTGAGTTCCTTTACTAATGTTGACTGGGTAGGAGATGTGAATGATAGAAAAATTACTAGTTGTGGAGCATTTTTCTTGGGTAAGAAGCTAATTTCATGGTTAAGCAAGAAGCAGAATGCCATTTCCTTGTCTACTGTAGAGCCTGAATACATTGTTACTACTAATAATTGTACTCAAGTCTTATGAATGAAACAAATATTGAAGGATATCAAAATTATATATGATGAACCTATTGCTATATTCTATGATAACTCAAGTGCTATTAACATTTCCAAGAATTTGGTGTTGCATTCAAAAACAAAGCATATATTTATCAAGTTTCACTTTTTAAGGGAAAAAGTAAGTGAAAAGGAAGTCAAATTGGAGTATTGCCTACTAAGGAGCAGATTGTAGAAATCTTTACCAAGTCATTGTCTAAGGATGATTTTGAGTATCTTAGAGGGAAGTTAGGGGTGATTAGCCCTCCTAATTAGAACTAAGGATGCATTGCATTGCATTAGTTTGTGCATTTCACAGTCATATCTTGTCTCGGATTGATGTTATGGTGGCTGCTACTCAGGGGGAGTAGTCAGATGTTTATAAATTTAGATATGTTGTTCAAAGCTCAGAGAACTTTGTCATTGATGTCAAAGGGGGAGAAGATTCATCTAAAAAAATTGGTGATTATCTGAGGAGAAGAGCCTTATGGGAAGAAAGATTATGTGAAAGTGTTGAGGAGGTGAGTCAAAACCTAAGTAGGAGTTAGTTGTGTTGATGGTGTTTTTCACATCATGTGTTTTCATCAATGCCAAAGGGGGAGATTGTTGGATGTTGTGGTTGTGTTGATGATATGTAGTTTTCATTGATGATGTCAACACTATTAGCATAAATGTATTTTAAGTTGTATATGTCAAGGATATTGAGAAAATTGTAATAAATGAGTTTCAGGTTGTCAGTGGTGAAGTGAAGTTCAGTATGGTGGTTATTTTTGTACGTTGTTGATTGGAGGTTGTGGACTAAAGGGTTTTTTCTAGTGTATCTAATTTATCCATGTCGAATTTTAGAGATCTGCATGAAGATTTGATCGAGTTATGAAGATTTCCATTTAGATAGTTTTTTGTTTCTTCAGTTGGTGTTCCTGATTGAAGATGATGTTATTTCAGTTAGTTCAGTTGTTGCAGATGCTTCTCTTTTGATTCGTGATTCCTTTGGATGTTTCTAGATCATGCTCTATCTTTTTTGCACATCTGCATTGATCGTTGTGATCGTGGTTGGCGATTTTCTCTTGTGTGTTCATGTTTTTCTTGTTCTTGGCTGACATAGTGTTTGTAGCGTGTTGTGGATCTTCGAGGAGAAATTAATTGAAGTTTCTTCATGTTGGAGATGTTGATTTGGGTCCTCACTAAGTTGTGGTTGACCTTGGTTGATTTGCATTCATAATATTTAATGTTTTGGGCCAACAGTTTATATTCATTTTATTATTTCTTTGTGGTCGACTTGTAGAGATAAAATTTCATGTTGCGGATATATAAGAGTGATTGTTCATTTCATTTGAAGCTTGTTGAATGTGTGTGTGTGCGAATATTTTTCAAATAATTTGAAGGAAGAGTAGAGTGTGAAGAATTTTGAAGAAGTGTGAAGAAGAGTGAAGAAGGAAGAAGAAGTGTTCATGTGCTTAATTGGAATTGTAATCAGGCAGTAGCAGATGCTATTTTCTCAATTCAAAATATGGATGCCTTTAATACAAATCTCTTTGTAAGATAGTGTGTCTTCCTTTGTAATTGATTAGTGAGCTCTAGGTAGTGTGCCTAAATGCATGTGCATTCCCCATATTTCATTTTCATTATACTTTTAACAGGGTATAATCTTGTGGACTAACCTCCACCATGGTTTTTCCCCTAACATGGTTTCCACATAAAAAAATCTTGGTGTTATGTGTGTTTTTGATGTGTTGATGATTTATGTTTTCATGATTAATAATCAAATCAGAGAATAAGGTTAATAATTTGAATAAGTTTTGAATTTCTGTGACAATTGATTCACCCCCCCTCTCAGTTGTCCACCCTTGTATTGCCAACAATTCATTGTCATATTTTCCTTCTCTAAGTTAGAAAAATGTGAGGATGAATTTATTATTGTTTGATATTATTATCAAGAGAAATGTATTCCTAACTCAAAAGATTTTAATTATATGAATTCATTATAGGATGCATTTTCCACTTGTGACTTCTTTTATGCCTTGTATTATGATGGGTAATAATATTTATTTGAGCATATACAAGATATAGTCTATTGAAATGGGAAAAGAATCATTTAATTATGTCCTTTATGTTTCTTATTTCTCAAATAATTTCTTGTCCATCTAGCATATTACATATAGTAGGGTAGTTGATGTTCATACTCAAATACCCAATATGGACAATTTTCAAAACATGTAATATGGCCATCCTAATATTTAGGTCCTTTCACCAAATAAAGTTATAGAGACATGTACTAAAATTATACCACCATCTCATGGTACTTTTATGAAGTTTCATGTTTCCTTTTTGAAGACATATAATGATTCTTTTAAGTAAGTTTATATTTTTCTTCCTAATCCACCTTATTGGGACATCTCATATCTATTTATGGAGTCCCACCTTTCAAATATTGAGAATAATTTTGAGGATTTAATTTTCATCTTTGATGACTATTTGCATCATCATATTCATATTTTTATCACATATTATGTTTCCTTTTCTTTCTCTTCCTTGGGACAGGGGCTTCTTCTATATGAGGAGAATCGCTTGTACATGGCTACCTCATTAGGATAAACTTTTTTGGGAGCCATATTTTTCACCCATATAAGTTATACTTAAGTGGGGTGTTGGCCTAGGATTTTTTTACTTGATTACTTATTCCCTACACCCATTTTTTCTTGCTTAGGTGGGCTTATTTAGGCTTAAAAATTGTGAGTAGAAGTGATAGGTGTCTCTCTTCCCTAGGAGTTGCAATTTTCCTATTTGGATATTAAGTTGCATTCATATTTTAGGATTTATAATTCTTAGTGGTTGAGTGATCCACCTTCCTCCTCCTTTTAATTTCATATATATGCAATCAATTTTCTTCAATTTTCTTTCATTCTTTTGCTCTCTTGTATTTCTCTCTCGATCAATGAGAAATAACAATGTTTAGCCTAGCTTTTGGTATTGAATAATGTTGTTGCTATTACTATGGTATAGTTTCTTGGTTGATTTTTTACTTCTTGTAAAACTAATTTACTTGTTATATTTTAGAGAAAAGGGCATTTTGGCACTATATTAATATTTTTTGAGTGGGATATCTTCATAGGTGAATTATTTTTTAGGCATAGAGAAAAATTGAGTACATTCATAATAGATATTCTATAATCCAATTACCAAATATTTAAGCTATAAAAGGTTTTATGGTGGATCATGAAAATGGCTTGTTGTGGCTATTTAGAAGCCCATAAAAATGATCATATAATACTAAGAGAAAAGTGATAGAAAGGATAGATCTATCATCTATCTATCCCTTTTAGATTTATTTATTTTAACGCTTTTAGAGAATAATATACAAATAATGAATATGAATATACACTAAAAATATCTTTCTCACTATAATGACACTTAATCATTATTGAATCTACATTAAGGGAAATTTAGGTTCATGGGAAATGATCATAGAGTAGGAATTGTCATTAGAGAAGTTTCGAGAGAGGGTCGACACCGTGGAGAAGAAGCACCTAGAGGCAAAAAGAGTTGGTGTAGGTGAAAGCTTAGTAAGGTGGAAGTATTGGGACTATTCGGGTTTTCACCATGCCATAGGAGCTAATGAAATCCTATTGGGAAGAATGGCTCCTAAACATTTGAACCAGCATGAGGCTCAAGCTAAACCCTAGCTAGAAACTACCAAAAAGCCTTGGGTTTACTCTAATAATCGAAAGCATGTTTGGGGTGTGAACTCTATAGGGAGATTTTGGTTTCAACCCCATGAAAATAGGAGGAGAGTGCATGCTCCACCATATTAATAGCAAGATTAGAAGCCTCCCCCTAGGAGGTCAAGAAAGTATTTCAAGCCTCCCCTCAAGGAGCCTACCTAGGGGGATTAGAATGGGTGGTTGTGGCAAAGCAAGAGAGACTGTGACAGCTCAACCAAACCATTGGAAGGGGATCCCTATGGAAATTAATTCAAGGAAGAACCTATAGTTCGAAGACCAATCCAAAGAATCCCCCACTTTTTAGCTGAAGTAAATACAAATAGAGTAAATAGAGACCAGTTTTTAGGGAAAGAGGATTGTATGGAGAGGAAGGAAGTAGGTGTTTAGGAGAAGCCTAATGCAAGGAGTGGTCTCTAGAAAATGGATTGTCATTAATAAGTATAGAATAAATGGTAAGGTGATGATCATCCCTAATAAAACCTTAAGAAATTCTATGGACATATTGAAGGAGTGCAATTTCTTCACAAAGTGGGGAGGAGGGGGATGCTCTTTGGAGAAGATGGAGGATTGGTGGAGAGAAAAATGGGGGAAAGAGATATGCATCAAATTTATAGCCTATAACTTTCTTCTAATTATATGCCCATTGCTACATTTGAAGCAAAGCATCATGTTTGAAAAATCTTGCAAATGGATGGAATAGGGTTTTGCATAAAAAAAATGGGAGCTAAGTTTCAACCCCCATAGGCATGAGTTGGACATAATGAATGCATGGGTAAATTTGCACAACCTTCCCTCAAAATATTGGGATGAGGAGGTCCTAATTCTAATAGGGAATCAATTGGGGACTTATATTGGGGTAGATAAATCCTTACTTCATGGAGAACTAAAGGCTCAAGTGAGAATCTTTGTAGAATTAGACTGGGTATTGAATGCATGGAAGAACTGGAAATATTCACGAAGGAGTGCAAGTAGTTCTAGGAGATATATTTGGATCCCTTTTCTAGCAAGGTCCCAACCTTTTCAAAATCTAATGCCATGAACAAGGTTTAGAACCGAATGTTGGATGCTTGGCTAAGTCAGGAAGTGAAGCTATGAATGATTGAGCAATGCCAAAGAACAAGGAAAGCCACATTCAGGAATCCTAACAAGTTTCTTTGTAGGATAATGGGATCATGATTATGTAGGGGAAAAAGCTTTGGCTACATTAGAGAATGCAGATAGGGCTTTAGAGTTGTTTTCCAAATGCACAAGAAGAGGAAAGGAAAAACAAGGAATATTTGGGCCTAGAGAAAATTATGGGAGTGGAGTATAAATTGATGAGCTACATAGCACTCATAGAGGAAGAAGAAGAGAACCCAGATATGGGTGAGGATGATGGTAGTGGTATAGAGGAGAAAGTACATAAGGACAACAACCCTTTAGAAGAAGAGGAGGTTTGGGAGATGGAGGAAAAGTTTTCTTCTGTGGAAGATAATGAGGCTTCCCGACCACCATAGTGACTCAAGGGAAAATGGGATTAAAATCAAGAAACAATGCTACGAAATCATTGAACTACGAGGAAGGTAGGCTTTCAAACATAGAGAAGAGGGCTATGGATGATGATGCATAAGGTTAACAAAAACTCACCATGATACTAATATTAGGTAAGGGAAGTACCCTTCCCAAAGAGCAATAAGGATCATATCATAGAATGTTAGGGGCTTGAACACCCCTAACAAAAAGTGTCTGCTAAGATACTTCATGGAGTTGTCAAAGGCTAATGTCTTCATGATTTGGGAGTCAAAATTAAGCAATACAAAAGTGGAATTGTTCAAGAAGAAATGTAAAAGTTAGAATGTTGAGCAAGTGGAAACCATAGCAGCCTCGAGGGGTTTGATAATGATTTGGATACCTTAGGTTGTTTATCTAGAAAATATTTTGGGATATAATAATTGGTTAGCTTGCAAAGTGAGAAGTCTTTCATAAAATCTTATCTTTACATTGATCAATATTTATGGCCTCACAAGTTGTATTAAGAAAAGGGAATTATGGATAGAGCTTTGTGCTTTATGTAGTGAGCTATTTCTAGAACGCTACATTTTAGGGGATGACTTCAATGTGATCTTGCATTGTGAGGATGAAATGGGGGTATGCATAGAAAGTATCAATCCCAAGTGAATTTTGAGAACTTTGTAAGAGGGAATGATTTGTTTAAAATTTAGAAGGAAAATCAGAAATATACATGGATAAATAAAAGTTTGGGCTTCAGCCACATTGTAGAAAAATTGGATCGATTTTTGTTTAAAGGGGAGCTGGGAGCTTTTTTGTTCACCCTTGAAGACAATATTTTACCTCAATCAGGGTTGGGCCACTATCCCATTAAACTATAAATAATGGGTGAAAATAGATCGGTGATATGTCTCTTTAAATTTGAAAATACATGGTTCAAGGATCAAAATCTTCCTGGGCTAATTGACACTTGGTGGAGTGGGTGGAAAGTTGAGGGAACCAAGATGTTTGGTGTGGTATCAAAATTCAATCTTCTCAAGCAACAACTAAATGAATTGTTATGACACACTTCAAAAATGTATTCAAATCTAAATGCAGGCTTGAAGAAGAGCTATCAACTCTAAATGAAGCGATATTATCTTCAGGAATGGACAGTGAAAATTAGTTGAGGGATAAATATTTTCTTAAATAATGAGGAGATTCAAGCTAAAGAGGAAGTGTAGTAGTAGCAGAAATCTAGGGAGATATGGATGTTGGAGGTGGATACGAATATGAAATACTTCCATAACAACACTAAGGCTCATAGAGAAGTCAATATAATTATGACTATGGGGAGCTGACGACACAAGTGTTGAGTCTCTTGAGGACATCGCCAAGGAAGCAATCATCTATTTTGAGAGTTTTTTAAATAAAAAAGAAGGATCAAGGTTTGTATCACAAAATCAAATTCTGGAGTTGATCCCAAAGTTGGCCAACGAAGGGCAGAACAAGATGTTGATGAGTGAATTCACAACAAAATAAATTAAGCTTTTAGCATTCCAGCTTCATCCGAATAAAGCACTAGAGTGGATGGGTTTCTGACATGTTTTTTTTAAAAATGCTAAAGCGCAATGGGAAGTGAAGTGGTTGCGGCTATAGAAGAATTGAGGATATCGAGATTGGTACTAAGGGAATTAAACAACACCTTCATTGGGTCGATCCCTAAAAAAGGAGAAGCCATCATCTTTAGTTGAGTTTAGACCCATAGCTCTATGCAATACATTGTACAATCATGATGAAAGCAACGGTAAATAGAATTAAAAAATTATATCAGAGATAATTTCATATGAGAAAATAGGGTTTGTGTTGGGGAGGTCAATTCTAGGATTTATTATTGCACAGGAATCCATTCACTATATTCAAAAAACCAAAAAACAAAGCATGTTGTTAAAACTAGATATCAAAAAAGTATATGATCGAGTGGATTGGAGGTTTATGTGTAGGGTGTTGTAGGCCTTCAATTTTGACAATAAATGGGTAAATTGGGTGTTGAATTGCATTTCTAACCCCATATTTTCAATCATTGTGAATGGAACACCAGAGGGTTTCTTTGAAGCATCGAGCGGGATCAAACAAGGAGATCCTCTTTCACCCTTTTTGTTCATTATCATAGTTGAGGCACTAGGAAGGGCTTTTAGCATTGCGAAAAGTGTTGGGAAGTTGGAGGGAATTCAAGTGACAAGCAACATGTCTATTGTGACCTATTACCAATTCATAGATGATACTATGCTTTTTGGGGCTACGAAATGTTGCAAAGCTCACAAGCTGAAGGAGATTTTAGTTCTTTGCTCAGAGGCCTTGAGTAAAGAGGTAAGTGAGGCAAAATTGAAAGTCTATTTTTTTCATACTCCTCCATGCAAAGGGTAAGAGATTCTAAGAGTTCTAAGATTTAGGAAAGGACAAATACCATGCACATATCTTGGCTCCTCTTTAGCAAAGGGAGTGGATTGTGGAAAGTTATCGGATCCCTTGATAAATAAGATAAATAGTTAGATGTCATCATGGAAGGGGAGGTGGTTATTATGGGTTGGTAGGTTAGTTATACTAAAGTTTGTTATTTTTTCACTCCTAATTTATTTAATCTCATACATGGGATTGCCTAAGGGGACTTATCAAGCTTTAAACCAAAGTATGAGGAAATTCTTTTGGAAAGGGAACGTAGACAAGAAAAAGTACACGCTAATCACATTGGATAGAATTTGCAAGGCAAAGGAGACAAGGGGAATAGGTTTGTGGGATATTTTGAGACAGAACAAAGCTTGGGGCCAAGCTGATATGGAAGATGTATACAGAAAATAAGTCAAAATGGGCTCAGATTCTTCAAAATAGATACCTAGGGGACGAAAATGAGTGAAGCATCCTCACTACCAATATGCTTCACAAAGGTTCAAGAGTTTGGAATTTCATTTTGGAGTGCAGGACACTAATTACTAATTCATTATCTTGGGGTATTCATGATGATAGTACAATGCTATTTTGGGAGGACTTGTGGGGGGTACCCAATAATAGATAGTTTGGAAAACCTAAAATAGATGTAAGGTGTACTATCACAACTTTGGGGAATGAATGTGAGAGATTACTTAGAGATCAATTGTGTGGAAGGGCTCAACAACTAGCAATGGAAGGACTTCAATAGGCTAAATCTTCCTACTTCTAAAATTACACAAGTGCAATTGATTCTTAAAGATAGAATCATAATGATTAGAGAGGTTAAAGACAAGTTGGTTTGGACTACCACTAGTTCAAGGCAATACAACACTAAGGATAGTTATGTGATGTTGGGGAGGTAGGATGGAAAGACCTCACTTCCATGGAAATTATATTGGGCTATCAAATGCCTTTAGAAAGCTGGGGTCTTGGCCTAGGCTACAATCCAAGGGAGGATTTTGACTGTGGATTGGTTTAGTAGGATGGATTATCACAATCTATCATGGTGTTTAATGTGTAAATAAAGTGAGGAAGAAGATAATCACCTATTGTTTGGTTTCCCCTTTTCTTAGGAGTGTTGGAGGTGGCTATGTGCAAAATTGGGTTGGGTTGGTTCTCTATTGAATGACATCCTGTCACTTTTCAAATCATGGCCCTTATTAAGAAGGAGAGTGATGTATTCATGCATTTGGCTAATTATCCAATCCATTCTGATTTGGGAGCTATGGAAAAAGTGGAATAGGAGGATATTACAAGGAAAGATATGAATACATAATCTTTTCGAAACAAGGTGGACGTAGTCATAGTAGAGGTTATGAACAACAAAGTCTCAAGATTGAATACTCAAAAATTAGAATTCACAGATTGGGATGCAAAATTGAGACTTGGGTGGTTTGGTCTCAAGATTCCCAAATTTGGGAATCAAGGGATTTTTGGAGATCGAGAAACTCAGGCTAAGGTTTTTTGGAGGCCTCCTACACAATCATGGATCAAACAGAATTTTGATGGGGCATCTAGATTGAACCCTAGAAGATCAGGGGTAGGATGTGTAATACAAAATTGGAAAGGGATTCTCATGAGGGAACTCTCGATCTCTCTTCTAGATGGGATGAATAATGTAGCAAAATTCAAGTGGTGATATAGGGGATTAAGTTTCTCTAGGAGCTTAAGTACAAAAGAGTCGAGGTGGAAGGCAATTCGACTTTGGTGATATGAGCCCTTAGATCAGGTAAGTTATTAAATTGGAAATTTTAGGGGCTAGTGGAGAGGACTATTGTTTTTTTAAGGAATTTTAAGTGCTTTGTGGTTAAACACACATACAGAGAAGCCAATGAGGTGAACAAATTGGTGAATCTAGGTGCGGATGAGGCTGCTGAGAAACACTCCTTTTTATGCTCTCAAAGGGTTTAGATGTTGATGGCTATAGATAAAGGTGATGGTTATAGGTGTTTGAAGGGTTGGGAGGTGGTTGTTGAGGATGCAAGGCTTAATTTTGTGATCTGGTTCCTTTGGTACTTTAGGAATTTTGGTGTAATTTAGGTAGAAATTGAGTTTTAGCATGAATCCCTGGTATACATGGTGATTTCTTGTTTTGGTGCAAAGTATATGCATTGTAGAGGTGAGATATGCAAGGTTAACGAGTGGTGCCCAATCATTGGCTTTGGTGCAATGCATTTGCATTAATGTGGTGTGGAGCATTGGGCTGACAGGTGGCTTCCGTGCGCATGTTATGTCACTAAGCCTAAACCTTTCCAAGAGGATTTGTGTTAGGTTGATAGGTGGTGCCCACTTGATTGCTTTGGACCCTTGGTGTTGGACACACGTGCGACTACCCGATCCCTCGGGTGTCATGCTTATATTATGCTAGGGGAAAATGTGTTAGGCGGTCAAGTGGCAGGACCAAAGTCAAGATATTTACACATGGAACTTTAGCACTACTTTATGTTTTTGTCCCAAGCTTTGCAGTAAGGAGGCACGGCAGTGTGACTGGTGGAATTTTGGCACAAGTTATTGAGCTTGCTATGTTTGGGGGTCTATATGTTATGACCTAAATTTAATGTTGATATTAAATAGTATCTCCATACTTTGTGTTAATTTGACAAAGGAGATGGATTAATTAGGAATTCATGTCAATCAAGCTAGTTTAAGTATCCTAATATGTAGGCCAGCTCGGGAGTTATGGTGTGGCATTAATTAAGTATGGATCCCATCCATGCGAGAAGTCAAAGGGATGATTTTATAGTTCAGAAATGTTGCATGGAAAGATTGTAATCTTAGAAAGCTTTTAATTGCTAAGTTTTGGCATGAGTGAACTATTCCTTAAAGGTTGAACTTGATGATCGAACAACCAAAGTGTTTGGAATTTTGTGTAGGTAGAGCAATGGACACATTGATAAGATTGGTTAGCTCTTGAAGGTAAATATCATTTTTAGTGGAAGTCTCATAATTGAGGTTGAGAAGGATACTATGTGAGATTGATTTCTTGGCGCTTGGAGTGGTGAAGTTGATTCAAGGGTCTGTGTTTTTATCATTAGAGGAAAGATACAACATGGACATCGATATAACTTCCAGCTTTTTTGTAGGGCTATTGGATCTCCAATTTCCAAAGAATGAAGTGTTGGCATATAATTTTCATTGATGTCAAAACTACAAATCAGGCAAAGAAGATGGATGAGAGAACAGTGGTTCTGATGGTGAATTGAGTAGCAGATCTTATGTGGTTTTTTCAATAACAGTCCAGTGATGTGCTTTGCAGGTTGAGAAAGTAAAAGATGTGCCCCAAACTAATTTAAGTATGATCTTTGGTGTTTCTAGGGTTTATAGGTAAACCCTAATGCATTTACAGACTTGGCATCCTCAAAATGTTCTATTTTGATGGTGACCTGGTATTAGCGGTTACCAATTGCTTAAGTTATGACTTAAGCTATTTATGTCATGAGGTTTACCAGCCCCTCTACCTAGCATTCAAGGTAACACATCTCCTTGTGGTTGGCATGACATTTGTGGATTGATGGGAGTCATGTTGGTGTTCCTCTGATGGCCCGATGGTCACTTTATCGGCATACCCATGTGTGATCGGTGAGAGTCTAGGAGGCATACTAGTGATGGAACAATGGTGTATGGGACTCACAAAGGTGGAAATGGATGATGATAGTGTAGACACGAGGATGATCGGACCCTAGGTTAAGTATGGAAGCTTCATTAGTGTGAGTATATGTTATTGGCAGGACAAGATCTTGTCCCCCCAATGCAACAATGAGAAGGAAGTGCTTCGAGTGGGACCTAGTTGTAATGACATCAACAATGGACCAATAACATAAGGATGGCATGCATATGGAGAATAAATGAAACAATGACACATGGCGATTGTTGGTTCGATGATTTTGCATCCTTGTTGCAAAATCAACATTTAATCAAGTGGATCATTTAACGATGGCTAGCCCATCGATGAGAAAAAGATGTATCACCAGGACTATGGAGCTAGTCCCAATGATATGGTGATAGAATAATAGACATTGGCAATGCGACTCGATAGTAACAAAGATGTTCAAAAAGTGAATGATATGGTGACACATGGTCGGTTGGGACCAGTTAATGAAAGATTTGATGATGAAGGACAACTACGATCAATGGTGCAGGATGAAGAAGGTTGATCAAACGATGTTGGTGATAAGATGCTTCTTTGATGTAACATGGGTGTATTGGCAGAACCTTAGAGCATGTTCCAGTGATTAAGCGATGAGGTGCTAAGTGGGACCCAAGTGTGACGATGGCTTATAGATTAGCAATGAATGATTGATTGATATTGCATTTTGCATTAGTGTTGTGAATGATGTGGCAATGACATGGATGACATGTAGGTTGTGGGCCCAATCAAATAACACTGCATGTGTATCGATGTGATATAGGCACATCAATAGGACTGTGATGGACATTCCCCCAACGAAGTGATAAGCACATCAACATGATATTGATGCATCAATAGGACTGGGGATGGAGTCCCAATGATAGAGTGATATGGTAGATCAACAATGGTGGTTTAAGTGACTGATTATCCAATGGTTAGGGTTTAAAGACACCATAGTGAATGTTGATCATAGGATCAAGGTGTGAAGGAATAGATCAATGGCCAGAGTTCAAACAAAGAGATCTAAAATGACTAACTCTATGTGAATAGGGGTTTGTGTCTAGTAACTGAAAAGAACAAAATTAGATCACTCAACTACCCCAGTGAGCATTAATGAGGGTGATTTGATCTTCTGACTGGAAGAAAGGAGGAGTCTTGATCATCCGAGATCAAATCAGATTGAAGGATTAGTAAAGAACATTAAATGCACAATTTGATTGTAGGATTCGATAGAGAGAACAAGGGAAAATTCTCTAAAAAATAATTTAATGTTCTATGGATCGATGCAAGGAATGGTGATGTCTGATGAGTTGGATAGTATGTGTGTAGCTCGATAATCTAACATTTATTGAAGTAAGTTGCAAGTGAAAAACCCTAATGGAGATTCCAATATGTATGAACTAAATGAAGGGAATTAGAGAGATATAGAGAATGAATTAGGGTGTCTAAATGTAGAGGAAGGTGAACTATAACAGAAAGAAAAATATGAAAATTCATGAAGTTGGTTATAGTGGAGTAAGGAAGAACAGAGAGAGAAAGAGCTTATGTACTGAATTTGTGCATTATAGGTTGTGTAGAACCATTTTATGCATAGTTTATTACAGAACTTTGTAAGAGGTTGTAGCCTTCATTTGTACTAAGTTGTAGCTCAAAATAGGGTGTAGTGGAATCCTTGAAGTTGTAGCTTCTAAATAGGGAGTTGTTGCTTCCTTGGGTTGCAGCCCTAAACATTGTAACTAAACTTTGATGCTTGTGAGGCTAGATTAGGACAGTAGATCCTAGTAGCATTTCTCACCATGGTTTTTCCCATCTTGGTTTTTCCATGTACATAGTGTGTTATGTGTTGATCTCTCTTGTGCTTGTGACTATTATATATGTTAGTATTTCAATCTGCACATTTGAGTTTAAGGTTGAATTTGTAAAAGGTTTTAAGAACTAAAAGTTTTAAATATCTATTGAGTCACCCCCCTCTCAGTAGATAATTGTGTTCTAACAATTGGTATTAGAGCCCTAGGTTCATTAGGAGAAGCTTAATCAGCTTGGGTAGATCTTGGATAAGTAAACACAATGGCATGTTAGGAAGGTTCAAGCAAGCCACCTAGATTTGATGGAACAAACTATGCTAAATGGAGCTCTCTGATGAAAGGATGCTTAGGTTCTCTTGGACTTAATGTTTGTATGTTAATTATGAACAAATATTTTCCTCCTACTACTCCTACTGATGCTGCAGTGAAGGACTATGAGAATAATGAGAAATCTTGGTTCGCTATTATGAACAACTTGTCTAATTTTGTGCATAGAAAGGTTATGCATTGTGAAACTACTTGTGATGTCTAGGAAAAAATGAATAAGATCTATGAAGGAGATTCCAAGGTGAAGCTGGAAAATCTACAAATACTGAGAGCTAAATTTAAAAGCTTGCAGATGACTAGAGAACAAAAAATTGTAGATTATCTTTTGAGAGTTGATGATATAGTGAATGCTATAAAGATATGTGGCATAGATCTAAAAGAAGATGTTGTGCTAAAATTTATCAGGACTATGACAACTAAGTATGATGCCAAAAAATTTTGCCATTGAAGAAGGAAGAGAAATTGATAAACTCACTCTAGATGAGTTACATGGTATATTTACTACTTCTGAGATGAGAATTCCAAGTGTTGAATCATCTATGAGAGAAGTTGCATTTAAGATTGTCTGATAAGAAAGAAAAAGCTCCTATTATTACATTGATCATGAAGAAACTGACAAGGAAGAAGCAGACTTCATAAGAAGTCTAAGGAGAGGATCTGACAACTATAAAGGTAAACTCCCTTTCAAGTGTTTTAATTGTGGTAGAATAGATCATTTTGCTTCAAAGTGTCCATATGGTAAAGAAGATAGTTCCAAGAAAGAAGAAGATAGCAAAAAGAAGAAAACAGTTTATCCAAAAAGAAAGAACTTTGGAAAGAAGAAGAAGAGTCTATACATCAATGAAGAATGTGAAGCATCTGATGCTAGTGATAGTTCAAAAGAGGATCAAGATCATGCTCTTGTAATGAGAGAAGATAAAAGAGATTTTCTATTTATGGCTAAAGAAACTAAGGATCGGGAAGATGCACAGATTAAAGATTCACTTGAAGAAGAAGAGGAGGCAGTTGTTGATCTTGAGGATAATTAATTAGTGCTCTTGAAGACCTTGATGAGTTGAGAGATAAATATGATGATCTTAAGAAGGAAAATAAGAAACTGAAAAAAGAATGCTCAAAAGGAAACTGACAGAGTAACTCAAGAACTTGAGGAATTTAATAAGGTGATAGTTGGTCTAAAAGTTCATGTGGAAGAACTCAAAAGAGTTGAAGATGTTATGAAATCTAAATTGAAATCAGAGATGGATAGATGCTCAAAACTTGAGGGAGAAATAGTTGCCTTAAGAAAAGAATTGGAGAAAGCTAATGAGCGGATCAATAAAGGTTTGAAGTTAAAAGGTGGTACTAATATTCTAGATGAACTCTTAAGTACCCAAAAGCTAGCTAATAAAGAGAAATCAAGCTTAGGACTTAAAAAAGGAAAAATTCCATTTATTGATGCTTCTGCAAAGCTCTATGAAAGATTCAAAGCAAAAGAAAAATCAATCCCCAATGGTGAAAGATCTAACAAAGGAGAAGCCTCTGAAGATGAAAAGAATTCAACTACAACTGAGAAATCCATTAAAGAGAATGAACCATTTGAAGACAAGAAAGTTAACAGGTTGATTCCTAATCAACTAAAGAAGAAGCGGAATACTAAGAGAACAGGAAATGATGGTTTCACAAGAGTACACTACCCAAAGAGACCTATACAAAGAAGATTTCCTTATCCAGCAGAAGGAAACTCCTTGACCAAGTACCCATCATATTTTAATGGGTATTGCTATGCGTGTAGCAATTTTGGTCATAGGGCTAGAGAGTGTAAAGTCATTCCAAGGAGAAATACAAATTTCATAAGTAAAAATCCATTCACTCCTTTAATTTATATGAATTTAGTTTGTTTCAATTGTAATAATTTCAGTCGTATAGCTAGAAATTGTAGAGAAAAATTTTTAAGACCAAATTCTCATTCTGAGAAGAAGAAAAACACACCTCCCAAAGTTGAAAAGAAAACTGAGGTCCTTGAGAAAAATAAAGAAAAGGTTGAAAATAAACCTAAGAAGGTATGGAAGGAGAAAAAGCAGAATTCTGCTCAGTCTATGATTGCTCAAACAACCTTGCATGCAAAGGAACAAGATTTATGGATAATTGATAGTGGTTTTTCCAAGCACATGAATGGAGATAAAAATAAATTCATTAAACTTGAAATGAGAAAAGGGGGTTCAATAAGCCTAGGTGATAATATTGTTATTAAGATTCGTGGTAAACGAATTCTGAGCATAGATGGGAAGAACAAAATGAAAGATGTGATTTTTTTTTAAGGTCTAAAGCATAATCTTCTTAGTGTCAGCCAGATGTGTGGTAATGGGTATAAAGTTGTATTTGATTCTGAATGATGCAAGATAAGAATGAATGGTAAAGCAATTGCTCAAGGGATAAGGATTGATAGTAATCTCTATAATCTATGTGAAGTGGAAGGCCAAACATGTCTGATTATCCAAGTAGATGAGAGTTGGTTGTGGCATAAAAGACTAGGACATGTAAATTTTGACAACTTGGTAAAGATAAGTTCAAAAGGATTAGTTAGAAATACGCCTAAGATTGCAAAGCCTAATAATATCATTTTCCAAAGATGTTGGCAAAGAAAGAAAACAAAGTTTAAATTTCCCACAAAGGACTATTCAACAACAAAACCCTTGGAGATAATTCATATTGATCTATGGTCCAATGAGGACAAGGGAATTTCAAGGTGAAAGATATTTCATGCTGCTGATTGATGATTATACCATAATGGCATAGGTCATTTTTGAAGGAGAAGACTGAAGCATTTGAAAAGTTTAAAATCTATAAGAAGTTGGTAGAAAATGAGACTGGAAGAAGAATCAAATGTCTCAGGTCAATCAGAGGTGGAGAATTTATGTCAAGTGAATTCATGGAATATTTTGAAGATCATGGAATTAAACACCAGTATTCAGCCCCAAGAACACTGCAACAAAATGGCGTGGTAGAGAGAAGAAACAGGATTATGGAAGAGATGGCTAGAGCCATGTTGAACAAGGAAAACGTGATAGATACATTTTGGAAAGAATCGGTACAAACTACTATATACATTCAAAATAGAGCTCTTATTAGATTTAACAATGGTAGAACACCATATCAATTGTGGTTCAGTAGGCCTGCATCAGTAAAGCACTTCAATGTTTTTGGCAGCAAATGTTATATCAAAAGAGAAGCTAAAGATCTAGGAATTTTTGAGTCAAGATGTGATGAAGGGATATTTTTAGGGTATTCCAATCAAAGAAAAGCATATAAATGTTACAACAAGAGATTGCATAGAATTGTATAGAGTGTACATGTTAAGGTTGATGAAATTCAAGACAAGTCTAGCAGAAACAATCTTGAAAAGAATCTGATGATAAGAATATAGGTGTAGTAGAAGAAGAAGAAGAAGAAGAACACAAAGAAGAGAATGAGAAAGAGGTTGAAAGAGCACCTAAAAAATATGTGAAAAAGGCTCATCTTATAGATCAGATAATTGGTGATAAGAATGAAGGTGTGCAAACTAGAAGAAGGCTTGCAAAGAACAAGGAACAAATGAACTTTTCCCTCTTATCACAGATTGAACCAAAAAAATTTGATGAATCCAGTAAAGAAGAGAGTTGGATAAAAGCAATGGAAGAGGAACTCAATTGGATTGAAAAGAACAAAACATGGGAATTAGTTCCTAGACCATCAAGTAAGAATGTAATAGGCACCAAATGGGTATTCAAAAATAAGTTGAATGAATATGGATCAGTGGTTAGGAACAAAGCAAGGTTAGTGTGCAAAGGATATGCACAAGTAGAAGGTATTGATTTTGAAGAAACTGTTACCAATTTTTGGCCATAGCTCAATTGGTGGAGTTGGTTGAACATTGTTATATCTTAAGGTGAAATTACATATGATGTTTGAGTGTTGTTTTGAATTTTTATCATTATTCATTAAGTGATAGTGGTGCATTTAAAGGAAGAATCAGAATTTTAGAGTGTTATTCAGATGTTCTAGAATTAAATGAAGTATAGAATTGAGCATATAAATAATAGAGCATTTCAAATGCTTCCTTTATTTCATATAAAGATTCATATTTACATAGTTTCATTTGATTGCAAGAATCCAAATGATATTACAACATTGTGTTGGAATGCATTTTCTTTTCAATGAAAAGCATAAAGATGAAATCAAATATCCACACAAGTCGTGGATGTGACTATCACAATGCACCATTAATAGTACACTACACTATGGAAGATGCAAAAGAAAAATCACATAAGTAAACGACATAATCATCATTACCTATTTTGGCCGATGGTTGACGATGAATGGTGCACCTTTGTCTACTCGAGCTCTGATTGACCTGTAAGCAAAAGAGGGGGATGTTAGAGGCTTCGATTATGAAGATACCTATATGAGTCACCAACAATAGTGCAGCCTACTATTAATCATAGACTGAAACAATCAAAGAAGCACAGAAGAAATTAGATGAAGGAGAAACATCAACATGATCATCATTTTCTATTTTTTATGCTAACATTTTTTGTTTCCACATGTAGGTATAGGTAAATTCACAAAGTTGATCATTATTCGAAGACCAAGCATGTGGAGAAAAATGGTCTCCCACAAGGGTAGAGCTCGGCATGTTGCCCTTATTCATTATAAATGGGCTGATTTAAAGATTACAACATCATATATTCATCAAAAGAAATGAGATACAACTGAAAGAGTAAAGCATATTTATCTATCAAGCTATTAAACCAACTGTACATTCATAATGATCAGGTGGAATGTTTGCTGAAAGCTATAGGTGAACAGTGAGTTTAACGCGCTCAATTAGTTCAACTGAGTACATTAGGTCAAACATTGTTGTATAGTTCACGTTCTATGTTCTTTGTTCATCATATCCATATGTCAGGTTTGGTTCATCAGAGTTCTTTTCACAACAAAGGACAGTGAACAGGCATACATTATGCCTTAATGAAGGGATTTGTTTCAATTTTCATCTTAAAAGAGAATAGATTTACAGAGCAGTCTATTAAGTGGAACATAAAAATGCATGAAGAGTGTCAGGTCGAAGCCCAAGAGTGTGAGGGAACAGATATTGCATTCAAATGATAATGAATAGTTAGTTCCAGAAGGTCTCTTTGAAGTGTTAATCATGCACTTGAAATGCACTAGAGTAATCAAGTAAGATGCAGTCTTCAGAACTACAAGACTTTAATTAAAATTTTTGCATGAAGTCAAAACAGAGTTGAGATACCAGTTTGTTTACAAATTCAGTCAAAAGTAAATTTTGTGTGCAAAAGGGAAACTACATGAAGTCGTTATTCAAGTAATGCAAACAGCAAACGCATTTCCAGCATTTCAAGGACTTATGGCGGGTGTTCATCATTAATATATTCTGATGTACTTTATTCACAAGTATGGGAACATGGAAATAACTTAACAAGGCATACTGAAAGTGTAGATACAAGAGGGTTTTAAATAAGCTTTCAGTTTTATCATATGGTGGGAATGTAAGAATTTGAATGACTAAAAGAAGCTCGGATTTTACACAATTTGCATACTTTTTATATCACAAACGAGTTTGCATGGTGGGAGATTTATTCTGTTATATCTTCAAAGAGTTACAAGTATCAAGTAGAATATATATGAACATATTTGGCAAAGATTCAGGTATGCAAGATTCATCTCTGAATTAACAAAGCTTTAAAAGATTATGTGGAATGTGTACAATCTCAGTCAAAATATCTTTTGAAGGCTTCTATCAAAATATTCAGCTTTTATCACATTTGGGGAGTACCCATGTCTAGATTTTGCAAAAGAAATAACAGAATATAAAATGTAAATTTCCTTGGTGGGTCAGGCAATGAGAAACCAGAGGAATAACAAGTTCTTCAATGCAATACAAACAAGATGTATGTATTCAGGATACTATATGCCCAGGAGAAGGTCTTATTAAAGACAGAATTTATACAACATTTCCATGAAGAAAGCTAAGGAAAGTAGAATACCACGTGAATCGGGTCAGATTTTTACACATACAGCTTTGTTGTTCTCTCATATTCTCACAATGGTTTTCAGATTTACTTATGGAGATCACAGTTTTCAGAAAATACATGGGCCTATAAATAAATTTGGTGTTTCCTCATTACTGTTTGTTTACCCACTTTGGGGTTTCGAAACACAACTCTGCATATTACAATTTTCAATTCACCCTTGAGGGGTTCAATGAGCAAGTTACAAAATGCTATGTTCAGTCAAGTCGAGCTTTTAAACTAAATGCAAATGGATAAATAGAGTACCCACATTTGGGGTTCACTTTTAAAATACAAAAAATACAATTGCAGTGATAACCCATGTGAGGATTTTGTATGAGACAGAAAGAATACAAAAATGTGAATTTCTTGTGGTGGGTCGAGCTTTAGAATGAAGAAAATGTAGTTTTTTATTCAATTCTCATGATACCCATATGCGGGTTTTTCTTCAAATATACAAGGAGAGTTTCCTATTTTGGGTCGAGCCCAGAAACTCTTAAAATTGCTTTTCTAAGATATACATAGAACTGCTTGTGTATGGCCAGAGATTCATATGTAAAAGATAGGTTCTCTAAGTTTCTGAGGAAGGAAGTATGTGCTTAAAGTGAAGCTTACCAGTCTAAGTCTATAGAAGAATACACTGGATGCGGCCGAAACATTCACCATAATCTTCAAGATTTAAAGAATTTCACCATTGCGGCCAAAGGAAGACACCAAGAGACCAAGCTCAAAGATTTGAGCTCATTCAACAAACCACAGAAAATAGAAACAAATGTATTAGAGGCTGTCTAAACCGTGGCCACAGGACCAAGAAGCTCGAAAGGAGAAGTCTCAAAAGACAGAAAAGAAGCTCACCTTGGGTGGAGAAAATAAAGAAAAACCCTCAAACAAGCTCGCTCATTGAGCTTTCAGATTAAAGGCCCAAGCTCATATCAGGTCAACCAAGAAAGAAAAAGCCACAAGAAATGTAAAGGAATTCATAAAAAACCATGAGTAGGCCACGGCCTTATGGCTCTTTTGTCCTTTCATAAGTAAAAGAACTACAATACTACAAAAAACAAGCTTACCCATTGAGGAGCTCGACTTTTTGAAGGAGAAGATGATGATGCTTAAGCACACAAGCTCAGATTCAACACAATCATGGCAGCACTATTCCTTCAGACAGAGCTCTTTTTTTCAAGTCAAGATTGCAAAATGAAATGATTTAGGGTTTGACCATCTTTTTCTCATGCCCTAATTCGAGCCACTTTATGATTATCCAAAATATTCATGTTTGTCAATAAGCATGTGAGTTATTTTGAATTGGGTAATCATTGCATTGTGATTTATTAAAATTTGAAGTTAATGTTTGGTGGCTGAAATTTTATATGCCTAAGTCAAGCTTAGAGGAATGATGGAGTTGCCTTCCTAGGGTTTAGGGTTATTTGTATTGAAAGGAGGTGATGGACTTAAAGAATTTTATGGTGGATAATGCCTTTGCCTTAGTGGAGAGTGAAGGATGCCTATACCTTAGATATTTGATTTGAAGAAAGTCAATTAAAGTTTGAATAATGAATATCTTATGACTTAAGGATAATATCATGTCTTAGGATTTTTATTTTGATTGATTTTAGAGAAATCAATTGGAGATTTTAATGAGAGAATAATTATACACTGATATTTTTATGATTTTTTGAGAAAATCGAAGCATTGTAATGAAGAGATAGGAATGTATTTCTTTTTTGCAAAAGATTTTGTAATCTTTAATTGCAAAAAATAGACATATTGTAAAATCTGTAGTGATGTAAAGCAGAATCGTAAAGCAATCTCTTAGAAATTGTTTTATGATTTCTTGCTATTTTTAGTAGATTCATTTTGACTTCTTCTCTTGGTC
The DNA here is from genome assembly GCA_007258455.2 of Sequoia sempervirens. Classification (NCBI taxonomy): domain Eukaryota; kingdom Viridiplantae; phylum Streptophyta; class Pinopsida; order Cupressales; family Cupressaceae; genus Sequoia; species Sequoia sempervirens. The sequence continues at coordinate 382,261,587 of VDFB02271358.1, read as the reverse complement.
GGATTTGAGTCTTATCTTGGAGAGATAAGGTTTTTTTGGGGCTTTTAAAGGAAATTCATCATATTTTTAGAGGCTTGACAGTTTGATCATAAAAGCAATATGCTTTTTTATGCTTTTATGCAATTTTTGAGACAATTTGAAGATTTTTTCCTTGAGCTTCTTTGTGAGTTCAGATTAGGGTTTCTTGAGAGTGATATATTTGAAAAGACTTATTCTTTTTAGCTCTCCTTCTTATTTCAGATTTCATTTCCTGCTCATACACAATTTTGATTTTGTGAACCCTTTTGTACTCAGTTTCATATTCTGGCATTCTCCTTCAGTTGAATAAAGACAACATTCCTACTTCTTGTTTCTGTGTTTACTTGCAGTTTCAGTTTGATGTTATCTTGTGATTTTTGTTTACAGAGTCCTTGTTATGTCCTTAGACTATAATTCTTAATACAGAAAGTTCAAAATACAAGTTTTATGTTGTACTTCAAGTCAGGTTTTCATGCAAATTATTTATGTATCAATTGTTCATGAGAGGTTGTGAGATATTGTGTTTTTTTTTTAAAGTTGTTTCTAAGGAAGAGATCAGAATCATCATTAAATCATTTCCAGGTTTTGAAAGTCATATGTTAGTCATAGGTTTTAGTTGCAGTCATCTTTTATCCCTTTCCTCATACATTATTTAGAATAGGATCAATCATTCGGAGAACCAGCTCGCTCTGGAGATTCCTTTTTCACTCAGATCACCCACATCTAAAGAAGGTTTCTATGTTTCAGTAGGTTGTCGAATCTTGCATTCAGTAGGGTGAAAATCTATTGATAACAAAAACATTTTCTCCAGTTGCAAGATTAGAAGCTATTAGGATGTTTCTTGCATTTTTTATATATAAAATTTTTAAGTTATATCAAATGGATCTCAAATCTGCATTCCTTAATGGAAACCTTGAATAGGAAGTATACATTGGGTAGCCATAAGGCTTTCAACTGTCAGAGGATGATGATTATGTTTGCAGGTTGAGAAAATCATTGTATGGTTTAAAACAAGCCCCAAGGGCTTGGTATTCAAGGTTGGATCAGTACCTGCAACAACAAGGATTCAAGAAAGGATTTGTAAATAGCAATCTATATTTCAAATATAAAGGTGAGCACATGATTTTTGTGGTAGTATATGTAGATGACATTATATTTGGTGGTAGCCATGATAAAATGTGTAAGATATTTGATACTCACATGCAAGATGAGTTTGAAATGTCTATGTTAGGAGAACTTTGATTTTTTATTGGTTTGTAAATTACACAAACTGATAAAGGTATTTTTATATCACAAACCAAGTATGCAAAAGAAATGCTTAAAAAGATTGGCATGGAGGATTGTAAACTAGTCAGTACTCCCATGGGTACTGCTTGCAAGTTGAATAAATCAAATGAGTCACCTGATGCAAATCAGACTTTGTACAGATCAATGATTGGAAGTATACTAGATATTTAACTGCATCTATGCTTGATATAATGCAAGCAGTCTGTATAGTAGCTAGGGTTTAGGAAGAACCAAAAGAATCACAAGTCAATGCAGTAAAGAGAATATTTAGATAGATCAAAAGTATTGTTGACTATGGTTTATGGTATCCAAAATGCAAATATTTCACTTTAATAGCATACATAGATGCAAATTGGGAAGGAAGTGTGGATGACAGAAAGAGTACTAGCGGAGGTGCCTTCTTTTTGGGCAATAGATTAGTCTCTTAGATGAGTAAAAAGAAAGAGTTTGTCACTCTTTCTACAACAAAAGCAAAATATGTTGCAGCAGCTACATGTTGCACTCAAGTCTTATGGATGAAGCAAACATTAAAGGACATAAAGCTAGAATATAATGAGCCTATTTCGATTCTTTGCAACAACTCAAGTGCCATTAATATCTCAAAGAATCTAGTGATGCACTCCAGAAAAAAGCATATATCAATCAAGCATCACTTCATCAAAGAAAAGGTTGCAGTTAAGGAAGTCAGCATGGAGTATGTTCCAACAAAGGAACAAGTGGTTTATATGTTTACAAAGCCTCTTTCTATAGAATAGTTTGAATACTTGAGGCAAAATTTGGGAGTAGTTTCTCCCACCTCATATCACTAAATATTAGTGATAGGGAATTTATCCAAGGGGGGCTTCATTGATCACTTCTTTAACCCTACTTAAGCATAATGTAATCAAATCATGTAAAATCTTGATGGTTGCAGAGTTTGTCAAAATTGGAGCATTTCCTCAGGGGGGTGTACCCTTTTCCATTGATCTCAAAGGGGGAGAAATGTGATGCAAAATAGAAGCTTGTTGAGAAGAGATGAGATGTACATCATAGGGGGAAGTTGTTGTGTTATAGTGTGGATAATAGAATTGGCGCAAAGCTTTAGTGGTACCTAGATGAACAGTTAGATTTTTGCCATCAATTCCAAAGGGGGAGATTGTTGGCATTTAGTTTTCATTGATGTCAAAAGTGCAAATTAGGAAAAGAATATGGATGAGAGAACAGTGGTTTTGATGGTGAATTAGGCAACAGATCTAATGTGGTTTTTTCAAGAATGGTCCAGTGATGTGCTATGCAAGTCAAGAAAGTGAAAGATGTTCCCCAAACATATTTAAGTATGCTCTCAGGTGATTCTAGGGTTTATAGGTAGCCCTAATGTATTTACAAACTTGGTATCCTCAAAATGTTCTATTTTAACAGTGACCTGGTATCAGCGGTTACCAGTTGCTTAAGTTATGACTTAAGCTCTTTTTGTCACAAGGTTGACTGGCCCCTCCACCTAGCATTCAATGTAACACATCTCCTTGTGGTTGGCGTGACATCTATTAATCAGCAAGAGTCATGTTGGTGTTCCTTCAATGCCTCAATGGTCACTTTATTAGCGTAACCATGTGTGATCGACGAGAGTCTAGGAGGTGTCCCAATGATGGAGCGATAGTGTATGGGACCCACAAAGGTGGACATGGATGAGGACGATGTAGACAAGAGGATGACTAGTGAAGCATGGACCCCAAGTGAATTATGGAAGCTTCATTAGTGTGAGTATATGTTATCGACAAGACATAAGATCTTATCCCCCCGATGCAACAATGAGAAGGTAGTGCTTCGAGTGGGACCCAGTTGTAATGATGTTAGCGATGGACCAATAACATAAGGATGACATGCATATGGAGGAGGAATGAAATGATGATGCATAGCAATCACTGGTTCGATGAATTTTCATCCTTGTTGCAAAATCAACATTTGGTCAAGTGGATCATTTGACAATGGCTAGCCCATCGATGAGACAACAAGGTATCACTAGGACTATGAAGCTAGTCCCAACGATAGGGCAATGGAAGAATGGACACTGATAGTGGGACTCGATAGTAATGAAGATGTTCAGAATGTGAATGATATGGTGACACATGGTTGGTTGGGACCAGTTAGTGAAAGATGTGAGGATGGAGGACAACAATGATCAACGGTGCAGGATGAAGAAGGTTGATCGGACGATGTTGGTGATAAGATGATTCATCAGTGTAACATGGGTGTATCAGCAGAACCTCAAAGCATGTTCCAGTGATTGAGCGATGAGGTGCTAAGTGGGACCTAAGTGTGATGATGGCTGATAGATTGGCAATGAATGATTTCTTGATATGTCATTTCACATCGATGTTGCGAATGACATGGTGATGACATGGATGACATGTAGGTTGTGGGCCTGATCAGATAGCATTGCATGCGTATCGGTGTGACATAGGTACATTAGTAGGACTATGATGGATGTTCCCCTAACAAAGCAATAAGCACATCAGCATGATATTGATTCATCAGTAGGACTAGGGATGGAGTCCCAATGATAGAACAATATGGTAGATTGACGATGGTAGTTTAAGTGACCGATTATCCAATGGTCAGGGTTTAAAGACATCGTAGTGAATGTTTATCATAGGATCAAGGCACGAGGAATAGATCGACGGCCAGAGTTCAAACGTAGAGATCTGAAATGGCTAACTCCGTGTGAATAGGGGTTTGTGTCTGGTAACCAACATAAATAGAATTAGATCACTCAACTGCCCCAGTGAGCATTAATGAGGGTTATCCGATCTTTTGAGTGGTGAAAAGGAGGATTCTTGATCATTCAAGATCAAATCATATCGAAGGATCAATAGAGAACATTAAATGCATAATTGGATTGTAGGATTCAACAAAGAGAACAAAGGAAAATTCTCTAAAAAAGAATTTAATGTTGTATGGCTCAATGTAGGGAATGGTGATGTCTGATGAGCTAGATAGTATCTATGGCTCGATGTTCTAACATTTACTAAAGTAAGTTGCAATTGAAAAACCCTAATGGTGATTCCAATTGTATGAACTAGATGAAGGGAATCATAGAGAGATAGAGAATGAATGAGGGTTTCTAAATGTAGAGAAAGGTGAATTGTAATAGAAAGAAAATTTTGAAAATTCATGAAGCTAGTTATAATGGAGTAAGGGAGAACAGAGAGAAAGAGCTTATGTACTGAATTTGTGCATTGTAGGTTGTGTAGAACCATTTTATGCATAGTTTATTGTAGAACTTTGTAAGAGGTTGTAGCCTCCATTTGCACTGAGTTGTAGCTCAGAATAGGGTGTAGTAGCATCCTTGAAGTTGCAGCTTCTAAACAAGGAGTTTTTGCTTCCTTAGGCTGCAACCCTAAACATTGTAACTGAACTTTGATGCTTGTGAGGTTGGATTAGGACAGTAGATCCAAGCAGCATTTATCACTGTGGTTTTCCCATATTGGGTTTTCCACGTACATACTATGTTATTTGTTGATCTCTCTTGTGCTTATAACTATTATATTTATTAGTATTTCAATCTACACATTTGAGTTTAGGGTTGAATCTGCAAAAGGTTTTAAGAACTAAAAGTTTTAAATATCTACTAATTCACCTCCCCCTCTTAGTAGATCATTGTGTTCTAACATAAATTCCTTCAAATTACAAGGAAGTTGATGAGGCCTAAGTTACTAGGTGGTCTTGAGGAGACGGTGGGTGTTAGCATTCCAAGACCATGTGATATGGGCTTGTTGAATGCTCCAGGCATGGTGGTTTGGTTATACCCTTTCCTTCTAGACAACAAATGTGGCAATTTTCTGCCACATTGGACAAGGTCTTTAGATGGGGTGAGGTTCTTGAAGAGGTGGTTGCATTTAGATTCATTCCAACATTTTTCTTAGGTGGGAGATTTTATTAACTATTTGCAAGAGAATTGGGTTGTTTAAGTTTTATGTTTACAAATTTTGGCTTCTTGTCAATGTTAACTTATGGCCTGGTAAGGCAATTTTATAAATTGGTTTGTAGAATAGCTTGAGAGGCCATTTTTGTAAGATAATTTGGCCTTCTTTTTTTATAATTATGAGAATGAGAGAATTTGACATGCTCTTGGTTATAAACAAAGATTGTAATCCTATTTTGAATATAAATAAAAAATACTTTCTTATGGAGCAAAAAACAAAAATATATATCCTTCTCACTATTCTTATTTATTTAAAAAAATGACTAAAAATAGGTAATTTATATAGTTAGTTTTATCGATGATTCCAATGGAATTTTTTGTTTTGCTTTGATCATAAAAAATCCTTTGAAGACACATTGAAATGAAAACAATTCAACTAGATGTTTTGAATCTAGAAACTTCTTTGTTCATTCTTCCACAAGCCTTGACTAAAAATATATCCTACAAGTTGTATTAGGAATGATATGATGATGGACACCTATCAAAAAAACTATAAAAAAAATGATAAGATTGTTGATAAAGTCTCTAAAAATTTAGTCACTAAAGACATAAAAATACCTCTTGAAAAGATTCAATATGATTATTGTTATATTATTCATATCTTATGTTTTGGTTAATGAAAACCCATTAAAAATAAAAATAAACCCTAACTGAAATCTAAAATTTATTTCCCAAAGGATAAAATTTGTTGGTGTAAATAGGTAATTTTCCTTACTAGTTATTAGTGGGGTCATATTTACATGTTAAGTCCACTTAGGTCCTAGGCATGTTTAAGTTGTTTAGATAAGATTTAATCTTTTTAGCTTTTACTAAATATTAGAGTCCTAGGTCATTTAATGATGGTTCATGTCATTTAATATTTTGCATTTGGTACTTCATCACACCTTGTTTATGTAAGCAAGGCTATTGTAAACTTTTATAATATACCCCATCATCATATTTTGATAGATCTTAATATCAAGCAACTTCATTTTTTGCATAATCTCTTGTGGAATTTTTTCATTGTTTTGCATGTGGTCTTGGGATAAAGCTAATTTTCAACTCCTACATGGTATCAAAGAATGAACTTGCAATTTCCTTCTCAGATTTGGGGGTAGAACTAGTGTCAGTGAGAGATCTTGGTGAATTTCAGTAAATTTGAGTACGCTCTTTCCTTGCACCATATGGTGATCTAGGAAATCAGAAAAAATTGAAAAAAACACCAGTTTTGGAGGGTTCCTCGTTGTGGGTTTTTATTCCAAGTTAATTTTGGCACATGTTAGAGGTAATTTGAGCCCACCATTGACTCCAAGGAATTTGATAAATTCAAGGTTGACTTTTGTTTCATCAAAATCTAACATATTTTACCAAATCTCTGAGGGTTTCAAGTTAGGAGGTGGTTACTAGATCTGAGAGGTAGCTGATTTTTTGGAGCACTTTGAGCCAAAATAGACCCTTCCATTGCGTTCAAAAGGATAAAAAACTTCAAGACCACCTATCAAATCACCAAATTTGAATATTTTTTCCATGGTACCTTAGAGGTTTTTTTCATCGCCATTTTCGTATTGTGATATGTGTACAATTTGTACGGTCTGTACATTGTCGAAGTCATTAGAATTGTACACTAGAAGCTCACAAGAAGTGGAGAATATGCAGTTGTAGGACTGGGAAAATCTAGTTTAAATATTGAAACTTGCACATCAACCACCAAACTATTAGTATCAAGCCAAAATTCCCAATCCAAGCAATAGAAAACAAATGAGCATAACAGATCAAATGAAAACACAGAAAACACAAATTATACCTCTTGTGCCATGATTGAATCACTTTTATTTCCCTTCTCTTTTCTTTAAAAAATTTTAAAGTTTTTCTCTTAGATTTTGGGATTGCACTATTGATTAGCTCAAGACGATAATGGTAAAAAATATTCGAAGACGGTAGTCAGCCAAATGAAGAGACGAAGATTGAATTTATAGGCAAAGTGGTGGTAGAATGAATGGATGAGATTGAAGGAAGAATCAATGGTTGAGATCGAATGAGACAAATTTCATGGGAAACTTTCTCATTCTCAAATTCAAAATTAGTGCCATGTTATTGGAGAAATTAGTGGGATGGAGGCAAGATTTAAGGGTGGAAGAAAATTGACAAAATTAATGGGATTTGGAAGAGTTCGAATTTCAAAATTAGTGGGAAATGGAAGAGTTTAAATTTTGAAAATCTTGGAGTTGTGTAAGAGTTGAATTTTCAAAATTAAAAAAGAAAAAGAAAACTCATTTATTTTTAAAACATTCATAATTAATTAAATTTAAATAATTTAATTAATTATAGACTAGACATTAGGTTAGTGAGATTAAATAAATAAAAGCATTTATTTAATCAAAGACAGTGTTAGAGATTAATTAATTAGGTGATAATTATTGATCAGATGGATATTGGAATGGAAGACATTAGAATAATTAAATAATAAAATTTATTTAATTATATGTGTGTGAAGAAGAAGACAAAGATTAGGTTTTAGAAGAAATCAGGGTTAGATGAGGAATTAGTCAGAAAATGGTGTCATAGGCTCGAGACAATTTTAAGTGTCTACATTTTTCCCCTCTTTGAGACAATGTGATTTTTAGCATTTTCTAAAATAAAAAGTGAGAAAAATTTGAATCAGGTCTTGCCCCAATGTGCCCCAGTGGAAATGGGATTATGATGCCCCTCGAGAAATTTGGCAAAAGAATCCAAAAATTGAGCCAACTTTATCGAAAATATGGAAGAAAATGTTAGCTAGAAGAAAAGGTTAGTAAGAAGGGAGGAACAGTTAGTTTGATCGATATGAGATGTGGAGAAGATTGACAGAAGAACTGTTATCCAGAAGAATAGGTGAGTAAGAATGGAGGAATAGTTAGTAATATGAATGGATGTAGAAAGGGAAGTGATGAATATATCATCATAAGCCTTGATAAATGCACATTTATCATCATTGAGCATTTTTATGTTTCAAAATGGACGACATACAACAAGGTGTGAAATGTTATCCATTTGTGTAGATAGACACATTGCAGCCAAGGAGTGTCATGATGTAGACTAGGAATTTAGTTGCCCCTAGCCATATTGTCAAGACAACCCACAAATAGAAAAAAAACATAAAAGGTCATGATCCATCCTCACTCCTCTAATCACTTGTAGATATCCTCCAGTAGCATAGGAACATGAAAAAAGATAAATTGGATAAAAGATAAGACTTACTAGATGAAAAAACTCAACAACCAATTAGATCTTCTTGCCAAAGACAAAGAATAGAAAAGAGACAAAAGACCATAGACAAAGATGGATGATAAAGAAAGGAAACTGATCAGTTAGACTTGAAGACTAGCTTGATAGTTTGTTATTGCATGATTTGTTAAGCTCAGTGTTTATTTTGAAAGATGTTTTGTTTGTGTCTAGGCAAAGTGTCAGTCTTAGCAAAGGGAATATTTATTATGGAAGATGGATAGTGGCAGATATGATAGCATTTATTATGGAAATTATATTATAAAAATTATGAAAAATGCATGTGAAAGATACACACAATCAAGCAAGCAAGTATACACAAGGATAGAAAGACAAGCATGATCTTTCCCCTAGTCAAGTTGAAAACCAATTGATTGATTGGTTGATGATAGGTTGATGATTGATTTATAATTGATAGATTGATAGATTAATTAATATGGGAAGAACACATCCCAAAAACAATATGAAGACAGGGAAAGACATATCCTAATAGTGACAATGTGACTAAAGGATCAAGGTTTGTAGCAAGGCTGAGATCAAAACCAAGGGATGCTTTGGATGATATGCTAGATTGCATAGCAAGACTATATGGATTAGGATTGTTACATTTTAAATTACTAACCTTTGGACAAGGTGGGATTATGGAGGGATGTTGGCTAGATGGATTGGAAGCCTTGAACCAATGACAAGGGAAAACCAAGCCTTGTGATAGGTACAAAAGGATAATGGATTGCTTTGGTAAAGGATAGGAGACATGAGGATTAATGGATAAATGGTTTAGTGTATTATCTCCAATGACTATGTTGCATAGGAATAATTTTTTTTCTTTGATATATGGGGTTCAAATAGTGTTATGTAGGTAATGACATGAGACTTTATAGTGTATGGAGAAAGGATTAACATGTCAAGAGTTTTTCAAAGCATGATTTATGTTTGTGCCCCAATATTTATCAAGATCAAGGTGGGTAGGGAAGATGGATGTAAATGATGTGGATTGGATAGATGGAAATGTAATGAGAAAGGTATGGAAGATGAGACAACTTTCCCCCAAATTGTAACAATTCACATAGATAATTGCTTGTACGCATGACACCTGTTTACCAGGTTTTCATCATGGTACTTATCCAAAGCACCACCGAAGTGGTTTTCACCATTGGATGAAATTTTATCTTTACTATATATATATTTCACACAAGACACTTGTTTACCAATTTTTCATCAAGGTGATGATCTTTTTCTTTTTTTTATTTTTTTCATTTTTTTCAATTTTTTGTATTTTCTAGATAAACTTGATGTTTTAGATGATCACCAACTATTTTGAATCCTTTAATGGTGTTGATGTAGAGACTTGCGCCATGATATACCAATAATGACCTTTATGAAGTAGTTGCCTTATTAGGATCATGACACTTGCATAAAACTAATGGATGTTGTTGTGATCATTTTTGATACAAGGGTTGGCCTTATCAAAATATACACATCATAATAGAGTGTCATGGGAGTCCTTAAAATAAAGATTCATTGCCAAGATGTGACGGATTTGTGAAGTAGTATTTTTAGACTTCAGGTGAGATGTTGGATTATGATGGATGATAGCAGATGTGGATGGATTATTTGGCATTTTGGATGAAGTAATTTTTAATTTCCAAACTTTGAGTAGAGGATGATGGAGTTTGGAATATTGATTAGGATAATGTTTGGAACCAACACTTTTATGTGCTTTACATGATGACCATTTTGAAGGAAGTGGATATTTATTATATGTGGGAGTCCTCTTTTCTTGTGGCTCCACATTTTGATTGGTTCTTAAATTTGGAATTTTTTCTTTACTTGATCCATTTTCTTTGGGATCCATTTTAACTTCATTTGTCCACTTGTATTTTTGGATTCAATGGAATTTGATATTTTCTTTTGAACTTTGTATTTATAATTTTTTTTTAAAATTGGTTCCAATTGAGGGGTTTAATGAATTTGGAATGATGGTTTATGGTGTGGATGGAAGGAGTGTTGGAAACAACCTTATGATAGGACTACTCATGGCCCCCATTTTTATGTTTTTAGAAACAAGATGCTAACCCATCATTTTGTAGCTAAAAACCATTAATATTTGGTATTTTCTCATCTTCAAGAAATCCTACTTTGATAAAAGTGGATAATCCTAGTTGATAAGATATTTTGGATTTATCCTTTGTCATGCTTGTGTCCTCTTGATCTTTTGGAATGTTGATTTGATCCATTGTAGCTTTTGTATCTTCTTGTTTGTTATCCATGTCATTTATTTGATTATCTATGTGTCCAAGGGATGAAAGTGTCTCATCTTGGGAAATGGAGGTGTTTGGAGTTTGGATAGGGTCAACTTCAAGTTTTTGATTATGGATGGTATAGAGGTTGAGGGGATCATTTTGGATTTCTTGATCAATGGAAGAATCTTGAGCAATTATAAGCTTATCTTAGATGTCATGATTAGAGATGGGATTTGAATAAACTCAAGGATAGGATCATGATAAAAGTACAAATTATCATGGATGCTATAAATAAGATTTGGATCAAGGATTGGATTATCATGGATGTTATGAATAGGATATTTATCAAGGATTGATTTAACTAGTATATCGTAATGGTCTATAGGGAATTTTTGGGTAACTTAATCTTGATTTGTCTTAGAGTTTATTTCATCTTGCTTTGGATTTTTCTCTTGACATAGATCCAATGGTTTAGGCAATGGAATGTTATCTTGGAAAATGATATGATTTCCTTGAGTGGGCTTAGGTTTTTGGATAGGAATCTCTTGAGTTAGCTTGATAGGTGATGTAGGACATGGTGGTGGAAGAGGGTTGGAGGATATGGGATTAGCAATGGAATAGGATTGTCCAACTTTATTTTGAGGAAAATCCTTTGCTAGTAGTCCTTAAAGATCCTTACTAGATGTGTTTTTATTGGATGGATTTATGGATAGGGATGAAGTGGATGGTAATAACTTAGGGCATGAAGGATTATGAGAAGAGGTGGAGAATATAATAAGAGGTCTTTGTGATATGGTTTGATGTTGAGGAAGGCTTTGGATGGAATATTGGTTTCCATTTTCAAGGTTAGGAGAAGGGTTACTAATGGATGTTGGTTGAGGATCAATGGTATGGCTTGTGTTAACTTTTTGTTGATATTGAGGGTAGATAGATGGATGACTAGGGCTTATAGTTTCTTTCACTATGGTAGAGGCATCAAAACCTATGGGAAGCCTAGATCCTTTTTGTACAAGTTTTAAAAGGTATTTGGTGGGATATTTGGCCATGATTTCCAACATTAGATTTTGAAACTGAGGATCTCGTGATGCTTTTTAAGATCTTCTTGATAACTTTGTTCTTCTTGATGTTCATTATAGTCCTTACCATCATCAAGGGGTAAGGTATATTCTATTTTGTGCTTGGTTTGGGTTGTTTGGGATTGTTGGTATAAAGGGTTGATGAATGGTTGACTAGGGATTGTGGCTTGTTGGTATGAAGATTTGATGGATAGGTCATAGAGCATGTAGTGTTCAACTTGACTACGAAGAAGATCAAGGTAAAATGAAGACATGGTTGTGAGTTTGGGATTAGGCTTGAAAATGGGATAGCTTAGATGGATAAGTAGGTGGATAATGGTGGAATATAAAACCCTAGTGCAAGGTAAAGATAAGAAACCAAAGACATTTTATTTTTTTAGTTTTTCAAATTTTTTTAGATTTTGGAATGTTTTTTTTTTGGTTTAAGGATTTTTCTTTTTTTTTATTTTGAATTTTTATGAATTTTTTTTTTGGATTTTGTGTTTTATGATTTTTTTCGCTTTTGAAGTTTTAAGAATGAAATGATTATGCAAAGGATGCAAATGAAGGATTATAGACAATGAATGGGATATGATTATGGATTTTGAATGTTTGAGGATAGTGAGGGTAAGTGGTGTATGATTATGGGTTTAAATTTCAACCTTGAAAGACGATGGTTAACCAAAGTAACCAAAAGAGGTATCTAGATCTCCAAAATACAGTAGTGAAGAAGACAATATACGAGGGCTAACCTTAAACTAGACTTATGATTTTAAAGCCAATCGTTGATTACAAGACAAAAGACAAGAGATCAAGACACCCTAAAGGATGACTAAGGTTGAACCAAAATCTAACTAGGGTAATATCGATAGAGGGTGATTGATGAATGATGATAGCGAGAGAAGCCTGTTGGAACCTAAAATTTCCTACCATTTTTTGCAAAATTTTAGGTTCCCACGATGAAGAAAATGGACTGCAACACTCACAAACACAGTTGTGAAATCTACTCCAGGAGCTTACTTTAAAAAATCATAAAATGAAGCCAGTGAAATCTCATGCAAAACCACCTTGCAAACATGTTTTCCTACCATATGAAAGTGTGTCTACTTGATTTCAACTTCCCATGACCTGATTTGATGAAGTTTTGAAACACCAAGCTGAAGGGTTCAAAAAATAGTTTGTTGGTTGCACAGTGTTAAAACTGCCAAAAGGGTCAACTTTGGAGGCCAACATTGATCAACTGGAAGATTGTCATGAAAAAATGATTGTTGTTTCAAATTCTTCCCACCTTAATCTAATTTCATTCAAATTATTAGAGCTTTAGCACCTCACTTGGTATTTTTTCAAAGTCAATTCCAAATGAATTTTAGACAGTTTTTATGCCTGCATTCCTAGAAAAGGTTTCACAGAGGACACTTTAACATTCAATATCTTGTGAAGGATGAGGTTTGGTGAAAAATCCTTTTGCACACATGTTCATTTGACTTAAGTGAACTAATATCTAGGGTGGAAGCTTCTCATAATTGGATTTGATATTTTTTTAAGGAGGCAAGTTGATGAGTTTCAATTGGGTTTGATAGGAGCAATTTTTAGAAAAGGTTGAGTGAGCAACTTTGAATGTTGATAGTTTGCAATCTTGATGACTCCATGACAATCCGTTGGAAAACCATATTCCCCTATCATAAATTAACATGTTGGTACATTTTTATGGCTCCATGAAAACATTTGATTAGTTTTCCAGGACAATTATGGAGGCTACTTGGGTTATTTTGATCATAGTGAGCTACAATATTATCTATCTCTTATGAATAGCAATTACCAATTGAGAGCCTATTGGTAAAATTTTCTTTATGTACAAAATTCAAGGGATACATGCACATGGTTGAGATACACTTATCTTTACATGCTACAAAAACCCAATATATGATCTATTTGTTGATGCTTTACAAGAAAGACAATACCTTGGAAGAGAATGGAAAACTTGATACATTTAGTTGCAACTATCTTGGACAAAAATAATTTGGTGAAATATGATCAGACAAGATGGATATTTTTAGGTTATTGATCTAGGATGAATAGCCAAATATTACAATGGCTACTTAAGGATGATATTGACCTATGTTGATTGCCTTCATTAAGTGAAGAGTTTAAATATGTGACAGTAAGAGAAGAGAAGGAAGTTTTTTTGTTAATATTGATTCACATATCCTATCTACTCAAATGGTTGCAATATTTATAATGGTGGTATCAATGAAGTAATCATTGCAATCTCGCACATTTAGCAGATATGGAAGGTGTCAATAAGCAGATTATTGGAAGCACCTTGAAATTCTTCACATTTAATCTATTGAAAATGTATCCCCAATTGATGTAAAGTCATAAATGGTCAAAGAACATAACAGCCATTGAAGAATTTGAAAGATTGGAGTACCTACACCTATTAGCGCTAGGGAATAGAAGCATATCAAATTGCACTTGTAAACTGCAGTGACACCGTCAATTATGAATTTGAGTGAAGAACCATAAGCCTTAAGCAGAACGACTATTAAGGAAAATAGACAAGTTTCTTCAGTTGAAGGCATGCAAATTGTTTTGACTGAGTGCTCATAAGATATGTGATTTCATGGACCACCACAATCACATGATTTGCACAAAATGGATTGGTTGGAAACAATTCAAAACTCGAAAGCAAATGGAGTTAGCAGGTGACGACTTGTCAGAGTTTATGGGGTCATTCTTTCTATAAACAACTAAGGATGAAGTACCAATATTGGAATGTTTTCAAGGCTTCCACTAAGCAATTCAGGCTACAATCATCATGAATATATAACTTCGCATGATGTTTTTTGCCACTTCTCTTGCAAAGTTCATATCTCTCCTCGACAACCAATGATTACATAGAAAGGTAATGATGCCCTAAAAGCTTCTATCACTATTACCTATGGTGATCCAGAAATAAGATGGGAGTTGGCATTCTTGTGAAACAAATGGAACCACATATTACTCCAAAATTATATTTAGTATTTGCAAATAAATTTCTTCATTCAAAGACAATGTTTGTGAAGAAGAAACTGTGAGAACGAATACATTGAAAGAAACACTAAAATTGATACAGTGTTGGAAAACAAAACTTTATTAGGAAGACTTTTTCTTATTGAAGTGACGCCATGCAAAGTCTCTTTGAAACCCCAATATAGCAATGAAAGGAGAATGAACAACATCGAAGAGATATGGAATATCGGAGAGAAAATATGAGAAGTCCCTTCAAAATTATAAAGCAAAAACCATAAAACTGTAGTGAATAAAAGAAGCAAAATTTCATTAGAGAGACTCTTCAGTATCGACGGGAATGATATGGATGTCTCTTTGATGGCCCAAAAAGAGTAAAACATTGACAAGAGAAGCATCATAGAGAGACATTGACATCGGTAGGACATTGCTCAAAGTCTCTTTGATGCTCTGAGAAACAACAAAGGCACATTCTTTGTCAAAAAGAGAAGTAAACTTCGGTGGGAGATGAAGACAAGTTCCCTCGATGCTCCAAAACATAGACATATGACCAAAATTCATCGAGGAGAAAATAAATATCGGCAAGAGTAAAGTTTGAGTTACCCTGATACAGTGAATGCATATCATCAAAGTGCAAATAAAAGATTGAATAAGGTGTGATTATAGTGGAAAATAATATTACTTTGAGAAAATAAAAACTTCACATTTTTACCAAGGGGATTATAAGGTGGATAATTATTTTAAACATGGAAAGCATAAAAGGTAAAATTTATAAAATATTTGCACTAGGAGGTGGAATATTTTTCACTAAAAGAGTTACAAGAGCAGGTAATTATTTTTACGCGAAATTTAATGGGCAAAAATGCAAGTGCTGGAGATAATAAATCAGATTAATTTTCATGGGAAGACAATGAAGTTAAAATTAAAATATTTTAATTTGTTAAAGATAATTAATTGAATGAAGAGTTGCAGCAAACGAACGTGCAAAGATTCATAACTCTAAAAATGCAATGTATACATGTAAAATGAAATCATCAATCATCATCATTAGAATCGGAAGGAATTAGATTTTAGGATAGTAGATAGAATAGACAAAAAATGAAGACTTTTGATTCATATTGTAATATCTTTTGAAGCAATATAATGGAGAAGATTGCTCATATTTGGTGATTTACTTCTAGTGTTCAATTGTTGTGTTAATATTCAATCCTGTATGTTGTTTTCTTGCCTCCAAAGTAGTTTTCCTCTATTATTCAAATTTATACAATTTTTTAGGACACATTTGTTTTTTTGGTGTGACTTTCTTGATTGGGTTATGGCTAGAGTGAATTAAATTCCTTTCAAGTAATTCATTTTAATTGGTTTCTGCAGGGATTAAAATCCTTTTAAATTGATTACTATGATTGGTTTCCCTCAAGTTAAGAATTAAAAATCCTTTCATGATATCACAATAATTTAGGAAAAAACACAGGGATTTGTAAAGAAGAGTACAATAACTGACTAACTTGCACGTTGGTGCAAGCTGCAAACATCCAAAGTATAGTAACTGACAAATGTGCTTGAGGTCTAACCTTGGGCTAAAAAAATCCCCAGGAAGGCCTCCTACTAAAAATAAAAAAGGAGAATAATGTGTATTTATTGTCACCCAAGATCACACAAGTGTGCAAGGGGAGAGGATATGTAGACACTAGCTCGGGTTGACACAAACGTGCAAGCGCACCAAACATAGAAAAAAAGAGAGTTATTTTTAACCCATCTACTCTAAATGTGATCTAATCTAAAAAACAAAGACATAATGTTTCAAGATAGATTCTTTGACAAATGGACTTGCAACAACCAATTAGTAGTTCAAAAGAAACCTTTGACAACGTCCTGCAACAATTAGATTAGTAGTTTGAAAGAAAGACTTTGACAATTGAGTTGCAATCAAAGGATTACTAGTTTATTATTTGTCTTTGGCTTGTGAAAAGGTGTTGCATCAAATAATTAGTGAAAATATATAATAAGATTATTCAAATCAAAAAAACAATCATACCATTAAAATTCTTTTGAAAATTTTGTGAAATTTTTAAAAAGCAAGTTCATGTGTTCTTTTTTGAAGTTTAAAATTAAAAAATTCAATTTAACTGATTATACCTAATTTCTAATTTATGATCTAAATAAATAATCTGATCCACAACATGCACATCAGAAGCAACTTTCCAACGCCTACAGAAACTTGAAAATCCAATGAGTAGTTTGAAAGTTAAGCATGTTTTAATATAGGTTAGTATTTTCAAAAATATGAAAAAGAGAAGTAAGCACTCTTAGCAAATGATTAAAGCTCTATGAATTAATTTTATAACCAACAAATGAAACCATATTTATTATTAAAATAATATAGAAATGTGCAACAATAACATTGTAGTAAAAAAGTGTAGATTTGTACAATGTATAGATTAACAAAGAAAGTGCCTACAAATCACTTTTTAAAAGTTTAAAATGCTATTTTGCACCAAAATATAGGGTATAATATATGAAAATCCATCGCTCAACCCTTCTAGATGCAACCATGATGTTTTTTACCCTTAAACAGCCCCTAAAAATTATTATTTTCCCATCCTTTTGAAATTACCTATAACCTTCAAGATATAAAACACCAAAAACTTGCAAACAAGAAGGTTAGCCAAAAAGATTGGTACTTCATGTCGAGTTCACCAATTGTATGACTGGGAAAATAAGGTTTGAAGCTTGAAAATTGAACAACAACTAGTAAACTATTAGTATCAAGCCAAATTTCCCAATCCAAGCAATAGAAAACAAATGAGCATAAAAAATCAAATGAAAGCACACAAAACACAAATTACAACTCTTATGCCATGATTGAATCACTTCTATTTCTCTTCTCCTCTTTGCTTTGAAAAATTTTGAAGTGTTGCTCTCATATTTTGGGAGTGCACTATTAATTGGCTCAAGATGATAATAGTAGCAAAGATTTGAAGACGGTGGTTACCCAAATGAATAGATGGAGATTGAATTTATAGGAAATGTGGTGATAGAATGAACATATGAGATTGAAGGAAGAATCAATGGTTGAGATTGAATGAGACAAATTTCATGGGAAACTTTCTCATTCTCAAATTCGAAATTAGTGCCAGATTATTGGAGAACTTAGTGGGATGGAGGCTGTAGTGTAGAAAAATGTATCCCTTCACATTTTCACACCTAATTTGGAATTAATATTAAAAGGAACTTAACTATGCCTTAATTTAGTGTTATAATATGTATTTTACATATTCACATTAAGTTTAGTGCCCTATAAATTAAAATGGACTTAATTTTTCTTTATTTTTGGTGTTGTAGAGTGTACCCCTTTACACTTTCACACTTATTTAGGGATCCTTCAATTAATTGAGCTTAATTTTCCTTAATTGGCCCCTTTAATCCAAATCCAAGCCTAACTAATCATATTTTCCAAAGAGGGAACCCGACATTCATTAATGCTTAGACATAACACTTCTCATTGAGTAATGTGTGTACTAGGTGAGTGATTAGGGGCCCATTCGACCATGGGCGAATGGGTCCTCACTTAGACCTAGGACCTAAATTTAAATTATGTTTTTGACAGTATTTTAACATATTCAAATCCATATTCACATGTCAGCTTGTGTTATTTGAATTTTAGGAAATTAATATTACATACCTATAAATATAAGGTTATTTCACTATGTTTCATCTAGGATTTTGAAGTTAGCACTCCTATAGACAAGTTAGCATATCAAGAGAATTTAAAGAGAAATTCAAGGCATTCAATAGCAGATTTATTGAAGAATTATTGCAACAATCAAGATTTAATTGTCATATCAAAGTCTTTGCATCATGCATGTCTTTGTAACTAATATGATGATGTAGGTTTCATGATCCATTCAAGCATTCAAGGCATTGTTTCAATCAAGTCTTAAGATCAATATCCACATCCATTGAAGCCATTTCATGCAAGTTGTAGATCTACACTACAAGGTTCATTCAA
The DNA here is from genome assembly GCA_007258455.2 of Sequoia sempervirens. Lineage (NCBI taxonomy): Eukaryota > Viridiplantae > Streptophyta > Pinopsida > Cupressales > Cupressaceae > Sequoia > Sequoia sempervirens. The sequence continues at coordinate 382,242,765 of VDFB02271358.1, read as the reverse complement.
GGGTTTGGTGAGTTGTGACATAGAGATGTTCATTCATCACTCCTTTCATGCTATTTTGTTTCATTTCAAGGTTTATTACCAAAACGGGGTTTGACCAAGGCAAACACCTATTCACCAAAAACAAAACATTTTTCCCTGATTTTTGTTTGTAGATTTAGGTGGAAGAAATCTTGAATATATCTTGAAGAGAAAAATTGAAGAACTTGTGAAAGTTGCAAAAAAATTCATAAAAGTTGTCATCTAACAAAAACTCAATTAAAAAATTTATTTTTGGCTTTCCAAACCTAAAACCTGGGCAAATTGAGAGATTCGGATTTATAGTAGAGGCTCTCAAAATCTGCATACAAACCATAACTTAGGACCCATTTTCCCCTAGGCAAATGAGTCCCAGATCAGCTTCAGTAGAGCACTTTTGGTGATTGGTACACATCATCTTACCTCTCAATTATCTGCATTTTAATCTTTGATTCCATCAATATTGAGTTTAATTTGTAGATCCAAGTTGTAGATTGCATTTTGGGTTTGATTTGCTATTTTTTAATCTTTCTCCCCAAAGTGTTGTTTAATTAGGATCCCCATCCTTGCAAAAAAAGGAAATTAGTAGATTCACACTTTGACTTGACTCACCTAAAGGTTGATATTCATTTCATTGTGTGAAAGATAGCTCCATAAGTGGTTCATCAATCCTATTTTGATCCATCCCCATAAAACCTATATTTCATCATTTCATTTTGTGCATATCATAGAGTTCATGGTCATTCTACTAATGAATGTAAGGCTTTGAGTAATCAAATTCAACATCTTAAGGAATGTGGTGATCTTCCTTGTGTTGAGGAACTTATTTCCTCTAATTAATATTGATTTCCATCCTATCTTGTTTCTCATCATGATGTGGCATTAGTAGCTTTATGTGCCTTGCTCATTGTCATTCATAGTGGTACAATTTTTGGTGCAACCATATCTCTCATGGTAGTAACTTGATAGTTCTTGGTGGCTGTATTTGTCTCTACGATTGGGGGCCAAGGTAACTAGTTTTTTGAGGTGTGCATTCTTTTCAAGGATTGCATCTTCCTCTCTTTCTACTTAAAATACCAACATAGCAAGTATGTTGGCATTTTAAGTGGGGGGCATATTGTCCCCCATTCATTGTTTGCATGTTTCCTTCTTAGTGATGATAGTATACACCTCCTAGAAGATGTGAACATTTTATTCAAAGTGTGGTCTTCTCAATTCATGTGATGTGTCTTCTTCTTGGTAACATTGGCTTTGATTTCCTTCAAGAGTGTGACCTTTCTAAGCATATGATATTTCTCTTAGTGGTAATGTTATGGATCGCATTCCCTAGGTTGTGAATCTTTTATCCTTGAATAGACCTCTCTTGGAGGTATTAGGAATGATGTTCCCTAAGTAGAGACCTTTCATGAACTAATCAAAATCCATTTGAACATGTTTATTTGTATTTTGTTCATAAGTGTTTAGCATAACATAGCTTGTTAACCTTGTGAAGCTCGAAGTTCATATTTTTGTGGTGCCCTATCAGATTTATTAGAGGTATAGCTTTGGTATGGTTAGTACAATGAGAAGCATGTAGACCTAGCATGACTTTATCACTAAGCCACTTTCCTGAGGGCTCACCTATTGGACACCCTGGGGTTCCATTGGCCCAGAGTGAGTGCATGTTGTTGTTTGCATAATGGACATAAATTTTTGCTTGTGAACATTCTTGGACAAACAACTAAGATGTGTTCCACATCTCATTGGACAGTCAAGGTTTGACTTTCCCTCTTTGTTCTCACTAGTCTTTGATGTTTTATGATTGAGAATCTTTGTCATTGTTGCATACATATGTTTTGAATGTCTACTTGAGTGTGAGTTTTCGCTAGTGCTCTTCCTCTCACTAAAGTGGGGGGGATAAATGTAGTGTAGAAAAATTTATCCCTTTACATTTTCACACTTAATTTGTAATTAATATTAAAAGGAACTTAACTATGCCTTAATTTAGTGTTATAATATGCATTTTACATATTCACATTAAGTTTAGGGCCCTATTAATTAAAATGGACTTAATTGTGCCTTATTTTTGGTGTTGTAGAGTGTACCCCTTTACACTTTCACACTTATTTAGGGCTCCTTTAATTAATTGAGCTTAATTTTCCTTAATTGGCTCCTTTGATTCAAATCCAAGCCTAATTAATCATATTTTCTGAAGAGGAAACCCGACATTCATTAATGCCTAAACATAACACTTCTCATTGAGCAATGTGTGTCCTAGGTGAGTGACCTAGGACCCATTCTCCCATGGGCGAATGGGTCCTCACTTAGACCTAGGACCTAAATTTAAAAAAAAAAATTAGCGGTATTTTAACATATTCAAATCCATATTCACATGTCAGCTTGGGTTATTTGAATTTTGGGAAATTAATGTTACATACCTATAAATATAAGGTTATTTCACTATGTTTCATCTACGATTTTGAAGTGAGCAATCCTATAGAAAAGTTAGCATATCAAGATAATTTCAAGAGAAATTAAAGGCATTCAAGAGCAGATTTATTGAAGAATTATTACAGCAATCAAGATCTAATTTTCATATCAAAATCTTCTTGCATCATGCATGTTTTTGGAGCTAATATGATGATGTAGGTTTCATTATCCATTCAAGCATTCAAGGAATTGTTTCAAATAAAGTTTCAAGATCAAGATCCACATCCATTAATGTCATTTCATGCAAGTTGTAGATCTAAATTCCAAGGTTCATTCAAGGGTTTGGTGAGTTGTGACAGAGTTTTTCATTCATCATTCCTTTCATGTTATTTTATTTCATTTCAAGGTTTGATTACCAAAATAGGTTTTGACCAAGGAAAACCCCCATTCACAAAAAACAAAACATTTTTCCCTCTTGATTTATGTCTATAGATTTAGGTGGAAGAAATCTTGAATATCTCTTGAAGAGAAAAATTGGAGAACTTGTCAAAGTTGTAAAAGTTGTCATAAAAGTTTTCATCTCACAGAAACTCAATTACAAAATTTATTTTTGGCTTTTAGAACCTAAAACTTGGGAAAATTGAGATATTCATATCTATAGCAAAGGCTCCTAAAAGTTGTTGACAAACCCTAACTCAAGACCCATTCGCCCCTGGGTGAATGAGTCTCATATCAACTTCAGTAGAGCACTTTTGGTAACTGGTACACATCATCTTACCTCTCTTTGATCTATGTTTTAATTTCTAGTTCCATTAGCATTGATTTTAATCTATTAGATCCAAGTTGTAAATTGCATTTTGGGTTTGATTTACTATTTTTAATCTTTCTCCTCAAAGTGTTGGTTAATCAAGACCCCTGTCCTTGCAAAAAAAGGAAATCAATAGATTCACACTCTGACTTGACTCACCTAAAGGTTGATAATCATTTCATTATGTGGATCTCATTTCCTAATGAAATAGTGAAAGATAGGTCCCTAAGTGGTTCATCAAACCCATTTTGATCCATCCCCATAAAACCTATTTTTCATCATTTCAAAGGAAAGATTTAAGGGTGGAAGAAAATCAACAAAATTAAAGGGAATTTCGAAGAGTTTGAATTTCAAAATTAATGCGAAATTGAAGAGTTTAAATTTCAAAAATCATGGAGATGTGTAAGAGTTTAATTTTTGAAAATTAAAAATAAATGAAAAATCATTTATTTTCAAAACCATGCATAATTAATTAAATTTAAATAATTTAATTAATTATAAACTAGACATTGTGGGTGGTTGGGTGGACGACCCTCCATGTGGGTGAAGGGATGTTGCAGGGGTATGACCTAGCTCATATGTGGTTTCCTGGTATGGTCGACGCCACTGGTATGAGTGGAGGGAGTGGAAGTGACAGGTGGCAATCATTTTGGTGTACTTCGTATGCGGCGAGTACATGCACTATTGTTTGTTGGTGAATTTCCATCATTTCAAGGCTAGCATTGGGTTAAAGGTTGATGGCGAAGGACAGATCATCATGCAAGGATAGATTGCCTTGCAACATAATAATTCCTCACTCGTGTGAAGGGTGTTCAGCTTTGTTGTCGTGGGTAATATTTATGGGTTTTGTTGGTGGCGGATTGGTAGAGTATGGTTTGTAGTGTTTACACAGTTATTTCGTGGGTGGCGTTTTGGCCGACAATGCTCAGCTTCTAGAGGCTTCGAAGATGGAAAAGTTTGGTCGCTCTAAGTTTATAATTTTTCATTTCTAAGGAGGGGTTGGGATCGTTTGGTGTGAACACACCCATTTCTTTGGTGGTGATGGAGAGACAAGTTTTCTTTATAGAAATTACCGACCAATGGCTTAAGCGTATTCTTCTTGATAAAGTTCCTCTAGTTTTGGTAGCGGTAAAAATGGTATTAAGGAAAGGTCATTTAGAGAGGAAGTAGTATGCGAGGGATAATGCCTATATCTCCTTGCACTTCCTAGCCTCGTTGTTGGATGTCGACATCCCCAAGGTGGAGGCTAAGGACTTGCTCATGCGGCTATTTTGAGAGGATTTGGTGGGCAGTTTAGAGGAGACATTAAAGGCGGAAATCGTTGGAAAAGGGATCCCACGGCTAGCCGACTTGGAGCTACTATGGAAAATGGATGAGGCAGAGAAATTTTTCCCTTTCCTTTTGGATTTGAAAGGGGTCGAGCTCATGAGGCATTGGATGATTTTGGTCGTGGTGGTGGAGTTTTTGAAAGTATGGAAGATTGGACTAGTGGTGGAGGATGGATTGGACAAGGTGGTTGATTTTGATACCTTTGCTAAATTGAATGGGTTTCTTTAAGGTTCGGCTTTCTTTTGTTTTGGTAATTTTTTCTATTTGACTAGAAGTTTAGATTCTGGGTTGAAGGGCTATGGCTTAGTCTAAGCCAATTTTTGTCGATTATAGCGTTCCTTTCGGGTTGGTTGTGTTTTTTTTGTCAGTCTTTTTGGTGACTAGTTGGGTGATGGTTCCTCTTGCTCTAGCAGACGTTCTGTATGGCTCTTTTTATTATTAATAAAAATATCAAACTCTTATGTATCAAAAAAAAAATTATAAACTAGACATTAGGTTAGTGAGATTAAATAAATAAAAAACATTTATTTAATCAAAGATGGTGTTATGGATTAATTAATTAGATGATAATTATTTGATCAAATGGATAATGGAATGGAAGACATTAGAATAATTAAATAATAAAATTTATTAAATTATGTGTGTGTGAAGGTGAAGACATATTAGGTTTCAGAAGAAATCAGGGTTAGATGGGGAATTAATCAAAAAATGGTGTCGCAGACTCAAGATAATTTTAAGTGTCTACAACAGTGACATATTTGATTTGTTGCAAGTTTTTGGCATCATCCAGTATGTCATTTTTCATAATCATTTTGTTTGCACATGTCGGAAATCATACACAGGGTACATCGATGATTTAATTTAATAATATCTTTTTGAATCAACATTTGAAATTTTTTGCAATATCTGGTCCATGGTCGTGTGGAGCCAACACGAGGCTATCTACCATAGCTGGTGGGAGCGATGCAAGAATCTCATTGCCTTGTCATCGCCTACTCTTTATCACCTCACTGCCTACCTGGTGACAAGTTTCATTTTTTTGCTTGTGAGTGGGAAGGTCACATTAGTGACTAAGCTCCAACCTCCAAGGGGCCAAATATTTTTCTCTAGGAGCCCAAATTGGGTAGTTTTCCTCAATGGGCCATATCTTGCAAACCAAGAGTCAACTTTTTGCAAATGAGATATCAACGAAAAGTTGGTTTTATGTATTTCATAGTGGTGTAAGTCGTTTTGCTAGATTTTGTTGTAGGTACATTTTATTTCCAACTAAAGTGCCTTTTCCCTTTTGAACCTTTGAGCTCATAATTTTTTACCAATGTATTTGACTTTCATGATTCCAATAGTAATTGAAAGGTATTCAAAATCTCTATCATTTAGTTCATGCACTTTTTATAGATTCGGCCCCAAGTAATATTTTTATTCAAATTTTGGCATATTTGCATTTTGGTTGATTTCTTGGACATATTGTCTCTTGGAGAATTTTTGTTTGTGTGGGGGCTTTATTTTTAGTTGTGCTTAAGATTTGAGAGGTATCACATCAATTTCTTTTAGATATTTATCTATTTTTCTCTCTTGGTACTTGTCATAATGGTTGAATCAAGGTTTGAGGTTCTAACTCATAATTATCACATATTAAAGGTGAAATACAAATATTTCTTTGGTCTAAGGGTTTTTGGTCTACCTTGGGTGATTATCAACCTGATTTTACTAGGGAATATGAAATATTTTCTCATAGGAGAAAATTTGATGAGGCTATGGGCTTGCTTTCTATGCATGTTCTTGACAGTTTTTATTCCATGTTGAGGAATGTATTGCTCCTTGGCAGGTGTGGGATAAGTATAAGGACTTATTTGGTTTAGTTAGTGAGGTTCAAGCTATATAATTGGAGGTAGAATTGGCATCATTTTCCATAGATTTATTTCCTACCATTGAAGGCTATTTGGTAAAATTTAAATCATTAAGGTCTTAATTGGCTGGTTGTGGTAAGGATAAAATTGATAAGGAATACATATTCTTTATTTTATCTAAATTAAAAGGTTCATTTGCATACTTCTCTAGTTCCTTTTTATTATACAATTGATGGATTAGGTGATTAATTTTTCATGCCTTCTTTTGAGAAATTTTGTGATAGATTGACCAAGGAACGAGCTAAACTCAGTCAGCATGATACACACTCTAAGAATTAGGCATTAATTGCACCATCACCTAAAGGTAAAGGAAAGAAGAAGTCTAAACCTAAGGTAGGTTGATGCAGGAGTATCATGAATTTTGGTTTGCATTTTATTTTATGTTTGGTATTTTTGTTTTGCTTGAAATTTTTGGTTGGTGATAAAATAAGGGGGACATGGCTATGCAACATGAAAAACTCTTCCATTTCCCACATGGGCAAGCAGTTATATAATATATAAATAAATTAAAACCTTCAAATAGTGAGAAAGAACCCCACATAGATGGGAAAAATAAAATTATGAAAGGCATTTAAAAGCCTGTGTAGGAGAAAAGGAAGAGAGGAAGTTATAGAATTCAAATAAATAGGAAAAAGATAAAATTAGTTACAAATTCAATTTGGAAAGGAGGGAGTTAGAGCAGATTTCAACATGAAGGAGAGGTGGTTGGTTTTGGCGTAAAAAGGAGAAGTTGGGAGATTGGCACGGGAGAGGGATTGTTGATTTTTTGCATGGTAAATAGGTAGTAGGAATACAAATAAAAAAGAGCACAGTTCAATGTGGGAGTTTGGGAAAATAAAGGCATAGAAAAGGTAGAGCATGGTGAGGCATGGTGAAGCCATAACAAGAAGACAAAAGAAAGAAAGAAATAAATTTCAACTAAGGAGGATTTGGGAAATAGTGGCGTGGAATTGGTTTTTGCTTGCTCTCAAGTTTTCTTTGTTCTTCATATGCCATGGTTTCAATAATTCAAATCATTTTAACTTCCTTTACTCTGTATTGTTGTCCTTTAGTGTTTTGAAATTTGTCTTTTGGTTAATGCTAGCCGATAACGTAGTGATGGTATAATAGTTTATTTGTTGAATACCAATGTCTTCATTGTTGTGTCATTTGTGAAGGCTTAGATATTCCAAATTCATTGTATGAATCAAAGCTTTAACTTTGTTCTTGGTTCTGCATTGATTTAACTATATGTTTCTAGTGTGAAGATTGAAACCAAACGAATTAAAGATAGTTTCAGTTTTGGATTTTAATTACAACCATCAATTTTTGGTATTAGAACCATAAGTGATTGGGTAGGGTGAAGTTGGGAAATATTCCACCAAGAAGAATGCCAAGAGGAGGTGCTAGAGGAGGCGCCAAGGGATTCTTGAAATGTTATAGAATCTCATAGAAAGAATGGAGGGCATGGAGTAGGCACAGAGGAGAGGATTACTCGTGGGAGATATAAGCGACAATGAAGAAGAGGAGTAGCAAGCTAGAGAAGAGGTAGTTCATGGAGAAGAAGAACCTAATGGGGTTGAAGTGAGATTGTTGAGGGAAGTCATGGGGGTTGGAGCCAAGCCCAAGATAGAGGTTCCACCTACTTAGGAAGCCTCAATGGAGAGGAACTCATTGATTGGATCAATGATCTTGACAAGTATTTTGAATATGAAGAAGTGACGGAGGAGAAATGAGTTGAGTTTGCATGCACAAGACTCAAAGGCCATGCTACTATGTGGTGGGACTATGTTTAGCCAAAAAGAAGAAAGAAGAACAAGGATAAGATAACTTCTTGGGATAGAATGGTTTCCAAGCTAAAATCCAAGTTCCTTCCTAGAGACTATTAGAGTAACTTATTCAAAATATTACAAAACCTCAAGTAGAAAGAGATGAGTGTGAAAGAATATACAGAGGATTTCTACAAGCTTGTGTTTTAATCAAGGCATAGTGAAGAAGATATGGAGGAGGTAGCTAGGTAACTCAATGGATTGAGATGTAGTTTGAAAGATGAGTTGAGACTTCTATCACCCAAGAATCTTGAAGGAGCCTATCAATTTGCAATTAAAGTGGAGAGAAGCTTATGACAAAGCAAAATCAACAAGGAAAAGGTAGAGGAAGAGGAGAAAGAGGAAGAGGGCAACACTCTAATAAAGAACAACAACACCATCAAGGTGAAAAGGTAGGAACTTCTAGTGGACAAGCCAATCTGGAGAGAGGAGGTTTCTAAAACAAAGGAGGCAGACCATTTGGTAGAGGAGGTTACTAAGGAAGAAGAAGAGGCTTTCCAGGAAAGTGATTTAAGTATAAAAAAAATTGTCACAAGAGTTGGGAGTGCTCAGGGTTTACACAAAAAGGTTGCACAAGGCCTAAGAGGAGTAATCAGATTGTGCAAGCAGAACAAGAGACTGTGGTGTCACCTTCTCATAACTTAGAAGAACCTAAGACAAGAGAGTCATTGTTGTTCAAGAGAGTATTGTTGAAGCCATCAAAGGAGAGTCAAGAACCTATACAAAGAAGAGCTTTATTCAAGACCAATTGCAAGGCTAAAGGTAAGTAGTGTAAAATTATTATTGACAGTGGTAGTATGGATAATCTTGTGTCAATCAAAACAGTGAACAAGCTAGGTCTTACTAGGATTAAACATCTTAATCCCTATCAAGTTTCTTGGTTACAAAAGGGGCATCAGTTATTGGTAGATGAGAAGGCCTCTTTAGAGTTTCAGATAGGTAGTTATAAGGACATTGTTATGTGTGACATTATGCCCATGGATGTTTTCCATGTGCTTCTAGGTAGGCCTTGACAATTTGATAAGAGATCCATACATGATGGAAGAAACAATACCTATACTTTTCATAAGGATGGTAAAAAACATACACTGTTACCCTTGAGAGGAGAAGGGGATAATAAGAGCAACAATAGCAACAAGTTTATGCTTGTGAGTGGCAAAGAATTTTTGCATGATATGAAGAAGGAAGAAGTAGGATATGCATTGGCACTCAAGCCCAAGGATGCTCTTACCTCTACTAAGTTGGATGATTTGGTGAATGAGATACATGATATATTGAAAGAACAAAAAGAATTTGTGGTAGTTGATTTGTTGAATGAGTTGCCTCCAATGAGGAGTATTAGTCACCATATGGATTTGGTTCCAGAGGCTAGCCTACCAAACAAGGTTGCATATAAATTGACTCCCGAGGAGAATGAGGATATTAGAAAGTAGGTTGAAGAGTTGTTAGAAAAAGGATTGATAAGAGAGAGTCTTAACCCATGTGTTGTATCAACAATCTTAGTACCCAAGAAAGAAGGTGATTGAAGAATGTGTACAGACTCCAGAGCAATCAATAAGATAACCATTTGATATAGGTTTCTTATTCCAAGGATGGATGATTTAATGGATTGTTTGAGTAGATTTGTGTCTTTTTCAAAGATAGACTTGAAGAGTGGTTACCATCATATTAGGATTAGACCTGGGGATGAATGGAAGACATCATTTAAGACTAATGATGGACTCTATGAATGGTTGATTATGCTTTTTGGGCTTATAAATGCACCTAATACTTTTATGAGGCTTATGAATGAAGTATTGAAACCATTCTTGGGTAAGTTTGTGATATTTTATTTGGATGATATGTGGGTTTTTAGCAAGTCTAAAGAAGAAGACCTAGAGCATTTAAGGTTGGTTATGACACAGTTACATAAGGATAATTTGTTGATCAACCTCAAGAAGTGTACTTTTATTAATACTGAATTAGTCTACTTGGGTTTTTGTGGTATTTAGAGAGGGATTGAAGATGGACAAGGAGAAGGTTAAGGCCATTGTTGATTGGCCAACAGCTAGGAGTGCTTATGAGGTAAGGAGTTTTCATGGAATTGCTTGCTTTTATAGGTAGTTTATCAAAAATTTCAGTAGCATAGTTGCTCCTATACTTCACACTATAAAAGGACATAAAAAAGTAGTTTGAATGGACTCAAGAGGCTAAAAAATATTTTAGATTTTTGAAAAAGAAATTGATTGCATAACCTATACTTGTGTTACCTGATTTTAAAAAAGTCTTTCAAGTAGAATGTGTTGCAAGGTGTGTGCCCTTGGTCTCCTTGTTTTTTGTAGCACAACGCTCAATTTGTGACATAGCTTAACCACCTTTAGTGGATTCACTAACTCTAATGGTTGTATTAGGAATTAACAGGTTAAGCTTTTGGTGCAACAACAACCATCTTTGCAACAATGGTATCAGAGCCTGGGCCGTGGGTTCAAACCCATCGCTTGTGCTGGGAGGGATTGTTGCAAGGTGTGCGCCCTTTGTCTCCTTGTATTGCACACAACACAGTGCTTGGGTTCGTGACATGGCTTAACCACCTCTTGTGGATTCATTAACTCTGGCAATTGTATTAGGCATTAACAGGTCAATATTTTGGTGCAATGACAATTGTCTTTGTAACAAAATGTGATGCTAGTGGTTTATTAATAGAGGATATCCTAAGTCAAGAGGGGAAACCAGTTGCTTATTTTAGTGAAAATTTAAATGATTTTAAGAAAAGTATTCAACTTATGATTTTGAATTTTATGCATTGGTTCAATCTTTGATGAAGTGGAGGAATTACTTGCTTCCCAAGGAGTTTGTAGTTTACACAGATAACCATGCACTTCAGTTTATAAAAAACCAATACAAGTTGAATTAATGGAATGCAAAGTGGGTGGAGTACCTTCAAAGTTTTAACTTTGTGTTGAAACATAAGATTTGGTAAGCAAACAAAGTTGTTGATGCATTCAGTAGAAGAAGTCTATTGCTACAAAAGATTTAGGCAAATAGTGTTGGGTTTGAGAGTTTTAAGGAGTTGTATGAAAAGGATGTAGATTTCATAGATGCATATGAAGTTTGCAGCAGTCCTATCAGTAGAGATAGAGGTCCATGGACTAATTTTATGTTACAAGATGGTTTGTTGTTTAAAGGTAATCAGTTGTGCATTCTCATAGGATCAATGAGAGAGAATCTCTTGAATGAGAAGCATTATGGCAGCCTAGTAGGACATTTTTGGCAGGACAAAACTTACCTATGGTTTAGTACACATTATTATTGGCCATGAATGTAGGCAGATGTAAAGAGGTATGCGGAGAGATGTAGAGTATGCCAACATGCAGAGGGTAGTAGTCAAAACACTGTTTTGTACCAACCACTACCTATGCCACATAGACCTTGGGATTCAATGAGTATGGATTTTGTTGTAAGATTACCTAGAACTCAAAGAAGCAATGGTTCTATTTTTGTAGTTGTGGATAGATTCTCAAAAATGATTCATTTCATTCCTTGCAAGAAGACTAGTGATGCAACTAATATAGCTAACTATTTTTTCAAAGAAGTGGTGAGGTTGCATGGTATACCTAGGAGTATAGTATATGATAGAGACACAAATTTTGTGGGTCACTTTTGGAGAACAATTTGGAAGAAGTTGGGCACCCATCTTATTTTCAGCTCAGCTTACCATCCCTAAATAAATGTTCAAATAAAGGTGGTCAATAGAATTTTGGGTAATATGTTGAGGTGACTTGTTGGAAACACACCTGGTAATTGGGATATGGCTTTAGCATAGGATTAGTTTGCTTATACTGATTCTCCAAATAGGAGTATAGGCTTGAGCCCACTCTATATTTTCTATGGTATGCATCCAAAGGGTGTATTTGAACTTAGAGATCTTAGTAATGTTGAGATGAGAAGTGCAGATGGTGAGGAGTTTTCCCAAGGTATTCATGACCTTCATGAAGAGGTAAAATTATAGATTGAGGGGAGAAACTAGAAGTATAATTAGTATGCTGATAAGAAGTGTAGAGAAGTACATTTTTAGGTTGGTAATCTCATTTTGGCTCATCTCATGAAGGAGATATTTCCAAAAGGTGCATACAACAAATTAAAAATGAAGAAGATAGGTCCTTGCAAGTTTATCAGAAAGTTTTCTGCTAATGCTTATGAGATTGCTCTTCCTTCCAATATGGGTATCTCATCCATCTTCAATGTGGTTGATCTCTATCCCTACAAAGGCAAGGAAATAGATGAAACAATAGACACATAACTGATTCCAAGATGAGAACAACAAGTGACCAAATTGGATTCGATCGACATTAAGTGTATCTTGGAGTAGTTGTTGAAGATGACCTGATGTAAGGAATATTTCTAGTACTTGGTTAAATGGAAGGATCATCCTTCAGAGGATGTCACTTGGTTAACATCTATGGAGATCTCTGAATATGGTTATAGTGTTGATGACCTCATGAGTAGGAACTCCAAATTTTATTTTGTTTTTGGGGGAGCCTGATGTAGGAGCATCATCAATTTTGGTTTACATTTTATTTTATGTTTGGTGTTTTTGTTTTGCTTAAAATTTTTGGCTAGTGATGAAATAAGGGGGACATGGTTATGCAACATGAAAAACTCTTACATTTCCCATGTGGGCATGCAGTTATATAATATATACAAATAAATTAAAACCTTTAGATAGTGAGCAAGATCCCCACGTGGATGGGAAATAGACATTTATGAAAGGTAGTTAGAAGCCCACGTAGGAGAAAAGGAAAAAATTCAGTTGCAAAATTTGGTTAAGCAAGAAAAAGACAAAATCAGTTGCAAATTCAATTTTAAAAGGGGGGCAATTAGAGAAGATTTCAACATAAAGGAGAAGTGGTTGGTTTTGGCATAAAAAGGAAAATTTGGGAGACTGACGTAGGAGGGGGATTGTTGATTTTGGCATGGTAAATAGGCATCAAGAATACAAATAAAAAAGACCATAATTTATCATAGGAGTTTGGGAAAATAAAAGCATGGAAAAGGTAGAGCATGGTGAGGCATGGTGAAGCCATAGCAAGAAGATAAAAGAAAGAAAGAAAGAAATAGAATTCAGCTAAGGAGGATTTGGGAAATAGTGGCATGGAATTGGTTTTTGCTTTCTCAAGTTTTCTTTGTTATTCATATACTATTTTTTCTATAATTCAAATCATTTGAACTTCATTTTCTTTGTATTGATGTCCTTTAGTGTTTTGAAATTTTTCTTTTGGTTATTGTCAGCCAATGATGTAGTGATGGTATAATAGTTTTTTTGTTGAATACCAATATCTTCATTGTTGTGCCATTTGTGAAGGCTTAGATATTCCAACTTCATTGCGTGAAGCAAAGATTGAACTTTGTTCTTGGTTCTACATTGATTTAACTGTATGTTACTAGTGTGAAGATTGAAACCAAACAAATTAAAGATAGTTTTAATTTTGGATTTTAATTACAACCATTTTAGACTCTTTTGATACACCCACCTCTCCTAGAGAGGATAAAACCAAGAAGGAGAAACCCAAGTGTGGTTATTTCAATAAAATCAAGCATGGTGAACATAATTTCTATAAGAAAGAGTTAGATGAGATGAGGCAACTCTTAAAATAATATAACATTTCTTTGCCTTCTAAATCTAGAGAGGATAAAACTAAGAAGGAGAAACCCAAGTGTGGTTATTTCAATAAACTCGAGCATGGTGAACATAATTGCTATAAGAAAGAGTTAGATGAGATGACGCAACTCTTAAAATAATATAACATTTCTTTGCCTTCTTCTTCACAACCCTCTTTGTCCACACATCTAGGGTCATCAGGTAATGATAATGGAAATGATAAGGCAATAGGTAAAGCTCTTGTTGGGGCTAAAGTTGAAGACTATGTTATATGTATTCTTGATTTTGGAGCTTTTGATCACATGGCATGTTCACCAAATTAGTTCTTGACATTTGAGCATTCCCTTACAACTAAGATATTGATGGCTAACAATAAGTACATGGTTGTTGTTGCAAAGGAGATGTTGATATGGTTACGGGAACCTTTTGTAATTTCACATATTCATGAGCTTGACAATAATCCTCTTTTTGTATATCAGATTGCATGTAGTGGTACATGAAATTTTATTGAGGTCACTCTAGATTCAGTATTCATTCGAGATTTACATACTAGGCAACGTATGGTGATGGGAAAGGTCGATCATATTGCCAATTTTTATATATTTTCACACTTTTATTCCACTCCTAATGAGGATTATTTTTTTCCTCTTGTATGGAGTGTGGGTAGTTATTCTGAGGGTCATATTGGTCACTTGAACCTTTGTGTTAAGGTTCCTTATGCTTCTTAAGATTTGAGTGGACTTGGTTTCTAGAACTTTGGATGAGCAAGATATCTTTTTTTTTCTAAATTTTTCTTTGCAGGATGGTTTCATGACATGTATACTAGATTTGGTTTGTCATTCCTCTTCTCCACATTTAGAGGACATGTTTGAGGGGGTTTCTCTCCTCTTTTATCACACATCTTATTTGGATATTACTCTTGATTTTCCACATCCTTTGTCTTCTTCTCTAAAAGGGGTATCTTCAAAGACGTTTGGTGTATCTTTCAAGATATCATTCATAAGGCTTCTTCCCTCTTGCTTCTTCATGGAGATGAGTTTTCTTTAGCATCGACTATTCGATTTCTTTCCCCCCAAGGGGAGACATGTTGTTTGTCAGTATTGAATTCTCTTTTGTCTTCAAACATTCTTCAATGGTTGTGGAGCTACTTCATTATGAGGGGGCTATATGGTCTCTTTCTTTCCCTCTTATGGGGGGGCATTTGTAATGTATATATGTGATGGATCTTGTACTTGGGAGGTATCATAGAGTCCTCCATATTTCATCACTTGATTGCCACATTTTTTCTCATGTGGTTTTTCTCCTTTTCTCCATTTGCATTTGCATTTGCATTTGTACATGGTTACCTAAAATGGCCTCATAGTCAGGACCCATCCTTTCATCTTTGCATAATAATTGTTTCTCCCTAATTTTCACTTAAGGGGGTGTTGGTATAAATAGGTAATTTTCCTAACTAGTTATTAGTGGGCTCCTATTTACATGTTAATTCCACTTAGGTCCTATGCATATTTAAGTTGTTTAGATAAGATTTTATCTTTTTTTAGCATTTATTAAATATTAAAGTTCTAGGTCATTTAATGATGGTTCGTGTCATTTAATAATGACACAAGTTATTTAATGTTTTGCATTTGGTACTTCATCACACCTTGACTATATAAGAAAGGCTATTGGACACTTTTGTAACATTCCTCATCATCATATTTTGATATATCTTAATATCAAGTAAGCTCATTTATTTCATACTCTCTTATGAAAAGTTTTCATTGTTTTTGTAGGTGGTCTTAGGATAGAGCTAATTTCAACTCCTACAAAATTTTGATATTTGAAATCCTAGTTATCAAAAACCAACAACAATATATTTGATGATGAAAGCCCTAGGTTCTTTGAATAACAAACAATGACATGATGCCTAAAAATATCCTCAAAACCCTAGGCTCTTTGAAACCTTTTAAAATTTGAATACTATTAGAGATAAAACCCTTACTAAAAAAATGTTTAACAATGATCCATTGAAATAAAACACCCTTTATTGATATAATAAAATTATTTCTAATAAAATGATTTGATAGGATATTATAATTTAAGTTTGAATTCAAATGCTTGAAAATTAATAGGGATATAATTGCTACTTACATGCTTGAAAACTTGATTAAAATGATGATAAAACCCTATTGATCTTAAGGTTCTTGATGATGATTTTGAGTATATTATTGAAAATCAATAAATATGGAATAGTGATTCTTAGCTTATAGCTTGACACAATGGAATTTTTTCATATGATAATGACATGTATCTATCTTGGCCTTTCCTTTCAATAATTTATCAAATTTTGATGTCTCTCCTTCCTTGACATTTGCTTTCTTGGATGCACCTTCTTCTTGGCACACCCTACAAATGTATATCTTAGCTATCATGGTGACCATCATTCTTTCCAACCTATCAATTTTGTATCAACCATAAATATTCTAGCCACATCCTCTTTCAACCTTAGACATATTGTTTCTTGTTCATCATCTCTCTTTATTTTCATTATCATCATTAGTCTTAACCACTCTCTTGACTCGATTTAGGGTTTAAAAGGTATCAATCCCTATTTTCCACCTAATTGTGTGAATGGAATACACTTGTAACCTCTACAATCAAGAAAATAAGTAAAATATCAAAGGACTTGACTAATATAATACCACCCGATTTGTAAATAGGGTGGTCATACCATACACTACTATTAGGAAGTGACTATAATATGTATGAAGAACTAAAAATAAACACATACTTTCACTTAAGCTACTTAATAATGGATGTTTCAACGCCATCAACATGTGTAAATGAATTTGTAGGCACCCAATTTTATCCAAGCTAAGTATTGATTATTTTATTAAATCTATTATCAAGACTCTATTCATAACTTTCCCCTAGTTTAACTCGTTTTCCCCTAGGTCCTATGCCATTTCCCTAGTCCTAGTTCCCTTTTCACATAATTTAATTAATTAAATTAATAGAATACTCCAAACATAACTACCTAAAATGAATAAAAGAAATTAAATATTTCTTTTATTCTCCTCCATCCACCTTATAACCATCTCCAAAAATAATTCTTTAAATTAATAAGTTCTCCATTATTCCTCACCCTCCATCTTATAACTATACAACCAACTTAATCCTAACCCTTTATCTATCATTATATCATCACCATTGATCCTCATTCTAGAAAACCTACAAATCTCCATCCTTAGCCATTTTTGCAAGAAAATCCTAAATCCAAGTATTGTTATCCTACTTGTGCGAGTAATCACATTATCAACATTATGAGCATACCAAATATTCAAATTGGCTGGTAAATTTTTATTATCTTTTTTATGCATTTTAAATATTTTTTGCTTAATCCAAGGTCACATTTGATGTATATTTGAGAGTATGAATGTTTTCTTTAAAAAATATATATATCTATATTTAATGATGACATTTCTAGCACACCCATTGGGACCTTGTCCCTCTTTAATCTATATTTTAATAGGTTTTTCTAACTCAGTCTTGGAGATTTGAATTTTTTTGTGGAGAAATTTTAGGGTGATTTTTAACAAGGATTTATAGTTTGGAGAAAGTTGAAGAGAAAACCTTAGTTTTTAAAGATTTGGTTATATATTTTTAATGATGTTGAATATTTCTATAAAAAAATTAGTGTAGTTTTAGGATCATTTAAGGAGGTTAATGTAAAAAAATTGGTGCTTATATCATTGATAATGAGCAAGTTATTTCAATTTTATTATTTTTAAATATTTGATCATAACTTGAAAATGACTTGTATTTTTTGTACATTTATTTTACAAGTGTTTGGAGATCATCCAAGGAGGCTAATGTCGAAAAATCAAACTTAGATCGTCAAAATTGAGGGAGTTATGACAATTTTACTAGTTTTCATAAATTTGGTTTTTAGACAGCAAATAAGCAATTTTTTTATTTCTTTACATTTATGGAAATATATCTAAAATGTAATAGGGATTTTTTCTTTCTATTCTCATTTCTAATTCCTAAAAATTACAAAAAAAAGCTTTGATTTGGTTTGACTAGGTGGTATAAATCTGAAATTATGATTTTAATGCACTATTTTTCTTGTGATGAGCATATCTCTTGCATATCATTATATTTGTTGTATTCCCACATTATTTTCTATATTTTTAGGGATTTTATTATCATTTTTAATTAATTTCTTGTAGTAAAATAACTTTTCCAAGACTAATCTTTTGAAACTAATAATCAATTTTTTCAACAACACATGTCAAAGACTGAAACAACTCACTAAAATTAGGCACATTTAATTTCTAAAGGGAATTAATATTATTTTTTATGTTTGAGATATTTTAGAGTGCATATGCTTTCTTCTCACATTAAAAAGTGATCTTGGAGATCATAAACACTATTTTAGTTCTATTTGTGTCATGTTATCCTAAGGGTATGAGTTTGTATGATCTCTCCTCACACTATAAGGTGATCTTGGAGAGAAAAACCACTTAGATTCCTTTCCCTTTAGGAGGCATCTCTATGGATTTCATCACCTTAGAGGATGACCTCAACCAATTTTTTGATAGGGCATAGAAAGGGGGAGTGCCAAAGTTGTACCTCAAGAGTTAGCCATCATCGCATCTAGCTGAGCCTCAAGGCCTTTGATTCCCCAAGACTTGGAGGTGAAGAGACTAGGAGAGACCCTCCTAGGCTCATGCATATAGATGAACCCTTGGTTCATGGATTCCCCTGGTGAGCTTGTTATTAGTAGCCTAATACCTTTCAATTTTTGTTTAGAGTGGTGCAAGGGATGTGTATCACACCTTGAAGTTACTCACAATGTACTTCTATGTGCTAAGATAGAGCTAATATTGGGCAATACTTTTCCTCGAGTGTAAGGGGTATAATGGTGGTACATGACCTTACATACACTAACTATCCATTCATAGGTATAGTATTAATTGTAGGCTCACATTAGTTAATACACCTACTTAAATATAGTTTTTCATGTGTCTAATGAGTCTTCTTGTGAGAAACAAGTGATTTATCCTTACATGCTTTCATTTAAACCAACATGTTTGCTTTTTTAGTCTTCTTGCATAAAAACCTAGGAAAAACATTTAAATCCTTATCACCAAATCTTAGTGTTAAAATTTTGAAAAGATCAAAATATCCTTTGTTAGGAGGTTGAAATTGATCCATAATACATCATCCAAACCATAGTTCCATAACCCACCTTACCTTATATATTTCCAAAAAAAATTACCTCATATCCATATCATCCTAGTTACATTAATCTAAACTCAAACTTGAGATCAAGACCTTTATCCTATTAGCATACCTTCATGATAGCTTGTTTAAGAACCTAGCCTATCTTAAGCCTATCTCTTCACCCTTGTATTGTTTAATAACTTATCTTAAGTATATATATTCTATTTTATCTATCATGTCAAACAAGGTCTTAAATTTTAGTTTTACTTTAGTCTTTCATAGTCCAAAATAAATCTTTCATCTTTCACCATTTCACCTCATTCCATCTAATCATCATCCTATCAACCTTAGAATTTAAACACAAGTCTTTTCAAAATTATCTTTTTTCTAAATATTAATCAAATCCAACTCATTCTAGCATTTTGGTTGCATCCAAGTACCTTGTGATCCTTTATCATTTACACCATGGATCCTTGGTTTTAGAACTTTATCATGCAATATAGAATCCCTAGTCTTGCTACCATATATGTGAACCTAATCCAAAACCAAAAATCACCGTCAAAGCAACTCCTAAAACTATGCATTCATTAGATGCAATCTTTTATCCCACTCAAATGAAAAAATCATTTTATTGATGATGATGATAGTCTTGTAGATCAAGATAATTATCCTAATGATAATAGGCTTTATGATTAGATTATTGTGGATAAAGTTGCTATAAATTTTTGTCCTTCACTTATATCTATGCAATAATATCCTAATAAAAACCCAATTAAATTTAGCCATTATGCTAAAATTGTATCCATTGCTTATTCTTATAATGCTTCTGATAAAAGAAGCGCCAATTTAGAGAAAGGTCCTTATATATATCTTATGTTTCCAAATCCAACCTCTTGCGGGTACTTTGTATCCTCCACATCCTATGCAGATATTTCATCTTCCTCCTTACACTCAAGAATATTCTATCCACCAACCTAAAAAACTAATTCACATTCCAAACCTACCAAACCCAATTCATTATTTTTAGATTTCCTTCAAGGACTACTAGAAAATGAACATCAAACTACAAAGCATAAGTCCAATGTATTTACCCCTCCCAAGCTCATTAAAGCATCTCCTACTAGCATGCCTATCCATCAAATATTTCCACACAATCACAATCCTAGTAATATTCCCATCCATGATCAATTACCATCATGTGAAGCTATTATGATTTCTAAGCCTATTTCACATGAAAAAGAGCACCCTACTATCATCCCCCCCATCAAATATCATCATGTGATCTTGTGTCTATCCAACATATCAAAGAGTCTCCTACTCCCATCCTTGTTCAAAATCTAGCACTATCATACAAATCAATGTCCATTAATTCATTTGTTGACAATCCAAATACTATCAAGCCTATCCAAGAAACCTCTATGTTCATCCTAAAGAAAGAGTTATGTCAAGAAAAAATTCCAAATGAGGTTCAAATGTTTTCTCAAACAAGTCAAGATCAAACTTTCCAAACTCAAGATCAAATTGTTAAAGAACAACCCATCCAAGTTACTCCCATTTATGATCATTATCCTAACTATGATCAAGAGAGACAAGTAGGCTGCCCATCCAATTTTATACTATCCATAATTAAAAGATCCAAAATAATCCTATCCGTCTTTCAATATGATGAGGGCGCAGCCCGAGACTTAGAAAATAACCCATAAACAAGAGAATAATTTTATTATTCATAAAATGGAGCTTCTTACATGCAGAGGATCTCAAATCCCCAAGTTCTACAACACATGCAAGTTACAGAAAGCTATAGAATCACCCTTTCGCAATATGCGAGTTTGTCCCCAGAAAGTTACCCAAAAATTAGAAACCCGCCCATAAATAGAGCTCCTCTTTAGTTTGGAGCCAAAACAACATTCAAATTTGAGTTTAGGTGGTTTGGTGCCAAAAATTTATAACTTGAAGTTCAAATTTCAAAAGAACATTTGCAATTGTATCTTCTAGAAAGTGCACCAACTTCCCAGGGCCATAAATTTTGATCCGGGACTCCGATTCACGAACCATTTGAACCATTGGAAAGGTCTCGAAGTCAATAATGCGCTCAAAATTTGCTATGCTAATTTTGGCAAGTTTTAGGGCCGATCCAGGAACTCTAAGTGCCTCAAATCTAACTCAGAAGATTTCCAGGTGCAAATCTGGGAAACTAAAACTGTAATATCTTTCAACCCAGGAATAGAAAATAAAAATTGTAAATTGGGAATTTCATTATGATGAAAAGGGTATCCAAAATGTAAAACATCTAAAAACTGAGAAACTTGACAATTTAACTATTTTTGGGTGATGCAAGATTGCCCTTACACCACTCGATGCTCCCTGCATTGACACCCAGGGTAATTTGAGAAGTGACCCCGTCACGCTCAGCATGGTTGAGGAAAACCCAACTGGTCAACCGCTTTAGATAGCCAAGATGAATCTTCCACAGGCCTTCCTCTCCATTTCACCAGATATTCTTCATACTGCCTGTTTCTGGTACTCCTTCCCACACCCACTCATCCAAGATTTCTCTCAATCTCTCCTTTTCAAGTAGGTGCCGGAATCCCACACTGCTCCATCATTGGTGCTTCCTCCGCTCCACATTCATAATACTCTATCAAATCTGAAATGTTGAACACAGGAAATGTTGAATCCATCCGGCAACTCTACCTCATATGCATTCCCTAAATCATGCTTCTTCAAAATCTTACAAGGACTGAATTTCTTCATCTTCAATTTGTTATAGGTTCCTATGGAAACCTTTCTTTCCTCAAGTGGACCATCACTTCATCACCAATCTGAAACTCCTTATACCTCCTCTTCTGATCTGCCTTAGCCTTATACTGCAT
Organism: Sequoia sempervirens; assembly: GCA_007258455.2. Classification (NCBI taxonomy): domain Eukaryota; kingdom Viridiplantae; phylum Streptophyta; class Pinopsida; order Cupressales; family Cupressaceae; genus Sequoia; species Sequoia sempervirens. Next base: position 382,220,767 of record VDFB02271358.1, on the reverse strand, counting down.
ATTCATTTTGTTAATATGTTCTCTTACCTTTTCATGTATATCCTTGATGTGTTCTGCAAAATCTTCGGTTTCAGCACTTATTTTCTTCTCTTGGTCCATCTTTCTCAATTTTGGAGCTGTTCTGGGGCTACCTCCATACACAATATGGAATAGTGATCTACCAGTGCTTCTGTTGACAGAATTGTTGTAAGAAAATTTTGCCTAGGGTAAGATCAAGTCCCATCCCTTGGGTTTATCTCCTACCAAACATCTCAGTAGGTTACCCAGACTCCTGTTAACAACCTTTGTCTGCCCATCTATTTGTGGATGGTGTGCATAACTGAACTTCAGCTTTGTCTTCAGCTTCTTCCACAAGGTCCTCCAAAAATACCCCACAAATTTGGTGTCATGATCTGAAACAATACTCTTTGGCAGACCATGTAGCCTCACCACCTCTTTGAAGAACAAGTCAACAATGTGGACTGCATCATGGGTCTTCTGACATGGAAATGAAATGTGCCATCTTCAAAAACCTATCAACCACCACAGTGACTAATCATTCTCTCTGCTGTGTCCTTGGCAAACCAAGAACAAAGTCCATACTTATATCCCTCCCCACAATTCTCTAAGACAAAAAAGGCTGATATAAGCCCCAGATTCGCTCACTCTTTAGCCATCTAACATACCCCGCAGCCTTTGTACAAACTTCTTTTCACATCCTATGATAACTGAAATAGCCAATAATGCTCACTAATAATGGTACGTCTTATCCTCACTAAAATGTCCTACCATTTCTCCACTATGCTTCTCCTTTATCAGATTCCCCCTCATGGAAATCCTTGGAATACACAATTGACTTCCCTTAAACAACATGCCATCCTAGATTATGAAATCTAGCCACTTCATACTGTCAACTGTGAGAGGCTCCTTGTAAGCTTTCCAAGCTTTTGAAAAATCAGGATCTTCAGGTTATAATGTCTTGAGTTCATTGAACCCAAATCCACTCTTAATCGCATCTTTGTCATCAATGTATGCTCTACTTAAGCATCTCAGAACTTATTTACTCCCACCGTATGTTTCAAACAGCAGTATAACTCAGTAAAAAATCTACCCATTTTATATGCCTCTAATTTAATTTTCCCTAATTATTTAGGTACCGCAAGGCTCCTGAAGGATCAAAGATATAGAACAAATTCTTCAAGAACAAATAATGTTCCATTTTTTAATGCTTGAACTATTGCATAAAATCTCCCTGATCATATACGTAATATTTCTCTGTATCATTTAACTTTTCACCAAATAGTAACGCTTACCTTCTGGTTTCAACACCGCCTCCAATGGCACAACCATCGTGCATCACAATCCACCAAACACCTTGTTGAAATCGGGAGGGCTAGAACAGTTGCTCTCATACCTCGCCTGTCAGCTCAAAACTTTTTACGTCTCCAAAGTGTCTCCACTTGAATTCTTTTTTCATCCTCTATTGTTTCTGTCAGTCAGTCCACAAATACTACTAAAAATTCTAATGAACTTTGCAGGCAAAATTAGCCAAACCATGGAAAGATCTCACCTGGGTAGCAGTTCTTGGGGTAAGCCATTCCAGAATAGCCTTCACCTTCTCTAGGTCCATCTTGAGACCTTTTGCTGAGACAACAAACCCCAAGTACACTAACTTCCTCTTCACAAAACTGCACTTCTTTAGATTAATCAATAGTTTCTCTTCTCTTAACTTCTCAAAGGCTCTCTGAATATGCATCAGATGCTCATCCAATGTTTTACTAAAAATCAAAATATCATCTAAATACACAATAACAAAACTTCCTAGAAATTCTTTTTAGTATCTGCTCATGAGCTTCATGAATGTGTTGGTGTACTTCAGAGCAGCCCAAGGCATGACTAACCACCTGCATGTGCCCTCTTGGTCTTGAAGGTAGTCTTCCATTCATCTCCCTTCTCAAATTCTGATCTCGGTGATATCCACTTCGGACACTCAGGAAGTATTGAGCTCCACTCAAACAATCCATCGTGTCATCCATCCCTTGGCAAGGGAAATCTCAGACTTGATCATTGGCCTGCTCATGGTCACAGAACTGCACATCCTCCACTCCCCATCCTTCTTTGGTGCTAGTACTGCAGTGCACCGCACATGGACTCCAAACTCTCCCGTATCAAACCCTTTCTCTCAACAAACCTTGAACCCTCCTGCTCAACTCCTCATTTTCTGCTAGACATTCTATGAGCTACCTTATTTGACAAATCGCTCAAGAATCAAGTCATCCTCACGACTCCATCTTCTTGCTAGTGGTAAACCTCGTGTACATTATCGGGGGCCGTATTATCCTCGAACCATTCAACATCCTTAAACTTTTCCTGAACATTCTCAACACCTCCCTACTCTAGGAATCAATGCATACCACACGCCATAAGCTCATATACCTTCTAAAAATTTCATCCCATCAACATAACAAACCCTAGCACCACTGCATACCTTTTCTTCGGCCTCCTTTAGGGGTTTCAGCTTATGGTGGACTCCATCCTTCGTCAAGGAATAAGTGTTTGCATGGCCATAATGTATAGCTCGTCTGTTGATTTGCCACGGCCTCCCCAACAACATGTGGCATGCATCCATGGGGATTGATATCTAGAGCACCTCATCATGATAGCTCCATCTTGAACTTTACTAGGCACCTTCTTTTCATCGACCAAAACTTTAGACTTTCTGCAAACAGTAACTCGATAATGGATGCGGTTTTTCCCTCTTTCACGGATCTATCTTCGAGTATTCGATATTGCCCACCACAATGATTACACGAAATTTTAAAGCAAATGATTTCTCTCTATTCTTCAATACCGGTTCTCTCGACCACTTTAGCCTTTCGCATCATTCAATACCTGATTGCCTTTATTTACGCGCGAACCCTTCCAATAACCTTCGCTTTGTCTGTTCTTCTTCTTGGTGTTGTATTCATAGCTCACGTTCTTCACCACACCGGAAACATCGCCTTTGAAACCACACCTTCCATCCTTTCGTCTATGTCTCTTCATCCTTTCTACCTTTATCACTTCACCGCTGATCACGGGCGGTTATTCCTTTAATTTTGACTGCACCTACATCTTCACTTTTTCATCATTTTAGCTTCTTTAGTTCCTCTAATCGCCTTCCACTTTGACCTCGCCCTTTTTGTTTCGCGACACCTTGTTCAGCTTCTCTTCCACCTTCAGAGCAAACTGATACACATCCTCAATGGTGGTCATTCTGACTAGGCTTAACTCCTCCTGAATGCTTGGTCATAATCCATTAAGATATCGGGCTACCTTTCCTTATTGGCCCTGTGTGCCCCTTAGCTGATATTACCCGAAAATTTTCTTTTATATTCTTTCTCCGGCAGCTTTTGCTCCCTTGCAATTCTTCAACAGATCTAACTCGTAGTCCACTGGTATGAACTGCTTCTTCAGTTTCTCTACCATGCGATCCCATTTGGTGATATTTCATTTTCCTCTTCGATTTCTTTCCAACTGGACCTCTTTCCACCAAATACTGGCATGGCCCTTCAGCTTCATTTTTGCAAACTTAACCCGATCTAGGTCCTCTATTTCCTTATACTCAAAATATTCTTCTAGCTCGTTGATCCAGTCGATCAACTCTTTCGGGTTCAGACTTCTGAAATAACTGGGGACTTCTGCTCTTGGTCTTTCCCTGATCTTTGAAATGGCCCTTATTAGCCGCATTTGGTCTTGATCAATTGCTTCTTCTTCCTCTTCTACATCTGAACCTTCTTCCTCTCCTTCATCCTCACTTTCCTCCCTCGAGTTTAACCCTCTTCTCAACTGCTCTTGTAACGCATCAATCTGTCTCTGGAGGGCTACTAGTGCATCTCTTCCACCAGCATTTATGCCGCCTCAACCACCTCTAGCACCACCATGCCTACCAAGTATCACTCTTGGAGGCATCTTTCTTGACCTCGACCCACAACCACGGTCCTGGTGTGAACTGCCTCATGATCGGTGATCTGTCCACATGCTCAAGAAAACCTGACTCTAATACCACTTGATGAGGGCGCAACCCGAGACTTAGAAAATAATCCACAAATAAGAGAATAATTTTATTATTCAGAAAATGGAGCTTCTTATATGCAGAGGATCTCAAATCCTCAAGTTCTACAACACATGCAAGTTATAGAAAGCTACAGAATCACCCTTTTGCAATATGCGAGTTTGTCCCCAAAAAGTTACCCAAAAATTAGAAACCCGCCCATAAATAGAGCTCCTCTTTAGTTTGGAGCCAAAACAACATTCAAATTTGAGTTTAGGTGGTTTGGCACCAAAAATTTACAACTTGAAGTTCAAATTTCAAAAGAACATTTGCAATTGTATCTTCTAGAAAGTGCGCCAACTTCCCGGGGCCATAACTTTTGATTCGGGACTCCGATTCATTAACCATTTGAACCGTTGGAAAGGTCTCAAAGTCAATAACGCACTTAAAATCTGCTACGCCAATTTTGGAAAGTTTCAGGGCCAATTTGGGAACTCTAAGTGCCTCAAATCTAACTCGAAAGATTTTCAGGTGCAAATCTGGGAAACTAAAACTGCAATATCTTTCAACCCAGGAATAGAAAATATAAATAGTAAATTGGGAATTTCATTATGATGAAAAGGGTATCCAAAAATGTAAAAATATCTAAAAACTGAGAAACTTTAAATTTAACTATTTTTGGGTGATGCAAGATTGCCCTTACACCACTGGATGCTCCTGCATCACAATAACATCGACCTCTTATGATGAGACACTTGGTCCCCAAGAAAAAATTAATTAAATGAATTCAGTCATAGCACACAAAATTATAATGAGAAGAGTGGTCATCGAAACCTTAATCATATCAAACAAGAGGACAAGAAAGTTACAACGGATACTACTAAGAATTTAGATGATCAGAATACAAGTATACATGATAAGAAGACATTGACATCATCTTAACAAGTAGGATTAACTACCTTTATCAAGTCAAACTTCCTCGTAGATGGAACAATAACAGGTAATAATTATCTTAATTATAATAATAATGGGCTAGCATCATGCTTTGAAAACAAGTATCCTATTGGAAAAAAGATATGTAAAGCATGAATTATTAAGGAAAATGATCAAGCCTTCACGAACAAGGCATCATAGATCCTATCCCAATATATAATAATAATGGTCAAGGTATCAAATACATGTCTTCTACCAAACACTCTATTGATGTTAGTGGTACTTCAACAATCACTAGGACAAGTTCATCCAACGAGCACATCAAGATAGGGACCATTCATAGCCCTTGCAATAAGCTTGTTTTCAACAATGCTTCCAATTCTACTGTTCCCACTAATAAGAATCATCCTCCACATCTTCCACTCCTTGATCAAGACCAATAAAATCATAGAGAATATAAAGAAAATACTCAAAATAAAACTTCAAAAGCATACAAATACACAAATCAAGGAAAACATACAAAAGCAATATGGGTCCCAAAAAAAGTTGGCCCATTCAAATCAAACGAAAAAATTTCTACATCAAAAGATGCACCCTACATATAATAGGTGTCCATTTCCTTCCAACTTGTAGAATAATATTAGTCCTAATTGTTATCCTAATCCTAGATTCAAACTTCATAATCCCAAATCCAAATTTCATAATCTACAATCTTAAAATTTGGCAAGTCAAAAATATGCCAAACCAATCTGAATTGCATGTTTATCCATCCAAACCTAATACATTCAAATCACCTAATTCTACATCCAACATCCTTCATCAAAATCCAAAAAAAATAGTGCCAAATCCATAATGTTGTGGTAGAAATGCTTCACCATAAAGGCTATGATGGTACCTTATCAAAATGTAAACTTTTGGATAAGGCCAACTTAGTAATAAATGTGGATCATTTCAACATAAAATAATTGTACAAGAGTGCTTTAATATTGACAAAATAACTACTTTAGGAAAGACATTATTGGCATGTTATGACAAGTGCATCTACATCGACTATCTCAAACAAACAATGATTTGCAAATATATTTTGATTATCAAGCTCTAAAATCAAATAAAAAAATCCAAATAGTAAAAGATAAATCATTCATCCAATGGTGAAAACCATTTTCATGACACCTTGGATAAATACCATGATGAAAGCCTAGAAAATAGGTGTCAAGTGTAAATCGATTATCTACATACTTTTAACTTGGGGGTAAGTTGTCTCATCTATCCCATCTCATCTTCCTTTTCATCTTAATCCATCATCTCCATTACTCCTTGCTACCATACCCCATCATTGAACTTATTTAACATTGAGCTTGATAAGGGTTGAGGTTTGATTTTCCTACATACTTTAATAATTCTTGACATAGTACATCCTTTTGTGAAAAATCCTTTACACATCTTGATATCACTTATGTCATACCTTGTATCCCTTTTAATCTAACATCCTAAAAAAAGAAAATTAAGGGCATATTTTCCTTTGCAACATAGTCCTTGTAGGTCACATCCATTATCATTAATCTTTAGCCCATTCACCTTCCTATCCATTATAGGCAATCCCTCAATCCATTGATCTACCTTTCCATACACTAACAATCATTTAATCCATCCATCATAACCTCTTATCTTGAGTCAACTTATCTCACATCCTTTTTTATATTTGGTGCTCCCTTGTCATTAATTATCATATGAAGATAACACTCCCATCCAAAAGAAACCCCATATCATATACCAAAAATAATCTAGTGCAATCATCTCAAGCAATCTAATACAATCCTATATCATTTAATCCACCACAAGAAAACCTTATCAATGCATATTGCCAAGCAATCTAGCAAATCATCCTAAAATAATTCAACAATTTTGTTCCCACCCTTGCTGCAAAATCTTAATCACTTTAATCCAATCAATCAATCATCATCATTGGGATATATTGTTCCCAATCCTTGTGTTTTTCTTGGGATATATCATTCCCCTATCAACAAAACTATCATCATTATCATCAATCAATCATCAATTTTTAGCTTGAACAGGGGAACATCATGTTTTTATTTGTATCATTTTATGCATGTTTTCTTGCTTGATTTTCTTGTGTGTGTTATCATTCTATCTTGTATTTGTATTGGTCCTTGTAACATACATGTCACAACATCACCATGGTTTTTAATATCATGGTATCATTGGAATATGCTTGCATGTAACCTTCAATCCTTTATGCATTTGACATATTTTCACCATGGTCCTTATATCATGGTGCATAATGTCAAACACTATATCAAAACTAGGTTACTCATATTGCATCACATAATGTTCTCCCCTTCTTTTGTCTTTCCGAGAGCCTACCCATCTCCTTCATACCAACCTATGCTCTTGTGGGGTCATCATATTATCCCCATTTTCATAAGCCCCATCCTTTTCCATCTTGTTCCACATGTATATTTTTATTCCCCTTTGAAATGGCATTGCTTCTTCTAGTCGCAACATCATCTCAAAGAGGGGAAAAATGTAGACACCAATTTTATTCGTAAGTCTTGATTATTTCATTAAATCAAATAAATTTATTATCAAAACTTTATTCCTAACTTTCCTTTAATTTAACTCATTTTCCCCTAGGTCGTAAGTCATTTCCCAGTCCTAGTCCCCTTTTCACATAATTTAATTAATTTAATTAATTTAATCCTCCATACATAACTACCTAAAATGAATAAAAGAAATTAAATATTTATTTTATTCTCCTCCATCCACCTTATAACCATCTCCAAAAATAATTCCTTAAATTGATAAATTCTCCATTATTCCTCACCTTCCATCTTATAACCATCCAACCAACTTAATCCTAACCCTTCATCTATCACCAAATCCTCACCATTGATCCTCATTTTGGAAAACCTAAAAATCTATAGCCTTAGCTATTTTTTCAAGAGAATCCCAAATCAAAGTACTATTATCCTACACATTAGAGTAACAATATTATCAACATTATGAGCATATCAAAGATTCAAATTAGGTGGTAAATTTTTTGTCTTTTTTATTCATTTTGAATATTTTTTGCTTAATTTGAGGTCACATTTGATGTAGATTTGAGGGTTTGAATGTTTTCTTTAGAATATTTCATTTTAATCTATATTTCATGATGACATTGTTGGACTCAAGGAGCACTGAGAGGGGGGGTGAATCAATGTTCAACAATATTTAAATTACAATCCAGATCTTAAACCATTTACAACATTTAAACAAAAGTAAAGATGCAAGCACATGGAGGAAACAATCAAAGCACCATAATGCCAAGATTTTTACATGGAAACCCTGTTAAGGGAAAAACCATGGTGGAGGTTAATCCATAATTTATACTTTGTTAAAAGTATGAAGAAAAAGGGGAATGCACATGCATTCAGGCACACTTCCTAGAGCTCACTGCTCAAAACAATAAGGCTCACTGCCTTACAACATATTTGGATTACAACAAAGAGTTGAATTGAGAAAGTAGCATCTGCAAATGCCTAGTTTCAGTTCTGGTGAGGCTCATAGATCAGATTCTGGACCTTCTGTCTAATTTTGCACTTTGCTTTGCTCTACCTTAATTTGCTTCACAACAATCCTCCTCTACATAAGTGAAACTATGCCAAATCACTCAACAACCCTTCTAACATTCACAATATACTTCGCACACTCGCCTTCGCTCTTTTTAATGAATTAACTGATCTCTTATATATGTCTGCTATCAAAGATTTAGTCGCTTCATGTCGGCTTCAGCAAAATAAAAATATTTTCCAATAGTCGGCTCAATCCACATTTAATATTCGATGTGTACCCATCAAAGTCGGCCATGGCATAGCTAGGACCCAAAAAAAAATATTCAAGCATAGGATACCTTAATTAATTATACCTCCAATATCCGCAACATGCCATATTCACTAAATCGGCCACCATAAGCTAATAAACAGAAAATCATCCTGTCGGATCTCCTAACTTATACACCGATTAATGTGACATCGCAAAACTTAACAATAATATAATATAGATACTTAACAACCTTCCCTGAGATCCAAAACTCAAAATTATAATCCGGTGAAGCATACAGATTGACATACTAACCAGATACCATGTTCTTCATTCTCTCTTTCGGTAATATTCTATTCTTTACTCTGCCTACTGGTATGAAAAAATCCTGATCTGGGGACCAGAATAATGACTTAGGTTGCCATCAATGACAATACTAGAAGCCATATGCCAACAAACATAACTAAATAGATATCTTAACATACACCTATGCAAAAATAAACACAACAAACAAGAATAAATTGATCAAATTTATGTTACTTAGATAAAACCCACTTTAAGTAAAAAAATCCAATCTAGAGAGTAATTTTTTCTTTATTCCACCATAAAATATTGTTACAAATGTTTAAGAATGTTGAACACCTATGAAAAAATAAACACAACAAACAAGAATAAATTGATCAAATTTATGTTACCTAGATAAAACCCACTTTAAGTAAAAAGAATCCAATCTAGAGAGTAAATTTTTCTTTATTCTACCATAAAAGATTGTTACAAATGTTTAAGAATGTTGAACACAACAAAAAAAATATCTAGAACAACTATGGAACTCAAAATTTACTTGTAATAAACTCAATGCAAATAGATTTCCACAATCCATAACTAAAATAATTAAGTTATTTCTAGATTTGATTGTGTGCTTGTTTTTTGTCAATGCTTCGAATCACACACAATGATCCATAATCAAGATAAAGAGCTGGAAAGAATGAGAAAGCGATCCTGATGATGGATCATTGTGTGTGATCTGAAATGTTGATAAAAAAAGCACACAACCAAATACATAAATAGCTTAATTATTTTATAATAAACTCTCAAATACAAATAAATAAACTTGCATTTTCATCTGCATAGTCCAACAATGAATTTACACACTAAAAATATAAGAGCTAATCCTCTCCCAAACATGAACAAGTAACTTTGCACCTTCCCATAGCTCTCAAAAGGTTAGGATATGAAAGATTAAATCTCCAAGTTGAAGGTGAAAGGATAAACATTCCAAATTCAAACTCATTGCTCCCATGAAGAAGTGTTCATTGGTTTACCAATGAAACATTATGCTATGGTGAACATGTGTCTGTTGTGACACACAAAAAAATTGTTAGGGAAAACACTCCAAAGTCACCACTTCACAACCTTTATTGACTTAATTTTTTTGGAACCCATAGCTTTTGCATATGAACTTAAAAAAAGGTGCCATTTTTTTAAATTGCATAAATTTTAAGAGGACCCCAAATATGTAAATCATATTAAATTTTTAATTTCAAATTCACACAAAAATTTCCCCTTGTAATACAACTACATTTATGAGGCCAACAATGATAAAAATCCAACCTAAAAAAGATGTCTTATTGATGTACCATACCATCCCTAATCCACGTCAGTCCTCTCCACATCTCTATTACCCTAGTTTGATGATGAAATCTCACTTTAGTTATCTTGATGACACTTTTAAAATAGGACAACTGAAACCCTAATTTTCTTGCACACTTAAGCCTTAATTTTTCTAGTCAATATTGTTAATCTCATGTTTATCTACCTAAAAATAAATTTCTAATTCTAACAAATAAATATAACACCTTTTGCACATATAATATCCAAAGTAGTTACAATTGAGAAAAATACTCGTATCAACTTTCCCGAGTACTACATAACATGTTAAGGAATCCATGCTTTGATTATACTAGAAACATTAGTCCAATTGACAATAACATCAATCTTTGTTTAATAAATGCACAACTATCCTCCTTTATCTACATTATAGATATGCAATCACATGAATTCACATTTATCATGATTCAAGATCAACCTATTTCCTTGTAACAATTTTGTTAATTGAATTACATATTCATACATTTTTCTATAAATTGTAATGTCATATAGATAATTTTTTGAATAAAATGGATGATGGATCAAAACATAGTAGAAACTATGAATAATTCAAGTGGAATTTGAAAAAAGAAAACTCCTCATTAAATGTGGAGATAAAGAGAGTCAAATATAAAAACTAAGAAAGTGACCTAAGATTCATGACAACTACAAATAATTCAAGAGAAATTTGAACAAATTTAAACTCCTCATTATATGTGGAGATACAAATGTAACTAAGGCAAAAAGTTAGGTTAGCATAAACTAAGATGCATAATCAAAACCCTAGCTAAAAAATGAAGTACAATGGAGTAAAACAGCATAAAACAAAGAATAATCCCACCAAAAGTCTTCAAGTCTTCCATGATTGACCTTCATTGCTCTTCTCTATTTGTTGCAATATTATGTTTGCCCTCAAATTTTTGATGAGCAACTATTGACCTATGACAAACCCTAAGCAAATATTGAAGGATTTTATTCAAAAGCTACAAATGCAAGTATGCAAGTGTGTAATAAGCCTAAAGTATGCAAAAAATGTTATGCCAACATGAAGTCAAGAGATATTAGATGTGTCAAAATGAGGTTGAAATGGCCTTTTTATAGAAAAGCCAATTTTAGATGAATGGCCAAGATTGTCAGATGAGAGATGCTCTAAGATCAATGGCTGAAATAAAATGTGACAACCATCAATTAGGGTTAGGGCAAAATTTGAAATGAAGAGTTGAGGTTTGATTTTAGAAAAATAAAATCAATGGTGGAAAATGCATGTGACAAGGAGATGTTAGGCATGGAAAAAGAGGTTGCTGGAAAATCAAATAATAATTTAAAATTATTTGATTTAAAAGACTGAGTTGACCTTTTGAATTAAAAATTAATTTAATTCAAAAATGGTGGGACCATGTGACAGTAAATAATATTTTTAAAATATTTACTTGGAGGGAGAAAATAGAAAGTGGGACAATTTTTAATAAATGATTTTATTTAAAATTAGAAAAAGCCAAGGTGGACAATAATTAAATAAATTATTAAAAATTTATTTAATTATAAGAAGACGTTAGGGACATAGGAAATTAGTGATGTATTTAAATAAAATAAATATAATTTATTTATTTAAATAGTTAGGAGGAATAAAAGATGCGAATTAATTAAATAATTGAGAATTATTTAATTAATAGTTGAATTTGGACTATAGGACATAATTAAATATTTTAATTATGTTAAGAAGAAATATGGAGAAAATATAGTTCGTAGGCCTAGGTGAATTTTATGTGTCCGCATTTTGCCCCTCTTTGTCATAATGTAGTTTATTGCATCATGACAAAAAATTTAGTTTAGAACATGCCCTAGTGAAGGTATAGAGTATCTATGCCCCCTCGGGAAAATTTGCAAATTTTGGCCCGACACTGGAAAAATTTGGAAAGTGTCCCGATAAGTCAATTTGATGACCAAAAAAATAGTGGCGTGATCGGTTTGAATTTTGATATGTTTAAGGCAGTCAAAAGATCAGTTAAAGATGGTCAAAAGAGCCTTCAGTAATAAATCCTTCAAGAAAAACCCTAATTTCACCCTATAAATAGGTTTGATTTGGGTGAAAAGGTAATTCATTTTCACTTTTTCCTTTTGAAAATTGAGAGCTCAGAGCTAGAGGACATTGCTCGAAGATGGTGATTCCAGTGACTGAGCACCGCGGATTTCGAGTCACCTGGAAATACACTATACCCACTTTGTACTTTTCTCATTTTTCATGAATTTTTAGGCGTTAAAGTTAGGACATCAAATGCGTCGCAACGCATCTGCATTCGCATTCACGAAAGATGCATTTGCATTCACATCGCACACATTTGATGTTTCATGATGCAAATGCAAGGGGTAGGTTAGGTCTAGGTTTAAAATGACACATCCACAAGCTAGTGAGACGCAATCGCCAAATCGTGACGAAAGTGTCAAGTTTTGCAACACATGTGCCAATTTGAAGTGCAAACGCGGGATGATGGAACACAAGTGTTGTAAAGTGGCACAAATGATTGGGGAAATGACACAAGTGCTCTAGCATGATGCATGTGCAAAGCCAAATGACGCAACCGACATGGTGCAACACAACTGCCAAATGAAACAACACATGTGACTTTTCGTGACACAAGTGAAGGGAAAAATGACACAATTGACTTTGACCAATGTCGACTTAGTTTAGGCTCAATTTCTTTGTGCACTTTCAAGTAGATAGATGATAATGATGATTTTCAATGATGTACTAACTCTTGTTTCTGTGTATGTAGAAATGATTACCACCTATCTATATCCATGAGTTTAGACCAACAACGTATGCATTTAGAGATTAGTTGCGACATAGGGAGCATAGGCGACTAATGTAGTTGGGATTGTACTATGTTACCTATATGCCCATTATCTGGGGAAATAGGGGTCTTCTAATAGGACTTGCAAAGAAATAGCACTCTGAGACCTACTCATTTCATTTACCGACTAGAGAGGCTACCGTGACTCTAGAGGATGTATACAAGATATTGTAGATTCCAATCAAATGGGAGCGAGTCATCTACGATCCATGACAGGGACTCCAGGCCATGACTGAGTACTATGTGCATGATGACATTACACAACTTGGCATCGATGGCTATGAGATCAAATGGGAGTTCATGGCTGAGCACTATAGTAGCTGGGATGCAATGTTGTGTACTCTTATTGTTAGTGTGCTTATTCCAGATCACCATGGACATGGCTTCCTAATTGGATGGGGATATGTACTTGTTCACATGAGGCGGGACAACCGTATTCACGTGGGGACCATGCCTTCTTGGGATGTTGTATCATTAGTTACATGATGTTGCATACATGCAAGCGAGTAGTATTAGCTATGGGACTACACTCCTCATGATCTAGGCCTAGGAGCACATTCTTTTCTTCTGACCGCCAGTGCAGAGACAGTTGGCCGAGGGGTTTCCCTATGTCTACTTATATGGGGGTGCCTTACAACAAAATTGGGTTGGAGACAAAAGATTCAGGTGGCACGTGATTGTCACTTTGATAGTATTTGTGTGGGGACCATATAGAGACTATGGCCAGTGGCCAGGAGAGGAGGACCACTTGTCCTTTTGCAAACAATTCAAATATTTGATTGGCTAGATTGTATAGTCATAGTTGATCATTGAGATGTACCTGCCCCAGTGATTATTACAACAATTTATGGAGCAGTAGGATGTTCTTACGGGCACAATAGAGTATGCTCGGTCATCCCAGGAGACCATGTGGGGACCAGCAATATCAGTTCCATTGGTCGAGCAACAGATTGATAGTTTGGTGGCACAGTAGTGGGCATGGAGTGGGGGTCTAGCAGATGCAGGGACCATGCCAAATTATGATGCATGGTGGCAGACTCACCAACCACTCCCTTTAACAATTCCTGACTAGCTAACACCAGTTGATCGCCAAGCAGTTATACCACAGATTTGTTGAGGAGGGCGAGGAGGCAGGGATAACGGCAAGGGGAGAGGGAGAGATAGAGGCAAGGGAGACGGGGATGGAGGGGACGAAGGTGATGGTGGTGATGGTGGGAGGAGGAGAGGAGGAGATGGTGGGAGGGGGCTACGATGGAGGCAGAGGAGGAGGAGCGGATCACTCTCACTAATCTGAGAGGAGGGAGAAGAGAGGAGAGAGAGGAGGGCCGACAGGAGGAGGTTTGGGCTGAGGGAGAGTAGCCAACAGGGTAGCCAGAGGGACCTTGTCAGGAGGAAGATATTTCAGAGGCACAGCAACCAGAGATGGAGGTGGAGGTGGAGGCAGCAAGAGATGAGTAGATGTTGGATGTCGGTGGAGAGGAGGAGATAAGAGGTGATGAGGAGATAGGGGGAGATGAGGATATTGATATCAATGGGGAGGATGATATGGATGAGGCCAAGAGACAACTCAGGGATTAGATAGTGGATGGTGAGGAGGAGATAGGTAGGAGACTACCACTGCCCCGAGATGTGATAGTGGACCAGAGGTTGGTGGACATGCAGAGAAAGTTAGACGAGGCCCTCACTCGGATCAGGATCATGGAGGTAGAGCTAGAGGTGACAAGGGTGGAGAGAGACCAGGTAGTGATTAGATAGTAGGAGGCACAAAGTTGGTGTTCAGAGTTTGCTCAGTTATGCACTGGACCAATGGGGGAGATTGCCAAAGAGTTGGCCAGGGTGAGCATGAGCCGAGGAAAATATAGGATTATTTATGAGAGGGAAGTGCCAACAGAGCAGCAGGATCCTAGTTTGAGTCGGTCTTAGATTGGGACAAGTAGTGGTAGTAGCAAGAGCCACAACAATTGCAACCAGAGCAATGTGGGTGGATCTACTTTATCGGGGCATTCCTCAAGACACGGGTCACACCATAGCCATAGGAATTTATCAGGGCACAGGTCCAATCACAGTCATGGGTTAGTATCATCAAGACATAGGTCTCACCACAACCAACCACCCGTTATTGATCCATCAACATCACAAACCCAGCCTACCGAGTCCTCACAAATACCATCAGAGCCAGCGAGAGAGCAGTAGTCACCCCATTCTTCATCTCAAGGGGATGAGGAGAGCATAGTTTAGGGAATTGTTATCTTGTTGTTACGTTGAGACATTTGATATATTGACCATCAAGCCTGTGAGCTCTATTTTTGGGATTCCTCGAGACTCTATCCTGTGACATGATTTTGAGATATATATATATATATATATATGATGCAGTTTTGGCGTAGACTATATGCTATGTGCTATGTTGTGATGCATTATTATTTTATTATGTTGATGTGATGTGATTTATGTGATGATTCCTATGTGATGTGATGTATGCATTTATGATGAGATGCCATGATGATACTACTTTGTGTATGATGGTTAAATGATGATGATGATGATGATGATGATAATGTTCTATATGTATGTGTAATGTGTTATATGTAATGCCATGTTTATGTATGTATGGATAATGCGTCATGTGATGCGTTATGTTATGATTTGTATGCATGATGTATGAAAATGCTTAATGCACTTATATGTTATGTGAATTCAAATGAATTGATGCAAATGTTGTATTTATGCTAAGGATGTAAATGCACATTTGTGAATGGATTTATGTAAATGTTTAATGAACTAATGCAATGTCTATATATGATCATGTATGCAATTATATTTTTGTATGTCACAGGATATCATCAAGAGGCAAAAGAAGAGAAATGACTAGATAGAAGGAGATGGATGTTAGTGCGGAGAAAGAATCCTTCAATATATTTCCAAAGAACTAATAAGTGTTGCTCTAATCATCATTGGACGGATTATTGTAATGGCCAAAAAACAACATGATATGACATAGATCAATGGTGTGCAAGGTCGTACCATCACATAGAACAAGCAATCACAGACAAGGATGATCATAACTCATACTAGGAACTCAGTTGCCCCAGTATTTTTGTCACAACCAACCATAAACAAGAAGGATGAGTCATGAAATGTTGTTGCTCCTCTAAATCCTAATGTCAAGATTTCCTTGAGGAACTAGCAACATGACTATTTTAAAAAAAGGACAAGACGAGACAATCATCATGATACATTGTTGCTCCTCTAAATTCTGTTATCAGGACATCCTTGAGGAACTAGTAGCATGATGAAAAATCAAAGGACAAATATGACAAGATAAATGATAGTTTTTTCTAAGTGTTTTCAAATGTCAAGTGTTTTGATGTTGAGATGCCAAGTCTGACGAAGTCTAGATTTGTATATGATAGATGCCAGGTAATGCCAAATTCAGGAAGGACACATCCTAAATGATGTCAATATATAGAGGAACGATCCTCAAATGTCAAAAGAATCCCTCAAAATGCCAAATGACAATGTCGATGCTGACAGTGTCGATGCTCCAAATGATAGTGTCAATGCTTCAGAAAGACATATCCGAAAGCGTAAATAAATGACAAGAGTTGTTCTTCAGAAGGACACATCTGAAGAATAACCAAGAGTTGACAGGTTGACTTGTTATGACAATTTGACCAAAGTTGACTAGATGATTGAATTGACCACATGCCAATGTTGTTGAAATGTCAATTAAGTGAATGTGACAAACCCTAATGGACTGACCTAGTGTGGCCTCAAGGGCTCATCGATTAATGGCCTTGCCTACGTCATACACTCAGAGACCTTGTAGTTTGACACAACCAATGACTTTATCTTGATTGAAGATTAAGTCGTGATTTTACTTTGACAAACCTATAAGGACTTGACCTAATGTCTTGGGGGCTCATTGATGAGCCTTGCCTACATAGCAAATGCGTAGAGACAACGTAGTTTGACAATGACAAAGACTGACGTAACTAACATGACAAATTTTGACTCTACTTGTGGGATTTTTGAGTGTTATTTGGATGTTTTTGTGTTTTTGGCATATTTTTATTTTTTTGTATTTTGAAGTTTTATAAAAAAAAATAAGAGTTTTTAAGGACTTCTATTTTTATTTTTATGGCTTTTTTCAGGACTGTGATTTTTATGGATTTTTTTAGGACATTTTATTTCAGGACTTTTTATGATTTTTATGGCTTTTATCAAGACTTTTTATGATTTTTATGGCTTTTTTCATGACTTTTTTGATTGACGGCACCATGTGTGAGACCCACTATAGTCGCATGATAAGAGGATTACCCCCAGTCAAGTCAAGGACTAGCCAAGTTGAAGGGGATGGGAAAAGGACACACTCTAGGTGAAAGGTGGACGTATGCAAGACCTGATGTCAACCATTGTCAGCTATGGAAAGAAATGTCAGGGTGTTATGACAAGTGTTGTGAGAATGTCAAAAATTTGGGTGTTTATTATGGACAAAGGTAGATGGAGTGAAAGTAGATGGCGAAGCAAAGACTAACTACACATGGCACCTGTTTTCCAGGTTTTCACCATGGTACTTATCCAAAGCGCCACCAAAGTGGTTTTCACTATTGGACGAATTATTTCACTTTACTATTTTTGATTTTTTTTTTTTTTTTTTGTCACCAAGATGGCTGTTTGTCAGGTTTTCATTAGGGTGACGATGTTTTTTAATTTTTTAATTTTTTATATTTTTATGGTTTTCAGCCAAGCTCTCTGATGCTATGTGTAGAATTTACAAAGATGCAGACTATTGATGGGTTCTGTCAATTTTTTTCTCGTCTAGAGTAGCTAGTTGGTAAGCTCCAAAACCAAATGTGGCAATGATGATGTAAGGGCCCAACCAATTAGGTTAGAACTTGCCAAGTTTTTCTCGGTCAGATTGATTCTTAGGATTTTGCATTAAGACCAAGTACTCTCTTGTTATAATTGCGGAAAAGGTGATTCTAATATGCCTGTAAGTGATTTAAGGCATTCTATCTGTGTTCTTCTAACATTTACAGCTCATGCAGTCATGACTATCAATAATCTTCGTCATCAATCAAGCCCTTCATGGAGACTCTGAGAGAGGGAATTTCAACCTCAATGGGAAAGATGGCTTCGGCTCCAAAGACCAAGGTGAAAGGGGTGGCTCTTATAGGTGTGTGGATGCTAGTGTGGTAAGCCCACAGAGTAGGGTTAAGTTGTAAATGCTAGTCATGACCAGCGTCATTAATGATCTTATTGAGAATTTTGATAATTGTCTTAGTAGATGCCTCAGCTTGACCATTTCCTTGCAGGTAATAAGGCATGGAGAAGTGGTCCTAAATGTGGAAGCATTCACAAAGCTCACAAATGTCTTGATTTTTTAAGGGATGACCATTGTCTATGATGATGGATTATTAAACACCATACCGACAAATGATGTAGTTGAGGATAAATTTAGAAATTTGTTTGTTAGTTATGTATGTGAGGGGAATGGCTTTGATCCACTTGGTGAAGTATTAAGTGGCGGTGATAATGAATTTATGACCATTGGATGAGGTGGGATGGATTTTACCCACAAGGTCGAGTCCCCATTGCGCAAAGGGACAAGGAGAAGTAATTGGATGAAGTTCTTGTGCTGGTGCATGAATCAAGTCATCGTGTACTTGACATTGAAAACATGTTCTAACAAATTGAAGAGCATCCTTTTCCATTGTCGGCCAGTAATACCCAAGTCTCATAACTTTCTTAGCTAAGGTTGGGCCACTTGAATGAGATCCACATATACCCTCATTTACCTCACGTAAGGTTGTTCGTGATTCATTAGTGTCGAGACATCGAAGAAGGGTATTGTCAAAGTTGCATCAATATAAGGTGTCATTGATGATGGTGTAATGAGCAGCTTTGCAGATAAAGGATTTGCGTTGGTTATTGGAGAGGTTCGGGGGAAGTGTCTGTGAATGGAGGTAGTCATAAATGTCTTAATACCAAGGTGAGTTGGGACCAACAAGCTCACAAACTATTTCTGACTCATGAATGTCATAAGCAGGGACCAAAAGTTGTTCTACTAAGAACTTGATTTATGACACATTGTTGGGAATGTCTAATAGAGATCCAATCGTAGCCATTGTGTCTGTTGCCCTGTTTTATGCCCTAAGAATTTGCTCAAAAGCAAGTATGTGGAAATATGAATGAAAGCTATCAACCATGCATTTATAAGGCATCAATTTTTCATCCTTGGTGTCATATTCATCATTGACCTGGTTGATGACCAACTGAGAATTGCATAGACTAGGAGTGTTTTAATTTTATATTTGATAGCCATTTGGAGTCCTGTGATGAGTGCTTCATATTCTGCAATATTCTTTGTACATGGGAAAGCAATTCAAAATGAATGAGGAATGGAGTCCCATTGGGGTGTGATGAACAATATACCTACTCCTAAGCGATGACCAGTATGAGATCCATCAAAACAGAGCTTCCAAGGTGATTTAGGCTTTGCATGAAAGATAGACTCATTGGGGAAATCTACTACTAAAGGGTGATCACCCTATACGGGGGCATCAACAAGTTGATCAGCTATTACGTATCTATATATAGCCTTGTGTTCCACATACTATATGTCATACTCACTTAATATCATAACCCATTTTTCCAACCGACCTGTTAACATTTCCTGACTGAGGAGATAATTTAATGGATCAATCTTTGCTACTAGTTGTTTCTTGTGATTCAGCATGTAATGTCTTAACTTTTAGGCGGAGAAGACAATTGCAAGACAAGCACATTCAATGGGCGTGTAGTTGAGTTCATATCTGATCAATGTGCGACTGATGTAGTATATAGCCCTTTCTTTCTCATCATGATCATTTTGTACAAGCAATGCCCCTAGTGTTGAAGTGGTTGCAGAAATATATAGAATTAGAGGCTTTCCTTCAATGGGTGGCATTAGGATAGGTGGTGTCAACAAATAGTCTTTGATTTGTTGGAAGGTCGGTTGACATTTGTTAGTCCACACAAAGGGGATTCCTTTGCACAACAGATATTGGAACGGTTGGCATCTGTCTGCTAGTTGTGCAATGAAGCGTTGAATGGACTATAGTCTGCCTTGTAATGTCCTTAGTTCGCTGATTCCTTTTGGCAGAGGCATGTCTAGGATTGCTTTCACTTTAGTGAGCTCCACCTCAATGCCTCAATGAGAAACTATATACCCCAATAGTTCTCCTGAAGTCACACCAAACACACACTTCTTAGGGTTCAAACGAACTTTGTACTCTTCCGGTATTTTGAAAATTTTGTCTGGCACATTAAGATGATCATTGCATGTCAAAGACTTTGCCAAGAGATCATCAACATAGTCTTCCATTAGCGTATGCATGAGGTCATGAAATATTATTGTCATGACATGTTGATATGTGGCACCTGCATTCTTGAGGCCAAAAGGCATGACGTTCCAACAGTAGGTACCCCAAGGGCAAGTGAATGTTGTTTTATGTTGAATCTTCTAGAGCGATCTGAATCTGATTGTAACCCGAGAAGCCATCCTTGAGGCATAGCATCTCATATACTGCTTTAAGGTCAAAAATGATGTCTATGTTCAGAAGTGGAAATTCATCCTTCGGGCATGCCTTGTTTAGATCGTGAAAGTCTATATAGATGCATATTTGACCATTTGGCTTAGTGACCGGGATGAGGCCATGTCTAGCAATTTCTTGAGCTCAACTTTGACTAACAAGACAATTTTCCAGTGCATCTTTCGTAACTTTTGCTTAATTGGCTTGGTATTTGGCAGTAAGGGCAGATGGTGCAAAACTAATGTTGGATCCAATCCTAGCATATTAGCGTAGGACCATCCAAAATTGATCTTACATTCTGCAAAGAACTGTTGAAATTCAGACTTTTCTTCATCTATCAAAGATGCTGCAAAGAGAACCATTTTGGGATGCTCTAATGTGGCTATATTAACTTCTATGGTGTCCTCAATGAGCATTACCGATGTTTCCTGTGTAACGGGAAGAAATTCCAATCCTCCATCCTTGGGTGCCTCAGAGAGGTTTTCACACTCAAATACATCCTTTATTTTTACTTTTGTATCGTAGAAGGTGCCTTGCAGTTTTCACCTAAAGACGTGTCTTTTTTTATTTTATTTTTATTTTTGTGACTAGAGGATTGCACAGTCTCCTTGAAGTATGTTGTAGAATCGAGATCTATAGCGAATCTTGCTTTATGGTCCCCACTCAATATGCTATCATGGAGTCCCACGAATTCTGCAATAGCTTTGTCATTTTGAAAAACGCCCATAGTGGGCATGCCTTATTAATCCCAGTCAATGAGTTGTGGGTAGACAAGAGAGATTCCATCATCAGTGTTGAAAAATGGTGGGGATGATGCAGAAAGCATGCAGACTAATGCAAAAAGGGTAAAGACAAAATTGTCATCTTCAAAGTCCCATTCAAATTCTATCCAGTAGTCATCTTCATTGTATTCAGGCAAGTCAAACTCATTGGCTAAATAGGGGACACATGGATTGGATTCATGGTCCATAGTGTAATGTGACCAGTCAAGTGAGTCAAAATGATGGTCAATAGGGTCAAATGGTCAGACAAGCGAGTCAGAATGATGGTCAATAGGATCAAATGACAATTTAGGTTTTTCATCATCACGAGGCCAAAAGAGTCTTACCCATTCTTCTCTTTTCAATGGGACTTTAGGAGGATCTTTAGGAAGTTCCACTTTAAACATTTGTCTAAATATTTCATCAAAGGAAAGCTCGCCAGGTTCTAGAAACATTTCATCAAGGGAATAATCACTCGGGTATCTTTGAGAACCAAATTCCCACTCATGTGAGTCAGTTTCGGTAAGGGAATCTTCAATAGTCTCGACACATTCAGAAACATTCATGCTCTCACCTAAAAGTACATTGGTAAGTTGATCGTCAATTTTGAGTAGCCCAAACCCTAACCCTAGATACTTTGGTCTTATAGAAGGCATTATAGGTTCTCTCCTTCCAATCTTGTCTTTACCAAGGCCACTAGTTCCATCATAGCCTTTTTCCTTCATCATTTCATAGCCTTTTCCATATTGTTGTACTAGTAACAGAGGTAGGTTTTCCATCTCTTTGTAGATTCATGTCAATATGTCTTCTATGTCTTCTTTGTCCAGTTCTCCCCATTTTGTAAAATTCATTTTCGGAGGAACTTTAAAAATCTCTTTGGGCTCTATTTTGAAACAAGGCCTACCATAAGCTTTTGGAGACTTGGGTATTTTAGTGATACAATAGGTTGTGTTCAATTTGTATTCCACGCAACCTTTGGTCTTGGATCTTGATGTTAGGATTGGCTTTTGGGATGGTGGTAAAGATGGTATGGTGAAAGACGAAGGAGTGGATGTGGACGGTTTGGTGAGTGTGGATGGATCGATATATTTAGAAGAAGTGGATGTTGAAGCTTGACGACTAATTGGCACTTGGTGTGTTGGTTGTTTTCAACAAACCAATCAGATCTTGCCAGATACCTATGAGTTTTCCAGACTCAATTCTTGAATACTTGCAAGATAACTGGCTCTGCAAAACCTCGGAGGGTGGTCCCACAATGTACATTATACTATTCTTTCACATAACTTACGTATACATTGCATATTCAAGTAAATATATTCTCACCAATGACAAATAAGATGAAATTAATCAAGAAGTTGGAATTTCCTTGAATGAATTATGCATCCTAAGATGAGAATATAAGACAACACAAATTACAACAAATTAAATATGGATCAATGATTATTTTAAAAGATTTTTCTCAAGTCAATTAACTGGAACCAAGAGAAAGACATAAATGGGTTAGGATCAGTGCCATTATCTATGGGCTAGGAGTCTAAGCAAATTGAAATATAAGGTATATTTAATTCTAAATACCCATGATCTCAGTGATATTACTTTGCAATTCACAATTCTATAACCAAACTCTAAGGACTACTTATTAGATCCAATCATCCTGCACACAAATTTATGAGTTGATATAAGCATTTTAACCCATTCTATGAACCAAAGCTAAAACCAAAACATACATCAAAGTAAGAAAACGATGACAATTAATGAAGTGATCTTTGATCAGAATTTTCATTAATAATTCAAGTACAAATCTAAATGGAGAGACTATAGACTTGAAAAATTTCCATTATCATTCGCGTATTCTCAAGAACCATACATTTGACAAAATCTACTATCTAGACTCAAAGCACTAGACTATGACTTAACATATTCACTCTGTATTCTCAAATTTCACAATTTGATTCCAGAATTCAACAAAAGACCTGCACAAATGGCCTTGAATTCCCCTTTATAGAGCAAGGGAGAAAAAACAAGATTCAGGCCAGATGTACACATGTCACATTCTAATTGGACTGCTACAAAATATATTCCCTAATTCAGTTATATTTTCATTCTTCAAATTGGAGGGAATACACATGAGACAAAGATTATTTACATTTGTTGTAAGAAGCAAAACCGCCTTCCCAAAAGGCACATGTCAAAAAGAATAATCTTCTAAGTTGTAGCATGTCCATCTCATCAAGCAAGATGACAAAATGATGTAAAGAAAAAATTGAGTTAGCCTCCTGATCAGCATTCCACATCATCAACAACTGATATTTACTTGTGAAACATACATTCTATACATTGTAACTTTTGAGGCCAGACCTGTACTATACTTGACCAATTATATGTTTCATATCCATGTTTACAAACCCAATCGACCAACCAATACCCTTCCCCATTCTTCATATTCTTCATTAGATGGCCAGTTGAAATCGATGATTTCATCCATTTTCTTCCTGTATGGGGAATACGTTGTCATCACAGAGTTAGATTCCTTGTCAAAATCTTCCAGGAAGCTGATAATAAATGTCAAATTTACCAAAGTGTCATTAAAGGTACTGATGTTAACCTCTTTGCAAATTTGATTCACTTGGGAAGAAATAACATCATTCATCTCCCTTTTCCACATTTTCAATGGCTTTAGTTCACTATTGGTGAGCTTAATATCTGACAATAGTGACAAATCTGCCAAATCACAATGAGCCTTTAATTCTATTATCTTCTGCTCCAGTGGGGCTATGTATCCCTAAAACTTTTGCTCACTTAGTTCACACACAAATGTATATGTTGGAAGCATGTTAGGGTATTTATCCTCATGTTGGTTGGCTCCAACTACTACCAATTTCAATCTCTCAGCCCTTGGAATCCACTTGTTCAAGATTGGCATAGCCAGTTCCTTATCTCTTTGAGATAATCCTATTGCTCGCATGATCAGGGTGTAATTGTCATGCACACTATTCAGTTTGGCCTGGATCTTCATATTTAGATGCTCCAAGATAGTATGAACAATCTTTGAGATGTTCTCATACATTGTGTCTTGTGTTTGTTCCAACAAATTCTTATATATCTCAACTTGTGAAAGAAGTTGTTCCCTTGTAGGTGCATCAGATGAACTGGGACCTGATTTGCTTGGTTCCTCCACAAAAATTGGCTCTTGTCCCAAATTATATGGCATCATTATCAAGGCCTGATCTTGAGGGGAAGATTGAGAAGGTGCCATTGGAGAAGATGGAGATGGGCGACTTGAGCTGGCCTGACCTTGATCTCTTTGTATTTCTTCCTTCTGCTTATAAAATGCTAGCTTTGTCTCTAGCATAGCTACCTTTTGTTGACTTATGTCATATTCATTGAGTAGCTCATGGTACTTGTTCTTGAAGTCAACCCTTTCAAGGGTGAGGTTTTCCACAGTTGCTTTAGTGAATCTAACAACATTAACTGCCATGTCAACTGCCTCCAAGGTAGGGGTATTAGTAACTCTTCTCACAAGCAATTGCCCACTGACATCTGATGACTCGGCAAGTACTGGTTTCCTGGATCCCATGGACAATGACAAAATTGCTAATGCATCCCAATCTTCACTAAATACAGACCCCCGAAGTGTCATATCCAACTCCTCTTTTGTTTGCACTAGAGGCCTTTTAGCCCTTCTTATAACATCTAAGACTATAGAATCAACAATATCCCATTCTGGTAGCAATAACACACCACACTTCTTTAAAAGCTCTCTGCCATCCTGGGCATTAATATTTTGAAATTCATTCTTCATAATGCTCCTCACATTGGCATGTATAACACTTTCAGGTAACTCTGGATGCAAAATCCTTTTAGTGGCCACTTTCTCTGCATATTTTGTAGCTTTGGATCTCCACTAGAAATCCCTAAATGCAAATGTTTCAACAAAGGAGTCATCTCTCATAAAATATTTACAAGCTTCAATCCTCAGGTCATCTGCATTATTTAGGCCACTGATGTCTAGTTTTCCCAACTTGAGACTACTTTGTCCTAAACTTGAGGCAATTTCCCCCACAGGGGGAGGCATTCCTTGTTGCATATCCTCAGGAGTGATAAAGATATCATCTCCATCTGTATCAAAATATTCAACCACTCCTCTGGCCTCAGTTCTCTATTTCTTGAGAGGTGGCTGCTCCAATGGAGCAGGACTTCTTGGGGGTGAATCAAGGTCAATTACAGGTGGAGGATCCTGCCCTGGAGGTAATGGAATTGCACTTTCAGGAGAAGCTGCCTTTGATCCCTTAGAAGTGATAGGGGTCGGCAAGGTTTGTTCTTCATCCACTACTTTCTTCCTCCTAGAGTAGATTATCAGTTGCTTGGGTGGTTGGTAAGTAGGCCTTTCCTCCAATGTTACAGTGGTCTCTTCTTCAACCACTCTTTCTTTTCCTTTGTCTGTAACCTCTGTCTACTCCCTCAATATACCAACTATATTTTCAAAATTATTCATAACATACATGGCCCGACTGAATTCATCAAGTATATTTGGCAGAGGATTATAATTGGGATCCTTTTTCCATTTTTCTTCTAACATCTTCCTATAAATAGGGTACTTAGCTTTCCTTTCATCATGGTCTTGAAAGCTAAAAATATTCATGATGACATCTTCAGGATAATCAAAGATATGCACAAAGTTACCTAGCCTCTTATCTACTTTCAATTTGGTGATAAAGCCCTCGGGATCATGATTTCTTGGGGGCATAGTCTCCAACTTGTAAGGTGCTAGCAGATGTACTAATTGCTTCCATGCCCCTTTTAGTAGAACATAATTAGCAAACGTTGTCCACTCTGGAAAGAATAAACCTTTCCTTGTTGTATCAAGTGAGTGTATTGTTTGTGAAGCTCCCAAATATCTCACGATTTCAAGAAATCCTATCCTTAGTGGCACATCTCTTAGAAAAACATATGGATCCAGACCGTTGCCATATATTTTGAAAATTGTTTTATCAAGGTATAAAATCAAGTCTCCCTAATTATGACTCGAATTCAAGTCTGGCTTCAAATCCATAGGTCTCAAGAATTCATGAATTTATTTAGGGATTCTTGGTGGTTCATAGATCAAGGATCTCCTTATTCTTGATGCAAAAGTATTTTGAAATATTACATAATTATACTTCAGATCATCCTTGTCCAGAATCTGTGTCCAACATTGAATAGGAAAATCAATACCTTTTTCCCTCCTTTTCAAATTTATATCTTTCTCAAAGACTTTCTTCCCTTTATGCAAGAGCATATGCATTAATAGTGAATACCACCAGAATTTCACCCATTGCTTCCCTTCTTTTAGCTCAACCAAACCCTTGTGGATATGTTCTGCCAGATAAGTAGCATAATCATAGACTATGTTATAAGCTGGGTGCTACAGATGTTTTTCCAGATAGCTATATTCTTTTTGCAATGTGTTAGGTGGAGAAAAACCAATGATTTAACACAAAGAATATATAGTTTTCCTGAAATAGCTTGCAAAATAGCTCATTGGGAAAGGCTCAAGATCCTTCTCATCAATTTTGATTTGCTTTCTATGCTTCCCGATACCAATTATAGTAGTATGCAAGGGCAACATATTTTTTCTAATGAATACTTTGGTATTGTTATGTTCCTTCTTGATATCATTCATATTCAAAGGGACCAAATCCTTACTCCACTCATGCAATTCAAATACATCTTCAATTTCTTTCTTGGTTATCTTTACCATATCCCTCCCATCAAATGTCCTGACAACCCTAGAAACTAGATCATACCTTGAGGTGATATCTTTCAGAAGATCCACATTCATGTACACATTGGGAACAAATAATTTTACCACCTCTAACCTCCAGGGATTATAGAGAGGGGCTCCAAGGTTCCTATTCCTGAACCAATGCTGAAAAAGCTGTCATCTAGTATAAGGCAACTTGACATCCTTTATGAAGCACTACTTATCCATGACTCCCTCTTTAATAGTAGGGCCATAGAACAAGACCTTTCCTTCAGGTTTCTTATTTGTGGAGGGTAATACGTCAATCACATTGTGGGAGAATGTTCTGGACTAGGTCAAAGGGGCGGCCATTTGTACTTTGGGAGCCATGAATTTTAAGCAGACCAGGGTTTTAACAAGAAAAGTTCCAACAACTAGCTTCCTAATTCAGACCTAAGACTCAATGTGAATGCTAATTTTGAAGGGTTTCACGAGACTATGGCTTTTAAATATGGAATTAACCATAATTCTAAGCAATTAAAGCAAAGCAATAAAGCACATTCACAGAAAGCAAATTGAAAACTGACCCTAATTCAGAGAGATTGAAATAAAGCATAAAACTATGTTTATCGTACTTACGGCTTTCAATCGCAATAACCCTAATGGCGGTCAGGACGAACTTTGCAAGCTGCTTCTTTTGATTTTTCATATTGCTCCCAACATGTCTTCAAATTCCAATTATGCAAGAACTGACCATATTCATATATTTTGAGGGAAATTGAGTAGATTTATGAGTCACCTCCACCATTACTGCTCGTTAGTGTGAAGAAAAACAATTACAACAGGTGTACTCACAGTTTTGAATGTGTACCATTGATCTTTAGCTGAGATGGCCATGTTGGACGACTCAGATTGAGTCAATCACATTTGAATTTCATCGTTGTTCTAGCTTGGACAAATTGGCCAATAGAAATGCACCAACTAGATCTTCTTTCATGTACTTATGGGCTCCACATGCCAATAGTCGTAGGACGTACGTGGTGACCTCTTGCAGACCTCACAACTTTTAACAAGCTTGCATCTTTCCTCTGTGAGATGGTGGGGAATGACAACGATCACCTCTTCCCTCTTAATAATCACCGTTGATCTTAAAACATTGAGCATTGGAATGAAAAGTGACGGTGGGGTCGGTACCCATAGTTAAACACGTGTCAGCATCTTACAGACCATGCAACAATTAAAGTATCGTCACTTGGGATATGTGAGCTAGTGGGGAATGACTTAGATTAAATCCCACGATCTAGTGATTATCAATCCTACACATGTGATAAAGTCAGTTATAAAAGAGGGCCATGACTAGACTAACAACATTTTACCCTTGAAGACAAATGAC
This sequence comes from Sequoia sempervirens, assembly GCA_007258455.2. NCBI lineage: Eukaryota > Viridiplantae > Streptophyta > Pinopsida > Cupressales > Cupressaceae > Sequoia > Sequoia sempervirens. The sequence continues at coordinate 382,192,048 of VDFB02271358.1, read as the reverse complement.
TTAGACTTAAGTCATTTATGAGCAAAATATTAAAGCTCAACCTTGGGAAAATTAAAGTGCTCAGCAGTTGAAGGTGGTTAAGGAACGTGTAGCGATGGCTCGAAAGGAAACTTAAACAACCAATAACCAGGTAGGGCAAGTCAATGCAAAATTAAAATGCTCAAGGTTTGTAAGTGAAGCATTTGAAAACAATGCTACATAAGCAAAACATTAAAACCTACATGTGGGCAACTTGTGACATGCTATTACCGAGCTCAAAAGGACCTGTAAATGCTAAAATATTTAGGGAATCCATCATTGTGTTCAAAAATACCTCTCAAATTGGTATAATACTGGAAAGGATTAGGATCTCTAGGTATGGTAATTTCGGTGTTGTCGAAAGGAAACTTCAAGCATATGTGGTAAGTGGATGGTACAAATTTTAAGGCACAAATCCAAGGTCGACCAAGTAAAATGTTGTATGGTAGCTCAAGATCTAGGACTTGACATATTGTATCCACAATGACCGACCCTACCTAAATAGGAAGTGTGATAATGCCCCTAGAGGAGCGTTCCTCATCATCATATGACTTAATGACAATAATTTTGGTAGCATCTACACAAGCATTGGAGAAGCCTAGTGCTTTAACCAATTTTAGGGAGCATATATTCAATCCTGCTTCACCATCCACTAAGACTCTTCTAACCTTATGTTTATGGATGAAGACTTCAATGTGTAGTGCGTCATTGTGAGAGGGTTTCGGTGAGGAATAGTCCTGGTCTGAAAAGGTAATGTGATGGGGAGTAGCCAAGTATTTGACCATGGCTTTGAATTGGTTGAAATCAACGTCGATTGATACAAAAGACTCCTATAAGAACTTATCAAGTATGGCTTTGTGTGCAGGCGAGATTCGTAGCAGCTCGATTATGGAGATCTAAGCATGCATTTTTCCCAATTGGTCAATAAGATTAAATTGATCTTTGGGTTGTGATTGTTTGGAAAATGGACTGGGTATTGTGATCTTTGGTTGTCTAGTAGGAGGGCCAACTATTGTGACCTTGCCTCTACGGGTGGTGACATTACACTTAGGAGTTTTCTTAATGGTAATAGTATTGACATGTTCATCAGTAGCCCGAAGGTGATTAATAATGGGTCCACTAGAATAATCAAAAGCAGTGTGAGTGTAATTGGCTCGATTGTTATTCTTTGGACCTGACATAGAGGGGTTCCTCAACCATGATCCTGCAATGGGTTTTTATGAATTGTATGGTCCAAATTTGAAGCAAATTATTGACCATCCAGCTCAATGGTACGATTTTCAATAAGATCCTGCATAAGATTTCTTAATTGTCTATAGGAAAAAGTTTTATGCCCTTTTGCTCGGTGGTAATCACATAATGCATTGTCATCCCACCAAGAAAGATTGAATTGTCCTAGATCATATGGTTTAGATTCTGAAAATATGATGACATTATTTTGGAGGAGCTTCTTATGGACAACTTCAATTGGTTCACCTAAGGCTGTGTATGTGCGTCTTTTTGAAAAATGTCTAGTTTGATGTGGTTGTCCTTGGCTTTGGTTGTTTTGGATGGCATTTGTAGTAGGTGTCAGTGTGGTCAATGGTGCATTTTGCGATTGAGCTCCTTTAAGCCTGATTGCAGGACCTGTCGCGTTTACTGCTATAGCGTCAACAACGCCATCATTGGTGATGTATTTGTTTTTGACCCAGTATTTGTTTTTGTTAGAAGATGGGTTTGGATTCGTGTTCTTGTTGCCATATTTGAGTTCTCATTTTGCAATTAAATCCTTTTTGAGTTGGACTCCTTTTTCAACTAGGTCTGCAAAAGTGGCACAATAATGAACTTGCAAATTATATTTTAATGGGCCCACAAGGGTTTGAACAAACATGTTTAATTTTTCCTTTTATGGTATCTCGACAGGCCATTGACTTGCTAGGCCCAACCATATTTGGAAGAATGGGATGAATGTCTCACTAGTGTCTTCTTGAGTAGTCGTACATAAATTTGTAAAGGTAATGTCAGTGTCGGTGTTATAGGCGTAATTTTGTAAAAATTTATTAGCAAGTTCTTCCCATGACTTTATTCCTTTAGGCAAGGTAGCAAACCATTCAAGAGCAGGACCCGTGAGACTTCTAGGAAAAAGTCTCATCAAATAGGTATGTTCATATGCAACGTCCATGCAATTGGTTGTAAATTCTCTTATGTGCTCAAGGGGATTAGTTTTGCCTTTGTACTTGGAGAAATTGTGTACCACATATCCTGAAGGGAACTATGGCATGTATAAACTCATGTCAAATGGGTATGGACATAAGTCATAGGACATGTGGGTCTTTTTGTCGGACAATTGCATGTTCTCCGTTTGTTTTTGCAAGGTTGCAAGTTGAGATGTGAGTGCATCAATTAGAGGGTTGTTTGTGGCATCACACATGCTAGTAATGGGTATTCCATGAGTTCCCATTTGTTGTGATGACGTGTTCTTATTTGGGATGTATTTTTGTGGAATCTATGATGCATTTTGGTTTGGAATTTGTTGGTATTGAGTGTTTTGAAGAGGAATGTGTTGTTGTGTATGGATATGTGAGGCGTATGTGGGAATGTGCACCCTAGAAGTGTTGGTTTGTATTTGTAGAATATGTTGTCCTTGAGTGTTTTGATGTCCAAATGGAGTCATGTGTTGTGTTATTTGATTTCCTTGTCCAAATTGGTAAATGTGGCCATGGGGGATATTGGTGTTTTTCCTTTGGGGAATATTGGTGTTGGTATTGATTTGTGACAAAGTATTAACATTTGGTTGAGGTCCTTGAACATTGATTCATTGTTTATTCCTCCCAAAGGGGTTCAATGAGTTAGTTGTCATGGCATTAGTTGAAGACCCAAATAAAAGATTTGACGATGTCATTCCCATAGCACTAGATCAAGATCCAGATGAATTTGTCCCCATTGTATTGGTTGATGATCCAAAGGTAGCTCCAACAGTTTGTAATGAAGTTGTTGACATTTGTGGGATAGCTTGTGATGTGGCTTGTGTTATGGTTGATGTTCCCACAATGGATGTTGTGTGGGTCGTGTTAGATGTGTTTTGAGTGGAGGCACCATTAAATGTAGCATTGATGGTGTTTGTCGCATTTTGTGTGGTGGCACCAATGAAGGTATTGTTTGCATTATGTTGTGGTGTTGATTGGGGTTGATTGGTGTTGGAGGTATTATTTGCATTATGATTGGGAGATGCTGCTCTAAAGGTGTTAATGTCGAACCCTCATGGAAATTTGGCCCCTTGGTGTAAAAGCATGGCTAGATATCTCTCTAAATCTTGCAAGAGTAGTTCCTCCACAAAGGAAGCCACATTAGGATTTTGAGCGGCAGCTTCTAAGTATTCCATAAATATTTGCTCATTTTCGTCTCTACATATAAATTGTTCAAAGGGGTTGTGTGAAGAAGATGCCATGTTCACGTCACTGAAAGGGTTGATGAAAGGTGCCCCCATGTCTGTGTTCAGGTTCATGTCATTAGAAAAGTTATAGGGGTTGGTGTCTTGTCCAAAAGGGTCCATTTGTCTTCTTTTCCTTTGGAGCCTAGTCTCAACCATATAAGGATTTTCTAAATGATGGAATGATATGACACTATGTTTTTTTTTTTTTCAATTTTTGGAATGAGGGATGCAATAATGACAATGTTGTCTAAAGGGGATGTCAAATGCAAAGTGATAATGAAAGACTAAAATGAAAGGTATGACACTATTTTTTTTTTTTGAATTTTTGGAATAAGGGATGCAAGCAAAATGCCAAATGATAATGAGGACTAAAATGAAGGGTGGAAGACTAAAATGTTTTAAGATATACCAATGCAAAGGTCTAAGGTGCAATCATTTTTGATGGACTTTTAGGAAATGTTTACTAACCACTCAAAGCTTGGTCAATGTCTCAATTTGGATTATCAAAGGAATTTTTCGTAGGACAAAATGAAAGGACAAGATGACAAAGTGGAGTTTCCTAACTAGAATTATGAGTTGGAAAGGTCTCACAAAAGGACAATGACTAGAGGAAATGATTTTGACTTAGTCCAATGATAACCTACTTTTAAAGGCAAAGATTTTGCAAGGTATGGCAAGTTTTCCTATTCCAAAGTCTACAAAAGAAATGAGGACCTAAGGACTTGTTTATGCTAGAAATGATGATGGATCCTAAGGTGCAACTACAAATTTGTGAAGGTGGACCTAAAAATGCAAGCTAAAAGATGCAAAGATGAGATATTTGAGCAATTCCTTTTTATGGTTTTGAACAAAGACCATTGGAAAAAGATGTTTGAAAACAATTTGAAAAATGTTTGGTCTTGGGTTTGGACAGTGACAATGATTTTTCTAAATGCCAGGCAAACGTGTCGTTTCAGGTAGCAAATGCGTTGCAGAGTATCGAATGCATTTCAGTTTTAGTAGATGCATGGTTTTGGACAACAGATGCGGTTCAATAGATTGATTGTATTTTTCTGTGAAGCAAATGCGTTGCAATATAAGTAGATGCATGACTCCAGGTTACAAATGCAGTCTAAAAAGGCAAGAATGTTTTGGTTTCAACATATGCATTGTTCTAGATATCAGATGCGTTTCAACAAAGTAGTTGCATTGTACAGCGAGGCAAATGCGGTGCACTATAGTCAGATGCATTTTTATGTTTGTCAAATGTGGCTTAGCAAGTTGAATGCATTGTAGTGATTCTCAGATGCGTTGCACAGAGTTTAAAGCCTAGTTTCCTTGCAATTTTTGGCATATTTTTGAGGTTGTTTTCAGTTTGAATGTGTTGTTCCAGATTTGTGAAGGATGTTTTTATGTGTTTATTGTTCAGAAAACACATGGTTTTGTCTTTGTTTGAAACAAGCATATTGAAGACAAGCACAAAGCTAGGGTTGGAAAGGACTATATTCACTGGATCCCACGTGAATTTTACTCCAGCCACACTTACTCATAGCAAGTGACTTAGAAGCTTGGCCACACTGGCTCCCCTCCACAACACTCACTTCTATGGGTCAACCAAGCTTCAAGAATTCATAAATCTCCCATGACAAGCTCTTCACCTCTACTAAGAACTATGATAATGTGGGTGCCTTGGCAACGACCATTGTTGCATCAGCAAATAAAAGGGATTTTGGCAAACTACACAAGAGGGTTCTAGTGAATACTCGGGGACATGGCACCTTGCGAGCATACAACAAGCCACTTAAGGCTTTAATCACTCTATTAGGGGCTCTTATACCTTTAAAAGAAAAGGTAAGTACCTATTTTTGAATGAATCTGTACGGTTAAGGCCTACATACCATGAGGACTTGACGGTTTAGTCTTATCCTTTTATATACCGGCCCTAGCAAAAAAATGGTTGGAGTCATTCCTTCTTTTGAGGCAGACCCCTCTAAGGTTAAACAAAAGCCAATTGAAAGCTTTGTTTTTGTTCATCCAAGATCGCACTAAGGCATGAGGAGATTGCATACACAAAGCTTTCAACCCACACTCACAAGTTTGTTCATTTTTAAAGCCCAAATTGAAATGTGGGGGTGGTAAAGTAACAACCTATAAGTGGTTTTGTTTCTCAAGATTGCACAAGGCGCAAGAGAATTGCATACACAATTAAAAAGCTATTACTACACCATAAGACACACAAGAAACTTGTTCATTTTAAACCCAATTCAGTGTGAGCCAAACAATGTTCATTTTAAGCCAATGCCATGAAAAATGCATTTAAATTTTAGCCATGATGAGTTTCAATGCAATTTGTGTTCATTTTAGGCCCATAAGTGAATATGCATGTTCATTTTAACCCCATGTAATGTGAACACAAGTTGTAGCTTGTTTGTTTGTTTGATTGATTTAAGATTGTAAAGGAACTAGAAAATCATCAATAAACAAAGGTTAGACTCCTTTTCGGCTTGCCACATGCTGTAAACAACAAATTAGTAACCCCAAAAATCTCTAACCTACCAAATTGAAAAGAAAATCTGGAAATTTTGTCAAAAACTCGAAAACAATTTTTTTTACCAGGCAGATGCATCGTTTTGCAGAGCGAATGTGTTGCAAAACTGAAAGCTAGAATTTACTAAACAAATGCATCGTTCTGCAGAGCGAATGCATTGCAACAGTCAGATGCATCGGTTGAGCCTGCAGATGCATCTCAGGAAGTCAAATGCGTTGTTCTGTCTATCAGATGCAACTCAAAAAATGCAAATGCATTGTTCCTGTAAGCGAATGTGTCACGACATAGTAATTGCGACTCATAAAGTTGCAAATGTCGTGTTTCGTATCTGTACCTACAAAAAAGATAAAAAGTCGTATGGAAATCTACAAAATAGAGTGTTTTGGCATCAGGTTCACCAATGTAACTATGGCAAAAAGTTAGGTTAGCATAAACTAAGATGCATAATCGAAACCCTAGCTAAACAATGAAGTACAATGGAGTAAAACAACATAAAACAAAGAACAATCTCACCAAAAGTCTTTAAGCCTTCCATGATTGACCTTCATTGTCCTTCTCCATTTGTTGCAATATTATGTTTGCCCTCATATTTTTGATGAGAAACTATTTACCTATGACAAGTCCTAAGCAAATATTGAAGGATTCTATTCAAAAGCTACAAATGCAAGTATGCAAGTGTGTAATAAGCCTAAAGTATGCATAAAATGTTATGCCAACATGAACTCAAGAGATATTAGATGTGTCAAAATGAGGTTGAAATGGCCTTTTTATAGAAAAGCCAATTTTAGATGAATGGCCAAGATTGTCAGATGAGAGATGCTCTAAGATCAATGGCTGAAATTAAATATGACAACCATCAATTAGGGTTAGGGAAAAATTTGAAATGAAGGGTTGAGATTTGATTTTAGAAATAGTGGAAAATGCATGTGACAAGGAAATGCTAGGCACAAAAAAAGAGGTTGCTAGAAAATCAAATAATAATTTAAAAGACTGAGTTGACCTTTTGAATTAAAAATTAATTTAATTCAAAAGTGGTGGGACCATGTGATAGTAAATAATATTTTTAAATTATTTACTTGGAGGGAGAAAATAGAAAGTGAGACAATTTTAAATAAATGATTTTATTTAAAATTAGAAAAAGCCAAGGTGGACAATAATTAAATAAATTATAAAAGTTTATTTAATTACAAGAAGACATTAGAAATTAATGACGTATTTAAATAAATAAATAAAATTTATTTAAATAACCAAGAAGAAATATTGGACAAATAATAATTAAATAAATTTAGGAATTTATTTAATTATAGAGGGACATAGGAAATTAGCGACGTATTTAAATAAAATAAATATAATTTATTTATTTAAATAGTGAGGAGGAATAAAAGATGTGAATTAATTAAATAATTGACAATTATTTAAATAATAGCTAAATTTGGACTATAAGAAATATTGAAAAGTCAAATAAAGTTCGTAAGCCTAGGTCAATTTTATGTATCTACAACAAATAGTCAAATATTAAAAAGTAGGAAGTGACCTAAGATTCATAATGATGGGGTCTTAGAAGACTCAACTACATACGAGTCAACAACTTTTGATAGAAGATAAAATTTTTAGTAGAAAATTATCATTCTTTCATAAAGGACTCAATATATTTTATGGATTTCATTGAAGACAAGAGACTAGGGGGAGATATATTGATAAGCTTTGATTTCATCTCTTTGTTTACTATAATTCCCATTAAAGGAACCTTAGAGGTTCTTAGAAGTAAGATGACATACATGTGATTTCTTTGGGAAAGTTATGCTCAAGGTATACTTTTTTAGATTTCTATGTTAAGTATTATGAATAGTAGGAGAGACTAATGACATGATCAATTTGATCAAGTACAACTAATCTACACATGGAGAAGTTTGACATCAAGGAATTAAGGATAATGCATTTGATTTTAAATTGTGAAAGAGATATGTAGACAAAACAAATTCATATTGGTTGCATATGAGAGAAGAGAATATTTATTTTAGAATAATAGATCTGAGAGCATCTATTTCATCACGAGGTTAAGTAGAGCGTTTCTCTTCCTTTCCTTAATGTGCTTGTGGTAAATATGAAAGGAACTTCTACTATAAGAAACATGTATAAATGATAAATTTACATAGAGAGATAAATCCATTCCAAAGTCCAAATCTTCAATCATAACAAGAAGAATTCTATATCCAAAAGCCACAAAAATTATAGATGATAGTCATATAAACCATTAATTAAAAACTTAAATAATCTTTTATATTAAAGAAATATACAAATAAATACATTTTATAAAGAATGTGAAATTCAAATTTTTTTTCCCTACTTATAAAAAAGAATTTCTCACTATTTAAAAAAAAAATCAAAACCAAAAACGGAAAAAGGAAAAAACAAAAAATCCACACCTAAAAATGAGGAGCATACTCTAGACATAAAAAGAAACCACACCGCTAAAATAAGCTTTGACTAAAGTTAGACCCCTACAACGCAATAATTTAAATACGTTGAGACTGTTAATTCCAAGTCAAATTTAGGGCCCTTCACCAATAGGATCTCCAATTACACTCTGTAGTTAATTAATAAACAAAAACTTAAAATATCTACAACTCACGTGTGGGAGCTCTAAACTTTTGACAACGTGTATGATGAGGCTCGGTTTTAGTGTGTTGAAAGAGAGGGTCAATAAAACCAACTAATAATAGGCATGTAGGATGTAGACAAGTAAATTGTGATGTACACAGAACTCTGTTTCGGAGGAAGTTGTTGAAAAGCCAGGCTAGGAATTGGAGGGGTACTTTCTCGGTATCAGATGACAGCGAGAAGAGGGAGTAGGGGTTGGTAGAGCTCAGAGGCTATAGACCATCCATGTGACTTTACACGCTCTGCCTGGTCTTTGTCTCTTGTTCCTCAGCAGGCAGATCCCTTGGCAGCCTACATGTTTTGTCAGCCTCCCCAATGCCCACCTCAAATCTACTTCATTCCCACCAAACCCAACTCAGTGCTATTGCTGATGACGGTATCTGTAATAATCAATTGTAGTCTTAAGAGCCAAGGGAGAGATCAGCATAAGAGTAACAATGGGGGAATCCAGACAAGCAACACCAGTTGACCGTGATATACAACAGGTAATCTATCTCAAATGCCTTTGGTCTCATTTTGCTTCTACGCATTTCGTCGCCTCACACATCTATTTATCTTTGTTTTTCTTAGTACCCTTCTCTTTGTTGCACTTGCACAATGCATACCGCCAGCAATTCTCAAGTAAGTAGGGCAATACACGAAATCTACATTTCATCATTAGCATCTCAGCTGGATCAGAAGTAGAATTTTCACTGTTGGGTAATGTGAGCAACTAACGACATAAGAAGCCCTTCTAAATATATCTTTTGCAATTTATTCGAGTCCTTCAAGCTTGCCCACCCCAACATTGTAAATTCATTCCTATGGAGAAAACTTGTAGCGTGACCATTTTGGAAGGCTAGGTAAATTGATTCAGGCATCTTTAATTTCAAAGTTTCTTAAGGGATCTGTACTTTCTGTGAGGGGTTTATGACATAATTAGCGATCTGGAAATATAATAAGCACCAATTCATCAAGTTCATAGAACCTCAACTCTTGACGTTTATACACCTAACTATGAGATTCACATCTATGCCTGTGAGTTAAAGCGTAGTGCATCATGACTCCGTTTGGTTACAAACAAGTCGATCAGGTTGACTTAAAAGTTAATTACAACCAAGTATGGCATTCCAACCTACGTCTGTGAGCTCAGGTGTAATGCATCATGACTACTGTCTGGTTACAAGCAAGTCGGGCAGGCTGACTTAAGAGTTAACTTATAAGCTTCTATTGTTCATATTGGGAATCAATGGAGTGAAAATCAATAGCGAAACAGAATACTCATGTTTGAATTCTGATCGAGGTAATGACAGGCACAGCCAAAGACAATACTTCCAACCGTCGGAGGAGAGTCCTGTAGTTTATATAAATGAACCTAAAATGTCTTGTTAATTTCAGTGATCAGACCTTGGCTCTTTGTTTTGCTTCATTTGGAGGTTAATATTTTTATCCCTTCTTTCAACAAATATTTTGGACTTCTATGGTATACCTTGCAACTCAGGTTCACATGCTTCTTTCCACAGTAATTCAATCCATCTCAAAGCAGGCCTGATATCACACTTGTTTTGCTCTTTGCAATATTTGGATTTTTAACTCCAAAGAGAAATGGGTAAATCTGGTAACATCCATAGATATTGAAAACAATTTTTAAGTACATGGGGACTTGGCTTGTGTATGATAGTTTTACCATAGTAGCAAAAATCTTTTGGGAAAAAAATTTGGCAAACCATAAGTATAAGATTTTTTGAAAAAATGGGGAAAAATTTGGATTTTACTTGTTTTTGAAATTTGAAGACATTTCCATAGCATGGAGATATAGAGAGAAAATAAAATAGAGATTTCAACCCATGAATTGTAGAAAATAGATTTTTGTTGTTTATATTCATATCACTGATTATGTTGCATTGCACAGAGTATACTTCATAGTGCATCCAGAGTTCGAAGAAAACAGATAAATGGCTAAAATCAATATCTACAGATAGTTTGATGTGTAGTTTCTTCCAATATCTTGAAATGTAAATCCAAACCCCAATTGATTTAAATAACCTAGCTTGTATATGTGTAATTTTACGTAGAGAGTTGATTCACAAAAAAATTCCCAAAGGGCTTCTAACGCTAGGCAATAAATAGGAGAAAGTGACCAATTATGCGTGTTGGAGGAAATAGAAGCCATTAGGGCAGATTGTTAAGAGTACATAGTAGTTTTGACATTAATATTCATAATTGATGAACCACAAGGATTATCAACTTAGTGCGTTATTGATCAAATGAGGGGTTAGGGAAGTTGCAGGAGTAATACAATTACGGTTAGTAAGTGTAGAAAGATCTAAACTAGGCAGTTACCAAGGTGGTATGAATTCAAATAGAATGGATAGTTTAAGCATTATAGAAAAGTTCTCCAATATACTCTCACAGTTATGCACTACAGAGAAAAAGACACTTTTATGAATATAAATGCATGTTGAATGTTGCTTTGGTTGAAGATTCGTTTAAGTTTAAAGTTTAAACTAATACATATATGTTGTTTCCATAAAGTATATGATATGAGAACTGAACATTGGCATAAATTTTAACTAATTATCTTTAAACTAAATTTTAACCAATTTTAACTATGTAATGGTATTTGAACTTCTAGATCTTTTTCCAGTTTTGGTGCCAAGAATTTACAGCTCCTTCATTTTATTTTTGAATGGATCTTAGACTAGATGACAGGAACATCCCAATTTCTCCTTCTACAGCTTCATAATGAGTGACAAAAAAAATCCATTCAAAGTAAACAAGAGTATTCCTGCTTTTTGAGGAATATAGAACCAAGCATATGGAAGGTGTGATGAACAGGACCAAAAGTGTACCAAATAAAAAATTCCTTGTTGAACTAGTCTCTCTGACTCAAATACAGTGCCTCACAACTCCCTGCAAGTTTGTTGAACTACTCACACCTCTTTTGCCTGTCCGGGTGATGTCCCGTTGTGCAGTAATGCCCTAAAACCATCGTGCGACTATGCTATTTAGTATTTTTTAAAAATTTGTGGGTTTTGAGGGTTGCGGGTTGGTGGGAAATTGTCTAAAGGTTTTAAATGCGTTTTGAACATGATTTTTATGCGAAAAAAGCGTTGAAAATCACAGTCAATGCATTTTTTTAAAAACCACATTTTTTGGGGAAAATCGCTGGTGTGAGTGATTTGCAATTGATCATGATTTTTGGTTGTCTTTTGCTTCTATGGTTTTAATGATTACATGCCTAAATCATTGGCTCAGTTGTATACTTAACAAGCTGATGTTGGTGTTTGTATAGTGCTGACTTACATCATTTATTTTAAATAGATTTTATTGATGCTCTCCTTGATTGATACCGGGATCATCCAGACCTCAACAAAATGATTTCCTAGCTGTTGGCTACATTCCTTGCGTCCAATGGATATGCCATTTTTCTTCAGGAATCCAACCAATGCTAGCCAGGATGAGAATTTAAATATCAATTTCATTTTAAAAACTAATGTTACTATTTTAAGTTGAAACGCTTGTGCATTCCTCTTCTATGGTTAATATGTATTCTTTATAGGAGTTTCTAGCTAATGTTCGATTCATAAAAAATATGTTTCAAACAAAACTATTGAGATGAAAATCTTTTTTTGGGGTCTTTGACCTGTTTGGTAGTTGAAAAATTGAAAATATTCAAAACTTAGCTCTTTTGTACTTAAAATTATTGTTTTTATAAGCCATTTTTGCCTTTAACTAGGGTCAAACTGTGGTTTCTTACTTTGCATAAACTTCTTGTGATTTTATCAAGGCAATTATCGCCTTGAAGAAAGGTGCACACTTGTTGAAGTATGGAAGGAGAGGAAAGCCCAGGTTCTGTCCCTTCAGACTATCTAAAGTAAGTTAATTTTTTGCATACACTTTAATATTTCTGCAATTCCAGACTATTAGATGATGAAAAAAAGGCACTCAACAGTTGCATGCATAGTATCATTGTTTGCTATTTCTCTCGTCTTGTAGTAATATATTTGCAAAGGGAAATAATCTCGTAAGAAAGCAAGTGAATTGTTAAATTTGGATATTAATGTAATTGCTTATTTTCATTTGAAAAGATACTTTAGATGAAATTGTTTCTGGGCTTCTCTTTTCTTTCTACTGTTCTGTTGCCCTTACTTTCTCTTACTTTCTCAAGTGTCAGGTGTAAAACAACACAATAAAAGGAAAAGTCAGGGATGCATAGGCGATAACATTCATATTATCATAGATTTTGAATCAAAACTTATGTGGCAGCTCTAGAAGGAAACACCAATTATGGTGTGGTAGACTATTATTGGTTTTAGTAAAAGTAAGATATCCATGAATATAGTAACATAGCATACTTGCAGAGACACAAAAATTTCATTTTTAATCTTGTATCTCATTTATTTGGATCTGCAGTGTTGCTGACTGAAATCCTCTCATATGATAGTTTTCAGATTATACACCTTTTTATCTGCTTCCATGCTTTTAGTGCAGAGGAGCCTGTTTTTATCTGCTGATAAAATGTAAGTGTCCTCTACTGTAATGCTAAGTTACTGGTTCGTTTTTGGGTTTGGGTACGGGTATGAGATTCCGGTACACAGATTTGGTCAAAAAAAATTTTGCGGTTGGGTTTGTTTTGGGTATGTTAATACAAAAACATATAAAAATCAGAAATGTATACATATTTGCAGTAGTAATTAAGTTCAAAATACACCACCATAATAATAGTCAAATAACATAGCAAAAATACACCACCACTTTCATAGTCAATTTAATAATACAATACAAGGGCCTTCATACTCCCAATCTGATGTAAAGCCAGTACATTTTTACTCAATCCTCATGCTATGGTTCAATGTTGTGAATCAGTAGAAAAGAGAAATAACAAGGCAACCTGTTTCTTATGAAGACCAAACACAATGCCATCTCAATATCCTAAACCATCACTTACAACAGAGATCTGGTTTCTATGGTGCTTAGAACATTCTATATTACTAGTACCACCATCAGAACATCTTTCCGAAGAGATGTGCAAGGATATTGGCATAGTTCACGCCTTCCACTGAGAACATCAGAATCTGCACTCAAAAGTTTAGGGAAGTCAAATGGACTATGGTCATATGCTAAGTTGGGTTCCGGGGTTGGTTCCGGTTCGGCAAAATTTTTTGGGGGTGGGTTCGGTTCGTCTTGGGTTCGTTAGTACAAATTACAAAATATGTAAATATATATATATATATATATATATATATATATATATATATATATATATATATATATATATATATATATATATATATGCAGCCTAGAAGCATGAATTAGGATTAGAATTTAGAATATCACATAACTGATAACATCATATAAACAACAAAACCACCATAAACTTGAATGTCATTTAAAACATGCATGATAAATATTCATTGTTCAAACTTCAAGCTCAATATTACAACACTTTCAAAGTTTTAATCATCATATGGATTCTCTAGATCATCCATATCATTGTCAACATTGACATTAGATGTAGTAGGAAGACTAGATGAATCACAAGTGCCAATGGCACCATCACTAGCACTACTAATGTGCCCATGCCCCTGTTGGATATCCTCATCCCCATATGCAATATGTTGGGAACTGCAAGCATCCAAGTCAGTATCCTCTGGCACTATATCCCACAACTTCGTCTCCCCGTCCTTGTAGTTAGGTTGTTTGTGTGAAAGGAGACGCAAGTTGGAATGCACATATACTAAGTTCTCCGCTTTTTTTGACAGCAATTTATTGCGCTTTACTGAGTGGATGAAAGAATATGTGCTCCAATTCCTCTCAGATGCGGATGAACTAGCAACCTATGAAGACAAAGTAAACAATTAAAAATTTATAAATGGAATTATGAAACTTTTAAAACTAAAATATGAAAATTTATTAAACTTACTTGTGATAAAATTTTGATTGCAAGGGGCTGCAAATTTTGGAAGTATTGTCCATGGAAGTACCACCAAGAATGAGCATCCTTTAAGAACCTATCACGGGAGGCATCAACATCTAGATGATTTGAGTGCACAAAATCAGTGAACTCATCCGTGACTACACTCCGCAAATCTCGATCAGGGAAGAGTCTCACAAATGCTGCCTTGTACCCTTCAGCCACTTCTAAATCTCTATATGGAGGAAGCCTTCCTGGTTGTGAAAGAACCTGAGAGCTGTAGTATTTTGGAGTCAATGCAAAGGCAAGAAGGTGTAATGGAGTTGTCATTTTGTTCCATCTTTCTTCAACAATTGTATGCACTTGTTTGAAGAAAGTCTCTTCAGGGTCTTGCTCTCTTGCATTTATGATGCACTTGATCTTCTCAATCATAGAGTCTATACCATCATATATTTGTCCAATGCATGGCTTGTCCATGTCAGTATAGCGAATCATACTCAAAATGGGCTCGGTGAAGCTAAGGAGATACTCCACACGATCCCACCATGAGTCATCTAATATCAGGCTCCTAATTCTTGTTGCTCTTTCAGTGCTGCTTTGCCTCCATATAGACCAATTGGTGCTAATTACCATGCTAGAAAGTGCTTGCCTAACTTTCACAAGTCGTCTCAAGACGATTGTATTAGAGGCAAAGCGGGTTTCTGCAACCTATTGCAAATTAAAAAAATAATTAATATTTAAAAATAAACTTTAAAGAAGAATTTAAATTAGATTGAACAATCAAATTATGAAAATCAGAAAATGACAAATGTAAATATTACTTCTCTTACCTTCAATAGCTCCAATTTTGAAAATGTTCTAAAGATCCCTTGAGACAAGTGGTGGTTGGTGACGAACATCTGAATGTCCTCAGCCTCAGTATACAATTGTTTGATCCATTCAATTTTATTCCCAATCTTTTGCAGCATAAGATTGAGTGAATGGACCGCACAAGGTGTCCAAAAGATATGTGAATATCTTTCCTCAACCAACAACCCTGCAGCTCTACAATTCTTCGCGTTGTCCGTTACAACTTGAACAACGTTGCGGGCTCCCACTTGCTCAATGGCTGCAATAAGAATATTAGCAATAAATTGCCCATCTTTTACTTGCCCCTCACAATCCACGGCTTTCAAAAACATTGCCCCTTTAGGGGACACCGCTATGACATTGATCAAAGGCCGATTTTTTGAGTCCTTCCAACCATCTGAAACAATGGACACACCTGTCTCAACCCATGAATCTCTTATTGGCTTCAATGCATCTTCAACCAACTCAACCTCCTTTTCCAATAAAGTGCTACGCACCTTCTCATAACCCGGGCCCTTGTACCCTTTTGGAGCTTCATTAACCGCTCTCAACATCTCTTTCCAATATGGAGAACGAACAACATTAAAAGATAGTCCATTGGCATATATGCATCTTGCTACACATTGGTCGGCAAGGGCTCTACTCTCATTTTGAAATGCAACTTCCAAAGGTCCCTTTGCTCTCTTGTTTGCAAAAGGTTGTGCACTTTGAGCTTGAAGATTTGGAATGGCCATAAATGGGTGGTCTTCTACCACAATATTGGGATTGGGATTAGATGGGGGCTGCATTCCCTTTGATTTTTTATTTGACAAAGGGTGATTTCCTTTTTGGGCTTCCCGTTGATCTGCTAGTTCTTGCTCCATAATGTATTTTGCAACTGTCTCAGGTTGAATAGGGGCATCTTTCTTTCCAGGGCAAGGTGAGATGCCTTTTCCACTTATGCCACACAAATGTGCTTTCACCCTATGGTATGAACTAGAATATTGAACATCACACCCATTGCATTTCCAAACATAACCACCACCACCTGGAAGCTGTCTTATCATTTCAACATACTGCCATAGAGGAGAATTTGCATTTGTTTTGAACTTTGGGTTTGGTTTAGCTATGGAGCCGGAGGTAGAACCCATTGACATTGTGATTCCTATGGCAATTTGTTTTGCAAACAACACATTCAAAATTTGAATGAAAACAAAATATAATAATTTTTAAAAAATTAAAACCTAGCTCTTTTGAATCTTGCACAATGTATACATTCATAGAAGAACAGAAAAAAAAAGATGCAAAACAAAGTTTCTGTTTGTAAAACAAAACAAAAAAGAATGAAAAAATGAGAAAAAAATGAGAAAAACATACCTTTTTGCAAAAATAATCTTCAACAATCTTTGTAGCAGCCAATGAACACTTGCAAATCTGTAGGAATGGCAATGCAATCGTTGTAGAAGCTTCAACAATCAATATTCAACTCCTTTTGTCAATCCAACAAGTTAAAATAAGAAGTCAGCCTCTTGAAATGAAAATGCTTGTTTGCAAAACAAATGAATGAAAATGAGGCAGTTTAGGTGTTTAACATGTTTTAGAGGTCACTTTTAGGGTTCCCATGGCGTGGGTCAAAGTCAAAGGGAAGAAAAACATTAAAAAAAACATAAAACATGCACTTTTTGCCGCCCACACGCCCGGGTTCGCCTTGTTCTTACCTGGTTCGGGGTTCTTCAGCAAACCAAGGCCCAAATGCAAGGACCCGCGAACCAGAAGGACCGGACCGGACCCGGACCCAGGGCAACCCGACGGGGACGGGCAGAACCCTGCGAACCGGCTACATAGGTCATATGTCCTCCCAAACAGTGATATCTTCCAAGTCCCAATTATAAATTCTATCAAAGCAATGAATAAACAGAGCTGCCCTTAACATCACCATAACACAAGATGCAAAGTTTACAAGGAGCACAAAACAATCCCATAAAGGAATATAATACAGTTTCTGATGTTGAATATCCAACATTTTACTCATGCCTAATTTGACTCAGCTGCTCTTCATCAAATATCTCAACCATCCTAAAGATATCAAAAATATTCAACACTTGAGAAACCCTAAAAAACAATCTGTTTTGTTGGAGAAAAATGTGAGCAAAGTTGAAATGAGAAAAAAAAATCACAATTTATAGCCTTTGAAGGGAAAAAATCAGATAATATCCAAAAAAGTTGACGTGGATTATGTTTGGGTTCGAACTGGAAACGAAATTTCATACCCACAGTCACACTTTCGTTTCTTGGTCGTTTCCACAGGCAGAAAATTGTAACCGTTTCCGTATTATTTCTCGTACCCGTATCGTACCCAAGGCCATCTATGGGCATGCCAGTAACTTAGGTGTAATACTTTGGCATGTATCAAGTACAAGGTAAAAGATTCAATTTGCAAACACAAGATATTTATCTTGTTAACAGTTTTTTTTTTATGAAGGTTAAAATTAAATCATCAAAAAAAGACCAAGTCCCACAAACATATCAAGAGACATTCAACATTACTACATTACTCGTTGAGAAAGTAAAATTAAAAATCTTCTAAAGCAATCTAGAGTAAAAGCATGCATACAAGTCTGCTTTTACTTTTTGCATTGCATATCATTCACTAATTTGCCTTTGATCCTTTCCTAGCTTTTCTCTTTGCATGCAATTTATTCTTTGTTTCTCTATGCATGCTTGTCTTTGTTATGTGTGCAAGACTTTGAATATTTTTTTTGTCCTCCCCCAAGTTTCTGAGATGGGAATGGGGATGGCAAGGGACGGGGAGAATGCATTTTTGGGACGTTTTTTAGGCCTTTTTTAGGGTATGGTAGGAGATGACTATTAAAAAAATAAGGAAAAATTTAAAGTAAGGAAATTTTAAATACTCATATGATAACATTGATAAGACATTCATCATACACATTATAGAGCCTGAGTACATAACATTAGAGTTGAATTGAGATTTTGCATGAGAATTGACAAACAAATTAACAAAATTTATTTGCTTTCGTTGTCAATGTGCATATATATTACCCAAAAGTTACAACAAAATTCCCAATGATTGCAACTTATAGCTACAAAATGACAAAAACATAGAAAATATATAGCTGTCTCTAATCAGCATCTGCCTCTTGTAGGACTACATAAATCAAAGTCCGAGTCCAAGTAATTGGGGGCTGCCTCATCCAATGGAACCTCAACCATTCACTCTTGTGCCTTCTCCTCATCAACCTATATAGCATCTTTTGGATCGACATACCAATGTGAGGCTAGAGTCTAGTGATACTTAGGGGTTTGTTAATCTTATAGCTGCAACACACTATGTATGGCCATCAACTTCTTTAATTGTCTAGAGATAAGGTTGTTCCTCTTGATTGACTGAATGAAGCTATATGCGGACCAATTTCTCGCTACAATAGAGGAACCAACAAGCTATGAAAGGGGGCAAGAGGCAAGTATACTCAACTCCATTGCATCCTTGCCATGCCACATTCACCATCCAATAGGGCAGTTTGAGTTAATGTAGCTCTATTTGTCTTTGCCTTTGGTTTGCTGAAGGTTGGACCATGAAGATTGACAAAGGCTAGCCATTGTGTGCAAAGTATACAAGACACCTCATCAGTATACATTTTTCAAAGCACCTTAATGAGCCCTTCTTTCAGCTCTTCATCATGAGTTGGGGATACTCTTCCAGGCCCAACTACATATCATTTGGGATTTAGAGCATAGGTTTCCACGTGAAGTCAGATGTTCATAGTGTTCCACCACCATGCCACAATGGGTCTAATATGTTCCTCATAAAATCCCAAAGTAGGATCTCTACTATGAATAGCTTGTTTCATTTGCCCAAGCATGCTATCACATGTCTCATAAATCTCTCCAAGGCTAGGAAAGTCTATATTAGCATATTTTATGACTTTGACAATAGGTGCGATGAAGGAGCAAACATACATGCAAGTGCAAGCAAGTTACAAAAGTTAAAATTTCAAAGAATATTAAGAATGTAAAACTCAAATGACAAGGAGGGAATGCTATTACAAAGAATGAAAATAATTTGAGTTAAAAACATTAATAAATTGTTTTTAAAAATTCAATAATAAAACCAACAATTTCTTGCCTCATTGTGTGTCACCAACCATTGCCAAGGATCATTTGTTTCACACTTCTTCCTTTCGTTGTGCCTGCCTTTGGCCATTACCCCACTTTGAATTAACCACCATTAATTGTAGAAGCTCCTACATTTCAACTTTCCTCTTTAACAAAATGAAGTAGCTGGCATATCTACTTCTAGTATCCATGGGCTTGAGGAATCCTTTCCTCAAAAAAGTCTTGAACAAAGCAAGCGAAGTGTGATGGTTGCAAATGAACATCTATATGTCTCTAGTTTCTACCATCATTGCCTTCCCCCTATCTATCTTTTCGATGTCCTTCAATGTATTGTTCAATGCATGAACATTGGATCTATAAAATGTGTTTGTAAGCACCCTCCACCATCAAGCCAATTAATTGATATATAGGGGTTGAATTGGTCACCACTTGTACAACATTAGAGGCTTCAACCTCTTCTACAACATCTTGTAAAATATGAAATTAGAGGTTTGCATCCTTCCTCTTTCTTGAACAATCAATAGCTCTAAGAAAATAAGAGCCAACTGAACATGTGACAATGTTATTAACGAGTGGCTGGTGTTTGATATTGGTCCACCGATCCATGATGATGGAGTAACCACCTCTTATTTAAGTTTTCTGCATTTCTTCCATTAACACTCTCATCTTAGAATATTCTTTATCAAGGAGGGTGATGTGTAGCTTATGTTCTTGAGTGGGGAAAATGAGGGATCAACAAATATTACATCTTTGAACATTTGTTTGAAATAGGGAGTATCTACCATGTGAAATGGTATGGCACAAACATAAAAAAATTTAGTAGTGGAAGACTCAACCATCTCTTGTGATTGTGCATTAAACAACCTTGCAACAATTGTAGTTCTTTTCCTTCCCTTGGTAGAAGCAAAACCCTCTCTCCATTGACTTCTAATATCAATGGTTTTGGTAGGCAATGACACACTAGGCTGCATCGTCACCATTGGAATTCTCTTCTTAGCTAGTTACCTTGGCGTTCTTAGCTAGGGTTATTTTCTCAATGCCTTTTACCTCTAGTCCACTTATCCACAAAAGATGAGAATAAACTCTTGTATAGCTGCCTCTATAGTCTTTTTTGCATAATTAACTTGGCCATACTCTACTCTCTCTTGAATTCTTTCATTGTCTTTGACTATGCGTGTTGCAAATTGTAAAAGGGGTTTTTGGGATTAAATGATTAAATGGGCCTTTTGCATATTGTTTGAGGAGTTGAGAAGGGTATTCAAATAGGTTACTTGAATTCACAATCCTTGTAGCACTCCCACTTCTAGAAGATCCCCTAGTGGCAGCCATACTTCTATGATCTCTAGTTCTTTGTTGAATTTCAAGTTCAATCTCTTCACTTTCACTACTCTCACTACTGCCTATTGTTTCTTTTTGTTGAAAATTTAAAACATAGCTGCAAGTGCAAACGTAGAACAAAAAATAAACAAATAACCCTTGCCTAAGTATTTGGAACTTTTGAAAAAACCAAAAAAAATGCAAAGGAATTTGAACAAACAAATAATGGATGGTAAACTTATCTCAACTGACGTGGATGTGATGCTCTATTGCCTTCATTCCACAGTTGTTCTACTCTTCTCACTGCTGCTCTTTCTCTTTCTCTTCTTTACAAATTGGAAAATGCCAAAATGAGTTTGATTTTTTATTTTTAGTTGTTTTTGGGGCCATTTTAGGTTAAGGTTTAGTTTAAAGGGGTGTGGGGGTCCTTGTAGGTTCACCCATCCTGTTTTTCCAGATATCATGTGGTTTTTTTGTTAAAAGGCAACAGAGAGTGCTTGGGTTGTTGGGACGGTTGGCTGTCCCTTAACATACCTAGGTGTCCCCTTCAAAAAACAAGTAGTACTGGGGACGTTTTCTATATATTTCCATAAAGGGGGATGGGGTGGGGAGGTTTCCTATGTGTCTCCAAAACATTCCCTGATGAGGTCATTTATGGTGGGGAATGCATCCCTTGGGAGAATAATTGTTTTTTCCTTTTGTATTTTATTTCACATGTTATCTCTTCCTTGTTTGTATCGTTTTGGGCTTTTTCTCCCATAGTTAGAGTGATTTTACTTTTTATAACTAATTTAGTTTCTTTAGATCCAAATCAAATTTTTGAATATCAAACAACTTTTGTTTTTATCATCTTGGGTTTGTTTACAACATCATCTAGAACAGTGTTGATATCAGCATCCTCCAAATTAACTTAAAGGGAGATTGAAATCCTGTTTTGCATCATCTTGGTGCTCATTCCTAGCATCCTTAAACACCATCTCGTGCTTGATATCTTCTTGACACAATATCACGAGGCCATCATGCTTGAGTTTGATGCCCAAGCATCTCTTCTAATGAAGCTGCAGAGAAATTCTTTTCCAAAGTATGCCCACCAATGAGATCTTTGTTTGCTTCTACTGATTTGACATTTCCCCATTTATTAGGATCTGCTCAAGCCTTTTGCTGCATCTTTTTCATTTTGTCTTGATCCATCTTACTTGTTCTCCAACTTCAATCCACTTATCTTTAAGTATGCATTTCTTCTTAGGTCTTGGAAGCCATTGTCTTTTCCTCATGATTTTTTAGTTGAACTATGATCTTAGGTTTTTACTGCTAGAGGTCATTCATGTTCCATAGTTCTGTATTCATGGCAGCTTTGCAGCTGAAAGGAATTCATACATAATCTATGGGTTGGATCCACCCCAGTACCCTTGCTTTAACATTGGAATATTTGGAAGAGATTGATTTAATTTGAGATCGATGCATAACCTTGCACAGTTCAAAGTTAAAAATCCTCTACCAAAGATTTCTTGGGACAAACACAATGAAATCTCCTGCCAGCAAAAACATGCTTTGTCCACAGCTCATGCAGGAGGGGATATTCTTGTGAGAAGTTGGAATACACCTACAATTTTCTTATGGAACAATCAGGATTATATCTACTGCAAAGAGTTCAAATAAATCAAAA